>CM073501.1:25180000-26410000 GCA_037074585.1 Biancaea sappan | reverse complement strand
TATGTAAATCTAAGATCTTACTTCAAATGTTGGAATATATATTTCAGATTTTTCTTTTTCATTTTTTTTCGTAATTCATTAAATTTTTCCTTTTAGACATTTTTTGTATAAGACTATTTCTTAATTACAACTATATATTCCAAAAATAATATCTAGAGTTTTAGAAATTAATTTCCATTTTATATTTCACAACAAGGTTCCTTATAATTTTGTCCATCTATTCCTATACTTTGTACACATTTTTGCTACACCCCACAAGATTCCAAAATCTTTCATTTTAGTCCCTGTGAGTTTCACTTTAGTCCCTGTATGGCCTAACATCACACATTGCTAGCCTACAGCCTAAAATCACATATCTAAGCATTATCACATTATACAATAATATCAAACACACATATTGCACACAAAATTTGCAATTTCAACACTTGTAAAATCAAATTCATTATTTAAGTAGAAAATAAAATAGCAGGTATTACAGCTTCATGGAGACATTAGGTATGTTTCTTTATACTTAATTGTGATCAATGCTATTATATTGGTTAATTTCTTGTTAATGTGCCAACGGATCTTACAAAGGCAACTATATATGTATGGACTCACTATCTTGGTATGTATAAGAAGATAAAAGTTTAGATGAAAGATATATAGTAGAAAAGGTGTGTAAGAAAAAGAGTCTTGTCTACATTCTTTAGGCAAGAACTCCCTAGTCTCCTTTGTACACTCAACACTATTTCATGTGATTAAAAGTTCATCTATGTAATACCAGCCAATTTTATATTTATATAATTGATGGTATTACGGTATTTAAATGTTTTTGAGAAAATTATGCTATTTTTAATGCAATATTTAATAGTATTATTTTTATTTTATTATTTCCAATCATTTAATTTCCATAAATGAGAGGAATATTTTGGTAATTAATTTATGGAGTTGATATTATGTGATTGGATTGAATAATTTGTGGTGATGTGGTATTTTTCTATAAAGTATGGAAATTTGTGAATGAGGGATTAACTGAAATTTATATGGTTTATTTGGGATTCTGTTGAAGTGGGTCAAGTGGGTTGGGTGTAGGGTCCATGGGCCAACCCATGACCCACCACCCATAAAAAGGTTTTCTCACCCATTTTCCCTTCACTTTCTAACTTAGTGAGTTTAGGGCTTTGGAGAAGAATCTTTTCTCTCTTCTCTCTCTTCAATCCAACTTGCATTTTCACCGATTAAACTTCAATTTCTGGTTGCTTTCTGCATCTCTGGACAATTCTAGAACTAAAAGTAAGATTATATCTCATTAATCTCTTCTAAATTCTTGAATTGATCCATGCCGTAGGTGATGATGAATTTTGGGGTTTTTTCATGAAAATTTTGTCTCTTTGTCTCCTTTCTTAGATTTGTTCAGTTGATTTTGTTACAATCTAGTTCATGGTGGTAAAACAAACAAGTTTCGCGGATTAAAATCCAAAAACATGTTCTTGAGAAATTTTTAGAAAATTTGGAGAAATTCGTGAAATTCATTTGTTTTGCATTTTAGTTGTTCTAAATTGCTCCATAAACATCATTTGGACATAGGAAACCAAAGAAAGGAGAGAAAGAGTACAAATCAGGGATTTTTGATGGATTTCTCCCCAAAATCCGTGAAGAGCAATGAGGAGGCAGAATTTCTAGGGCACTAGAACCACTTCGAAATGTATAGGCTTGGCGCCAAGTATAAAATCTTAGGCAAAGAGTTTAGGCCTTGGTGCCTCATGTGCCATAGGTAGCGCCCTTAAGGCTGAAAAGTGGTTTTAGTGTGGGTTTTAAAGGGAATGTTGGGGGATCCTTGATATATATATATATATATATATATATATTTGTTTGGACTCCTTTTAGGTGCTTTGGTAGGATTAATTGGCTCTATTTCGAGATTTTAAGTATGGTAAAAACTTTGTTGAGGCAAAGGTGAATGGTGGACAATATAAATCCTTCCTCACTCATTGTAGAAAATAAATACCTTTGTGTGACAATATACATTGGAAAGTGAAAAATGAGTGTAGAATAATTATTGCGGTTGCAATGTGACGTGTTGTGTATTGGTGTTCTTGCATCCATTCATGACACCTAACATAAATGGAAATGTGTGGGAAAGCAAAGGCCTAGCCTTCTACAGGATGTGGGATATTTAGAGGGAATTAACCTCTGAAATACACTCATTAAGGGTTGATCTTCAATGAGTAGAGTGAGTAAAATATGGCAAGCATTACATATATTTGATTGCATATCGTAATTTATTGTGGTTATTTTAACATTTGTTGTATATTTGGATGACTTTCATTGGTGGCGGTGACTTACAATATTTGTACTTGTGCACTTTAACTATTTTTCTGCACAGTCGGTTGTTCACTGAGTTTTGATAAACTCACACCCTTTGTGGTTACTCTTTTCAGAAACAAAGATTGGGAAAGAGGAGTTTCTGTAGGAGAGTTAGCAGCTCTTTAGGAGATGTACTTCTCTTTGTGTCAGTGGGTTCATGAAACCAAAGTTTGACAAGTGTAGGATGTCGCTCTATAGTCTGTTAGGCCACCTAGGCTTGGGGCAGGGACATTGTACATTATAAATTTAGTTGTAATTTATTTTTGTACTATTCATGCTGCGGTTTGATATTGAAGCATTTTCTATACATATGTGAATGTATAATATTCTACTTTTATGATAATAACTGGCCAATATACTGCTAGTTGTGGAAAACTAAGATTGTTTATTATGGTAATGGATTATTCATGCTTGTTAAATGGGTTAAATTTTTGAGGCATGACAATCTACATAGACTAACAAATTAGTAAAGTGGCCCTTTTCTTGCTTAGTAAACAAAGAGTAATCATATTTACTTTGCAAAAAACTATTAGACTAAATATACACAAGAAGAGGGTTGAATTGTGTATGTAGATGATCTCGACTTCTTTTTAAAAATTAGTTTATCTTCCTTAGGAGGTTGAACGAAAATAAAATTCAATAAGTAGAAGTGAGTAAAGAAGAATTTCACACAATAATTTTAAAAAGGTTCATACTACAACCACTTCTATCATACGTCCTTCTCCCAATGCACACAAGCAAAGGAGATTTCTTATAAACTTTGAAGGTCCTGAACTTTACAAGAAAGCCTCATAAGGATCAAGTTTCCTAAAGCTTTTACTTCCTAAAACTCACATAGACCCAAAATGCTTTCTCAAAGGAAGGTAAATTACAACATTTTACCAAAGGCTCAGTTCAACAACTTTTTACAACCTTTATAAAGCAAAACAATAACCAGGAAGATTAATAAAAGAAACTCTCTCTCTCTAGAACAATTTATAGAACACTTAAGGCATAAGCTCACACAGATTACTCAAGAGTAAATGCAATAGAGTTAGTAAAGAGATGAATGCTACAATAAATTTTCTTCACTTCAGTTGTTAGCCTCTTCAGGAGTAGCAATAGACTATAAATAGGAGAGAGCATGAACTAGCCATTGCAGGAACTAGCCATTAAAAACCCCCAACATTTCTCTCATTTAATGTAGTAGACCTCCATTAATGAATGAACTTAGCTTGGTGAAGGAAAGAGCAGCTCAAAGAGAGAAGAATAATGCATTTCAGATTTAGGTGCTACTTCCCAAGAGCTGCCAAAACCCCTTTCTGTCTTTTATCAATTCCCTTTTATCCTTAGGACTTGTACTTATGTCAGAATGACTTTTCTTTAAAAAATATTGTGCAAGGATCAAGAAAAGTAATTTGCTGTCAGGAGAATCTTTTTCTCAAAAACAGGGCAGGAAGTAAAAATTAATTAAATATAAGTGGACTAAATAAGCTAGGATGGGCTTTAAGAAGAGGTTTTATAAAGTGGCCCAATAACTCACTGGTGGGCATTATCAAAAATACATAAGTGGGCCTTAAATATATTTAAATTCATTGGGCCTTAGATATATTTAACCTAACAATCTCCCCCTTTTTTGATAATGACAACCATTTGATAAATAATATGAATGACATAGAGAATTCAAAAAATAAGAATACTTCCCTGAGATCTTTAGGTAGAGTAGTGTACTTAACCTGGCTCCCCCTTATAAAGTTTAGAAATGTACTTCCTTGATCCATATATCAATGGTATTCAGACATAGATTCGGACAGAAATATTTCACCATATATCTATCATTCATTCACAATTTAGAAAAATTTCATTATTCATTTAACATAATGTCATTAACATTATAATCATCCATATTCACAAATAGAAACAGTTAAAACATTCACTAAGACATCAACAAAATATAACCATTCACATAATTCTTCCCCTGTGGCATTATCAAAAGAGGGGGAAATAGTTAGAATAGTTATAACAAAAGATGTTACAAATCATAAATAAATTTCAAGCCCGAGAGAGATTACATAAGTGCTCGATGAATTGAAGTGGATGGTCCACTTAGGATGTGAGAGAAGATGGTCCTTTGAGCAAGGTAATGGCTGAATTGAACTTCTGCCAAACAATCTTCCTATGGCAATTTTCAGTTTCCTTTACCATATCTTTCAGAGAGAGCTGAAATGTAACAGTAATAACAAGATGAGAACCCAAAGGTTGTTCTAGTGCAGAAGGCGGAGCCACTGGACTCTTTTATTCTTCATCCTCAAGAGATAGGGATAGAGTAGGATGAGCAGGACTAGGATCCTTAGGAGGCACTTCTTCTTCTTTTGAGACTTTGAGATCCACAGAAGGTTGTTGAGCAGAATCTTTAGTGGACTCAAATTCTTCGTTTAGACTTTTATTTATAACACATGTCTTTACCCTTTTCAGTTTGACAAAAGATTCAATTTAGCCAAATGCCTTTAATTTTCCTTATTCCCATATATTCTGAAAGCTTTCTTTTTATATATCAAAATTCAAAATTTGAAACTGATTCATATAATGCTAGAATATTTGAAAGGTTAAAAACCATGAAGATTAGGAAAAATAGTCCTTATAAGAACATAGCATATATTCTTTAAGATCATATGCTTTTAGGAACATAGTAATTTTAAGAACATACATTGAGCATTCCTAAATCTCTTTGAATAGCACAAAAATCTATCTTTAAGTAAGCGCTTTGTAAAAATATCAATAATTTGATTATTTGTTGAAATGAATTCAAGAATAATATTTCCCTTTTGAACATGATCTCTAAGGAAATGATGAAGAATTTCAATATGTTTTGTTCTTGAATGCTGAATGAGATTCTTTAAAATATTGATGGCACTTGTATTATCACATTTTATAGGTAATTGACAAAAAATTTGTGTGCAATAGCTTCCTGCAACAACATATTATATTTCAGCAGTTGAAAGTGCAACAACATTTTGTTTCTTGCTGTGCCATGAAACTATATTATGTCTTAAAAATTGACAAGTGCCACTAGTACTTTTTCGATCAGTTTTGTAACTATAAAAATTAGTATAGAAATGCCAATTAAATCACAAATAGTTGACTTAGGATACCAAAGTCCTAAGGAATGTGTTTCCTTAGCATATCTCAAAATTCTTTTTACAGCAGTCAAGTGTGACTCTTTTGGATTAGATTGAAAGTGAGCACTTAGACACACTAAAAACAATATCAAGCCTAATGGCAGTAAGATATAGTAAGGAACAATTCATACCTCGATATTTTCATTGATTGATGTCCTGATCTAATTTTACAGGTGTGCTCATAAGAGTTCCAATCTCTTTTTCATTGTTTATATTGGATCTTTTCAGGAGCTCACGAATATATTTTTATTTGAGATATAAATATTCCATCAGAACATTGCTTGATTTGAACCCAAGAAAGAATGATAGTCACCTATCATTCTTATTTCGAACTCACTTGTCATGAGCATAGCAAATTCCTTACATAAAGTCTCATTAGTTGATCGGTATACAATATCATCAATATATATTTGAACAATCAAAAGGTAGATTTAGAAGTTTCAACAAAAAGGGTTGTATATGTTATTCCTTTAGAAAGGCCATTTTGGGCCAAAAATGTGCTCAGTCTATCATACTAAGTTCTAGGAGCTTGTTTCAGACCATATAGAGCCTTAGAAACTTGAAAACATAGTTAGGATGTTCAGGATCTTCAAAACCATGGTGTTGTTCAACATAGACTTCCTTACTTAAGTTTCTATTTAAAAAGGCACTTTTAACATCCATTTTTGAAATAGTTTAAAATCCTTTATGCTTGCAAAAGCAAGAAGCATACAAATTAATTCTAATCTAGCTACAGAAGCAAAGGTTTCTTCATAATCTATACCTACTTGTTGATTATATCCTTGAGCAACCAATCTTGCCTTGAAGACCCACTTTATTCCAATAATTGATTGATCAGACGGAGCATGAACCAACTTCCAAACATTACGTCATTCAAATTGGTTTAGTTCATCCTACATTTCATTTGATCCATACACTATCTTCAAGAGCTTCTTAAACATTCTTTGGCTTAACTTGAGACATGAATGCCATATGATTCATGCTCTTATAGGATGATATGGTTTCCCTTCCTTTCGAAATATTTCTATAATAAAACCTTCTGGGTAAGATACTAAATATCTTTATTCTCTAGGAAGCTTAGTTCTGTCAATGGTCTTAAGAACATCATGACTTGAGGAAGGAGAAGTCTTAGTGGTAGGTTCGTCTCTTATTTCAATAGAGGATGTACCTTCTTGAGGCTTTGATTGTTGTTGATTTGGTGAAGTAATGATGTCATAATCATCATCCCTTTTTTCTTGAACTATTCTCAATAGGAAAGTTACTTTCATCAAATACAACATGAATAGATTCCATAACAACAAATTTTTGTTTATCAAACACTCTAGATGCTTTGCTATTTGTTGAGTCTCCTAAAAATATTCCTTCATCAGACTTTGAATCAATTTTTCTAATATTTTCTATCATTTAGAGTAAAATATTTGGATCCAAATGAATGAAAATACCCTATGTTAGTTTTTTTTCCTCTCCAAAGCTCAAAGGAGGTTTTACTTAAACCTGGTCTAATTAGGTAATGATTTAGGATGCAACATGAAGAACTAATAGCTTCTACCTAAAGACTTTCAGGAAAAGAGATTTCACAAAGCAAAGTTCATGTCATTTCAAGGAGGGTGCGATTTTTCCTTAGTCCATTTTGTTGAGGTGTTTTAGGAGCAGAAAAATTATGTGAAATGCCAAAATCATTACAAAAGTTATCAAACTCCTTATTTTGAAATTCAATCCTATGATCACTTTGAATAGATATAATAGGAAGATTCTTTTCCTTTTGAACTCTTGTATAGAAAACTTTAAAAGTTCCAAAACATTCTCCTTTATGAGATAGAAAGAATACCCATGTATATACAGATAAATCATTTACTATTACAAATCCATAATATTTTCCTCCAAGGCTCCTGATACTGATTGGACTAAATAAATCTATGTGTAATAGTTCAAGAGGTCTTTCAGTTGAAATTTGATCTTTTGATGGGAAAGATGTTTTGGATTATTTCCATTTTCACATACTTCACAAATATGATCTTTCAAAAATTTTACTTTGGGCAGCCCCATGACTAGATCTTTCTTAGATAATTTTGAAATAAGCATTATACTTAATTACATGCTATAATCTTTTGTGCTGCCATAACTAGTTCAGGTCATTTGTAGATGAAAGACATTTAAGTTCCTTAGGATGATAATCTGTTACAAGTTTATACACATTATCATGATGTTGTCCATAAGTTAAGACTTCTTCATAATCCCTTTTAACAATCTTGCATTTTGAAGATTCAAAAACTATTTTATGACCTTTGTCACTAGGGGTGAGCACGGGTCAGGTTGGGTCTGCTTGAGGGACAATTTCAACCCAACCCAATCAAATTTGATCAGGTTAGATTGGGTCGGGTTATTATTTTTTGATGATGAACCTAAACCAACCCAACTTGCACTTTGGAGGGTTGGGTCAGGTCGGGTTGGTAGGTGGTCTTTTTCTTAATTTTTATTTATTTATTTATTTTTGTTTTGCTTTCTTCTTCTTCTTCTCTTTTTTTTTCTTTCTTTATTCACAATACACATAAGACAAATAAATTAATAAAGGCACATATTATTGTTTATTTCATCTAACAAGACAATAATAGTCAACAATAGGCTATACTGCTATAGGCAAATTAATTCAATCCAAAATTTAATATTATATAATCCAAATTTTAATAAATACATAACACATAAATATTTATTTATAAATAATGAGTATAACCAAAAATCCTAAGTGGCTAAGTCCCTAAAAAAGCTTTAATATATATATATATATATATATATATATATATATATATATATATGTTGTGTAGGTTGGCTGGTTGGGTTGCGTTGGGAAATTCCCAACCCGCCCCCTTAGCGAGTTAGAAAATTTTAACCCAACCCAACCCGCCAACCCAATCCAAACATGCGGGTTGGGTCAGGTTGGGCTGGTTGAGTGGGTTGTACGAGTTGGTGCTCACCCCTATTTGTCACCTAGCTGACTAATAGTCAATAAATTATATTTGAGACCATCTACAAAATAAATATCATCTATAAATAATTGGGAAGAAATACCAATGCTTCCTATACTAGCAATCCTTCCTTTGTTGTTGTCTCCAAAAGTGACATTTCCCATTGCCTTAGCTATGAAAGTGAGAAAGTTGCTAAGATCACTAGTCATATGTTTTGAACATCCTAAGTCTAGGAACCAATGACCCTCCTTTCCTTTCACTTTAAAGAAAACCTGCTAGGAACAGATGATGATTTATGTATTCAAAAACTTTTGTCTTGTGAAGATAGTAGCTCCTGCTTTTAGTGTTCCTTTGGGAACCCATATTTGCTTTACTCTAAAAACTTTTTTTTGCAATCATTTGCAAGATGACCTTTCTTTCTACAGTTGTAGCAAGTCCTAGTTTCCTTAAGAGGAAGTGTTTTTGACTTCCTAACATCATATCAAGGTTTTCTTGTCCATTAACGAATCATGCAAGATCTTGATTAGTGTTTCTATCTTTTCTTTCAAGGATTTGTTTTCAATAAGTAGAGAAGGAAGAAAAGAACTACTTTCAAAATGGTTTACTTTTTCTTCAAGAATTTTCTTTTCATTGGTCAAAACATTAAAGTTCTTAAGAATCTTATGATGAGCCTTTTTTAAGTCATTGTATTTATTCATAAGATTTTTTGAATTTTCTAAAATTGTATCAAATGCACAAAGCAATTCATCGTAAGTAAAGGGATTATTTCCTACCTCAGGATCTTCATCATTAGAGCTGTCTTCATCTTCTCTTTCTACTACTAAACATAGGTTTGCTATCTCTAACTCCTCCTTTGAATCTTCTAGCAAGTTATCATCACTCCATGTTGCATTTGCCACCATGACTTTCTCGCTATGTTTTCCTTTAAGTTGAGGGCACTTTGCTTTTATGTGACCTAGTTTTTGACATTCATAACAAGTTATAGATTTTTTAGGAGAATCATACCTTGACGAACTCTCTTTCTAGCCCTTTCTATTTTGTTTTCTTTTCTTGAAGTAAAAATTCTTCTGGTGATCAATGCCATTCACTACTAGAAAAACAAAAATTAGTGACGAAAGAACAAATTCCGTCGCTAATTGAATTTATGTTGCTAAAATTAGCGAAAATTTTTTCATGTCAAAAAATCGTCGATAAACTTTTTTTTTGTTTTTTAATATTCCAAAAATTTGCGACGGAATTCTTCTATCTTAAATTTCATTGCCGATTCCAACCCTAATTTAAAATTGAAATAAAGGAAATCATCAACATGTTCTAATACAACAAATTTTATCGCTGATTGAATTTTCATTGCTAATATTAGTGACAAAATTCTTTATTGTCAAAAAATTGTCGCTAATTTTTTTTGTTTTTTAATATTTCAAAAATTAGAGATAACATTTTTCCATAGAAAAATTTCATTTAAATATAGGGAATGTGTTCTTGGTTAGCCTATGGAGATGTTGGAAATTGGAAATTTAAAGAGAAATTTTTAGGATTTAAAATTTTTAATTAAAAAATGTTAAGGACTAAGTTGCAAATGGAAATAATATGCCAATAAATTTTAAGAACTTATTTGAAAATTTTATTAAGTTGTGTAGAGCTATTTTTTATTAGTGAAATTGAAAAGATGGGATATAAGGTGATGAAAAAAAAATTTTGGTGAAATATTAAAATTCAGCATTTTTTTTTTAAACAAGCTCTTAAGGACCCAAATGAAAACTTGTTTGAAAAAGGTTGTTTTGTATAGTTTTAACAAGAGAAGATGAAAAAGTGGCTTCTACAGGAAACCATGGTAAAGCTCATTTAGTCCCATTTTACACTCACTCAAGAAAGAGAGGGCGAGAGAGATAGGGAGACAGATTTTGCTTTGGTGGTCACCGTCAGCCACCACCATGCCTGAAAACCTTTCCCATCCCTCCTCTCCTATCCTTTAACCTTTGCCACCTGAATCATGAATAGAGTTGGTCGCAGCGAGAGAAGCAAAGCCGTGGGCGTGTGTCAAGGTCAACCATCATTGGACATTATCTTTGGCTGTCATGCTGGCATCGTATGGCTGTGCCACCACCGTTGACCTGTCTTCCTATAGGCCACCACGAGTGGGAATCATATTAAAACTAAGAAGAAAATAGAGTTGTTCAGGATTTGAAATTCGCAAATTTAGTGTCTAATAAAATAATTAAAAAATAAATAAATTTTTTTTAGTTTCTAGTAATTCTTTAAATAAAATAAATAAAACATTTTTGAATTATTTATTTAATTACCTTTCATTAAATTCCTATTTTTAAAATGAAATAAATTAATAATTTTCTATAAAAAATTATAATTCTTATTCTTTTCATTAATTTTTCTTCTTTAACTATTCCATCTTTTAAAATTATATCAATTTGTCTAAAATTTTCCCTCCATTTTTTCCCCCTCATTATTTTCCTCATTTTCCTCTAATTGTCAACTCCCTTGAAAAAGGTAAATATTAATAAAATAAATTTGGGAGAGTCTTTACAAAAAGTGCATATGTCTTGCTACCTAATAAAAAAATTAATAAATTATATTATATATATACAAAAAATATAATAAAATATAGTAATTTAAATTAATTTAGGTCTCTTGCCTAAAGCTTCACCGGAATCATCCATTTCCTCTTTATTTCCCTTGCCTTTGCATGGTAAGTCAAAATCAATATACTTCTTTACATTTTCTTCCTTTCTATAAAAATCCCTAACATATTTGAATCGAAAGATGTTGGATAAAGTTTGGGTTCGATTCCTTCGCCTTTCTCTATGGAATTCAAACCTGGGCAGTAACCGTTTAATAGAAAATTATGGGAAGAAGTCTAGGTTTGGTTGATGCCGAAACTGAAGTCGTTTGGGGCTTAAACTGTAATTGTTTTTAGTTGAATCTTGGATCAAACTGTTTCACGAAGGCTAGAGTTAATTGTCTTCCTTCAAGCTACGAACTCTTGAGCATTTGATTGAAAAAGAAAAGAAATATTAGGGTTGAATAATCTAAGTACAAAGTTGGTTAATGTTGAATCTTTTCTCTACAATTTAAATGTTGTTTTGCTGATGTTCCTTATGGGTAATTCTCATTTAAGTTGCTTGAGAGTGTATTGTCAATATTGTGTTGGTTATAAGGCAGAAAACCTTTAGAAAAAGTAAGATGTTGAAGACCATTTCCATGTATGAGTTTAAGTTTAAAAGGCCTATGCATGTGCTGTTTTCTTACTTTAGCAAGCATGATTGTGACTAAATGTAAACAAGAGCAACTACTAAACTACTAAACTAGTTGTGATCTAAGATATGTATCTAGACATCTTGAGGTTGTATATGCTTTTTTTAGTATAGCAAATTTCAAAAATCTCAGCCTAGACTATCACATTTTCTGTCATTTATTGCTTTGGATTGTTTGCAAAACAAAATGAGCTCCAATAATCATGAAATTTGGTATGCAATTTGAAATGATGTCTAAGAATATATCTAAAATTATTTTAGAATTTTCTGGGCTGGTTTCGTAACTTTAATGTACCTAAAACAGTAGCTAAAAATTAGAGAGTATGAAAAACAAGACTAGTCTGACATGCTACTAATTTTGTGTATATTAGATGACCAAATGTGGCCCTAAAACCTGAAAAATTTTATTGCAACATCTTGATATGTAAAAGATCAAAACTAGATAGTTTCATGATAATTGAAAGAGTTTAGCTTGGTGAAAAGTACTTAGGAACAAAGTGTATTCAACATAGAAACAAATCTAGATGGAGTTAAATCTTAATTCTTATTCAATAACTAAACAACATTATTTGGACCTAAAATTTTTATAGCTTCTAGCCAAGACATTACTCTAATAGCATGCAAAATTTATCACGATTGGTTATCTTTGGTTAGGTTTAACAAGCACAAATCAGTACCTATGAAAAATTTAGACAGTTTTAACCTATGGTAATTAATAGGGCTACTAAAGGGGACAAATGATAGATTTTGATTTGAAATTTTTATCCTATCATGTTAACATATATAGTTCATTATGTACAAGTTTCATAATTTTTTGAGCTATAGATTAATGACATAATGTTTTTTAAATGTTGGATCAGAAACTAGCCTCAAAATAGAACAAGGTTGGTTGAGTGATAGTTTTTGCTTTGATTTGATGTTGCTTCCTGCTTGGCTTGTCCTCTAGACCTTAAGTGTGATGTTTGGCAATCCCTCTTTGGCTTAGAGTGTTGAATTTTAACTCAGACCCAAAGTGAGGGAATTTTTATCCTATTTTGCTTGTGTTCCCTCAAGTTATTTGGTTTTAACAAGAAGTAAGTATAATATAAGTATTATTTTTCACTTTGATTAAACTAAGTTCCTATGGAGGTGGGAGATAACTAGATGTTAGAAAGATCATGACTTTATTGCAAGAACTAAAAAGTAAGTAACCCAAAGGGAATGAAATCTTTTAGAGAAATGTAAAGTATAGGAAACTTAATGTTAGAATATTTCAAGTGTAATGTGAGGCCTTAAGTAGTTTTGGGCTCATATATATGTAAAGTGTACGGTGTTAAATGAATTGCATTTATACTTTTGCATTGGAAAAAAAATGCTAATAGGCATGATGAATATTATTTAGCTGTCCTAATGTGTAGCGATTTATCACTCTTAATAGGAAAATTAAGAATGTAAGGTAACCAACTGCAAAGAAATTAAGAATAAGTGAGTAGTCAAGTACTCAAAGTTGTCATGAAGGACTAGTATACACAAGACACCTCTTACTATGCAGTAAAGAGTTAAGTAGGGAATAAAGCTTGATGGAATTTAACATTGGTTGTTTGAACAAGGCACACAAAGTAAGTATTAGGACTTAGGAGTATGAATTAAGTTTGTAAGAGTTTGGCATGATTATCTCCTGATGTTATCTCTTGTCTGACACATGAAGTATGCAATTGTCTTTTATAATCCAAGTAATTGCAATAGACTTTAATACTGATGATAAGTAAGGGCATGCTAAGTCTTGGGTCAGCTTTCACTTTTAGATGTCTATACATTCAAGTTTGAGAATCTAGTTATTCCTATATTGTGCTAAGATTAAGTATTGCTTATTACTAGTGTGATTGTGTTTACTGATTAATGTAGTAAACTATAAGGATGTACCCCTCATACTTGTACGTGTTTGTATATATATATATATATACATACACACACATATTCATGAATGCTAAGGAAAAGAGCTATATGCATATGTATGCCTTAATAATATTTGAGTATAAACTCTTGAGCTACTATATGTATGGTTGGTTGTGAATTATTCTACGATTAGTTTTGACGCTCAGTAGTTGTCTCTAGTAGGCTTACAATCTAGGGAAGGCATATCCTTAGTTACCGTGTCAGTCACCTGCCTGAATTTTAGGCTGTGATAGAATATGTGAGAGCTGGAGGTGATATGTTTACTGGCGATTGTACAGATTGAGGATTAAAAAAAGGAGAAGCAATGCATCAGGAGGTAAGGATTGAGATGCCTTTCTTTCTTCTCTTAATTTTATTCTAAGTTGTAATTTGTGGTGTAGTCATTTGATTTTGTTAAGGAAATATGAATGTATGCATTGAGAGAAAAGTGAGACCGAAGCCATAAAAAGACAATGATTATTCTAGAATCCATCTTTCTATATAATTTCTTTTGTTGTATTGGTTGGCAATGATAATGGGAAACTAGCATAAGGAACCATGAAAGGGGTGTTGCCTGTGGGGTTCGTCCATGTATAGCTATTCTTGAAGTTTAAAGAGAATTCACAACTAAATTAAAAATTCAAATGCTGAAATTCATGGTTAACTATGTGTGAGTTTTATTTTCACTTGAGTGATAATTTCAGTTGGAAACTGATAGGAGAAAATGCTTCATAAACTAGTCAGGGAATGGTTTTTCCCTTGAAGAGGAAAAACCATAAAATATTTTTGGATAAACTAAAATCTTTGTAATTATAGGGTGATTGATTATTGATGTTGAATGCTGGAAATGGGAAAAATTGTTAATGCAAGGCTTGAGAATATAATTTTCATGGTAGAGTTTTAGTTTTAACTGAGAGAGAATCTAAGTAAGTTCAGTCGGGTAAAGTGATGTAAAATTCGAATGTTCATCAGGGATGTTGGTGTTATAATTCTACTGAAATTGCCATTTTCTATTAAGGCTATATAGAAAAATTTTAGGAACTAGACTTTATGGTATATTTTGTTGAAAATTATGGCATATTTTTTTCATATCGTTTTACCTTTGGCCAATATATCTTGTATATTGTTAGAAGTTAAATTTGAAGTTATTTATTGTATACTAGTTTTATTGTGAATCAATGATGCTAATGATACCTAATTGTGGTAGGTACATGTGTGCTCATGCTTTATTTAAGTCATCTAGGTTTTTAGTCAATGCAATTTCTCAAAGAATATGTTTTTGATTAATTATAGTTTTATGAAACCTAACTTTGAGGACCCTGGAACGCGTCAAGAATTTAATGCAAAAATTTTTCCATATAAAGCAATGACTAAATATGGGAGTTATTGCAGAATATATTCATCTGCAGAAATATTAGATGTGGGTCCATGAAATCTGGAGAAATCAATCAAGAAGATGGTAATTAAATCAAATCAAACAAAAGGATCTTCCAATAAATGAAGATCACACCAATTAAAGAATTAAGTCACTAGTATCTTGTAAGGATTAAGCATTGAATTCGTGTAGTAAAGAGAACACCAAGACCATATCTGGATTAATCATAAAATTTGCTACAATCAAGGAATATTCGAAGAGCAAAATTTTCATAAATAGTTCGAGGACTCTAAAAATCCAGAAATCATTAAAAGAATGATTTATCTCAATTGAAGAGCCATAAATTAGAAGATTGTCCACATCAATGACTATCTCATGGAAGGCTATATGAAGGATACTAATACTGAGCACAAAACAATCAAGAGAAAAAGGAGAAAGCTTATTATACTCTTACTATTTGTGCTTATCCTGTTGTGCCTATTAATTCTTGTAATTCTTTAAGAGAGCTTGTTCTAATACTTATATACTCTGTGTGAGGAAGCTTATGTGTATTTAGGTTCTGTGAAGCATTACTTTTCTCTCTTGTATTTTATCTTGGTAGTCGACTGTGTTTTTAAGTGCCCTAGAATTTAGATCTCCGCTGGAAAGTGTAAAAGTCGAGGGCTAATCCTTTCTAGAGGAAACTAGGGACATGTGAAGGCCTAGTTGTAAGAATCATAAAAGCAAGGCCCTGCTAATTTAAACTTGGACTTTGCTAAGTTGTTTAGCATAAAAACGGGTAGTCGAATCTCAAGTTAGTTGTTACCCTAAATAAAACTCTAAATATTGTGTGTTTTAAGGAATGGATGTAGGAGTATCTTATAGATATGACCAACCCACTATACTTCTTGGTGTGCTTTACTTTTTGTCATGTATTATTCTATGTGAAATTGAGTTTTAAACTAAAAAATTTTAAAAGAAAGTAAACATTTGTGAAAAAGTTTTGTATACTCGATTCATTCCTTATTGAGTACACTTTTGCACTAACAATTGGATTAGAGCCTAATTTCCTACTAAATATTTAACAACCCAGAGCAAAGATCTATACAATGATGCATGTACTAGGAGCTCAAGATCAAAGTGTGGACAGACCCCCATTCTTTGATGGAATGAACTACACCCATTGGAGGACGAGAATGGAGATCTTCATGAAGTCAGTAAACCTCCAAGTATGGATGGTTATTGAAGATGGACTAAACATGCCAATGAAAATTGAAAGGGACAAACAAGTTCCAAAACTATTTAAGAACTTTTGGCTGAAGAAAGATGTAAAGTTGAAATAAATTTTAAAGCTATAAATTACTTACATTGTGCTGTGAATGCAGAGGAGCTCAAGATGTTATCAAGATGCACCACGGCAAAGGAAATGTGGGAGAAAGTGAAAATTACACATGAAGGTACCTCAGAAGTAAAAAAAGACATGGACGGATACTTTGGAGGACAACTTTGATATCTTCAGAATGATCGAAGGAGAAACTGTTGAGGAAATGTTCATCAGGCTTGGCAAAATAACAAACGAGTTAGATATGATGGGAATTGTCTATAGTAATGAAGAAATTGTGAGGAAAGTTCTAAAAAAATTTTCAGGACCCTCGAAAGCAAAAGCCACAACAATAGAAGAATCTGGGAAAACGACCACTATGACAATCGATGAATTACAAGGTAAGTTGATTGCAAACAAAAAAGACACATATTCGTAGAGAAATGGCTAAACTAAAGAAAGAAAAAGGCATAGCTTTAAAAACAAATACCAAAGAAGAAGCACATACTAGAATGACAACTTCAATAAGAAAGACATGGCTCTCATGTCAAAAAGATTCTATAAGAATTATAAGCAAAAATTTCAAAACAAGTACAAAGCCCCACAAATTAAATAGAATTGGAACCCTATTATATGTTTTAAATGTAAAAAGACTGGTCACATGTGAGTTGAGTGTCCACAACATGGAAAGAATAGGAGAAACCGAAAAAACATAGTAGCAAATGCCTCCTGGAGTGATGATGATTTACTAGATGAAGAATCTAACTCTGAAGACCATGAAATTACAAATTTATATCTCATGGGAAATAGTGACTCTAATGATGAAGCTGAAGAAGTATGTGATACACCACTTCTATTTGATGAATTATCCCATGAATTTGATAAACTTTTAATTGATTCTGAAAATATTTTATAACAATATAATAGTTTGAAACATGATCACAAACAAGTGTTTAGATATTTTCAAAGTAATGTGAGTGACAAACAATTTTTGGAAGCAAAGATAAAAAGGCTAGAAGAGGAACAATCTCTCCCATCCTTAATTTTTAAAAATAGGGCCCTAAAAGCTAAAATTAAAGTTTTAACATTTTATCTAAGCAAATTTGCCAATAGACAAAAAAATCTGGATCTCATGTTGAGAAGTCAAAGGAAAACCTTGAATAAAGAAGGTTTAGGCTATATTAAAACTGATAGAAGAAACAAAATGATTTTCAAAAGAAGTTTACAAACTATTTTGAAAAACATGTTACACCTGTGGGAAAAGAGGCCACATATCTTCTCAGTGTTATCATAATCAAAAGCATACTACTATGAAAAGAATATGGATCCCTAAAGGCACAATTGTGCTCCCTGCTGATACTTTTAGGACCCAAAAAGTTTTGGGGACCTAGTTTGGTTATCATGCTGATAGGTATGCCTGAGGATGAAAGAAGTTAAAGAATGATTTCTCAACTTAGGCTACTTAAGATATATAATGGGGAACAAAAGTATTTTTACAAGTCTTGACAACAGGCCCTAAACCTATAGAGGTACCTGAAAATTATATTGATAGAATCATTATGTTTACATATATGTTGCATCTAAATGTTCTTTCTACCATTTCCTAGTACTGTTAAGAGATGTATGAATTCTTTCAAATTTTTTAAGCAATTTCATTCTTAAAAAAATGATAAAAGACTTGTTTTTAGATTAAAGCATGAATTTTTATTATTTTAAAAATGTCTTGTTTAAATTTAGTGTATCATGAGTTGTTTCAGCTTAGTTTCCATTAACATGACAAGTTATTTTGAAAACATGCATACATCCTTTCAAAGTAAAGATTGGAGGCAAAAGAAATTTGATTCTTATAATTGATTTTCAAAGTTCTTCTTTTGAACTAACTTTTGATATAGAAGAAATATTTTTTTAAAAAAATGTTCTAAATGCTTTTAGGTGAAATATTCTCTATCTATATTGATATTAAGAATTATTTGGGAACATTGCATGATGTATTTATTGAGCTAACCTTTAATCTTGAGCAAATAAAGTACAATAGATAAGTAGGGAGCTACTTGCATCAAAATCGAAAAGAATTAGGTCAAGCCCCTGCAAATGAAAATGTAGGCCCTGAATAGAACCTCTAGAGGGTACCAGGACTTTAAATCCCAAGAGTTTGTGGAGAAATCTTGACCATTAGAGGATTCCCAAAGAATGAAAAGGGACCACCAACTATCCACATGAATTTGTGATTTGTGATCCCATTAAGGAAAGATGGACTAGGACATCAATTTGAAGGACGAATAACATGACATTTATGTTCCAAGTGGAACCTAAAGATGTAACCAAGGCCCTAATTGATGAATCATGGATCATTTTCATGTAAGAAGAGCTCAACCAGGTTGAGTCTTGGAATACTGAGTTCAAAGAGATCTTTGCACTATTAGTCAAATTAAACACATAAAAGAACTGAGAGGGAGTTTTACAAGTTGCCATTAATCAAAAAGAGGGGAGAATGTTGATGTAACTTCTCAAAGAATATGTTTTTGATTAATGATAGTTTTATGAAACCTGACTTTAAGGACCTTGGATCGCGTCAAGCATTTAATGCAAAATTTGTTCCATATAAAGAAATGACCAAATTTGGGAGTTATTACAAAATATATTCAAGTGCAGAGATATTAGATGCGAGTCCATGAAATCTGGAGAAATCAATCAAGAAGATGGTGATTAAATGAAATCAAACAAACAGATCTTCCAATTAATGAAGATTGCACCAATAAAGGAATTAAGTCACAAGCATCTTGCAAGGATTAAGCAACAAATTTGTGTAGTAAAGAGAACATCAAGACCAAATCTAGTTTGATAAGAAAATTAGCTACAATCAAGGAATATTCGAAGAGCAAAATTTCCATAAATAGTTCGAGGACCCTGAAAATCCAGAAATCATTAAAAGAATGATTTATCTCAAATAAAGAGTCATAGATTAGAAGATTATCCACATCAATGACTATCTCATGGAAGGCTATATAAAGGAGACTAATACTCAGTTCAAACAATTAAGAGAAAAAGGAGAAAGCTTATTATACTCTTGCGATTTGTGCTTGTGCTATTGCACCTGTTACTCCTTATAATTCTTCAAGAGAGCTTGTTCTAATACTCATATACTCTGTGTGAGGAAGCTCGTGTGTATTTAGGTTCTGTGAAGCATCAATTTTCCCTCTTGTATTATGTCCTGATAGTGGAGTATGTTTTCTAGGGCCTTAGAATTGGGACCCTAGTTGGTAAGTGTAAAAGTCATGAGCTGATCCTTTCTAGAGGAAAGTTTACTAGTTTAAAGGTTTACTAGGGACCATTAAGGCTTAGTTGTAAGAATCGTAAAAGGAGGGGTCTAATGATATAAACTTAGAGGTTGCTAAGTTGCTTAGCATAAAAATAGGTAGTTGAACCTCATGTTAGTTATTCTTATACTTGTTATTTGTTACCATAAATAAAACTCTTAATACTATGTGTTTTGAGGAGTGGAAGTAGGAGTATCTTATAGATATGACTGAACCACTATATTTCTTGGTGTTCTTTACTTTTTGTCATTTATTATTCTGCGTAAAATTGAGTTTTAAATACTAAAGTTTTTAGAGGACCCTGAAACTATTTTCAGGACCCTAAAATATTTTAAAAGAAAGCAAACATTTGTAAAAAAAAGTTTTGTATAATCAATTCACCCCCTCTTGAGTATATCTACACTAACATTTTCGATGTCGATGTCTTGCTGCCTATGATGATGTTGTTAGTGAACAAATTCAGAACAAGAACATGAAGAAAATACTTTCGTATTCCTTGAATGCATTAAGCGTTTTTTACAGAATCTAAGGAGAAGAATATATACACGAAGGTGAACTGTAAAACTAACTTAACTAAAAGCCAACGACCTCGCTCTAAAGTGAAGCCACTAATGAACGACAGCTAAAATATATAAAACACAAGACATAAAACTTAAACGACAATCATAAAATAACAAGAGACCTATCAGCACTTCAACACCGCCCTCAAGTTGGAAGTGGATAAGCATCAAACAATCCCAACTTGGACAATAGGTTCTGGAACTGTGGCTTGGACAAGGCCTTTGTAAAGACATCCATTACTGTTCTTTAAAAGGGTTATACCGAGGACAAATCAATCCTTGCTGATATTTTTCACAAACAATATGACAGTCGATTTCTAAATGTTTTGTTCATTCGTGAAAAACTAGATTTGCTGTGATATGAAGAGCTGCCATGTTGTCACACCACATATCCATTGGTTTATCAAAAGTAATATGTAAATCATGTAGTATATAAGTTAGCCACTGTATCTCACACACAGTAGATCCCATGCTACGATATTTTGCTTCTGCAGACGAACGAGCCACCGTACTCTATTTCTTTGTTCTCCAGCTTATCAAAGCTGGTCCAAGGAAAATACAGAAGCCTGTAATAGATTTCCTGCTTTCTGGGCAAGAGGCCCAACCTACATCACAGTAAGCAACTGGTTGTAAGGAATTATTTATAGGAAAAAAATAGTCCTGGTTTAACTTTAGTATAACCTTGAGGGGGTTCCATATATACCTCTTCATCTAATAAACCATGGAGAAAAGCATTGTTGATGTCAATCTGATGAATAGGCCACTATTTTGCTATAGCAACGGTAGGTAAAATACGCACAGTAACTATTTTAGCAATAGGACAAAAAGAATCTGTGTAATCAATCCCCTCAACTTGGTGGAACCCTTTAGCTACTAACCTAGCCTTATAACAGTCTATTGTTCCATCAGGACATCGTTTAATTTTTTCCTGGAGGTAATTGAACAATTTTCAAAGTTTTATTTTTATCCAAAGCAGCTAATTCCTCTTTTATAGCCTGACTCCATTCCTTCTTTCCCTTAGCTTGTTCATACATACTTGGTTCACACTCAGTCCTAACATTTGTTAAGAAATTTACATATTCAGATTTAAAACAATGAGAAAGAACATAAGGGAAAGTAATAGGTGTATACTCAGTAGGCTTATTAACAGAATATGTGTTAGTGATTAAGGGGTAATTAGTGCAAGTATTAACCACAAAGTCTTGCATCCACCTTGGTGTCCTTTTCTGACGTGAGCTGTGCCTTCTTATGTTACTGGTTTCTGCATCACTTGAAGGTTCACGAGTAATAGTCTCTGTCTCATCCTCAAGAATCACGACTGTGGTAGGTAGATCGTTCTCTTTATCACAATCCTTTTTCCACAACATCATCAGTAATCGGCAAAGGAATAGATATACTATTTTGATCAAGATGTACATTGCTAAAAGGGAAGACATGTTCATAGAAGATGATATCTCTTGAAACAAAGATATGCTTAGTATCTATACAGTATACCTTATATGCCTGTTGTCCTGGTGAGTAACCAAGAAATATGCATTTTGATGCACGGGTTTCAAATTTACCTTTATGCGAATTAGTATTTGTTGCATAGCACAAGCATCCAAACGTGTTTATAGCCATGTAGTCTGGAACTTTTCCGTATAAAACCTCATAGGGAGTCTTCCAGTTGAGTAGAGGAGTGGGTAACCTGTTAACTATTTGAATGGCCATAAGTAAAGAGAAAGGCCAAAAATTTTAAGGTACACAAGTTTGCATCATTAAAGATCTAGCTAACTACAAGAGATGTCGGTGCTTTCGCTCAACAACCTCATTCTGCTGCGGGGTGTAAGGACATGTTTTTTGGTGTGTGATCCGATGAGCATTCAGTAATTTTTGAAACTCAAATCCAATAAACTCACCACCATTGTCAGTTCTGATTCCCCTTACCCCTTTTTCAAACTGAGTCTATACCATATTGATAAATAAGCTGAAGATATTTGTAGTTTGGGACTTGTGATGAAGGAGGTACGTCCATGTCACGACCCATTTTCTAGGCACATGACCGGCACAATGATGAATATCCCATCACTGTAAGCCTTTCGATAAATTCTTCCCACAAGTAAAATCGTTAGTCATTATCTCTATATTCTCAAAATACCATTCCTTAATAAATACAAAGAAAATACATCAGATTTTCTTAATTAAAAATAATAGATCCTCAGTACGAAATACATTATCATACTGAAATACAAGCCAAATACCAAATCCCTGACCTAGATGTCCTAGACGGTTACAGAGCAACATACTGTATAACAAAAGAAGGGCCTACCCGACAGCGGGAAGGTCCAACGTGATCTACTCCTCTAGCGGATGTACTTCGGCGGCAACCTGATCTGAACAAAAAGTTTGTACAAACAGTGTGAGCTTTTAAACTCAGTGAGCAAATCGGCCTTGCGTTAATAAAATTCAAATACATCACCAGTCATGCAAGCATATCCGAAGGCTCAAGCTCAACCAATAGACATAGTTAGAAATTACATACAAGAAAAATTCATCCAATTCAACAAACGATACTAGTACTCGTCAATGGCAATATATCCCGGAGAGCGCACACAGGCCGGCTCACCAATTTTGTATTTTTCCGCCATGACGCACAACCTCATCCTTTTAGCTAGGGCGCCTCACGGATTTATCACCAATCCGGGCTGTATCCCTACTGAGGGAATCGTTGTCTCCACACTCATTGGTCAAGACACCCTTTAACCCGGGTTTTCCGCCTTGCCGTGAGAGGGGGTACTGTACCGCTCAATCACAATCAATAGTACAACAGTTCATATCATAATCAGAAGCACAATATAATACTCATCCATATAACAGGTATAGTATATAACTATATGATTCAAATTTCATATCATCATGAGATATTTGCTTTGTCTTATCCATACTTCTGGATTAATTATCTCATTATATTCGTCATTCTGAATCCAATTTCTCCCTATGAATCTTGGGAGTGTCCTACGACATACTTTTTATCACCAGTAATGCTAAAACTCTATTAAAACAGGGTCGTTTCACTCACCTGGATTCCGTACGAGTATCACTTCTCTAAATCGTTACGGACAAGAATACGCAGGTGAATTTCAGTGTTCCGCTGCAGAGATTTTCATGAAAGATTACAGAAAGTACGTTAAGATCATTTTCGTATAGATACTGTTCATATGTACGGGTACTATTCATACGGTCACTATTCATACGTACGGTACTATTCATACAGTCACTATTCATACGTACGGGTACTATTCATACCGGAAATACAGAATACAGTCTGTAAAAGAGTACACCAGGTAAGTTCCCAGGAAAGAGTAGAGGGTCACACTGGACACACTTAAAAACCAGGTCTTTCCTTAGCCAGAACTTTCCTAGACATGTATTCTCCACAGATTATATTCTATTTCGGTAATCAGAGAATCAAAATAACAGCTAACGACAGTTTTTCTGATGTGGAAGATCGGCCAAAGCCGCAACCACAGAGCATACTTAAGAAAATAACTTCTAAAATTTGAAAGACATAGAAAGGGCATAGTATCCTTACCTAAGCAAAAACGGAAAGGCCCAAAATCTCAGAAGCCTAGCGTCGGAGCAAGAGAAACTTAAGGAGGGAAGAAGAGAAGTTGAAGGTGTGAGTTTAGAAGTGAAATGGAAGGGCCTATTTATAGCAAAAGTCAAGGGTACTATTTGACACTATGCACTAATAAAATATTCAATTTACTATTCATGAAAATGACATTTCTAATAATGCAGTTACTGTGCACCTTACGCGTACGATGGAAAATTTTCGTTTATTTACTATTAGAAACTTTAAAGGGAAAACTATCCTTTCACCTTAAACCTTTAAGTTTCTTTTCAATTCAGTCCTTTCAATTTAGTCCCTGAGGGTATGTTTACACATAAAACGTCATTTTCTCCTACAAACTTCTTTCTAGTTTTCTCTTATAACCAAACCACATCTAGTATTTGACATTTTGATTGTATAAATGAACAGTACCATATACGTAAATAGTAACAGTAGTTTGAAAACACGCATTTATATTTTATTTTTCATGGGTATTACATTATCACCCCCTTTAAGAAATTCGGTCCTCCGAATTTAAATTACCTCAAGTCGTAAAAAGATGGGGATATCTAGAACGCATGTCGGCCTCGGCTTCCCATGTGGCTTCTTCGTGAGTTTGATTCCTCCACAAAACCTTGACGGATGGAATCTCCTTAGATCGGAGTTTCTTCACTTGACTATCGAGGATAGCTACCGGTATCTCCTCGTATGACAAGTTTTCATCTACTAGGATAGAATCATTCTGAGAAGGATGAAGTATGTGAGAAGGGTCATGAAGGTACTTCCTTAACATGGATACGTGAAAAACAGGGTGAATCCCTTCCAGATCCATAGGTAGGGCAAGCCGATAAGCCACTTTTCCCACTCGTTCTAGAATCTCATAAGGCCCGATGTATCTAGGACTCAACTTTCCTTTCCTTCCAAATCTCAACACACCTTTCATTGGAGAGACCTTAAGGAATACCATATCGCCGACTGAGAACTCCAAATCACGTCGTCTGTGGTCAGCGTATGCCTTTTGTCTACTTTGAGCTGCTCGCATCCTATCTTGTATTGTCTTAACCTTGGTTAGGGCATCCTGGGCCAAGTCAGGTCCTAATGCTTTCGCTTCACCTACCTCGAACCAACCGATCGGAGATCTGCAACGTCTCCCATACAAGGCCTCAAAGGGTGCCATCCCAATAGTGGCCTGGTAGCTGTTGTTATATGCGAACTCTACAAGATACAAATGCTTTTCCCAGCTACCACTGAAATCTAGAATACAAGCTCGTAACATATCCTCTAGCGTCTGAATCGTCCGCTCTGACTGTCCGTCTGTCTGTGGGTGAAAAGCGGTACTAAGGTCCACTCGAGTACCTAATGCCTCCTGAAAACTTCTCCAGAAACGAGAGGTAAATTGAGGACCTCTATCAGAAATGATAGATATAGGTACTCCATGCAACTTTACTATTTCTTTAATATACAATTGTGCCAACGTTACTACACCATAAGTGGTTTTGACTGGAATGAAGTGTGCTGATTTGGTTAGTCGGTCAACAATGACCCAAACTGAGTCATAATCTCCTGTGGAACGAGGTAGACCAACAACAAAGTCCATCGTCACTCGTTCCCATTTCCATTCAGGAATCTCTAATCGTTGTAACGAGCCTCCTGGCTTTAGATGTTCAGCCTTAACCTGTTGACAGGTTAAACAACGAGACACAAATTCTGCTATGTCTTGTTTCATTCCTTTCCACCAGTAGATCTGTTTCAGATCCTGATACATCTTGGTGGCTCCTGGATGTACAGCATATGCAGCACGATGGCCTTCTTCCATGATGTCTCGTCTAAGAGTTCCAACATGTGGTACACACAACCGTTGTTCAAAATGTAAGACTCCTGTATCGTCGAGTGTGAAACTATTCACTTCACCAATCTTCACCTTTTCCATAATTTGGACAAGCTCAGGATCCTCCATTTGAGATATCCGTATCTGGTCAACAAGGGAAGATCTAGCCCTGATATGGGCTAAGAATGATCATGTCCTTGTAACCTCAAGAGTAGCACCTTTTGCTCTCATCTCTTGTAGTTCTTGGATCAAGGGTCTTTTTGTTACTGCTATATGGGCCAGACTACCCATAGATTTTCGACTCAAGGCATCTGCTACCACATTCGCTTTGCCTGGGTGGTAAAGAATATTGCAATCATAATCTTTTAGTAATTCTACCCATCTCCTCTGCCTCAAGTTTAAGTCCTTTTGGTCGAAAATATATTTTAGACTTTTATGGTCAGTGTAGATTTCGCAAGTTTCTCCGTATAGATAATGTCGCCATATCTTTAAAGCGAAAACTACTGCTGCCATTTCCAGATCGTGGGTGGGGTAGTTTTGTTCATGTTTCTTAAGTTGTCTCGATGCATATGCCACTACCTGGCCATGCTGCATGAGAACACATCCCAACCCTACTCTTGATGCATCGCAGTATACTGTAAAATCTCCTGGTCCTGAGGGTAAGACCAATACAGGTGCGGAGATTAACCTTTTCTTGAGTTCTTGGAAGCTTTCTTCACAAGCGTCATCCCATTGGTACTTTACCCCTTTCCTAGTCAGTCGTGTGAGAGGGGCGGCTAACTGGGAAAAATTTTGGATGAAACGACGATAATATCCTGCCAATCCCAAGAAGCTGCGAATCTCCGTGACGGAGGTAGGTCTAGGCCACATTTTGACCGCTTCTACTTTGCTTGGGTCTGCTTGGATGCCATCTTTGGAGATCACATGTCCCA
The DNA here is from genome assembly GCA_037074585.1 of Biancaea sappan. Lineage (NCBI taxonomy): Eukaryota > Viridiplantae > Streptophyta > Magnoliopsida > Fabales > Fabaceae > Biancaea > Biancaea sappan. Next base: position 26,383,446 of record CM073501.1, on the reverse strand, counting down.
AGAAAGTTACACGATCAATCCAAAACTCGCATTTAGAGAATTTGGCGTACAATTGATGATCCCTCAATGTCTGCAACACAACACGAAGGTGTTGTTCGTGCTCTTCTGAAGTCTTTGAGTACACCAGAATGTCGTCTATGAAGACAATGACAAATTTGTCTAAAAAGGATTTAAAAATCCTATTCATTAAATCCATGAAAGCAGCTGGTGCATTCGTTAATCCAAATGACATCACCAAGAACTCGTAGTGCCCATATCTGGTACGGAAGGCTGTTTTAGACACATCCTCCTCCTTGATCTTGAGTTGGTGATAACCAGACCTCAAGTCAATCTTTGAAAAACACTTGGCTCCTTGAAGTTGATCGAAAAGGTCGTCGATGCGAGGCAACGGGTATTTATTTTTGATAGTTACCTTATTCAGTTGCCTGTAATCTATGCATAGTCTCATCGATCCGTCCTTCTTTTTCACGAACAGAACAGGAGCTCCCCAAGGTGAATAACTTGGCCTTATAAAGCCTTTGTCTAGCAAGTCCTGTAACTGAGTTTTTAACTCTTTTAATTCTGTTGGTGCCATTCTATAAGGGGGTATAGAGATTGGGCGAGTATCTGGTGCTAACTCTATCTGGAACTCAATCTCTCGATCTGGGGGTATACCTGGTAGATCATCTGGGAAGACATCTACAAACTCCTGGACTACTGGAACGTCTTCTACTTTTAGTTCTTCTTTCTTAATATCTTTAACGAATGCCAAGTATCCTTTACAGCCCTTTCGCAATAAACGTTGGGCACACATTAAAGATATAAGATTCCCAGAAATTTCACTCCGTTCACCATGAAATACGAAAGAAGGCTCCCCCGGAATATTAAATTTAACTATCTTATTATAGCAATCCAGGGTGGCATGACAAGATGCCAGCCAATCCATGCCCAAGATGACATCAAAGTCTGTCATATCTAACAGCATTAGGTCTACTGTTGTATTTATTTCCCCGACTCTTACCTTGCAAGCTCGATAGCCTCGTTCTATTAGTAAGGTGCCTCCAGTAGGCGTAGTTACTAAAAACGGACATTCTAATCTAACAACTTTTTGCTTAAAGTTCTTAGCAAAGAATGGTGACACATAGGAATGCGTAGAGCCAGAGTCAAACAAAACATGTGCAAAATTTGATTCAATCAGAAGAGTACCTGCTACCACCGCATTAGACGCCTGAGCATCTTGACGGGTTAAAGCGAATACTCGAGCGTTCCCTCGGCCTGCTGAAGCCTGCCCTCGACCACCTTGTCCTCTGCCAGCACCTCTTCCGATTCCATTGCCTCCTACAATTACAGGGGATCTGTTGGCAACAGTAGCCTCTGATTGATTAGGGCGTACTGACCCTTGGCCAGATCTCGTGTAGAGTTGGGGGCAATCTCTTTTGATGTGGCCCTGTTGACCACATTGGTAACAGACCCTAGTGTTGTTGTTGACAAAACAAGCTCCGAAGTGATTTCTTTCACATTTAGAGCACCAGGGCCTTTGTTGACCCCCTGTACCACTTTGTTGACGCTGTGGTGCACTAGCAGTAGAGGCTGCACGTCCAGAACTCTCTCCGTGGTAGCGTGATTTCTCATCTTGCTTCCTCTTTCTTTTGTTATTCCATTTTTCTTTTTGCATATCTCTTTCTTCCATCATACGGGCGATGTCGACGGCTTCTGTGTAAAATGAAAAATCTCGTATTTTCGATCCCACCCTGTCAAATAAAGACTCTCGAAGGCCTTTAATAAATCGTCGGATCTTTTCTTTCTCAGTTAGGACCATGTGAGTAGCATATTCAGACAACTCTATAAACAGATTGTCGTATTCATCGACGGTTCGTGATCCTTGCCGGAGTGCCTCAAACTCATTCATCTTTGCTTCTCGTATACTCTCCGGAATAAATTGTTCTCGAAAAATTCTTTTAAAGTCATTCCATTTAATGGGTGGGGCATTTCTGGCCATGCCCTTCTTCCATGTTCGCCACCAGCAGTCGGCCTTACCTCTTAACTGAAAGGTAACAAGGGTTACTTTTCGAGGTTCAGGGCATTCTAGCGTGTCAAGGATTTTCTCACAGTCATCTAGAAAACGTTGTGGGTCTTCATTAACATCTCCTGCAAAGGTTGGCGGATTCAGTTTCATAAATTCTGAGATTTTGACCTCTGTACCTACCCAATCCTGAGGAGGGGGTGGAGGTGGCATCTGGTCTGTCTCTTGTACTTTTGCAGCATGTACTGATGCCTGTGAGCCATCTTCAGATGATTGTCCTATCAAAAGTTCCTTTAGCCCATTCACCTCGTTCTGCATTGCAGCTAATGCTTCCATCACTACAGTCGCGTCAATTTGTGATGGTTCTCCAGCATTTCTTCCAGGGTTTTCAGTGGATATTTCTCTGTTTTGTGCATGGTTATCTTCTGCACGATTAGGCATCTCCAGTCTTGCATTTGCTGACTGAGCAGCTGGAGGGACCAAGGCCCTGCCAGATCTTGTGCGGATTCCAGAAGCGTTTGATTTTCTTGGTGCCATCTAAACTTATTCTACAATTAAGAATGATATATATCGTCACTATTATGCTTCAAGTAAAGACACGAAAGAAATGGATTTTAATCTCTACAGGGCTTTTGGTGGATCTTCATCCTATGGTCGTGCTGCAGTCACGACAATAGGGGAAGGCCCACTAAAGACACCTTGCTCTGTAATCACTAGGAGACCTAACAACCTATGCTTTGATACCAACTTTGTCACGACCCATTTTCTAGGCACATGACCGGCACAATGATGAATATCCCATCACTGTAAGCCTTTCGATAAATTCTTCCCACAAGTAAAATCGTTAGTCATTATCTCTATATTCTCAAAATACCATTCCTTAATAAATACAAAGAAAATACATCAGATTTTCTTAATTAAAAATAATAGATCCTCAGTACGAAATACATTATCATACTGAAATACAAGCCAAATACCAAATCCCTGACCTAGATGTCCTAGACGGTTACAGAGCAACATACTGTATAACAAAAGAAGGGCCTACCCGACAGCGGGAAGGTCCAACGTGATCTACTCCTCTAGCGGATGTACTTCGGCGGCAACCTGATCTGAACAAAAAGTTTGTACAAACAGTGTGAGCTTTTAAACTCAGTGAGCAAATCGGCCTTGCGTTAATAAAATTCAAATACATCACCAGTCATGCAAGCATATCCGAAGGCTCAAGCTCAACCAATAGACATAGTTAGAAATTACATACAAGAAAAATTCATCCAATTCAACAAACGATACTAGTACTCGTCAATGGCAATATATCCCGGAGAGCGCACACAGGCCGGCTCACCAATTTTGTATTTTTCCGCCATGACGCACAACCTCATCCTTTTAGCTAGGGCGCCTCACGGATTTATCACCAATCCGGGCTGTATCCCTACTGAGGGAATCGTTGTCTCCACACTCATTGGTCAAGACACCCTTTAACCCGGGTTTTCCGCCTTGCCGTGAGAGGGGGTACTGTACCGCTCAATCACAATCAATAGTACAACAGTTCATATCATAATCAGAAGCACAATATAATACTCATCCATATAACAGGTATAGTATATAACTATATGATTCAAATTTCATATCATCATGAGATATTTGCTTTGTCTTATCCATACTTCTGGATTAATTATCTCATTATATTCGTCATTCTGAATCCAATTTCTCCCTATGAATCTTGGGAGTGTCCTACGACATACTTTTTATCACCAGTAATGCTAAAACTCTATTAAAACAGGGTCGTTTCACTCACCTGGATTCCGTACGAGTATCACTTCTCTAAATCGTTACGGACAAGAATACGCAGGTGAATTTCAGTGTTCCGCTACAGAGATTTTCATGAAAGATTACAGAAAGTACGTTAAGATCATTTTCGTATAGATACTGTTCATATGTACGGGTACTATTCATACGGTCACTATTCATACGTACGGTACTATTCATACAGTCACTATTCATACGTACGGGTACTATTCATACCGGAAATACAGAATACAGTCTGTAAAAGAGTACACCAGGTAAGTTCCCAGGAAAGAGTGGAGGGTCACACTGGACACACTTAAAAACCAGGTCTTTCCTTAGCCAGAACTTTCCTAGACATGTATTCTCCACAGATTATATTCTATTTCGGTAATCAGAGAATCAAAATAACAGCTAACGACAGTTTTTCTGATGTGGAAGATCGGCCAAAGCCGCAACCACAGAGCATACTTAAGAAAATAACTTCTAAAATTTGAAAGACATAGAAAGGGCATAGTATCCTTACCTAAGCAAAAACGGAAAGGCCCAAAATCTCAGAAGCCTAGCGTCGGAGCAAGAGAAACTTAAGGAGGGAAGAAGAGAAGTTGAAGGTGTGAGTTTAGAAGTGAAATGGAAGGGCCTATTTATAGCAAAAGTCAAGGGTACTATTTGACACTATGCGCTAATAAAATATTCAATTTACTATTCATGAAAATGACATTTCTAATAACGCAGTTACTGTGCACCTTACGCGTACGATGGAAAATTTTCGTTTATTTACTATTAGAAACTTTAAAGGGAAAACTATCCTTTCACCTTAAACCTTTAAGTTTCTTTTCAATTCAGTCCTTTCAATTTAGTCCCTGAGGGTATGTTTACACATAAAACGTCATTTTCTCCTACAAACTTCTTTCTAGTTTTCTCTTATAACCAAACCACATCTAGTATTTGACATTTTGATTGTATAAATGAACAGTACCATATACGTAAATAGTAACAGTAGTTTGAAAACACGCATTTATATTTTATTTTTCATGGGTATTACAGTCCAAGTGGATCGACTATGGTCATCAACAATGGTGAGCATGTAACTCGTCCTTGTTAATGATGGCTGTGAATATAGACCCCATATATCAAGGTGAAGTAAATCAAAAATAGCAGAAGATTGTTTGATCTTAGTAGGAAAAGGCAATCTGACTTGTTTAGATTTATGACAGATATCACATACTTCTATATTATTTTTCTCAGCATCATTTAAAAAAGAAATATCATTGGGTAAATTCAAGTGTTACAGAACAGCAAGAGGAGCATGGGCGAGGTGTTTATGCCAGATATCAAAGTGTGATGTATCAGAAATAAGAGAACATGATTCATTCATATCAGTAGACATTTTATTTACAGCAGATATATCATTTTTCAAAGTGCCCATTTTAACAAATTCATGATTCAAACTAGTTGCAAGTTTACAAGAAAAGATCTTGTTTTCATTATTTACAGACAAATTATTTTTCAAAGAATTACAAAGGTTGCTATTATTGGTAATGACGGAAGTACTGTAAAAAAAATGTATAGATTGCCAAGAACCTTTCCTTTAGCAAGATTTATCTTAGTCCTCGGGTCCTGTAAAAAACAATGATTAGGAGAAAAACAAAATCTAAACCAGTGGCAGTACTTAGTTTATGGACAGATAAAAGATTGAATTTGAAGAAAGGTGTATAAAGCACTTCACGTAAAATCAAATTAGGAGAAAGTTGGCTTTCTCCAATACAAGACACTTTTCTGGTGCTTCCATCAGGTAATCTCACAGGAACAGGATAGCCAATATTAGTAAGTTTAACTAAAAGTTTTAAGTCATTGCACATATAGGTTGTTACCCCAGTATCAACCACCCATGACCCAGGTTGTAAATTTTCAAGATTATTAAAGATAGTGTGAAAGGCAGTAACAGTAGTCGGGGGTAAAGGAGACTTACCAGCGAATTCAATACCTATGGCATCAGTATGTACAAGATTAATGGCATGGCTTCCTCCTTGAGTCTTGGTATTATTCTGGTACTGGCCTTTAATCTTGTCCAATTCGAGTTGCAGATTATGTAAGAGGTTAGTGACAGATCCTTGGTTGGTATCTTCACTCCCGGTATGATCAAAAGGTGTCTTACTGGTCATGGTCTTAGCTAAATTTGCTGCTTCTTTCTGATCCTTGTATTGTTGGTACCACTCAGGGTAACCATTGAGTTGAAAGCATGTGTCTCTAATGTGCCCTGGTATGTTACAATAATCGCAATGCCTAGTATTCTTATATGTTCCTCTTCCCCTGCTTCTGCCTTGGCCTTCTCGGCCTCTATTCATATTTCCCCCTCTTCCTCTATCGCAGGTGTTTGGCTGAGTCTTAGCCAATAAAGCACTATTTTCTTGTATAGTAGTCTTGTCATATATCTGATTTACTTCTCTCTGTCTTTCCATACGAAGAACAAGAGAGTATGCCTTATTTACATTAGGAAGTGGTTCCATGAGTAGCACTTTCCCTCTAGTGGAGTTATATATGTCATTTAGACCTATAAGAAATTGTATGAGTCTACTAGAATCCATAGTGGCTGATATAGCCTTGGCTGTACCACAGGAACACTCGGGTACAGGGGATAAGCAAGCAAGTTCATCCCATAATTTCTTTAGTTTGGTAAAGTATTGTGCAGCAGAAGAATTTCCTTGTGTAAGTGTGGATATTTCTCGTTGGATTTGATACAGTAATGGTCCGTTGCATTCGCCAAAACGATCCCAGAGTTCTTCCCATAATTCTTTGGCAGTATTGACATATAAAAAGGCTTCTACAATATCTTTGGAAATAGAGTTAAGGATCCAGGATCTTACCATACAATCAGCTTTAATCCACTGTTCATACTTAGGATCATTTTCATTCGGCTGTGTACATCTTCCATCAATGAAGCCTAGCTTTGTCTTTGCACCGAGTACGATTCTGACAGAACGACTCCAAGTAAGATAGTTATTACCAGTAAACAGAGAAGTGATGAGGTTCATCCTTGGGTGATATGAGTTTTGTAGAAGCAAGGGGTCATCGTTGTTGTTTTCTCCCGAGTCTCTGTGTACTGTGATCGATGACATTTAAAGAAACCGTTGCAGAAAGAAGGTCGTATCAAGAATCGCAACCAAGCTCCTGATACCATGAACAAATTTAGAACAAGAACATGAAGAAAATACTTTCGTATTCTTTGAATGCATTAAGCATTTTTTACAGAATCTAAGGAGAAGAATATATACACGAAGGTGAACTATAAAACAAACTTAACTGAAAGCCAATGACCTCGCTCTAAAGTGAAGCCACTAATGAAGGACAGCTAAAATATATAAAACGTAAGACATAAAACTTAAACGACAATCATAAAATAACAAGAGACCCATTAGCACTTCAACAGTTAGTGCCATAAAATGGTATTGTTTTTCTTGTGTCTTTCACCCTCTATAGATTAAGCAGTATATTACTATGTCTTGGTTAGACAGTGACATGACAATTTGATTTTGGGAACCTAATTTCTTAATTAAATGTTGGTCAGTCTTTCACCCTCTTATAATATCTTTTATTGTTATTAATTAAATGTTGAATCTTATTTTATTTTCTTTTTTTTATGTGAATTCTTTTCCTTGCTGATTGTTATTTTATTGCTTTAGTTTAATTGATGTCATTATGTTCTGCAAGACTATATATGTGTTTTGGATCCATGATGTCAAAAAGTGCAATCATATTTTGATATGTTGGGCTTATTGGCAAATACAAATAATTTGTCTAAATGATGGAATGATATGTTTGGTCTGTGATGGTTTGTGGTTTTACTAACTATGTAGCATCATCAATTCTAATTGTTTGAGTTAGTAGGTCTGGTATCATGGCTAGCTTAGTTGTTATGTCTTGCTTGCTTCAATTTTTTTTTTCTTTACAAGTTTAAGAATAGTAATTTATGATATTCTTTTATTATTACTTGCTTCACTTGTTTCGGTAATCACGTGACTAGCATTAGTTGGTTAAAGTATTAAATAAAATGTTTATTTTGGTTGTGTGAAGGGAAGCATAATAATATAAAACTTTGTGCACAAGATAATATTAATTGTTATTTTCTTGTAATATTTAATGATAACATTGTCCTTTTTTTTCAAGGTGATGCAGGTGATGCATGTTTATAATCATTGTCAAGCTTATGCTTCAAAGAATTATAGAACTATGTAGAATTTGTGCATTTTAACCTTTAGGAGTGTTTAATAGAAAAATTAATATATGTACAACTTTTATAATATAGTAATTTAATACATTTTATTTTGTTAAACTATGTATGATATATACAATCTTTTGGCTATATTTCTGTTTATCCATAGGAATTAACATTTTGGCTATAAATAAAAAAACCTCTTTAAAAATTAGCAACGGAAACATGTCTATATTTCTATTAGTGATTTCTTTGTCATCAATGGAAACATCTTGTGATTTATCTTCCCTAGGAAGACTTCTTTCATTGACTTTGAGAGAAATTTTCGGCTGCTTCCTTTTCATTTCTATTTCTTCTCTTAGAAACGTGCTTTCATATGCAATAAGATTTCCTTTGAGTTGATCAATAGTTAGTGTAGAAAATTTGGGATTTTCAATAATGGTCGTTACCTTGGATTTTCATGGTGGAGTTAGACCCATGACAATTTTTTCTACCATATCTTCCACATAATAGTGTTTCTCCAAGGCGTTAAGATCACTGATTATTTTACCAAGCTTATTAAAGGTTTCTAGTATAGGTTCTCCTTCAATTTGATAAAAGAGACTAAAATCTTCGGCCAAGGTAGCAATCCTAGTCTTTCTCACATCTTGAGTTCCTTCATAGGACAATTCAAGCTTTTCTCACATTTATTTTGCGGTGGAGCAGAGAACAAGCCTTTTAAATTCCTCTAAGTTGATTGTATAGTATAGCATGTTGATGGCTTTGTAGTTGAGTTCATCCAACATGTGGTTTTCCTTACCCCATTCCTTTTCTATTTTAGGAACCTCTTTGTCTCCTTCCTTCTTGGTAGGAACATTGGGTCCTTATTCAACAACCTTCCAAACATATTTGTCAGTAGCTTGAACAAATATCTTCATACTCGCCTTCTAATAAGAATAGTTAGTTCTATCAAAGAACGATGGTTGAGAAATTGACCGACCCTCTAGAGCAGGAGGCTAAAAACTAGTTTATCTTCCTTAGGAGGTTGAACAAACATAAAATTCAATAAGCAGAAGTGAGTAAAGAAGAATTTCACATGACAAGTTTAAAGAAGTTTGGATCATAACTACTTGGATCCTACGTCCATTTTCCAATACACACAAGCAAAGGGGATTTTCTTAATAAACTTTGAAGGCCCTAAGCTTTACAAGCAAAACCTCACCAGGAATAAGCTTCGTAAAACTTTTACTTCATAAAACTTACAGACTCGAAATGCTTTCTCAAAGGAAGAAAAATTAAAACTTTTTACCAAAGTCTCAGCTCAACTACTTTTACAACCTTTCTAAAGTAAAACAATAACTAGGAAGATTAATATCAATAAAAGAAACTCTCTCTCTCTCTCTAGAACAATTTACTGAGCACTTAAGGTATAAGCTCACACAGACCACTCAAGAATAACTGCAAAATGCTACAATATATTTTCTTCACTTCAGTCGTTGGGCTCTTCAAGAGCAACAATATAATTTAAATAGGAGAAAGCATGAACTAGCTCTTGCAGGAACTAGCCATTGAAAACCCCCCAACGTTTCTCTTATTTAATGCAATAGCTCTCTATTAATGTATGATCTTAGCTTGGTCAGGGAATGAGTAGCTCGTAGAAAGAAGAAGGCATTTCAGATTTAGATGCTACTCCATGAGCTTCCAAAAACCATTTTTTTCTCCTGTCAATTCCCTTTTATCCTTAAGACTTGTACTTATGTCAAAATGACTTTTCTTTAAAAAACTGTGCAAGGATCAAAAAAGTAATTTACTGTCAGGAGGATCTTTTTCTTAAAAATAGTGTAGGAAGTAAAAATTAATTAAACTTTATGAATAAATATAAGTGGGACAAATAAGCTAGGATGGGCTTTAATAAGAGGTTTTATAAAGTGGCTCAAACAACTCAATGGTAGGCATTATAAAAAATACACAAGTGCCTTAAATATATTTAGAGGCATTAGGTCTTAAATTTAATCCAACAAAAACCATAAGATATTAAAGTAGTAGTGAGTTTATGCTTCCACTACCTTGATGCTTGTTTCAAACCTAAAGCAACGTGCAAAGTCTGCATATTCTTTGTTCCCCTCACTTCTGAACCCTTAAGGTAATTCCATGTACACCTCTTCATGCAAATCTCCTTGCAAAAAAGCATTGTGCACATCCATTTAGGAAATTTCCCAACTTCTCATTGCTGCAAGTGTTATGACACGCCTTAGAATGACCATCTTTACAATAGGAGAAAACATTTCATGAAGACTCCTAGTCATGTCAAGCAAGTGTCTATGCTTTCTTTTCACAACCTCATTTTGTTGTGGTGTATAACTAGAATTGCTTTCTTGTATGGTCCTATTGCTTGATAAAAGATTATTAAATTCTAAGTTAAAAAACTCTAGACCATTGTTTATCCTATTAGTAAAATCTCTTTTATTGAACTGATTTTTAATAAAACTCTAAAACTTTCTCACAGGATTTGCCACTTCAATTTTAAATTTTATATGGTAGACCCAAGTGGCTTTAAAAAAATCATCTATGATGGTAAGGAAGAACCTTTCTGCTAGGTGTGTAGGTGTGTGATAGGGACCCAAAACATCCATATATAAAAGTTGAAAAGTAATCTTTGGTAACTAAATGACTTTGTGGAAAAGGTAACCTAGTCTGTTTTGCTTGAGGACAAATATGACAATGGTTACTTGTATTATTTGAAACAATCTAATTCTTTATTGAATCAAAGTGTTTGAGCTTGGCATAAGGCAAAGACCAAATCTTCTGTACCAAAGAAGGAATTTGTTTAAGAAATAAGAAATACCAGAATCTAAAAGGGATGATTCAAAGTTACAAATCTCAGTATTATTAGCTAATTCTAAGTCCTTAGCGATCTTTGCTTAGATTGTTGAAGTACCCTTACTTTCTTTACCAATCCCCATGAACATTCCATTCCAAAGATCCTACAAAATGCAAAAGCCAGGGAAGAAAACAATATAGCATATATTGTCGTTTTCTAATTGAGAAACATAAATTAGATTAAAATGGAACTCAAGGATATATAATACATTCCTGAGTATGATTTCTTCTGAAATTTTAACATTTCTTACTTTGGTGATATATAGGCTTTGTGTCCATTAGGCAAAGTAAGAGTTTTAGTGGGATTGAAGCAATCTTTAAAAGTTTCTGGCCCTTCATTATTTGAGACCATGTCACTAATGGCTCCTGTATCTAGAATCCATCCCTTTTCAAGGTTACTAGTTGCAAAGTGGGAAAAAAAACACATGCTACATTTGCTGCCTCATCAGATGAATCCTTTCCTAACAATTGAAGGATTTTGTTATGTTGCTCAAAAGTGAAAGTAGGTACTGCAGGAGTATTTGAAGAACTTTTCATGCCTTCTCTTCCTTCATTGTTGACTGAGTTTGCAATAGCTTCTTGCTTCTTTTGCTTTTAAACTTAAAACTATGAGGGAACCCAACAAGCCTATAGTAGCCTATAATAGTTCTCATTCTCCCTTTTATGTCCTTTCACATGACAATGGCGGCAGTCACCATTATATTGAGTTCATTTTCCCTAAAATTGCAGCATTTTCTATGTTGTCTAAGGAATTTGTTATGTTAGCAATGACAAATCTTTGTGACTCGTCTTGAACGACCATGGTATAAGCTTGATTGACTGATGGCAAGGGATTCATGAGCAAAATTTGAGTTCGTACTTGATGAAAGTTCCATCCAGACCCACCAAGAATTGTAGTAATCTCTGTTGTTGGACTTGCTCTATATAGGCTTTGGAGGTAGGACATTCACATATGGGCAAAGTAACTACGAGAACAAACTCATTCCAAAGCTCCAAGCTTTATGTAATAGATAGAAGCGGAAGAAGATCTTGGGAAAGACTATTAATCTCGTTGTGCAATTGAAATATCCTGGAGCCATTCATTTTTCCATATCTTTCCTTTAATTCTTCCCAAATAGATTGAGCATTAGAGGAATAGACAATTCCTGAGAAAAACTCTTTGGATATCGACTTTTATATCCAAGAGAGCACTATGGCATTGCAACGCTCCCATTGAGGTTGAAGAGCAGGTTCTTGCTTCTCCTTTTAGCATGTTCCATCAATGATACCTATTTTATTTTTTGCAAGAAAAGCAATCTTCTTTGCTCTACTCACACTGAAATTTTCCACCCATATCAGAGTTTGACAGACCAAGACAATTCTTGGTGTGTATGAAGGATGCAAATAGAGAGGGTGGCTATAATCAATTGACATCAACGTGCCAAGAGATCTAGTAGTGTTCTATGTTTGATGACTTCATAAGAAGAGATTGTTAGCAATATTTTATTTTTATGTATATATATGTATATATTTATTTTTTATAGATATATGAAGTGCTAAATTATTTGGATGGATTTGTGTATTAATTGTTGGATATGTATACATATATTGGAACATATATATTACTATCTATAATTAGGTCCAAATTAATGATCTTTATAAAGTATATTTTAGATTGGACCTATTTGATATATTTAAGTTAGTTTGGGGTATTTGTGAACTAAAATTATAATATATGTAGATACCTGATCCAAATTAATAACGGTGATAGGGTGTTATTAATAAATGAGATCAATCTATTAGGTCAACCCTTTAGGCTTGATAAGTTGGTCATGGCTTCCAAGGTTATAAGGATTTGATTTTTAGGTTTCGAAAAAGTCTATAAATATGTGACTATGTGACCTAAAATCCACCACCTAAAATCTGTTTTGTGAAAAATCATCCTTATTAACATTGAAGAGCCTAGCCTTTAGAGATTGATTGTTATAGATCAAGGTACGCTATATTCTTTACTTTTCTATGAGTTATATTATTATCAGTTTGTCTATCAAGATTTAATATATTTATAATCAAATCATGATCAGAATAAATAATTTTGTAATTTTTGCATTTGAGTTTGATCATGAATTTGATTGATTGTGGTTATAATTTTTGTTATAACATCGTTACAGATGAGTATGACATAAATAAAAGACTACAAAGAAAAGAGAGAGGACAAAGGAGAGAAAGAATAATGCAGTGGTTGAAAGGAATCCTGATATACTTAGACTAAAGAACTTGAAGAAACTGCAACTTTAGGTAAACCACACACTGAAGTAGGGAGAGGCAGTGGCGGAGCCACATTCACTTCCGGGGGTGCAGCTGCACCTCCTGAAATTTATAAATTTTTATGTAAAAAAATTTTTTTTTACATTTTGCCCCCCTCTTTATTTTTTTTTGAACCCCCTTAATATTTTTTTGAACCCCAGTGACTCATTTTTTCTCTGCTGCTCATAGTCACAAAACTCCCACTCTCCAAAGTCACAAAATTTTTTCTTGATAATAGTTAATTTCTCATTTTATTGTTAGGGACCTTTTTGTAAAAGTTTGAAATTTAGAGTTTTTGTACATAGGTCTAATTCTATTAAATTAATTAATTGATTATGTAATTAGAATCATGAATAACATATTTGTGAAGTCAATTTCATAAATTTTTTTTTATGATGGTTAATTTCTCATTTTATTGTTAAGGACCTCTTTGTAAAAGTTTGAAATTTGAGATTTTTTGTATATAGGTCTAATTCTATCAAATTGATTGATTGATTATACAATGAGGATCATGAGTAACATATTTGTGAAGTCAATTTCATAAAATTTTTTCTTGATGATGGTTAATTTATCATTCCATTATTAGGGACCTCTTTGTAAAAGTTTAAAATTTGGAGTTTTTGTACATAGGTCTAATTCTATCAAATTGGTTGATTGATTATACAATTATAATCATGAGTAACATATTTGTGAAGTCAGTTTCATGAAATTTTTTTCTTGATGATAGTTAATTTATCATTCCATTATTAGAGACATTTTTGTAAAAACTTGAAATTTGTAGTTTTTGTACATAAGTCTAATTCTATCAAATTGGTTGATTGATTATACAATTAGGATTTAGAAAAAGAACGATTTTTTGTAATGAAAATATTTAAGAGGAAATTACCATCAAATGAACAACAAATTGAAATTAATTTAAAAGAATTGCCATCATATCTAAAAAAAATGAATGAAAAATTTACCCCCCCTGACCGAGGGGTCCTAGATACGCCACTGGGGAGAGGAGCACTAAAACGATGGTTGATGCTGTAGATCTTATGCTCTGTAAATTGCACCCTTGAGTGATGAGAGGAGCACTCAACCGCTGGTTGGTGCTCCACCGTGTAAGCTCTCTAGTTGTCAAGCACTTGGGTGTGTGATGTTACGCTTCAACGAAGAAAGAAGGAAAACAGGACATCTTGAAGGACCGAACCGAATCAGGAAGAGGGAGGGTGAAGACTCGTTGAAGAGCACCAAGAAAAATGAATCTTGATAATATATTGAAGGCAAGGCACAATAGAAGAAGAAGCTATGTGAGAATTTCATAGCCTGGCTCTATACCATGCTAAAAGATGATATTCTGATTGAATGTATCAAGCGCTCAAGAAAATACGAAGATGCCCATTCAGGCATAGTAGACAATGTACTACTATACAGACTGATATAACCCTTTTATAGTAGAAAAAACTAACAACAAAATAACCAACTTCAATAGACCCAACTGCCAAGAACCTTTAATTCTCAACAACAATAAATTCATTAATGCTAATATTATTTTTATTTTAATAGTTTAAAATTATAATGTATAAGATTTAATAAATGAAAAGAAATATTTGCATCTTTTTATTAACTAAATACCCTAGCTCATTTTCGAAGTTGAACAATTGTGATATTAGAAAGGAAGAATTAACCATTAATGACACAATAGGAATCATTAATTCCTGAAACAAAAAGCCATTAATTAGACAGTTCCTTAGTTCAAATTCCATGAAACTAAGGCACAAGATAACATATTACATCAAACAAGCATCATTACATAGATAGTAGCTTCATTGAGCATACATCACATGATTTGCTTTATCAAGCACACATCATACAAATTAATTCACATAGGGCAAGCAAGTAGCAAACTTCAATAGCATAATTGGTGATGCTTTATTTACAAGCCACATGTAACACCTTGCCCTGTGGATTAGTTAATTAGCTTACTAGGCTGAAGCTTAGTTAATCTTGGGTACCCAAACAAGGGCTTTGGATCCAATGAAATGGCAAAGGGAATTACTGCGGAGAGGTTGATCCACCGTAGTGTAAAGTTTTTTGGGCTTTGTGCCCTAATAAAAAAAATGACCAACACGCATCCTAATGTGTGTTGACCATAGTGGAAGTCAAGCTCCAAAGAGCTCGAGCTCTCTGGAGCATTGCCCAATAGCAAATAGGCATAGTCCCTAACATAACTTTGAGTTGATGGAATAATATATGGGGATCAAGACCTCTCGTGTCATGGTGACAAATAACCACTACCTTGGTCTTTGTGCCATCAAATGCTTTCAATGGAATTGTGGACTTTTATTTACTGTTAGGTCCCACTTTTAATTTTAAACTCCGTACGGATTTTAAACTCCGTACGGATCCTTTTTTTTATTTTTTATATTATCGGGATTAGGCCATTTTTATTGTGGACTGCATGCATGTCGCCCTTGTCAAAGGGTGATACCGCTTTTTGTCAGACTAGATCAAAATTACCCCTAACAAGAGTGACACGCGTGCAGTCCACAACAAAAGTGGCTTAATACCGGTAATTTAAAATAACGAAGCCTCTTTGTTTTGCTTTCCAAATATTCAACATTTGCGTTCTTAGACGGCATCACTAGGTGCATCATTGGCTACTTTCTTCCAAGCGAATATTGTATAAGGATGAGCAAAGCGATTCTTGTTAAACTTTATATTTATCTAGTTGCCTAGATAATGGTCGTACTCATAGAAGAAGATATAAGGATATTGTGTATCTTCGATTTCTCCATTATCTGTTGACAGGAAACATGCCCCACTTATTTCAACTATTAATTATAGAAATATAAAATTCAATTCTTGAAAAATATGTACCTTAATTATTTGGTTTTTAATCCTAAATTGCATAATTAAGTCAAAGTAAATTATTGACTCACTATACTAATCCTCAAAAATATATGCTCTACAAATTTATAAGTTATAAATTATATTTCTCAAGGATTTAAGAATCAAATAGTTAAAGCATGTTTTTGCTTAGAAACTATATTGTATAAGTGCTAAATAGTTAAAGTATATATCTTTCAAGAGCCAAAAATATTTTCCACTATATGAAAACAATAGATCAAAAAATGATTAGGAAAAGATATGGAGATCTTGAAGCTCTCTCTTAACTATCTTATTTTATGGTATCACAAAATTTGTGTATAATTATAAAAAAAATATTCATTACAAATTTTAAGATGATCAAACCAAAAAAAAGTTTAAACTCTGTGTAGATGAGCCCTTGAATTGTTTTAAATATTATTTTTAGTATGACACTCTGTTAATCGTCAATATTTTGAAATTTTAAAGTGATGTTCATCCTCCCCAACCAAATGGTATCAAGTTTAAATCTTTGCAAGGCCTACTTTGCAAAATTAAGTTCCAGACTTTTTGACTTCTCTCTCCCACCTTTATTTTTAAATTCTCTCCCCATCTCCATTTTTTTAATTTACGAATCTAGGCCACTTTCACTGTGGCCTAGTTTGTCTGAAACGCTGTCACCCATGTAAGGGGTGACACACGTCTCATACACGACAAATGGCGTAGTATTTTGATTGTTTGATTGACTTGTTTCTACAATTTTTTTCTGATATTAACAATATCAGTCTTAAAACTTGATATAACTTAAATACTATATCTCTCTTTGCTTAGCAGAGTTACTAGCATCCGTGACTTGATGCATTTATTTTTCTGTCTTGGCCTCTTGGGTAGTGATCCTTTTCTTTCTTCTTAGGCAGGCAAGGCAAAGAGAGTCTTGGGCAATGCACTTTCTCTTCTTTGGTAATGAGTAGTGTACTAGCAGTAGGTGATAATTAATTAGAATAAAAAATAAATATTTAATTAAAATAAACTGAATTTATAAAAACTATATTATTTTTAGTAGATATATTAATATTTTGAATATATTACAAATTTAATAATAGTTAATATTATCTTGATTAATAATATTTTTATTATTTGATCAATTTTTATTGTACACTTTTGATTGTAAATATTGTTTTATATAATTTGATATTAAATTAGAAAGTTCACAACAAAAATTGACCAAATAATAAAAAAATATTATTAATCAAGATAATATTAACTATTATTAAATTTGAAAAATATTCAAAATATAAATATATCTACTACAAAATAACATAGTTTTTATAAATTCATTTTATTTTAACTAAATATTTATATTTTATACTAATTAATTATCAACTACGGCTAGTGCACTACTCACTACTCAAGAAGAGAAAGTACACTGCCCAAGACTCTCTTTGCCTGCCCAAGAAGAAAGAGAACGATCATTACCCAAGAGGCCAAGACAGAAAAACAAATGCATCAAATCATGAACGCCAATAGTTCTGCTAAGCAAAGAGAGACATAGCATTTAAATTATATCAAATTTCAAGATTGATATTGTTAATCTCAAAGATAATAAATAATATAAAAAAAATGTAAATACAAGGTAGTCAAACAATAAAAAACCTACGCCATATGTCGCGTATGGAACGTGTGTCGCCCCTGACACGGGCAACACACATTTCAAACAGACTAGGTGATATATGGAATTTTAACATACTTTTTAGTTCCCAACTTGACGCTTTTTTCATATTTATTCATGAAAACTCTCCAAATTTATTATATTTTGTCATTTATTGGGTCTAAATTTATTATGGATATAAAATGTTTTAATTTTATATTTTTAGAACTTAAATGATTAAAATCAAATTTAATCTATTTTTTTGTTTTGTAGAAATTATTTTTGGAGAGCTTTTGATGACATGGAGGCCAACTAGAACACTTATGTGGCATGCATTGATAATGTGGACTTTGACATGGATGCCTACTAAACTTGGTCAACAAAGGTGGCTAAGAGTGAAAGACAAAAAAGGTGGCTACATGAGTTGTTGAGATAAAGTAAGAAGGAAAATTGATTATTGAGAGGATATGAAAGAAAGAGGAGAGAGATTTAGTGTAGGATAGTTATATATTGATGTTATGATTATATGAAAAGAAGGGAGAAACAAATAATAAGAGAGATCCATTGAAGTGGCAGATAAAGACAAATTAGTGGGAGACAAGCTACATAGTTTGGTGGGAGTTGACAAAAGTGTAGACTTTAGTGGAAGATAGAGAAACGAAAAGAGAAGTATTTGAGAAGAGATAACTAATTATTTGATTAAAAAAAAAGGAAAATGATTTTGGCGTTTTTTCTTCTCACATGCTTCTCCTTTCATTTCTGTATCTTCCACTAAAGTATACATTTTTATCAACTCCCACCAACTCCATGTAGCTTGTTTCCCACTAATTTGTCTTTATCTACCATTTCAACGGATCTTTCTTATTATTTGTTTCTCCCTTCTTTTTAGATCATCATCAACTTCAATATGTAACTATCCTATAATAAGCCTCTCTCCTCTTTCCTTTATATCTTTTCAATAATCAATTTTCCTTCTTTCTTTATCTCAACAACTCTCATAGTCACCACTTTTGTCTCCCACTCTTAGCCACCTTTGTTGACCAAGTCTAGTAGCATCCTTGTGAAAGTCCACATCATCAATGAATGCCACATAAGTGTCCTAGTTAGCCTCCATGTCGTCAAAAGCTCTCCAAAAATAATTTTTATAAAACAAAGAAATAGATTAAATTGGATTTTAATCACTTAAGTTCTAAAAAAAATGAAATTAAAGCATTTTAAATCTATAATAAATTCAGACCTAATAAATCACAAAATATAATAAATTTGGAAAGTTTTCATGAATAAATATGCAAAAAGGATCAAGTTGGGGACTAAAATGTATGTTAAAATGCCATATATCACTAGGCCACAGTGAAAGTGGCCTAGTTTCGTAAATTAAAAAAAATGGGGATGGGGAGAGAATTTAAAAATAAAGGTGGGAGAGAGAAGTAAAAAAGTCTTAAGTTCCAAGCACACCCGCTGACAATCACTAGTGGTTGGCAATTCGTCACTAACAACCATGTCCATTACTAATTTAATGATGAACATGGGCCTTATTCTTCACCAATTTGTTACCAATTTAGTGTCAGATTATTTTCCATCACAAAATGGTTTGTGACATGCAAAACAAGGTCGAATTTTGTGATGGACAAATCTAGCAATAGATTCCCATTTTGTGATGGAGTTTTTAAGATTATGAAAAATTTGTCTGTGAAAAAAATTCTATTTTTCTTGTAGTGACAAGATTTCAATTCATAATATCTTTCCAAAAAGGTACTTTATATTTTTAACGTTTATCTCGATTTTTATTTATACTCAGAAGTTTTTTTTTTGATCGATTATGTCCTTTATGTTTTATTTTTCATCATATATGGCTAAAATGATGAAAATACCTTCCATCCCTCCCTCTTCTCTCTCTTTCCTCACTAAAACTTTTCTGTTTATTCACCTAGGTTCCTAGTTAAAATTTTTCTTTTTATCTTTTGCATGATTTAAGATCATATTTAAATTCATCTAAGTCTCTTGTTTTAGAATATATTTTATTTTGAATTTAAATCAAACCCTGTAAACTTTTGGATTTATTCAGTTTAGTCACTGTCATGCATGTATCATGTTCATATCTCGGTTTTGCTTTCCAAACTAGTTCAAAACTTCATTTTATATTTTTTTAGGACATTTTCGGTCATTTCATCCCAGAAAAAGGCATACCATAAATTAAAACTGAGTTTTTGAAAATTTTCAAGCTTCCACGTTTTTGAAAATTTTCAAGCTTCCACATTTAGTATTTTTTTGGTTTTTTTTCCTCGGGTTTGGTCTTCTACTGAGCCCTAAGCATTGAATTAACTTAAGTTAGGTGTATTCAATTAATTCTACCATGTAAAAGATGAAGGAATGGAAAGAAAACTCACTCACATAGTCATCTTCTTGCTCTGTTTTCGATTTTCAACTAATCTAGCTCTGCAATATCTCTTTTAATCAAGCAATACAAGGATCCCTAGATTTTATGCCTTCCATGGTGCTAGTGGCTACATTAATTTGTGATGATAAAGATTGTGGCTTCATTCATAGGACCTTACGTAACATATATCCTCATTACTTGTTGTTTTGTTTTCAATTGAAGTTGTAACTTGTCATGCATGGCGCACTGCAAATGGACAATCAATTTTTACTAACCATGTAGAAGATGAAGGAATGGAAAGAAAATTAACTCATGTTCTTGCTCTATTTTCGGTTTTTTAGAACATGAGTGGTTTGGAAAACAAAAACTAAGTTTTAATTCATGATTTGCCTTGCTTTGGAATGAAAATGACCAAAAATATCCTTAAAACATCTAGAATGTAGTTTTGGACTGGTTTGGAAAACAAAATCGAGAGATGGATGTGATTAATGCATGATAAGGACTAATCTGAATATATCCAAAAGTTTGTAGGGGTCGATTTAAATTCAAAAAAAAAATTTAGAATGAGAGACCTAGCTGAAGTTAAATATGATCTTAAATCATGCAAAAGACAAAAGGAAAAATCTAAGCTAAGGACCTAGGGGAATAAATAAAAAAGTTTTAGTGAAAAAAAAAGAGAGGACAAAGAGAAAAAAGGGAGAGATTGAGAATATTTTCATTATTTTGTGACATATATGATAAAAAAAATAAAACATAAGGGACATAATTGATAAAAAAATTTTAAGGTCATAAATAAAAATCAAGGTAAGCATGAAGTACTCTTTTACCTAATATCTTTGTTCAAGTATCGGCCATAATTACAAAGATATATAGGTTATGTTCTCAAAATGATATTATTGATACAAGAAGAATTAGATTAATTTTTTGAACACCACATTATGTCTTAGATTATGATAAAAGAATAGTTTAAATACCTCATTCTTTGATTTTTCTTTTTCTTTTGAGGAAATATTCTTTAATTAGATAGAATGGGAATAAGGAATTGATAATTTCAACCATATCACCTGTTGGCTTCAGAAGCTGCTGCAAATTCTTGGGCATAGGAGTGTCTGGCCAAATTGAATGCCAATAATCTTCAGCTGAAGATAATGGCCTTGCATCACTCCCGATTACACCAACCTGCAAATATGATATAATTTTATGATTAAACCATTCATATAATCAAATCATCGTTACATGGTATAATTAAAAATTTTGTGATATTAAAAAAAAAGACTTACAAAGAACAGAACTAAAACAGCAAGATGAGGGAACTTCATTGTAGATTATGTATACAGAAAGAGTAAGCTAAATGAGACACACAATGACGGCTTGAAGTTGCCCTTTTTATAGAGCGGGACTATCGCCTCATACCAAAATGGAGTTTAATAATTTCTGACACATGGCATGATCCTGATCATTGGCTTTAGATCATCTAGGGCGCATATAATCATTTATTAGATATTTTTTCATTGCGAAAGGCAGCATTTGATTCCACCTACTCTTGCCTCTTTAGCCTAACTAAAACTTTTGTACATTACATCCAAAAATTAGAATTTGAATTGGATTAGAAGAAAGAGTTAGTTTGTAATGTATCTAAGTGCATATTTGAAAAATTAATTGAAAGTTTCAAAATTAAGGTTTTGCAACAATAAATGATGTTGGTTTATAGTTTAAAACTACAATATTTTAAAGAATTGATTCTATTCAAATCTTGATTTGTAATAACAATTTAACTTGCTTTTACCTAAACTTTAATTTATTCAAAACTTAAGTTTTTTTAACTAGTTTTTGAATGAACACCAAATTCGAATCTTCACTGTAAAAAATACTTATATTTTGTACTCAACATTCTTCAAATAAAATTATCAGTCAAAGATGCGTATAGAAAACCACAGTAGTTTGTTTCTTTGTAAGAAGGATTCCTTCTTAGGAATTTTACTTACTTAAGCTAGATTTAGCCATCAATTGCTTGTAGCTTTTTTTTTTTTAATTTCATTTTGATCAGATTTAAAAAGTGTTTTTCCATATCTTTTTAAGAATTATTTTCATTTTAAGAAAGATGGTTATTAAATTCTAATTAATTTTTTATTTATTGTCATTTCCTTTTCCTAGATTTCAGTATACTGAGGTGTGGGATTCCACCTCTAGTGAATTTATAATAGTTTTATAATGTTGTCCACAAAATTTCCACCGACAACTTTCTCGTCTTGAGTTTCAGGTTTTGAGTACTAAATATTTAAACAATAGAGTCTTTATTCTAGACTATTGGATAGATAGAGACATTAATTTAAAGTTTATTCTTTAATCATGATGTCTTGGGAGTGTCGTGGCTCGTTCTTCCTCGCTGAAGTCTGACAGATTCCTTCAAATCATTTCGTTGCCTTTGTCCTGATACTCATAATCATAATGAAATGGCAGGGCAGGTGAATTCAAAAGAGGCTGGCCATGTGAATTCTGGATATCTTCTCCACTTATCTGAACAAATTTTACTCAAAAAAACAAAAGCGTAATTTCACAACAATCCCAAACATCTCTTATGGGTTTTTAAAATAAGAATTGATTCGAGTTTTATTATTAGAATTTATCAGTATAATTCTTGTATATAAGAATTATTTTTCATATAAAATTTATTTTTTAACAAAATTTAAAAAAATAAATAGTAAATATATTTATATTAATTATTTTTTATTAATTAAAATAATAAAAATTATTTATGAAACTTATTTATAAATTTTAAAAAATTATATCGTCTATGTAAATAATTATTTAAAATTAAAAATAATAATATAACATAATAAAATTTATAATAAATAACTTATTAAAATCGCACCAAATTAGTATAGGAGCAAATTTTACTGAAAAGATAGCGTATGCCATTTGTAATATATATAGATATTTTTTTTCAAACCGTAGTATCCGTCCAAAATCTTGTGAGTTATCCGTAGGGAGGCAACTGAGTGAGCGTCATGACATGGGGTGTCGTAGCTCGGCGTTTGCTCGTTGAAGTCTGAAAGATTCCTTCAAATCATTTCACTGCCTTTGTCGTCATACTGACAGAATGATACTGGAAATGGAAGGGGTCCACCATCTGTCTCATAAATTGAAACAATTATTTGGCCCAAAAGACGAAACAATTATATATATTCGTTATTCAATAAATGTATGCTACGGGTTTTATTATTGATTAGCACATATCCATGAAATGAAATGTAAAGCCTCCGGATCACCATTGAATTGTTCCTATTGATCAAGATCATGCCACGCGTCAAAAATAATTAATCTCTTTTTGGCAATAGGAGTGATAAAGAGTGTTTGAAAACTCGGCGTAAAGTATAAGTTTGAGAATAATTAATTTTGAGTAAAATTTATTTTTTATAAACTGATTTATGTTTAAAAATTATTATTAAAAAGTAATTTTTAAAAAGAATTTTGTTTAGATATTAACAAATAAAAATATTTTTGAATGTATAATTATTAAAAAAAATATAAATTTTATATTATTTTATTTCATTTGACTATTGGTACTAATATTTGATTTATAAATGTTCATTGTAGTATAATAAATTTATTCATTTTATCTCTAAATTTAATTTAATTATTTAAATATTATTTTTAGAGTTAAGCAAAATATGATCAATAAAGTCACAAAAAAATTAATACCAGTAAAAATTAAATTAAAAATAATGAATCTAAATTATCACTAATTAATTAGTTATCTACCTCTTAATTAAAAATAATTAATTTAATTAGATGATTAATAGTAATAGATAATTAATCAGTAATATATCAACATGATTAACGGTGATTAATAATGATTAGTGTGATTAAAGGTGATTAATCAATAATAAATTATTTTAATTAGTCATGTATACTTAAATCACACTAAATAAAACATAGACTTATAAAATACATAAAAAAAATAACATATATATATATATATACACACACACACTACCGGACAAAGAACAGCGCAGCAGTATATGTTTGATATATATATATATATATATATATATATATATCAAACATATGTTTGTCATTGAGTATGCATATCAAACATATATATACCTCGTCATAATGTGTTCAAAAATTGCTTGCTTGTCATCCATGGCTGACCCGATAGCATCACCTAATTGATAAGACATGGAAGAGACGTCGGAGTGTGTGCCTTGCCACCCCTGGCGCTAGTCGCACCTCTTCGGCGTGAAACAGTGAAAAACACAAAAAGAAGAAGAAACAAAGTAGAACATAACACACTTTAATCGGGCGATTAAACCACAATTGAGCACACTTTATTTCGGCAACGCAGCCATTAAGAGAGGAGAAGACCATGAAGAGGGAGAAGACCAGCGACAATTTAAAATCAACAAAAGGAAAATAGATGATAGTAGAGAAAAGAACGCACACCAACCATAATCTATTATTCTCCAAAAGCATGCCTACAATGCTTCAACCAACTCCACATTTGGGAACCAAAATCATTCTTCCATGAAGGGAAGCGCTTAACTAAACAAGTTTTCATTTTTGTGTAACATGATTTTAAAGCTTGAACATGCGTCCAAACATACACATAGTCATGCTCTATAAAAAGGCACCCTAAGTGCTGTAATCAGTGTCGCTTTGCTTACTTTTTTTGTACTTGTTCAATTTATAAAAAAATATTGTTAATTATATATATATATAAGATTATACTTGTTAAAATTAATTATATAATTTTTTATAAAAAAATATAAAATTTAATAATAAATATTGGATGAGATTATTCAATAACTAAAATTTTTAGAGAAAATATTCCCCTCCAATGCTGAAAGGAATAAATCCCTCGAGCGTTGAAAGATATCTGAACTAATTGATGGCACAATAATTATTGATAGTACACCACAACCTAATACAAGTTGGCCCAATTTAACCGTATTTTTATATCTTAAAATTTGACAGAGGTAATTTTGAAAATTTCCAAATATTTTTCAGAATATTGACGTAAACCAAATATAGGAATGTCAATTTTTCAATAATATAGAAAAATATTTTTAGAAATGTTTGTAATAAATTAAAGGTAAAAATATATGTCACATTCTCAACGTTTATCTTGATTTTAATTCATGTCCCTAACTTTCTTTTTTTGTCAAATATATCTTATATGTTTTAATTTTTTTCAAATACATCATTTTTTTTAAACACTGTCAAAGAAAATAACGAAAATGCTGATTAGACTGCCACATGTCAAATATCATCTACCACATCATTTGTTGGAGAAATTCCACATAACTTGATGTATCCAATAGAATTACCACATGTGACATATGTTTTATTTTAAAAAAAAATCAATAAAGTACATGTGAGAGGATTTGAACCCGAGCCTTCATAGAAGAAAAATGTACTCTTCACCTTTAAGCCACTAATTTATATTCAGCATAAATGCATGAAATTTAATATATTGTAATTCATAAAGAGAAGATAGAATTGATTTTGAAACAAATTATTGGCGAAGGACCCACTCACAAATCAGATAATTGATTTCATGAAGGTAGAAGAAGCACTCATTTGCAAGTCACAAGTAATTTATAGCACGCATTAACTCACCGGCATGACGAAGTAGAGTAGCAAAGAAGCAGGAAAGACGCACACGAGACAAGCGAGGAAGATGGCACGGGACAAAAGGCAAAATGGGTATCAAGGTTTCTTCTCCATTTCCTTACGTGGCTTCCATCATCTCAACGTAGGAAGGATTCCATACAATTAAAATGGAGAGAGAAAATGAATATGGGAAATCATCTAGAGAGTGTTTGAAAATTCGTTGGCTAAATTTAGATTTGAATATAATTAATTTTGTATGAACATTATTTATGTTTAAAAATTGTTATAAGAATAGTGATTTTAAAAAATAAATTTTGTTTGGATATTAGTTAATAGAATCATTTTTAAATGTGTAATTACCAGAAAAAGATATAAATATTATATTATTTTATTTTATTTATCCTTATTTAATTTTTTATTTTAAGTTAAATACAAAAAAAGTAATTAAAAATTGATGTCATATATATATATATATATATATATAATTTAAACTGTGTAATTACATCAATGATTAAATAATTAGCTTTTTTTTTTTTGCTCAATGTGTAGGCTACAAGTGGACCCAAAATAACTAATTACAAAATAAATTATTGACTAATTTTAATTAATAATTAAGTTTCAAACAAAATAAACTAAGTATCGATTATAATTAGAATGAAATAAGTATTCATTATAATTAAGTTTTAAACAAAATGAACCATTTATGTCACATCCCAAAAATTGAACATGTGAAAAGATATTACTTTTAGGAAAACCTCAGTGGTATCCTAAAATCCTGGACAATCTCAATATCCACAATTACTTATTTAATAAAATTCTCAAACATGAGTTATTCACATAAATTCTGTGAGGTCTTACATTCAACCTCTATTATTCATTCCACACGACAGAATTATATTCATCTGATAAGCAAATATAGGCATACATAATCTGATGTTTTTATCTCATCGCAAGCCTAGGAGACCTATAGAAAGTACAGAGCGTTCCTAGTATCCACATTAATAAGTACTGGTATCTCACCAGACAGAAATAGAGAATAATTCCAAGGGGCTTCTAATCTTCAAACGGATACTTTTCTTCCTTGTTTTCTGTATCTGAAAAGATAATCATAGGGAGTGTGAGTTTATTTAAAAACTCAGTAAGTAAATAACTGTACTATATAAAATATCAAAAGTACAAATACCACATTTACACATATAATTAATTGTCTTATACATCGAGTAGTATGAGACTCTAACCCTTTCAAACTCGTGAATAAGATTTCATAGATATACATCGAGTAGTATGGGACTCTAATCCTTTCAAACTCGTGAATAAGATTTCATAGATATACACCGAGTAGTATGAAACTCTAACCCTTTCAAACTCGTGTATAGTTTTTTATCGTTATGCACTGAGTAGTATGAGACTTTAACCCTTTCAAACTCATGTATTAGATCCCGTAGATCTTTACTCATTAATAAGATAGTGAGAATTTATCACATAGTACAATTGCCATGAAATAAAATAATTTCTACATATTCTTATTCTTTTGAATTTCTGTAAAAAAAAAAATATATCGATCATCATATACTGTCATATGAAAAATTGATTGCTTAATATCCAAATAATATTGTAAATGGGACTTATATTGTACTTTGACTAGTAATATCAAATTAGCTTAGCAAGGTTATTCACTTACCTTGATATTTGTCCAAGTTTACCTTGTTCCACACTAGAATTTGTGTAGGAAAATTTCCTAGTAAAATATATTACAAGGAAACATAAGAAAGGAAACAAAATCATGAAAATATGCAAAATTTTTTGATTACTACAGTAACGGTTTTCTACAGTACGGTTTGCTACAGTAACGTTGACTGCCGACACTACCGTAACTGCTACAGTAACTCGAAAAATTTTCCCAAATTTTCTGATTGCTACAGTAAATTCGAGTTTTGCAGAAACTTTCCTAGAAAATTTCATCGTTTCTTTTCTTGTTTCAAAACCAGAATCTCAACTCTCTTAACCGACTATAACTCAATCCTAACTCAAATATAATCTCTAAAACAACTAAGATTCATGAATTATCATCAAAATCTTCAAGAACAAAACCTCCTCTAATCTTCCATATAAACTTAGATTTAAGGAAAATAATGAGATTAAAACTTATCTTTGATCCTTACAAAGCTTTTGAACCGAACAAATAATCAAATTTCTGAAGATCAAGGAAAGAATTTGAGAAGAAGATGAAGAAATGAGAGAAAAATTGTCACTGCTCACTTTTGCTTCGCTTCAGAATCGTGAATTATGAGAGGATACTATTGAAGTTTTATTTTAAATATTTCTAATGGGTTATTGAATAACCCATGGGTATCTATAACCCAACATCCAAACCCATCCAGTCAATTTACAATTAATGGACTAATTGACCATTCTTAAACCACTTTTCCATGAATTTCACCATTCTAAGAATATATCCCACATTGTGCAAATATTCAGTCCAATCATTTAACTCAATTTTCATAAATAATATTCAAAGAGAACAATTAAATATGAAAATTAAAAATGACCAAAATAAATAACTAAAGTAACGTTGTAAAATTCTAAAATACTCTCAAGCGAATTATATTCTGAAATTAACGGGTAATACAATTTATTGTTTGAAATAAGATGAATTAATAATTTAAATCAGATTTGTTTTAATTTCACTATTTACCCAAAATTTTTCTATTTATTCACTTAGTCCCTAGCTAAATTTTTTCTTTTCTCCTTGGCTTGATATAATCTCTCTTCTGTTACTTCATCTAGGTCCCTTGTTTGAGAATATATTTTGTTCTTTGTTAAAATCAACCCATATAAATTTTCAATTTATTCATTTTGGTCCCTAGCTAAAATTTTTCTTTTGTCTTTTGCTTGATATAAACTCTTCTATTACTTCATCTAGGTCCCTAGTTTAAAAATATATTTTATTTTTTTGTTAAAATCAACCTCTATAAACTTATCAATTTATTCATTTTGGTTCCTGTTCTGCACTGTCTCTTCTCTCTTTCTCTCTCTCACTATACTCTGTTTCATGTTGTCAAGATCTTGACCTAAATCTTAAGATCTTACGACCTTACGATTCAAACACCTTGAACGATCCCAATCCTATGTAAGATCTAAATCTGCTAGGATCTCAATAGAATCTCGATTTAAATCTTAAAATCTTACGATTTTATGATTTTATCCATCTTATAACATTTTAAATTTGTCATTTTTTATTTGTTGATATGTTTCTAATATGTTTCTAATCTATTAGGTCAATTGGGATTAAAAAAGTCATTAAACTAACTTAAATACTTACTAATATCATATAATTACAATCTTATTACTCATAATTTATTTAATTTTTAACTTACTTTAGTGAAGACTAACAATGTGATATAATATTATAAGTTTTGAAGAAAGTGTCTATTTGGTGAGAAAATAAAAAGCGATTTCTAAATATAATAAAAAAAAGAGAGTTGCTCTTTAATTTTTTTATTACTAATTGTATGAAATTTGAGTTTGTTTTATTAAAATATAATGAGACTTTGATGGTTTTGTATTATTCACAAAATTTATATAATTATATATTTTTATATATTATTTATATTTTTTATACGATCTTACAATCTTCGATTTAATCTATCTTGTGTCCCTTTCGATCCTATATAAGATCTCGATCTTGACAATCATGCTCTGTTTCACTCTGTTTTCTATACCAGAAAATAGAAGAGGCTTTAAAGAGTGTGAGATCCCAAAAAAAAAAAAAAAGACCTTGATAAGAGAGGGGCAGCAAAGGAAAATGCATCATAGATCAAAATCGATTGAGGGAAGAAGAAAGAAATACTTGAGTTGAGGCAAACGCAGGTTTCAAGACCAAAATTGATTCTCGCAGAATTAAAACGTAGAAACAAAAATGTTAATTTTGGTAAAAATGTAATATTGGGAGAAACCAATGTTTGTCCAATGCTTGCATAGCAGAACCAAACACGCACTTAATGTGAAAAAGGCCAACCAAGAATGGGAGTGGAGAACAGCAACGAAAATCCAATTTCCTTTCCATCCAAGAATGCGTACAAAATAGCGTGTTAGACTCTATTAGGCAAAATAAGCTTATTGTAACACCCCGACTTTTTATTTCCTTTAAAAATAATAATTTTTCTCTAAATCAGTTCACTGAATAATTTTCTGAATAATTTTCTTTCAAATAATTATAGATTTCACTATTCACGAATTTTACTATTTATGTGAATAGTAACCTTGCAGAAAATTTACAAGATTCTCATTAATTATATCTGAGCTTGAATATATACAAAAATAATTTACATAATATTTGTTATTATCTTTACATCTTTGTATCATAAACTACTATAAAATATATTTATACACTTTAATCTCATCATTAATATCATCAAGCCTTCCATTTTGCCCTTTTTCCTGAAATGATCAATTTTCTAAAAGTGAGATATAAAATATCTCAGTAGCTAGTAAATATATGAGGAGATCATTTCAGTCATAAAAGTATAACATCACACTGATAATAATTAAATCTCTCTTGTTCACTACTGTAGAACAAGATTTATAATAGAAATTCAGGAAAAAATTGATTATGCACATAGATATCATAAATCATAAATAATCATACTTTTATGGAAGACTAACTACCTGATCTGATTCTCAACCTCTTAAACTTCCTTGCTCCTCTTTGCTCTGTGTTTCTTAGTCCTCTCTCTTCTTCAAATTTTTCGCCTCTTCCTTTCTCTCTTTCTCTCTTTTTTCTCTACTCTTCTCTATCTCATACCACAATGAACATACACATATATATAATTGAAAAAAAAACAATGCATATTTTTTTTTAATATCTCTTTTTTTTACTATTCACACCTCCAATCAAACATCACTTTCTCTCTTTTATTTTTTCCTTTTTTTTTGGTCTTTGTCTCTTCATCTTCCTTTCCCTCATCCTCTCTTCTCTTTCTTCCCTTCCGCCCCACTGTGCACTCACAACACATTCATATATATAGAAACCTTGGAGCTGATTAGGCCTTGTTTTTCTATAGAATATATGTTTTAAGTTTAGGTTAGTCAACAGAACGACGATCCCCAGTGGCCAGCGAAAGAATTGGTATCAGAGCCTAGTTCTGTTAGTAACCTTCCTGTTAGTTTAGATATTATTAAGAATTTATTTTCTTAAGAAACTTTTAATTAGTTAAGGGGTTAGCGTTGGTCAGCGTTGTTTAACTGCGTTGGTAAGCCGTAAGGCCCAGGAGAGGCAGGTGTTCCCGTAGGACGTGGTCCCACTAAAACCTTAGCAAAGTTAGAAGAATTTTAAGAATTATATTTTCTTAAAAATGTCTGAATTAGTAAGAAGATTATTTAATAGAAATAGTTCTGAGATCAGAGTTCCCTCTGTCTCTAGTGATCATAGTTCTTTAGATCAAGATGAGGTCAATAATTCTGAGGTCTCTATAGTAGAAGCCGAAGAAAGGTTAAAAAATTGGGAAATGCCCCAAGTACGTCCTAGTGAGGTATACAAGCATTCAACTTTTAATTTTAAGGTTCAAGATATAGTTAGAACCATAGAAGGCACGATTCCTTTGGGAAAGTGTCAAGGAACAATTAGTTTATTAGATAAAAATCAATTAGATCAACACAGGCGAGAAAACTTCGGATTCATCCACATCGGATTAATCCAAGTAGCCGTCAAACCTATGCACAGGTTAGGCATTAACCATCCCGTCTTAGTTCTTCTCCAGGATCGACATGCACTGTCTTTCCAAGATTCCATGTTAAGTCTTGTAGAGTCGAATCTCTGCAATGGTCCAATTTACTTCCAATGTTTTCCTAATTACATGAAGACGTTAAGAAACGTCGAAAAAGCTTTAAAACTACACATCAAGACCACAGAAGGAATATTCAGTGAGGATCTGGATAATCTTTCTATAGTTTTTAGAATTCATTATAAAGTCTCCAAAACTGGAGTAGGAATTTCTGTTAAAAAAGAGTCACCAAAGAATGAAACCATTCTAATGGAGGCTAATCTTCAAAAATCGATGATAATGACACCTAAACCTCTCAGGCATGATAAAATCATGGCCGCTTTTCCAGACTCTTGGGATTTGGAAAGTATCCAACCTTCCAAGAAAATAGAGTCTAGAAGTTTAGGAAATTTTGTTCAAAGCCCAGAAGGACACGTCAGGATATCTATGAACAGATCATCCTCGTCTAGAATTAGAATGTTCAATAACCCAGATTTAGAATTCAGTTCAAGACACTCTGTAGATTCTGATTATAGATCTGCACCAGAAACTCTTGAGACTTCTACTAGTCTCAGAGGAGTAGATTTCCAACCTTCAATCCCTCAACCCATTTATGAATCAGTTCAAGAAAACTCTTCTATAAATCACTCTCCCACTAGATCACAAATTCTTGTGATAAGAAAAGAGTTCAAAATAAATAAACCCTTGCTGAACTCAGAGTTTATGCAGGCCCATAATAGGTCAAAACGAGAATGGTACTTCAGTACTTTCTCTTCTGAACAAGTTCAAAATTGGAAATTAGAATATTATGATTTCTTAGAAGGAATAGGAGATCATATTTTCTTTTTTAATTGGTTTGAAATGTATTGTTCGAACAACAATATAGAAAATCCTTTTGTTAAAAAAGAAGTAAACACCCACTCTAGGATTACAATAGAATGGGATACTACTTTAGGTCAAAAGATAGTCTCGGTTCACCCACCTTTAGAAAACTTAAAAATTTCAAAAGGTAGCACTGAGATAGAAGCAACTCCGTTCAAAACTATAGAAGGTAATGAAGATCAACATAGTTCAAAACGAGATGTCAAGAACATTGAATCTCAAAATAATTTTACCAATTTAGCGCTCAGTACTTTAGGTAAACAATTAGATAGGATAGAAAACGTAGTTAATAATAAGGCTCTAGAATCACCTTCTAGCTCCTTAGGTCTAAATTCAGTTAGTTCAATACCTCAACAACCCTTGTATAAGATTCCAACACTTACTCAGGCAGAGTTGAAATCAATAAAACTAGGTTCCAGTTCTCAAAACTTAGTTGATGAAATCACCAACCGATTAAATCAACTAAATGTCTCTAATAATAGGTCAAAAGGTCCCCAAATCAATACACTGTCTAAACCGGACAATGATCAAAACCCTGAAGTTAATAGGATCAGCTTTAGGAATCCAAAACCAGTGACTAGGAATTACTACCGTAGGCCTAGTTACCCAGATACCCAGTATGAAGAAAATAGCTTAATTACAGAGGCTAGCTATAACGGCGAGTCTATAGTAGAATGGAACATTGATGGTCATAGTGAGCATCAAATTTTAGGAATAATTCAAAATATGTCAATGTGCGCCACGGCATATAGAATCAAAAATAATGAAGAAAGTTCAATAGTAACCATGTTAACAACTGGTTTTACTGGTCAATTAAAAGGCTGGTGGGATAACTATCTCACAGAAGCTGAAAGATCTGCGATCAAATTCGCGGTCAAACAAGAAGAAATTAATGGTCAGTTAGTAGATGTTCAAGACTCAGTAGCAATTTTAATTTATGCACTCACAAAACACTTTGTAGGAAACCCCACAGATTTCCAACAAAGGATAGGTAATCAATTAATTAACCTCAGATGTCCCACGATGTCTGATTTCAGATGGTACAAGGACATGTTCCTTACCAAGTTATACACTCGGTCTGATAGTAAAGCAGACTACTGGAAAGAAAGGTTTTTAGGGGGTTTACCCAACCTATTTGCCGAAAGAGTCAAAGAAAGCATTCGAAGACAATGCAACAATACACTTCCCTTAGGTCAGATGACTTTCGGAGAATTAATTAATTTTGTTACAAACGAAGCTTTAGTCATATGTAATGACATGAAGCTTCAGTCTAAGTTAAAACATGAGTTCAAAAGCACCTCTAGAGAATTAGGTAATTTCTGTTATCAATACGGCATCGAAAAGATTCGAGCCCCCTCTGCTCAAAATAATCGAAATAGGAAGAGTCACAGGTACCAGACCGTCAGGAAGGCTTATCGTCGCTACCCTGACAAACCTGTTAGATCATTCCAAACAAAGAAACCTGTTCAACAGTCTAGTAAACCTAGACACCATAGTTCCAAAAATACCGATTGCAAACATGTAGTTTGTTTTAAATGCGGGAGGTATGGTCATATTTCAAAACATTGCAGGCTCAAAAAACGCATTAATTCTTTAGAAATAGATGATAAGTACAAACAGAGTCTTATGAATATTCTGTTAGAAGATCAAAACTCTGAGTCAGAATATGATTCAGAACAGTCCAGTGTTCAAAATGAATTATGTCAGTTAGATCAACTGAGTAATTCATCTTCTAGTACAACATCTGATGACGAAAGTCATTCAGATATAGGAATTTGCACCTGTAAAGAATGTTCAAGACAATCAGGTAGTTGTTCAAAAATAATTAATGTAATTAATAAAGATAAAGTTCAAACTTTATTAGAAATCTTAGACAAGATTACTGATGAAGAAATTAGGAAAGAATATCTGCTCAAGATTAAGGAACTAATGGATTTGGACGAACCCAAACCAAAACCCTTAGTTAAACCTTATAATATTCAGGAAATAATTAATAGGTTTCAACACACTTCCACTCAGGAACGAGTTTCTGTTAAAGAACTCCAGGAGGAAATTAAAATTATTAAAGAAGAAATTCAATTGCTCAAACAAAAGGATAATGACTTGTCCTTAGATATTTTAAGTTTAATGGCTAACAAAGAAACTAGGAATTCTACAAATTCCACTGATCAAAACAAGTTAGGAGAAACTAGCTCTGAACCAAAAGAAAATTATTTAAATATAATTTCCCAGATATCTGTTCAACGATGGTATAGTGAGATTAACTTTACCATAGGTAGTTTTAGTACAAAGTTAGTCGCTCTCATAGACTCAGGCGCTGATTTTAATTGTCTTCAAGAAGGTTTAATACCCACTCAATACTATGAGAAAACCACTGAGAGTCTCAGCGGTGCAGGAGGTAATAGACTTCCAGTAAGGTACAAGTTGTCTAATGCCAAGATATGTAATCAAGGCATTAAGTTCAACACAACTTTTATTCTTGTTAGGAATTTAAATCATTCAATGATCTTAGGAACACCTTTTCTGACCCTTATTTATCCCTTTAAGGTTTCAGAATTAGGAATCTCTACTTCTGTTTATGGCAAAGAACTTTGCTTTAAATTTTTAAATCCTACCAAAACCCAAGATGTTAATTTACTTAAAAATTTATCTATTTCCAGTATTAATCTGATCAATAAAAAACAAGTTCAAATTAAATTACTCAATAAAGAAGTTCAATACAAAAGAATAGAAGAACAAGTAGAAAAACCTCAGATCCAAATTAGAATAGAATCTGTTCAAAAAAGATTTGAAAAAGAAATCTGTTCAGATAAGTCCAACGCTTTCTGGAATAGAAAGAGACACACAGTCTCGCTTCCTTATGAGTCCAGTTTTAGTGAAGATAAAATCCCAACTAAGGCTAGGCCCATTCAAATGAATAAAGAAACCTTGGAATACTGTAAAAAGGAAATCCAAGATCTGTTAAGAAAGAAGCTGATTAGGCCCAGTAAGTCCCCTTGGAGCTGTTCAGCCTTCTATGTTCAAAATCATGCAGAAATAGAGCGAGGAGCACCTCGCATGGTCATTAATTACAAACCCCTCAACAAAGTTCTTAGATGGATTAGGTACCCTATACCTGATAGGAGTGACTTAATCAGTCGTGTTCAAAAAGCATCTTTATTTTCTAAGTTCGATATGAAATCGGGCTTCT
The DNA here is from genome assembly GCA_037074585.1 of Biancaea sappan. NCBI lineage: Eukaryota > Viridiplantae > Streptophyta > Magnoliopsida > Fabales > Fabaceae > Biancaea > Biancaea sappan. The sequence goes on along the minus strand of CM073501.1, from coordinate 26,347,979 downwards.
ATCAAATTCAAATTGAAGAGAAAGATAGGTACAAAACAGCTTTTGCTGTTCCCTTTGGACATTATGAATGGAACGTAATGCCCTTTGGTCTTAAAAATGCCCCCTCTGAATTTCAGAATGTTATGAACTCCATTTTTAATAATTTTTCTCAATTTTCAATAGTTTATATAGATGATGTCTTAGTGTTCTCTAATAACATAGAACAACACTTTAGGCACCTTGATCAATTTTATAAAATTGTTAAAAACAATGGTTTAGTAGTTTCAGTAAAGAAAATGAAATTGTTCAAAACAAAGATTTGGTTTTTAGGTTATGATATCCATCAGGGTATGATTAAACCAATTAACCGATCTATTGAATTTGCTGATAAATTTCCAGACGAGATAACTGACAAAAATCAATTACAAAGATTTTTAGGTTGTCTTAATTATGTTTTAGATTTTGTTCAAGACCTTAGAATAATTTGTAAACCTCTTTACTCTAGACTAAGAAAGAAATCCCTACCTTGGGATCAGTCCATGACAGACGCAGTCAAAACCCTTAAGGCTAGAGTTAAGAAACTCCCATGCTTAGGCATAGCAGACCCAGATGCCTTTATGATAATCGAAACCGATGCATCAAAAGAAGGCTATGGAGGAGTCCTTAAACAAAGGCCCATAAGAAGTTCAAAAGAACAAATAGTTAAGTTTAATTCAGGAGTATGGACTGAAGCCCAGCAAAAATACTCCACAATAAAGAGAGAAATTTTATCCATTGTTTTAATTATCAAAAAATTTCAAAAAGAAGTTTTCAACAAAACTTTTTAGCTCAAAACGGATTGCAAATCCGCCAAATCTGTTTTAGAAAAAGATGTTCAAAACTTAGTTTCAAAACATGTTTTTGCCAGATGGCAAGCATTACTTTCTTGTTTTGATTTTGAAATCCAGCATATAAAAGGGAAAGAGAATGCCCTTCCTGACTTCCTTACTCGAGAATTTTTGCAGGGAAAGACAGCAGGATGAGCAACAACAAAGGAAAAGAAGTAAAGAAGGAACAGTATGGATCCCCACTGGATCCTGCTCTAAATGTTCAAAGAACCCCACTGGTTCATACAACGTCACCTCTACTGGTAACTCCATCATCGTTCAATAGCCCTTCCGGTAGTGGTCTTCGACCACAGATCAGAGGTCCTCGACCTCTAACTCCTTCTTCCCCCTTTTCTTCTCACAACCGTTTTCTTCCTCTCACAATGGAATCAGCATCCTTTTTCTTTCAAAAACTTTTCAAGACAGTTCCAGCCACCAGGATTTAATTACTGGGATTACAAAATAGCTTGGTACAATGCTTTGTTGATTCGTCCCTTCTCCCACTCCTGGTTCATATGGTTCAATAAAGGAAATTAGGAATTTCCAGCCTGGTTTTCTGATTGGTTTTTCTTTTTTGGTCCAAACACTGAATTCCTTCCCTCCTATGCGAAGGAATCTCTTTCAATCTTCTCTGCTCTGACCAGTTTCCATACTGGACAAATGCTTTTAAAATTCTTTTCAACTTTTGGAACACCCTGGATTATGTCTTGGGATTTTGAATTTAAAGATTGGCTCAATAGCGGTTATCCTCTTTATCTATGCCGCTCATTCAATTTAAAATGGTAGTCTACATACAACTCCAACTTGCTCAACAAAAAAGCTGTGGAGAAATGGCTGAAGCAGAATCCCCAGCTGATGAATTACCCTCAAACTGTTCAACAGCAGTCTCCATTTCTGACTTCAAAATCTCAGATAATGGCAGAACTCGCACAAGCTCAGACGGAAGAAGAATTCAACCATCTTGTTCAACAACTTTCAGAGAAAGCTGGAGAAAAAGCTCCCTCTGAAGATCTCAATACAGAAGATAGCAGCCAGTTTCAGAACGAAGATGACTGCTACAACATTGACTTCACTCACCTTAGTCACGACTGACTATGGTTGAGTTAAGCTGTCGGCAGAAGAATCCAAAGCCCCTGCCAGATCAATAATTTAGATTCTCAATCTCTCTCAGCATGTTCAAAAGTGACAGACATACTTTAGCAAAAACCAAGCGTCGGCACAAAACGACAAAGTTATTTTTTAAAGAAAGACTGCCCATGTTCAACTTTCTGAAAAGAAGCCGCCCACGCGTCTCAACTTTTCGGATTTCAAAGTTTTCAAATCCGCGGACTCCAGAGCTTCTGAAATCCACGGACTCCACACTTGTTCAAATCCGCCTTCTTACTTCTATAAAAGGCGAAGTAGTTCAGTAGTTTAGGCAGAATATAAAAAATATAGAAAAAACACTTTGTTTCAAAACTCTCTATAAGCGTTTCTGCATAGAAATTAACTGCTTGTTCAATATTGTAAGTTCAAAACTCTCTTGTAATTTCTTCTGAAATTAATATGAGAATCTCTTTTACTCATTTTATTCCAATACCTTTTACTGATTTAATGCTTGTAGTAAAATTTGAATACTTTGTTATTTCTTCTATTTCCAGAATTTATATTGTTCAAGAAAGAATATATGTAGAATTTAGAGACGCTATAGAAAGCTTTGAATTCTCTATAGAATATATGTTTTAAGTTTAGGTTAGTCAACAGAACGACGATCCCCAGTGGCCAGCGAAAGAATTGGTATATATATATATATATATATATATATATATATATATATATATATAAATTATTCTTTAACTTTTTCTTGTAAAACCCCAAATGTCTCCTTTCTTTTTTTTTTTCTTTTTCCCTCTTTCCTCCACCGCACACCTCACACACATCGCTTTCTTATTTTTTTTCTTTTGGTTAAAAATGATCAAAACCCTCAAATCTTTTTATTCTATTCAAATAGGTCCCTACTCAATGATAAAATTATATTTATATCTCTCATAATTTTCTTAATAACTATTTTATCCCTATTTACTTGTTCATTTATTTATTTAGCCTCATTTTTTAAGGTAATTAAATTTAAGATATCACACTTATAAGCTAGCGGATAGCTTATAAGCTAATTTTTAGTTTATAACTTATAGTTGATAACTTATAGCTTATAAGTTAGCTTATTTAGAATAAAAAGTGTTCGGTAAAAATAGCTGTTGAAGTAGCTGAAAAGTATAAAATAATATAAAAGGGCATATATTTCTTAATTCCAAAATAATATAAATAAATATATCATTTTTTAATTAAATTAATTTAAATTATTATAAATATAAAATTCATTAAAAATATATATTTATATATTTTATATATGAATAATATATTTTCACATATATAATATATTTATATATATTATTATATTTTATTATATATAATAAAATATATTTACATATTTTATTATTTTTATATATATTATACATATTTATAATATATATATATATATATATATATTATAAATATGTATAATATATTATATATAAATATAAATATAATAAAAGATGAGTAAATAAGATATAATAGAGTAATGAATATAATGGATATTTTGAAAAAAAATAAAGGTAAAATAGGAACAAAAAACTTTAACCTATAAGTTATAGGCTACTTAAAATAACTTATCAGAATAAATTATAAGTTACTAATATAAGCTCGTTTACCAAATATTTTTAACAAGTATAAGTTAGTCAAATAAATTATAAATTAACTTATAACTATGAACTCATTTGTCGAACACTCTTAATGTAGACTCAATGAAAACAAGAAACAAGGCAACATATTACATTAAACACACAGCGTCATACAAATAGATAGTAGCTTTGTGAGGCACACATCAAGGGAATTGCTTCACATAGGGTACGCAAGTAGCAAACTTAAATAACATCATCATAGGTGATTCTCTTTTTCTTTTTAAGGTAAACAGGGTGATGCTTTATTAATTACAAGGCACACTTAACCCATTACCCCAGAAACCAGCTAGCGAGTTGGCTTATTAGTAGGCAGCCTTGTTAACCTTCCGTATCCAAACAAGGGCTTTCGTACTAATGAAATGGCAAACAGGCACAGTTCCTGGCATAACTTTTGAGTTCATGCAATAATAAATGGCGATTAAGACCTCTCGTGTCGTGGTGGCAAATAGCCAGTGCCTTGGTCTTTGTACCATCAGTCGCTTCCAATGGAACTGTGTAAGCAATGCTTGCATTGATCTGATGGCAATAGAATATAGGCTTTTGGAAATGGGGTTTATGACACATCACTCCTTTCTCTCCTACTTTCTGCACTCCTTCCAATAGGGTGTATTGCTTCTGGTGAGGGACAAAGGAGCTTGAGAGTGGCTCAATGTCCTTTCCTAGCTTTGAAATCACAAAATCAATGATTCCACGGATTTTGCGCAAATCCTACTTGTTTCTCCCTCAAATAAAGGCCATTTCTCGCAGATCTCCTCAAATGGTACCCTCTTTTCCACTGATTCAACTTCTGTGTTGACAGGGGTACTAGATGCACCGTCAGCTTTCTCCCATACATATACATAGACACCATAAGATTGGCTAGAGGGATGCATATCAATTTTTGATTAGGCTAAAATAGATTAAATTGGCCGAAAAGAAATATCTAACATATCATAATACGTGGCAAACAATGGTTTCTTGTGTTTTTACCTCCTACATTTTTTCAATTTAAACACCGCCCTGATGATGGGTTGGATTTTCCTGAACATGTAGTATAAGATTTTTTTTAATAAAAAAAATCAATGTTAAAGAATTATATTGCACAAAGTTAGAAGTGTATGTGAGAGTCTGGTAAAGCTGAGAAAATACATAATTACATTCTTGTATTTTTGTAAAGCATTCAATAATTTAGAATTTGTTAACTTTAGGTCTGAATTCTTTAGAATATAGAATGGGAATAATGAGGATATTTCATACTACCAATTGGTTTTAGAAGCTGCTGCAAATTTTTAGGCATAGGAGTGTCTGGCCAGATTGAATGCCAATATTCTTCAGCTAAAGATGATGTTCTTGCATTACTCCCGACTAGAGCGAGCGGTAAGTTTATCCAAACTAAGCCCGTTAAAATCCCTCATTATATGGTACAATTAATAATCATGTGATATATAAAACATGAAGAGGTGACTTAATAATTGAATTCACACACACATATATATATGCAATTTTTTATTTTCTGAAAATCGTTTTACACTTAAATATATGAGCGTGAGATTTATATTTTGTTATTGGTTTTAAGGTTATATACCATAATGAAAATGAGCCAAATCAATGGGTACCTTTTTTCTTTCACGTTCCATAGATTCAACATCTATTTTGTCATAGGTATTAAGGACGATGTCACTAGGTGCACTGTCAGCTACTTTCCCCCATGAATATGCATAAGGTTGCGCAGAGTGATACTTCTTGAACTTTATATGTTAAATTATCAACACCATATCAAAATTCATATGTAGCCCAAGAAGCCCAATCAAATTGAATCCAAATCCAAGAATGTTAAGTTGGTGAAGTAGGTTGGTGAAGAAGGTTAGGTTTGGTTGGTGAAGAAGTTAGGTTTGGTTGGTGAAAAATTAGGTTTGGTTGGTGAAGATGTGTGGTTATTAGAATTTTGAGATAATTTATTCGTACGGTTTAGATTTGTTTGCAAGTACTATAAATACCCCTCCCCCCTTCATTATAAATCATCAAGTAGTAGAAGAAGTAGTAGTGCACTTCAAAGAGTTCTTTAAAGTGTAGTCTTGTGGTTAGTGTGAGAAAGAGTGAGCTTTCAATATTGAGTGTTGTAATTTTTCTTCAAAGTTGTCTTAATATATTTAGTGCCCAACAGTGTTGTGTTCAACAATTGGTATCAGAGGCTGGTTTATTGTGAGCGAGGTTGTGAGATCTCTTGAAAATCTGAGTATGCTCTATGGTTGCAGCTTTGACTGAACTTCCATAACCAGAAAAGATTTCTTGAGATTTTTTTTTTTTGTGAGAGATTTTGAGTCGTGAGGAGTTTGGTACTCTGCAAGTTTGTAAGTCAAGCTTGTTCGGTATAGTCGAAATCTTGCTGGCACGATGGGTGACCTTCAAATAGTTGGAGGAATCAAGAAGCTCAACAACAAAAACTACAACATGTGGGCAACATGTATGGAGTCTTACCTACAAGGTCAAGATCTTTGGGAGGTCGTCGGTGGTGGTGAAGTTACACAACCGGTGGCAGAAGATGCCAATGGCACCTTGCGAAAGTGGAAAATTAAAGCAGGAAAAGCGATGTTTGCTTTAAAGACCACAATTGAAGAAGAAATGTTGGAGCACATCCGGGATGCTAAAACACCAAAGGAAGCATGGGACACTTTTGTTACACTTTTTTCAAAGAAGAATGATACAAGACTACAACTTCTTGAGAATGAGCTACTATCAATGGTGCAACGCGACATGACAATTGCCCAATATTTTCACAAAGTGAAGTCGATATGCCGCGAAATTTCAGAATTAGATCCAACAGCTCCTATTGGGGAAACCAGGATAAAGAGAATAATTATCCACGGTTTAAGACCCGAATATCGAGGGTTTATTGCCGCTATACAGGGATGGCCGATACAACCATCACTTGTTGAGTTTGAAAATTTGCTTGCAAGTCAGGAAGCTATGGCTAAGCAAATGGGAGGAGTCTCGCTGAAGAGTGAGGAGGAAGCACTCTATACCAGTAAAAGCAAAGAGACTTCTAAGCGGTACAATGGTGGTGGATCTAATAAGGATGGTGACAAGGTGAACCAAGGAAAGGGAGGCTTTCATCTAGGAGGAGATTCAAAGAGTCGCGGTAATAGTAGAAAGTTCAATGGCGAGTGTTACAACTGCGGGAAGAAAGGCCACATGGCAAAAGATTGTTGGTCCAAGAAAAAGCCTGTTGAAAGTAATACAGCTACTTCTAACTCTACGGAGTATAGTGAAGATGGTTGGGAGCCGAAGCGTTATTTGCTATGGAGGAAGAAGAATTAGCTCTCACGGTTACAACTCCAGAACATATTGACTACAAGAATGACTGGATCATAGATTCAGGCTGCTCAAATCATATGACGGGTGATAAACAAAAGTTATAAAACTTGTCTGAGTACAAGGGAGGACGTGTGGTAGTAACAGCCGATAACTCAAGGTTACCAATAGCTCACATTGGTAAGACGATAGTTACACCCCGACATAACTCTAGCCAGGTGCCACTTCAAGATGTATACCATGTTCCTGGAATGAAGAAAAACTTATTGTCTGTGGCTCAATTAACATCATCAGGCCACTATGTCTTGTTCGGTCCCCAAGATGTGAAGGTGTATCGTGACCTCAAAATCTTAGAAACACCAACAATGGAGGGACGACGATTGGAGTCAGTCTACGTGATGTCAGCAGAATCTGCATATGTAGATAGGACAAGAAAAAATGAAACATCAGATCTATGGCACATGCGGTTAGGTCACGTTAGCTATTCCAAGCTAAGTGTGATGGTGAAGAAATCGATGCTTAAAGGGCTTCCTCAACTTGATGTGCGAACAGACACAATATGTGCAGGGTGCCAGTATGGTAAAGCACACCAGTTGCCATACGAGGAATCGAAGTTTAAAGCAAAAGAGCCATTAGAGTTAATTCATTCTGATGTGTTTGGACCAGTTAAACAGCCATCAATTGGTGGTATGCGGTATATGGTGACATTCATTGATGACTTCTCAAGGCATGTGTGGGTTTTCTTTATGAAAGAAAAATCTGACACCTTCTCAAAGTTTAAAGAGTTTAGAGAGTTAGCCGAAGGAGAAGTAAGAAAGAAGATTCGTTGCTTGCGCACAGATAACGGGGGAGAATATAGCTCAAAAGAGTTCTCTCAATACTTAAGGGAATGTCAAATACGACATCAATACACTTGTGCCAACACACCACAACAAAATGGTGTAGCTGAGAGAAAGAATCGACATCTTGCAGAAGTTTGTCGAAGCATGCTACATGCAAAGAATGTACCAGGAAGATTTTGGGCTGAAGCAATGAGGACTGCAGCCTTTGTAATCAACAGACTTCCTCAACCGAGGTTAGAATTTATTTCACCCTTTGAGAAACTGTGGAATAAGGAACCTATAGTTAATTACTTTCGAGTATTTGGCTGTGTATGCTATGTATTTGTTCCTGATCATTTACGAAGCAAGTTTGACAAAAAAAGCTGTTAGATGTATCTTTGTGGGATACGACAGCCATAGAAAGGGATGGAAATGTTGTGATCCAATAAGTGGAAGATGCTACACTTCACGAGATGTGGTGTTTGATGAAGCATCTTCTTGGTGGTCCTTAGAGAATGAGGCATTGCCAGACTCCAGAGAATTTGGAGACAAGCTACAACAAAAGATGGAGGAACATATTATTCAACTTCAACAAAGTTTAGATGAACTAGGAAATCTGAATGGCAATGATGTTGAACAGAGAGTGACCCAGAATCCTTGGCAAACTGGAATGTATGAACAATCAAATAAAGAAGGTGGGCCTAATGAAATTGAAGAATTAACTCCACAATCTCAACTTCGAAGGTCAACAAGAATACGAAGGCCAAATCCCAAATACGCCAATGCAGCCATAGTCAAAGAATTAACCATAGTAGAACCTGAGAAGTTTGAAGAGGCATCGCAGAGTCCTGAGTGGATGATCGCCATGAAAGAAGAGATTGATGCACTTAAGCAAAACCAGACTTAGGATTTGGTGCCAAAGCCAAGAGATGTAAAGCCTATATCATGTAAATGGGTTTACAAGATAAAACGCCAACCAGATGGGTCAATTGAGAGGTACAAGGCACGATTGGTAGCTCGTGGTTTCTCTCAACAGTACGGACTAGACTATGATGAAACATTTAGTCCAGTGGCTAAACTGACAATAGTACGAGTCTTACTTGCACTTGCAGCTAACAAAGATTGGAATTTATGGCAGATGGATGTGAAGAATGCCTTTCTTCATGGAGAGCTGGATCGGGAAATCTACATGATTCAACCAATGGGTTTTCAAAGCCAAAATCATCCTGAATACGTATGTAAGCTACGAAAAGCACTATATGGATTGAAACAAGCACCTAGGGCGTGGTATGGTAAGATTGCTGAATTCCTAACACAAAGTGGCTATTTAGTAACACCTGCAGATTCCAGCTTGTTTGTTAAAGCTAATAAAGGAAAGCTAGCTATCGTGCTAGTTTATGTGGATGACTTAATCATAACCGGTGATGATGAGGTAGAAATTCTTCGGACGAAGGAGAATCTTTCAGTTCGTTTCCAAATGAAGGAACTTGGACAGCTCAAGCACTTCCTTGGTTTAGAGGTTGATCGCACACAAGAAGGAATATTTCTTTGTCAACAAAAGTATTCCAAAGATTTGTTGGAAAAATTCGGAATGCTTGAATGTAAGCCGATTTCGACACCAATGGAACCAAATATTAAAATGTGTGCACATGAAGGAAAAGATTTAGAAGATGCAACGATGTATCGGCAATTGGTAGGTAGTCTCATCTACTTAACCTTGACAAGACCTGACATTTCGTATGCAGTTGGTGTGATGAGTCGATACATGCAAAATCCAAAGAAGTCTCATTTGGAAATAGTTCGACGAATACTGAGATATGTAAAGAGTACAATTGACTATGGTCTTTTGTACAAGAAAGGTGGAGAATGCAAGTTAGTTGGTTATTGTGATGCTGACTATGCAGGAGATCATGATACTAGGAGATCAACAACTGGCTATGTGTTTAAGCTTGGTTCCGGAACAATTTCTTGGTGTAGCAAGAGACAGCAAACGGTATCATTGTCAACCACTGAAGCAGAGTATCGAGCTGCAGCAATGGCAGCACAAGAAAGTACATGGTTGATACAGTTAATGAATAGCCTACATCAACCAGTAAATTATGCAGTTTCGCTGTACTGTGACAATCAATCAGCAATTCGTTTGGCAGAGAATCCGGTCTTTCATGCAAGAACTAAGCATGTTGAAGTGCACTATCATTTTATCAGAGAGAAGGTTCTACAGGAAGAAATTGAGATGAGACAGATCAAAACAGATGATCAAGTTGCAGATTTGTTTACAAAAAGTCTAAGTATAGGCAAGCTCCAAATGTTTCGTCAACAGCTTGACATATTGCAGAGAATGGGAGCTGGTGTTGAGGGGGAGTGTTAAATTATCAACACCATATCAAAATTCATATGTAGCCCAAGAAGCCCAATCAAATTGAATCCAAATCCAAGAATGTTAAGTTGGTGAAGTAGGTTGGTGAAGAAGGTTAGGTTTGGTTGGTGAAGAAGTTAGGTTTGGTTGGTGAAAAATTAGGTTTGGTTGGTGAAGATGTGTGGTTATTAGAATTTTGAGATAATTTATTCGTACGGTTTAGATTTGTTTGCAAGTACTATAAATACCCCTCCCCCCTTCATTATAAATCATCAAGTAGTAGAAGAAGTAGTAGTGCACTTCAAAGAGTTCTTTAAAGTGTAGTCTTGTGGTTAGTGTGAGAAAGAGTGAGCTTTCAATATTGAGTGTTGTAATTTTTCTTCAAAGTTGTCTTAATATATTTAGTACCCAACAGTGTTGTGTTCAACATTATATTCATTTGTTTGCCTGGATAGTCTTCGAAGAAGGAAGTATAGGGATATACTGTATCTTCGATTTCTTCATTGTCTAGTGACGTGAAATATGTCTTAATTATTTCAACTATGAATTTTTTGAAATATACAAATAATTTCTTGAAGAATATATACATTAATTATTTGGTCTTCTAATCTTAAGTGCAAGATTAAGTCACAGTAAATTGTTGACTCGTTACTCATTTATTCTAAAAAATATATGCTTTAAGTAACAAGTCTAAGGACTTCTAAAAATAAATTATATTTCTTTATGACTTAATGATCAGATAGTTAAAGCATGTATTTCTTTAGAGGCTATAAATTGTATGGGTCTAAAATCTAAATAGTTGAATAATATAGCTTTCAAGAACAAAAAAATATTTTTCTTCCATATATTGAAAACAATACATAATAAAAATGTTTAGCTTATATGGACAAGTAGTATATATAAGCATTTTGCACAAGAAGCTAAAAATAGAGTTGTATAATTATATATAACAAAAAGTCAATAGTATAAGTAGGACAATCTATTGTTAAAGTTCAGAAGGTAAATTACATAATTTTTATACTTTTGTGAAGCATTCAATATATAATTTGTTAACTTTAAAGGTTTGAAACTTTGAATTCATTAAAATATAGAATGGGAATAATCATTCGAATTTGATGTTTTCAATTACTACCAGCTGGCTTCAGAAGTTGCTGCGAATTCTTAGGCATAGGAGCGTGTGGCCAAATTGAATGCCAATAATCTTCAGCTGAAGATAATGACCTTGCATCATTACTCCCTACTACACCAACCTGCAAATATGGTATAATTTTATGATATTAAACCATTCATATAATCAAATCATCGTTATTTGGTATGATTAAAAATTTTGTGATATTAAAAAAAAAAAAAGAGGCTTACAAAGAACAGAGCCAAAACAGCAAGACGAGGAAACTTCATTGTTGATTTTGTATACAGAAAGAGTAAGTAAAGTGAGACACATAATGATTGCTTGAAGAAGGAGCTCTTTTTACAGAGCCGGACTATCGCTTCACAAAAGGAGTTCAATAATTTCTGACGCATGGCATGATCCTGATCATTGGTTTGTGATCGTTTAGGGCGCAGTAAATCGACGGTCACGGAGGCTTTATTTACATGTCATTTTCACGTGAATGTGCAATCATTTAATAAATATCTTTTTATTACGAAAGTCAGCAAACCTACTCTGGCCTCTTTATCCTACCTAAAAGACAAATTAAAAAAGACAATTTAAGTTGAAACAATTATAAAAACGAGTGATCTAACATTTTCTTTGTTTTATTTTAAAATATTTTCTAATGTAAAAATAAATGATAATAATTTTTTTGATATTTTAAATTATTAAAGAATATTAAAAACTATCATGTACTAATATTATAAAGAATATTTTCTTAATACTATTTCCATTTTACCAAAAACAAAAAATATTAAAAACTATCATTTAACTTTTCGCCCTTATAAGATTCCATCAATACAAAATTTTCGAAGAAACCTTGATTTAGTTCCTTTTCCCATTCTCTTATGTGTATCAAATACACTCCAAACAAAAACATAATCACTATGATAATGACATAAATGATGAATCATGATTATGGAGATTATTATTAATGGTGACTAGTTCTTGTAGCTTGTTATCTATTTTTTTTTAAGTAAAATCTCGAATTCGAATATTGTAAATACGTAAAATAAATGTAAAAAAAATTTTATACCTATTTAATTTAGCTCAATTTAAATTAAATTAATTAAATTTTAGTAAATTCATAAATATTAATGGTGATAATCAAGATTAATTACTAGGTCCACTCAAAAGGTTAAATTGAGGGATGGAGCCCCCAACTATGTTTGTGTTGGACCAATGACAACAGTTTGACTCAAAAAAAAAAAAAAGGAACCTACAACCAAACAAAATTGTTAGTCGAGGGGACTTTTTGTTGTAGGACGTGAATGAACAAAATCTTCTCCTATTCTCCGAATCTACATCATTGATTGTGATGATTGATAGTCTAGGATCCTCATAGGCCTTTATCTTTTCTAAAAAATAAGAACAGTTTAATTCTGAGCTGTCGATTTTTATACACAACAGAAAATGATCTTCATCTTGTTCTAGCATGTGACTGTAGGCAACTACAATGTTTTTTATTAATAATTGTTGTTTTGTTTCAATTAAATATTTTGCACTCGGTAAATTAGAATAGTTAAATTACAATTCGTATTTTTATTATTTTAAATATTACGCTTGACTTTATTGATATTTTAATATATATACAAAAAATATTGTTTCTAATATCTTCCTTCTAATTGATTTTATGTTAAGTTAATAGGCCCAACATCGGGCCTTTTTTTGGATAAAATAGAAAATATTTTTATTAAAATAATATAAAGTTTGGATTAAATAAGATTTTTTTTAAAATCAAAATATCAAAAAATCAACTAATACGTCACAAGTTTGAATTTATAGGATAAAAGTAGACATAATTTAGGAGAATATATCTTAAAAGCAGTACCAAAATCTACACAATAACACTAAAAGACAAAATATAGGTAACAACTTTAAACCCTAAATCAGAGCAAGTCTAAATATAGGTAACATACCCCTAAATATCATATCAGAGCTGGTCTTCCAGCAATGCTGTCCAGTGATCTGCTGCAAGCCATCCACTTTCACCGAAGCTACAAAAAACTCATCTAAGAAAGAGGAGGAAATTCCTTCAAAAAGAAGAGAAAAAATACTCTCATGAAGTAAATTCAACTATATCAGAACAAATACTTGCAGAAAGAAGATAACATATGGATAAATTATCTACAGATATATTCACTTCATGTAAATAATAAAAGGAAAATCCCATTGACAGCCAAAGTAAAGAATTGTAGTGTAGAATAATTCTTCAAAAAAGGAATGGAGCGGATACCAAAATAAACAGATTTTGCATCTCATTTTGCTTTAATTAAAATTTTATAAGATAAAAGAGGGGGTGATTGAAGACATTAAGGGGTCTTGAAATAAAAATAATAAACCGTAGATTACACACTAAATTAGGATCAAATGATGAATCAAAGAAACTTCTAATGTATAGAGAGTGTGATAAGGAGATGAATACATGAAAATAGATGATAAGAGCAAAGAAGAAACATAATGCTTGAAGCTTGTAAGGAAATGAAGTGATGTCAAAATATTTAAAGGAATTAGAGAGAAAACACAGTTCCTGCAATGTTTAGGATAAGTTATATGTCAAATTAAGCTAGCTCCATCAACCCCCCAAGCATAACTAATACGCATAAACCAGTCCAGTGCAATCTATTTTTTCAGCTATGAAGTACCAAATCTGAATTTGCCCATATATCACAATGTGATTTAGTGTCGAGTGCGGAGACAAAGATTTCATATCGTTGACGCCTTCCATGGCAGCCTTTACAACAGGTTTGGCCGCTACTTCATACACCTCATCCGAAGTTCTATGCAGTCCAAAAACTCTATCTGCCACAATTAAACAAATCAAAATCCCAAAATCAATATTCCACAATTCTACAAGTAATGTAAATTGATGGTCAATTTGCGAATACGTATCTAACTGCCCTCTGTGAATGCACCACAAAATGACCGAATAGAAAAACAGTTAAACTTAAAACACAAAATAAGTAACATGAAGCCAATACCAAATGCATAAGCAGTAGTTGGATTATACTCATTCCTCACTACTTTCTATACGTAAAAAAGATTCCTCACTACTGTATCATGTCTTGCTCGCTGAAGTAAAAAAGATTCCTTCAAATCATTTCGCTGCTTGTGTCGTGATAAAGATCATGCAAATGGAAGGGGCCCACCATCTGTCTCTTAAAAACACTATTTAAATTGAAACAGTAACTGTGCGAGAGTTCGACTATCATAAAAGTCAACTTTATCGGTTTCTTTCTCACATCATTTTTTATTTAAATTATTTAATATAAAGTATATTGATTGTGCGTTTGATATCAATTATTAAGAGGTTTTTTTTGGTTATTTTATACTAACAAATTTCATCTTAATGAGTATTAATTTAAGAGTGGAGACTATAATATCTGTTACTCTCTGGGTTCAGAAACGGAGACTATAATATCCTACTTATACTCTGACTATGATCATACCCGCTCACCGAGAGAGGAATATATATTATTAAGGGTGTGTTTAGATTGATATTTGGAATTCTTAAAAGTTAATTTGGACTTTTAAATGTAATTTTGAACACATTGTTATTTGGCTTGACAATTATCTTACTTCTCAAATTATATTTTATTTTTCAAATTTCGTTTGCCAAAGGTAACTTTAACTCATTTTTAACAAAATTTATATTTAAACTTTAAAAATTAAATTAATCTAAAATTAAATTTCCCAAATAACTAAAAAGCTACCAAAATCGTGCATAGTATAGATTATAATTGTGGTCATGGAAACTAGTGGGCCCCGGAAAGATTGGCCAAGGACAATAACCCAAAAGGATCCAACAATGTAATTTCTAGGGGGACCCACTGTAGGCCCAATGACAACAACCCATATGGCACTAAACATGTGACGATGGGGTTTGGAGAAAATCTAACCACACCTCTAATATATTTGTTATGAGTTGGTCCAACATAAGAAAGCAAAAATAGTGTTTTTCTTAAGTAAATAATAGTTTAGTATTATGTAATTTGGCTTAATTTTATTTCGGTACCAATGTTCATATATTTTAATATAAACGATTTTGAAAAAGAAAAAAAATTAGCTCATACATATATATATATATATATATATATATGTTAATTTTGTTATTATTAAGTATTTGATAAAAGAATTACAAAGATCACTGGTTGCGCAAAGACAAATTCAGAGGCGGAAAATATTTTGCCTCTGATCCTGACGTTACAAAAAAATTTGAGACAAAAAATAAATTCTATCTCAAAATTAGAGGTAAAATTGTTTGGCAAAAAATTATTCCTTCTCAAATCAGGGAATAATTTGTTGTTTCTAATTTTGTCTCAAATTCATAAATATGCCTAAAAATTAGTTGATTGTTGAACTGGTCAAATTTAGCAACCCAAAAAAATTTTATTAAATTGGAAGGTACATTTATTTATTAACATTCTTAAGACAAGAGTGTCCACTAAAGCACTCTATATAAAAAAGGTAAAAGACAGCACTATATATAAGAAAAGGTGAGAGATTCATTTTCTGGTCTGTTCAATGTAAGACTTATTAATTTGAGACCGAATAAATTGTATCTCTAATTTCCATCTCTAATTAAAAACAAACATGAATAATATATTAGAGTTGAAAATTAGAGACTTAATAAATTCTGTCTCAAATTCTGTTTTAGATTTTTAGACTAGATTTTGAGATAGATTTTCAATATTTTAAAAATAAAATTTGAGACCGTGTCTAATTTCGATATCTAATTTTTCTTTTTCTTGTAGTGGATGTTAGTTGTTAAACTTTTGTAAAACAAAAAAAAATGATTGAAAATTTCATTTTTTAAAATTCAAAAATTCAATTAAAAATTGAAAAATTAATAATTTAAGTTTAGATATTATCTTACTATTAAGGATACGTTTGGAAGAGTTTATTTTGAATTTATGTAACTTATCTTATGGCATAAAAGCTTATAAATATATTTAGGAGAGTTTCTAGAAATAGCTTATGACTGTAATATCCCAAGAATTTATATGAATATTTAAAGCCTATTTTGAAGTTTAGTGAAAAATTTAATTACGTGAAAAATTTTCTTTTTGAATTAGTGAAGAAAATGTGGGAATAGAAATTTTTATTTTTAATTTAGGAAATTTTTACAAATTCTCAAGGACTAAAGTGAAAAGAAAAGAAAGTATAGAGGACTTTTGAGAAATGACCAAGTAGGAACCCGAGAAGAAAAATAGAGCTTATGGGAATGAATTATGAGTCCGGTACCGAAAAGATGATGGATTCAAGGTTAAAGTGGAGTTTGAGACATCGAGAGGGATTAAAGTGAACAAATCTTATAAGCTAAGGTGGCTATGAGCGATTTTATCGAAAAAGAAATTGGTGGGGCCCACGCGTATACACTTCTCCTTATTCTTTTCTTTTTCTCATTCTCCCTCCCGTAGCTTCACTTTCTCTCTCTCTCGATTATGCTTGCAAAGGAATTTCTTTATCAATCATTCATGCAATTTTTGCTTTGGGAAGGAAGCTATGAAAGTTAGGATGATTGGTAAGTTGATGTTCTTCTTCTTCTTCCTCTTATTACAAGATCAAATCCTTGGTTATTATTTTTGCAAAATTTTTGTAGAATATTTTAATGGATGAATTTAAGTGTGGATGTTAATCTAAAACATTCCTAGGTGATTTATGATGTTATTAGAACAAGAAATTTGGAGAAAACTAGGAGAAATTCGTAGAATTTGGATATTTGAAAAAGTTAGTGTTCTTGATGAAAATTTGAGATTTGAGCTTGGATTGTTGGTAGAAATTGGGGGTTTTGGTGTTAAAACACTCCTTAGACATTAAGGATGAAAACCCAAGGAAGAAATCAAAAGAAATGTTGTTTTAGATATGATTTTTGGATTTTTGGATGAAGAACACGAAGAACATCGAAAATTTTCCCCAGAATTACTGTTCACCGAGAAAATTTTTCCAGATTTTCTCGTTACTGTAGCGTTGACTCGGTCAACGTTACTGTAGCTGTGTTGACCGTTGACCGTTACTGTAGCATCAGTTTTTTTTTTAATATCGTTGAAAAGCTCTTTGAGTCTAGTTTCCAATGGTATAAGTTTCATCTGGATATTCATTACCAGTTAGGAGTTATGATTTGAGAAGTGGATGAAGGTCGAGAGTAGTGGTAGGAAATTTCTCTATTTCGTAACCCTGATGGTTTTTATCTGGTTACAATAGGAATGGTCAAGTGCAAGGTGGGAGTGCTGAGAGCATGAAATCCAGGTGAGTGGGTTAATACTTGCTATGATTAAATATCTTTGTTATTGACTTTTTGCATCATAGTGAAAATATGTTGAATATCCAAATTTGAAGAGAATGATGTGGGATGATGAGACATAAACAATTGTGGAACGTGCCAGGTGATGTATATAATTATATTTTCTTATTTTCTCATGAATGAGGTTATATGATGGATTGTGAATGGCATGTGAACTGAGTTGAAATGTATCATACTCTGATTGTTGAGTTCAATCATATGTGGATAGTTGAAGTATGTTATTGTTGAATAATTGTTCTATATTATGGGTTATGTTATATACATGCTATGTTGCTGGAACCACATTGATTATGTTGTGGCTTGAATTGTAAATGACTGAGTTGTGTATGTGGCTCAAGATTATGATTGAGGATGTTTTTATATGTGATTATGATTGTGTTTGACTGGAAAGGAAAGGCATGGTGGTGCACCCCATGGAGAAATCTATGTGAAGCTATAAGGGTGGAGAATATAAATGGAGCGATAAGGGTGGATGCGGCGGGGGCCGCGGGCAACGATCCAGAGGTATTCTGGACGACCCGGTTGGTACGGGAATTGTGTGTGAAATTGATTTCATCGATTGCTGTTGTGAATTTTGAATTTTGTTGAAATGCATTTGATTCACTTGGATATTGTTGTGAAGTATTATGAATAATATTATATCATATGATGATCGATCTACGTATGATTGCTGCATGTTATCATTATGATACATGATTTTTATTTTGTCATAGTATTTTGTTATCTACTCACTGGGCACGTGGTTTGCTCATACCCCTCTTATTGATATTTTTTTTCAGAGTTAACAACTGAAGGTAAATATCAGAACAAGGAATTATGGATCCTTAGTCCATAATTACCTTTTCATTTGTTCAGGATAAAGGTATAATAGTTAAGTTTTATTCTAAGTTGTATAAATCTAGAAATCTCTGTAATCGGGTAGGTTCATTCAGTGATGTAATGTGAGTAATTGTAGTATGTATAGAGAACTCGTTTTGGTTGCATGAAAAAGAATTGTATGATTTTTTTAAGAGAAAGATAGGCTTACGGAGGTAAAATGAAATTCACTTTCCGTGCCGGTCACGTGCTCAAATTTTGGGACGTGACAATGACATACCAAAAAACTCTCTAGAATAATTTATGAAAATAAGTTAAAAATAATTTATGAAAAGTTTATTTTTATAAACTTTTTAATTATAAAAATAACTTATACATAAGTATTTATATGATAAATATTTATTCTACTTGAATAAATTATTTATCCAATTAAAACTTAGCTATTTTTGGCTACTTTCTAGAAATACTTCTTAATTAACAATACACGTGGGGTAGCATATCAAATAATCAATCTAAAATTAAATCATGAATGATGTAACATTTTCTTAAAATATGCAAATGTAAATATAACTTATGCATCTGGATTTGATTCTTAATCATTATTTGTCATTGTTTTAAATATAAGATTTTCTATTTTTGTTGTAAAGTAACTTTAGGTATATTAAGTGGACAAAAATCATGTTCCCCATACAGAGTATACTTTATTTTGCTTCTTTATTAAAAAGCCTTGTGAAGAAATGAAATAATTAATGGATTGGCTGTCCAAAAGTTTTCGATGACAGTACGTAGAATCAAATGTTGCTTTTACTAATAAAAAAATATGCAATAATTGATTGCCACGTATACGTGAAATGAAATGCAAATTAAGACTCGTTGACTTTTGATTTGTTGACCCCCAGTTTAAAACCTACGATCAGGATCATGCCATGTGTCATAAATATTTAAACTTTTTTAGCATCAAGCAATAGACGGACTCTATAAAAAGGGCAACTTAATGCAACGTTGTGTCTATGCTTACTCTTTCTGGGTACTTAATCTACAATGGAATTTTCTCATCTTGCTGTTTTAGCTCTGTTCTTTGTAAGTTTCTTATTATATAAAAAAAATCTCAATTATAATTGATACCGTATAATATAAATTTCATTACTTGCGTGGTTTGGATATATTTACAGCTTGCTGTAGTAGGGAGTGGTGCAAGTCCATTGTCTTCAGCTGAAGATTATTGGCATTCAATTTGGCCACACACTCCTATGCCCAAGAATTTGCAGCAGCTTCTGAAGCCAACTGGTATGGTAGTATGAAATATCCTTATTATTCCCATTCTATATTCCAAAGAATTCGGACCCAAAATTAACAAATTCTAAATTATTGAATGCTTTACAAAAATACAAGAATATAATTATGTATTTTCTTAGCTTTACCAGACTCTAACATACACTTTTAACTTTGTGCAATATAATCATTTAACATCGATTTTTTTAATTAAAAAAATCTTATGCTACATGTTCATCATCAGGGCGGTGTTTAAATTGAAAAAATGTAAAAGATAAAAACAAAAACCATTGTTTGCCACGTATTATGATATGTTAGATATTTCTTTTTCGCCGATTTAATCTATTTTAGCCTAATCAAAATAATCTCACAATTTCCTTCAAAGGCAAAATAAAGAATAAAATATTTAAATTAGTCTTTTTCAAAATCACACACACACACACACACACACACACACACACACACACACATATATATATATATATATAGATTGTGGTGTTGAAAAAATAATCCAATTATTCTTGTATAAATGATACCTTTACGAGAACAAACTACGTAACCTAAATATATTTGTAATTATTTTGCCTAAACAAAAATATTTTGGATTTCATATGTTTTGAGATGGGCATCACTTAAAGTTAGGAGTTTCTGATATACTCACAATTACATGCATACTAAAAATTTTATTAAAATCATTGATGGGCTCTTCTATATGGAGCTCAAACTCTTTTTGGTAAATATGATCATCTTGAACTTTGAGCAATTCTTTTCGAATTGGTAATAGATAACTGTATTGGGTAATTTTACACAAATTTTAAGATTCTACAAAATAATTTTACAGTAATCATTTTACAAAGAATTGGGTTTATAGAAAAATATTTGTTTTTAATTCTTGAAAGATATATGGTTAAGATATTTATCCCCCATACAATATGGTAGCTAAATAAATACATGAATTAACTATTTGATCATTAAATATCAGAGAAATATGATTCAATTTTTAGAGGATTTTAGAGTTGTTAATTCTTAGAGCATATAATTTTTGAAACTCATGATTAGCGAGTGAATATTTTATTGTGACTTCATCAGCATGTTTAAAATTAAAAGACAAAATAGCTATGGTATATATTTTTCAAAAACTGAATTGTATATTATTAAAACTAATGGTTGACATAACTAATGCATGTTTATCATTACCAGACAATGGGGAAATTGAAGATACAGAATATCCCTATACTTCTTTCTTCGAGAACGACCTTCATCAAGGAAAACAAATGCAATTAAAGTTCAAGAAGCATCACTCTGCCCAACTTTTTGGTGTATATAGATGGCGAAAAGTAGCTGACGGAGAATCCAGTACCCCTGTCAACGCAGATGTTGAATCAATGGAAAGCGAAACAAAGAGGGTAACCATTGAGGAGATTTGCGAGAAATGGCCTTTATTTGAGGGAGAAACAAGTAGGATTTGCGCAAAATCCGTGGACTCATTAATTGATTTTGTGATTTCAAAGCTAGGAAAAGACATTGAGCCACTCTCAAGCTCCTTTGTCCCTCACCAGAAGCAATACATCATATTGGAAGGAGTGCAAAGAGTTGCAGAGAAACGAGTGACGTGTCATAAACCGCATTTCCAAAAGCCTATATTCTATTGCCATCAGGTCAATGCAAGCATTGTTTACACAGTTCCATTGGAAGCAGTTGATGGCACAAGGACCAAGGCACTGGCTATTTGCCACCACGACACGAGAGGTCTTAATCCCCGTTTATTATTCCATGAACTCAAAGTTATGCCAGGAACTGTGCCTGTTTGCCATTTCATTGGCACGAAAGCCCTTGTTTGGGTACCCAAAGTTCACAAGGCTGCCTACTAAGCTAGCTAGCTAGCTAATTTCTGGAGTAAGGGGTTAAGCGTGGCTTGTAAATAAAGCATCACCCTATTTACCAAAAAAAATATCACCCTATGATGATGCTATTTAAGTTTGCCACTTCCGTACCCTATGTTAAGCAATTCGCTTGTGCTTGACAGGGCTACTATCTATTTGTGTGATGCTGTGTGTTGTGTGTATGGTGTAATATATATTCCGCTGTGTGTTTCATGTAATATATTACCTTGTTTCTTGTTTTCATAGAGCCTACACTAGCAGGCTATTTGGTACTCGCTATGGATGGGAAGGATATTAGATTGCCGTCACTGTTCTCCTCTCTACAAGAATCATGTTTAATTTTACAGCAAAAATAGTAGCGAAGTTAAGGATTTCAATAGAAAAATAAGTATTTTGACTGATTTGTTAAGTAACTATATTAATGGTAGCTAATTCTTTTTCGACTGATTTTTGATTAATAAATAATATTTATAGAAATTTTCATATCGATTTTCAATAGAAAAGTATCATCTCAAACTCCACAAGCTTCCAACACTTGTTTATGTATTTCTTTTATATATATAACTCAACTAAATGTGTGGCTTGAGACACAGGTGTTGAGCAACATGTGTTGCTTAGACTTTTTTTTTTAAAAAAAAAATTTGGTGATCTGTTTAAAAAAGATTATAAATTTTTAAATAAAACTGAATTTATTATATTTGTATGAATCTTTTACATTTTAGTTGTTAAGTAGACTTTTTTCATTATGTAATTTTTTAACTATTTAAATAAAAAGAGAACAATTAACTTACATTACATATTTATAATTTTATTTGAGGACATGCTCAAAAAATATTTTAAACTTGTTATTAGAAAAAAATCAATTTACAAATTTTGATGTAAATAAATTGTTTATTTTATAATGAAAAATAAAATAATAAATTTACAAATTTTCATATGAAATAATATAATCTTCTGTATCTTTATTGTTCTTTCATCTTTCTCTGCATTAGATCAGAATACTCTAGAAAGACAAATTAATGACTCCAAATAAATTAAAAGGTCATCTTCCATTTCACACATAAGAATATTTTCCGGTTGACACATAAGAATGTAAACATTACATATAATAAACTTGAAAAAGGAAGATAAAAAAAGATATTGAATAGAAGAGGAAAAAAATGATTACCTGTATGTCATGCAAATTGAGAATTTGTATAAAAAAAGGTATTGAGAAAAAAAATAATTTGATAAGAAGAAAAGAATAATTTTGTAAGAAAATATATTGAGTTTTTACTTGTATACATGGTCATGAAACTAAGGGTTTGTTCTGAAAGAAATGGTTGGATCCCAAGAGGGGGGGTGAATTGGGTTTTATAAAAATTTTCACAAAACTTAATTGGAAGTTAAAATGATTTTCTGAAATTGGATAATATTAAAGATAAAAATTTAATTCAGAAAATCAAAGTGTTTATCATGATGAATAATTTTATAGTGCAAGGAATTAAAGAGCAAATATAAATCTACACAAATTAATTAATACTTGAGGTAGAAATCAAATATAAATGCAAAGCATTAATTAATTAACTTCAAATGTAAATAGAGTAGGGATAGAGAAAGCAAACTCGGAGATTTATACTGGTTCGGCTAATCCCAAGCCTACATCCAGTTCTCAAGAAACCACTTGAGTATTTCCACTATAATTGCAAGTTTAATCCAGGTACTTGCAAACCACTACAACATAGATCTTTTTTTTTCTTAAGGGTGTCTATCCCCCTTACAACGTGTTTTCTCTCAAACACTAACTCAAGGAACCAATCCTTGAGCAACTAAATTTAAAGGCTTAAGGAAAATAATGGTGGACACTCTCAAAGTGTAGATAACGCAGAAATTAAGCTCAGAATTTTTCTCTAACAATTTAGAGAGAATGGAACTCAAGATAATATGAGAAATGAACAATTGAAGCTTGATTCAAATGGTGTTGTGAAGTCCCCTTTATATAGTGAAACCTTACTGCTACAGTGACTGTTTTAGTCAGTATTGCTACAATAAGCTTCATCATCATTTTTCAACCTTTCTACAACAACCAAAAAACTTTATCAACCTTTTTCAACAATCAATATTCTTTTTCAAATTTGTTACAGTAAAAAGTATTCTTTTTCAAAGTTATTACAACAACCAATAAACTTTATCATACTTTTTCAACAATCAAATTCATTTTTCAAAAGTGCTACAGTAAAAGGTATTCTTTTTCAAAGTTTATTACAACAACCAATAAACTTTATCATACTTTTTCAACAATCAAATTCATTTTTCAAAAGTGCTACAGTAAAAGATATTCTTTTTCAAAGTTGATTACAACAACCAATAAACTTTATCATACTTTTTCAACAATCAAATTCATTTTTCAAAAGTGCTACAGTAAAAGATATTCTTTTTCAAAGTTGATTACAACAACCAATAAACTTTATCAAAAATCAATTTATACTACTAGATTTAAATATATAAAGCATTGAATATATTTGGGCCAAGAAAAATTGAATCATGCATTTGGATCAAGAAGATTAAATCATACTATTTGGGCTAAGAAAGATTAAATCATATATTGGGCCAAGAAGATTAAATCATTCATTTGGGCCAAGAAGATTAAATCATTCATTTGGGCTAAGAAGTTAAATCATTCATTTGGGCCAAGAAGATTAAGTCATACTATAATTCCCACATATTTGTCATCATCAAAACTTATAGCATAATACATTAGGGCTAACAATCTCCCCCTTTTTGATGATGACAAATCACCAAAGAAAAATATGTTACAATGTAATAATCATTATACAATATACACATATTTTTCTTTCCATATCCTTCTCCCCCTATTTGACATCAACAAAAAGGTATAAGGAAGGCAATATATAAAGGCTAAAGCGTATTCCTTCTTTAAGCAAGAATATCATATGACGTCATGGGGTAAAATTTCATCAAAACTTATCATTGATATGTCAAAAATATATAATTAAGGAAAACATTGCATCTCAGATAAAGTGAGCTTAAAGATATAGATGATTTAAGTATAGATTAGGCTCCCCCTCAATCAATGCATATTAAACAAATGTAATTTTTAAGATGTATTCATATATGTATCTTGAGGATGAGCACCTACAAAAATTTTGACAACCACTCCGATGCTTAAGTTAGTAATGTAAATCAAGGATTAAAGGCAAAATTAACTGCTTACGGTCGCATGCATCAAGCATTATCATAATGCAAGGAAATCATTGCCTTTCATTTGCCCACAAAAGCATTATATGTAAGTATGTGTAACTATGAAGATGTATCATCCTTTACACATTTCATTTTATTCAAGTCATTTTTTTTTTCATTTTCTATGAGTGCGTGTGGAATCATGACATATTATTCTTAGCCATAGCCTTCGCTCATGATGCATGAATAGCATACACAACATATGTTCTTAGATACATGTAATCATAGCATGATGCAATCAATCATGTATATTATACTGAAAGCTCTCAAGAACAACACAACAAAGCAGAGAAATACGGTTCTGTTTATCACCATTTTATTAATCCTTAAATTTTTAATCAAAACAAATTAAATCAGCCGCAAATCCACCGAAAATTGACTTTCGTGGTTTTGCCATTAATGCGACGCGTTGTTGGTGTGCATGCGTACCCTAGAGTTCTGGCTTCCAGCTTGCAAAATCCGTAGGATGAGCGTGTAGGGGTGCGGCGAAGAGATATCTTCGTTGGCTCTAAGTCATCATTTTCTCTCTATAAAGACTGCCCCAGAGTTCTCAATTACCACACCACAAAGAGTATTCATCTCTGAGCCTACAACTTTCTGACATTCCTCTCTCTTCATACTCCCACAAAAATTTCTAAATATTCCAAACCATGGCAGCAAGAAAGTTCATTGATCTCACAATAGAGGCCAGGGAGGAAGAGCTCGACTTAAACTTGAGTCTAGGCAGGGACAAGGGTAAAAGGCCTTTGGAGGGATCTCAGGAGAATCGAAAGAAGAAGATGAAGATCGAAGAAGCTGAAGAGATTAGTACAGGCCATACGTCAGAAGACAAAATTGCTTGTCTGGAGCAGGAGGTGAAGAAACTCAAGAAGATGATAGAGGACCAAGAGAAGTTAGCTAAACGCAACAATGCGGCACTGACTTCAAGAATAGATAGGTTCTTCTATTGGTCTACCCAATGCTTCTGCAATCAACAACAAAGAAATGTTGATTGTATGAATGGGATTTACACTACCCTCCGTGACATTGCTCAGTCTCTTGCTCCAAGGAATGGCCGAGGGGTGATGATACAATACGGGCATCCTAATCCAAGACCACCTCGCCTGTAGATTGCTCATGCATGAGCAAACTTTCCCCTTTTTTTTTTTTTGCAATGTAATCCTTCAGTTTGTTTTTTAATGCAAGTGGTTTCTTTCAGATGACGGTACTTAAAAAAATTATAATAATAATAAAGAAAGATAAAGAAAATCAGCCGCACAAATTTAGCACAATAGAAGGATATATATATTTTGAAAAATATATATCCATTTTAAAGATGGAAAGAATTTTCTGACATGGACATATATATATCATCATTTCAAAGCAAAAGCAAGTTACATACTTATCAAGATAAAACATATTATAACCTGAGTATGTAGTACAATAATTGAGGTAATATTGATTAATAAGATATAATCAGATATAAATTATAATCCATAAACAATCGTTCATAAGCTATATCTTATACAAAGGATATGACATGTATAATGCTCAAACCATGATGAATGGTATAAAGACAATATCTTTATATACAATGATATGATCAAATATGTAAGATATTAGAGAACAATATATCATTGCAATGAAAGTGTGTCAGTAAAAAAAAATTGCCAACATAGCCAATTATGATCAAGGAGTATCACTTAATTAAATAGTAAAGTGGTAAAGAATAGAGATACTCATCAATTTTGGCAAACTCTTATTACTTCTTGAAGTTTCTCCTCAAGATTTTGATATCCTTGTTTTGCTCATTGCTCTTCTTTTGATTCTATCTTCTTGCAATTTTAATAAACTTAATTGATTGATTATTTGCAAGATCCTCTTGAAAACAATCTCTTATAAGATCACTGTCAAGCATTGGTCGACAATTAGGAATGAGCTTAGAGGATAGATTTGAGTACTAACTCCTGCAAAACACTTTTGGTGGAGCACTTTGATGTTCAAATCAATAATGTTCAAATAAATCTCAAGTACTAGGAGCAACATTATGTTCAAGATATGCCATATTAATAAAAGTGCTATGCTTTCATGAAATGCAATTTTACAAAATATTTGATTTCATTGAAAATATTTAAATAAGATTACAGCAAGGATAAATACTATAGGTAGGAGGAATCTTATTGTTGTGAAGACAAGAAAAATGTGCGTGTAATGGAAGCAAGTTTTCATGATGCGGTAAAAAGGATAGTTTGAGCAAAATTTGGAAGAAAGATTTTAGCTCAAAACAAAATTCGAATCTATAATCTGCATACCTAACAATTGTTTTCAGATATAGCATGCATGAGTATCAAAGATAGATGTAAGGCATATTAGAGAACAGACAAAAGCATTAGAGAGCAGTAAACATATCAGTCAAATTTCTTACAATGCATTTCAGCTTATATGTTTACTTATCCATTGCCTTCTTTTGATGCAAGGAAGTGGAGTTTAAATGATGTAGCCATTAAAATGTCATTTCCGCTCCTTGCTTCGAGGTGAATCTGCAAATTAATCTTTTGTTTTTGGTACCCAAATTTCTTTGGGTCCGCCTGGGTCATGAGTTCCTTTTTGAACCCATTTCATTTTTACTCCATGAACAAGATTTTTCTTATAAAAGCATGAGTAAGATTTGTGTCCTTTTAGTCCACAATAAAAACAAGTGCAAGTTGGACTATTGGACATCTTTACAGAAACAAAGAAGTTTTTAGAATGTTTTTGGTTTGATTTCCTTTTAGAAACAAGACCAACTTTGTTAAACCTTCTTCTTTGTTTCAAAACTGAGGTATTTAAAATTTCTCTACCTTGAGAAAATTTTACAAGTGTGTTTTTAAGATTATTATTTTCCTTTTTCAAGGAATCACACTTGGTACAAAAGCAATTTTTGTTGGTAGAGATATTTACTTTTAAAATCAAATTCTCTTCTTGCAAAGTTTTGTTTTGATTTTCAAAAACAAAATTCTCTTCCTTGGAAATAGAAAATTCGTTTTTCAATGTTTCCAACTCATTTTCAAGAGAAGAGTTTTTCTGTTTTGAAACATTTAGTTTCTTTGCAAGTATTAGAGATTCTTTATGTAAATCATCAAAGGCATCTTGTAATTCTTCAAAAGAGTAGTCAAATGAATTTACCTCATCTTTATCTCTGGCCACAAGACAAGTGTTGGCTTCTTCATTTGTGTTCTCCTCATCAGAATTGCTATTTCCCCAAATGGACCATAGGTAAGCTTTCTTTGATGATTCAGCTTTTGGTTGTAGTTTCTCTTTTTCTCCTTTTTCTTTTTCTTCTATCTCCTTGGTGATTTGAGATTTTCCTGTAAGTTCAACACCAAGAGCTTGCAAATGATTAAGCACAAGTTGTATCTCATTAATGGTTTTGTAATTGTTCATTTGAGCAATTTCAAGTTCATTAATGAAACTTCTATACCTTAATTCCTCAGCAATAAGATCTTCCTCATGTGCAACTTCAAGAATTTCCCACATTTCTTTTGCAGTTGCACAATTGGAGATTTTGAAAAATTCATCTTGACTCAATGCACAAGAAATAATCAATTTTGCCTTAGCATTGAGTTGCATTAAACTTCTTTCAGTATCATTCCATTCACTCTTGGGTTTTGGAATGTATTTTCCTTGTTCTTCCTTGACAGGCATATTAAAACCATTTTCTATAACTTCCCAGAGTTTATGGTCTACTGAAATTAAAAACATTTTCATTTCATACTTCCAATATTGAAAATGATTAGCATCAAAAACTGGAGGTTCTGTGAAAGAACAATTTTTAGAAATAAACCACTCACTAGATCCAACCATGTTTACTCTTAGACGGTTAAGTCTCAAATCAAGAGCCCAAGCTCTGATACCAATTGAAAGAAATGGTTGGATCCCAAGAGGGGGGGTGAATTGGGTTTTATAAAAATTTTCACAAAACTTAATTGGAAGTTAAAATGATTTTCTGAAATTGGATAATATTAAAGATAAAAATTTAATTCAGAAAATCAAAGTGTTTATCAAGATGAATAATTTTATAGTGCAAGGAATTAAAGAGCAAATATAAATCTACACAAATTAATTAATACTTGAGGTAGAAATCAAATATAAATGCAAAGCATTAATTAATTAACTTCAAATGTAAATAGAGTAGGGATAGAGAAAGCAAACTCGGAGATTTATACTGGTTCGGCTAATCCCAAGCCTACATCCAGTCCTCAAGAAACCACTTGAGTATTTCCACTATAATTGCAAGTTTAATCCAGGTACTTGCAAACCACTACAACATAGATCTTTTTTTTTTCTTAAGGGTGTCTATCCCCCTTACAACGTGTTTTCTCTCAAACACTAACTCAAGGAACCAATCCTTGAGCAACTAAATTTAAAGGCTTAAGGAAAATAATGGTGGACACTCTCAAAGTGTAGATAACGCAGAAATTAAGCTCAGAATTTTTCTCTAACAATTTAGAGAGAATGGAACTCAAGATAATATGAGAAATGAACAATTGAAGCTTGATTCAAATGGTGTTGTGAAGTCCCCTTTATATAGTGAAACCTTGCTGCTACAGTGACTGCTTTAGTCAGTATTGCTACAATAAGTTTCATCATCATTTTTCAACCTTTCTACAACAACCAAAAAACTTTATCAACCTTTTTCAACAATCAATATTCTTTTTCAAATTTGTTACAGTAAAAAGTATTCT
The DNA here is from genome assembly GCA_037074585.1 of Biancaea sappan. Classification (NCBI taxonomy): domain Eukaryota; kingdom Viridiplantae; phylum Streptophyta; class Magnoliopsida; order Fabales; family Fabaceae; genus Biancaea; species Biancaea sappan. The sequence goes on along the minus strand of CM073501.1, from coordinate 26,318,539 downwards.
TTTTCAAAGTTATTACAACAACCAATAAACTTTATCATACTTTTTCAACAATCAAATTCATTTTTCAAAAGTGCTACAGTAAAAGGTATTCTTTTTCAAAGTTTATTACAATAACCAATAAACTTTATCATACTTTTTCAACAATCAAATTCATTTTTCAAAAGTGCTACAGTAAAAGATATTCTTTTTCAAAGTTGATTACAACAACCAATAAACTTTATCATACTTTTTCAACAATCAAATTCATTTTTCAAAAGTGCTACAGTAAAAGATATTCTTTTTCAAAGTTGATTACAACAACCAATAAACTTTATCAAAAATCAATTTATACTACTAGATTTAAATATATAAAGCATTGAATATATTTGGGCCAAGAAAAATTGAATCATGCATTTGGATCAAGAAGATTAAATCATACTATTTGGGCTAAGAAAGATTAAATCATATATTGGGCCAAGAAGATTAAATCATTCATTTGGGCCAAGAAGATTAAATCATTCATTTGGGCTAAGAAGTTAAATCATTCATTTGGGCCAAGAAGATTAAGTCATACTATAATTCCCACATATTTGTCATCATCAAAACTTATAGCATAATACATTAGGGCTAACATGTTCAGCAAAATTAACTTATAAACTAACTGATAACTTATAAGCTAATTTTAAGTTTATAGCTAATAGTCGATAATTTATAAGCTACCTTATTGAATTAGAAATGTTTGGTAAAAGTAACTGTTAAGTAGTTGAAAAGTGTAAAATGATACATATTTTGTAATTTCAAAATAATATAAATAAATACATCATTTTTTAATTAAATTAATTTAAATTATTATTGATATAAAATTCATTAATATATATATATATATATTATATTTTATATATGAATAATATATTTTCACATTTATAATATATTTATATATATTATTATATTTTATTATATATAATAAAATATATATACATATTTTATTATAATATATATATATATTTATAATCCTAAATAATATAAATAATCATATCAGTTTTAAAATTTTAAATTATTATAATAATATATTTATATGTAAATATAAATATGACAAAATATATTTTATATATAAATTTAATTAAAGAAAATGAGTAAATATAATATAATAAAGTAAGGATTATAATAAATATTTAAAATAAAATAAACACAAAATAAGAACAAAAAATTATAAGTAGTTTATTAGAATAAATTATAAACTACTAAAATAAATTTATTTATTAAATATTTTTAATAAATTTATAAATTAATTAAATAAATTATAACTTAACTTATAAGCTGTTAGCTTAACTCTTTCTTCTCATCCAATTCAGATTCTGATTCGTAATAGAAAAATATCTAATAAATGATTGCACATTTACGTGAAAATGACATGTAAATAAAGCCTCCTTGACTGTTGATTTCTTGCGCCTTAGATGATCTAAAACCAATGATCAGGATCATGCCATGTGTCAAAACTTATTAAATTCCTTTTGGTACGAGGCGATAGTCCGGCTCTATAGCAGAGGCTTCAAGCCATCATTACGTGTAATATTTTAAAAATCCAACTGATTAATCGATAGAGAGGTAATAGTTTAAGGGTCAATGATATAATAATTACAGTTAAATAATAGTATTTAAAAAAATTAAAAAATAAATATATAATTAAAAATAATAAAATATTTTACATAATTATAAAATTACCTATTTTTCGGATCTGGATCCTCTGCTTTGAATATCTCATGCTCAGTTTTTAGCAACAGTTTTTACCGTTGTTAAAAACTTTTAGCAACAATTTTTTAGTTGCTAAACTGTTGCTAAAAGTTTTTAACAACGATAAAAATCGTTGCTAAAAACTGAACAAGCTTCTGCTTGAATTTATTTCAAGTAAAAAATCCGGACGCCTATTTTTCTATAGCATATGTCAAAATTTCTTATAAACCATGAATATCTAATCTCCAATGAAAAAATAAATCACTTATATAGACATATCTTTTAAATAAATAATACTTTTTTAATTTTCTTCTTTTTTTTTTTCAGGTCCCAATGTCTAAGGTCTGCAGCCTATGCTACTTGTCTACTTCCAAGTTTCAACATCCAAGACTCTAGCTCCCTTTCTTTTTTCGCTCCCGATGCTCCCTCTCTTTTCTTTTCCTTTGTTTTTCTTTCTTTTCATTCAAGCACATCAAGTGTCTCGCTCTCGCTTTCACTTTTTACGGCTTCTCAAGTTCTCATCCATAGTTTCTTTCTCCGACGAGCCTGTGTACGGCAAGAAAACAGTTGTGAATGGTGAGGGGCTCAAAGCCATCGAATCCACGATGGTTTTGGTGGATGGCGTAGACTAAACAGCTTCTTTTTCTCACTGTCCATATCATTTTCTCTCTCTCTCTCTCTCTTCTCAGCTTCTTCCACCGTCTTCTTCTTTGTCATTGACTGCCTGAACAATGCCAGTGAAAAAAAAGAAGAGGAAACTGGTGAAATCAGTAACTCAGCCGGTTCACCCGGTTTGATGGTCAAACAATTTTTCGGCACAACCAAACTGGACCACCGGCCAGTCACTGGTCCAATTTTAAAATCAATGATTCTGTGTCTTGCTTAGCTTACTATTTCTGTATACATAATCTACAATGAAGTTTCCTCATCTTGCTGTTTTACTTTGGATAAATCAATGATTAAATTTTTCTTAAATAATTTTGAAATAATCCTAGTGCTTACATGTCCTAATCTTTTGTGCCATAACTAGTTTAGATTATTTGCAGATGAAAGATATTTATGTTCCTTAGAAAGCTAGTCTAAAATAAGTTTGTACATATTATCATAATGCTGACCATAAGTTAAAATTTTATCAGAATTTTTTTAAAAAATCATACATTATGATGATTCAAAGACTACCTTATAATCTTTGTGACATAATTAACTAATACTTAAAAGATTATACTTGAGACCATCTACAAAGTAAACATCATTTATAAATAAATGAGAAGAGATATCAATCTTTCCTATACCAGCAATCCTTCTTTTGCTGTTATTTCAAAAAATGACATTTCCCATTGCTTTAGCTGTAAAGGTGAGGAAGTTGTTAAGATCACCGGTCATATGTTTTGAGCATCTTAAGTCCAGAAACCAATGACATTCCTTTCCTTTCACTTTTGAGTGAACTTACTAGGAATAGATGATGATTTCGATATTAAAAAACTTTTGTCTTGTGAAGAGAGTGTTTCCTGCTATCAATGTTCTTTTTGGAATCCACATTTGCTTTACTTTTAGCAGCCATTCTTTTGCAATTATTTGCAATTTGTCATTTCTTTCTACAATTGTAGCAAGTTTCCTTAGGAAGATTAGTTGTAAAACAATTTTTAAATGTACTTTCTTCTTCACAAAAACCAATTCCAGTTTTATCTAGAAAGTGTTTTTGATTTCCTAACATTTTATCAAGATTTTCCTGTCCTTTAACTTTAACGAATTCTACAAGTTCTTGAGTTAGTGTTTCTATTTTGCTTTCAAGGACTTGTTTTCTATAAATAAAGATGGAAGATAGGAAATGCTTTCAAAATTATTTATTTTTTCTTCAAGAATTTTCCTTTCATTTGACATAATATTAAAGCTTTTGAGAACGTTATGATGAACTCTTTTAAATCATTATATTTGCTTATGATATTTTTTTGAATCTTCTAAAACAGTATTAAAAGCACAAAGTAATTCATCATAGGTGAAGGGATTATTTCCTACCTTAGGATCCTCATCATATGAGGTATCAACATCTTCTTCTTTTGCAACCAAACATAAATTTGGTATTTCTAGTTCCTCCTCTGATTCTTCTAACAAGTCATCATCACTTCATATTGCATTTGTCATCATGACTTTCTTGCCTTGTTTCCTCTTGAGATGAGGGCATTATGCTTTTATATGCTTGGTTTTTGACATTCATATATAGCAGATTATAGGTTTGTTAGGAGAATCATACCTTGAGGAGCGTCCTCTTCTATTTTATTGTTTGTTGTCTTTTTTTAAAGTATGAGTACATCTTCTGGTGATCAAGGCCATTTTTTTTATCATCAATAGAAATATCTTGAGATTTGTCTTCCTCAGGAAGATGTCATTATTGACTTTGAAAACAATCTCTGGCTACTTCTTTTTTTTTTTTCTATTTCGTCCCTCAGAAATGCACTACAAAAAAAATGCCATATACCCATGGTCATTTCTAGTGACAGCAACGATATCATAGATATAGACTATCTATACCATAGACAAATTAAAATATCATAGGTATAAATGATCAATACCTATAGATTTTTTTGTCACTAATACATATAGAAACTATTTAAAAAAATAATTTAATTCATAATTTTTAAGATAATTCCAAAATCTTAATTCTTCTTCGATTAATTATTATTTTTTTATATAGAACTATTATCATTACTCACAATTATAGATTGTAGATAAACTTATACATATATATATATATATATATATATTATCTCTTTGTATAATATTATTTCAAGTATTTTTAAAATTTAAATTTCTTATTTTATTTATTAATTTTTTATTTAAAATAATCACTTGTACAACAAAAAAAATGTGTAGGTAGAAGTCTCCTAAAAAAATTTCAATCACCGCTCTTAAGGATATGTGCCTTTGTCAGAAGCAGTTTTCTGTGAAAAGAGATATGAGAAAGTATGCTGCCTGGGTATTCTTTTTATTTATTTTTCTTTTTTTTTGTTCTTAGAAGTCAAACAATAAACTTTATGGGTAAATGAGAGTGGGCCAAATAAATTACATGAGCTTTTTGTTAATTGTTTTTACAAGATGGCCCAATCAATAAAAAGTATTATCGAAAATAATTAAGTAAGTTTAAATATATTTAAATCTATTAGACTTTAAATACATTTATAGGGTACATAACATTAGTAAGCAGGATCCACAAATTTTATTATATAAGTTAAAAAATTTGACCCACAAGCTGTAAAGGAAAATTAAGCTATAGAAGCAACCTTTTAGTGACAAATATAATAATTGCTGCTAAAAGTATAATTTAGTAATAAGTTTTTTTACTGTTAGGATTGCTACTAACATTTGTTACAATTTGTTGAAAATGCTAGAAAATGTTATAGATATTCTGACAATTCACAAGTCCTACTAAAATAAGAAAGTACTTATTTTTTATTTTAACAAGTCCCATATTGATTAGTTTTGTAAGTGAAGCCAAGTGTTTGTTATATAAATGAGGAATTATAGTATAATTTGGAAATCTCACATTACCTAAATTGATAATATGAGGCCAGTGTTTGTACTAAAGAAGAGAGGAACTTGTGTCCACATAAGTACATGTATGTGGGTTATTAAATTGAATTGGTTTGCTATTGTTGTCTTTTGGCATGCTTTTTAGCAAATCCATCTAGTTTAGCCTAATCAAACCACTTTTTTTTTTCTTTTTATGAAGGTTGGTTCATTGTTTTTTGTTTTTGATTGAACAAGTTGGTCTTATCATATTTTTTTATTGAACTAATTGGTGCACGTAGCTCGAGAGAATGGCTTTGCTGTGCAACTTCCAGACTCTATCACCCTCTTACAATTTCTCACACTTGCAATCTACTTCTATTCCACCTTCCATTGAATTCACCAGAAAACCACTACAGGCCCCTATTCTAATTTCTAATCAACGAGGATTAGACAGGAGTAACAAAAAAAGTGAAGAGAAAACGAGACAAGAATTATTGAAGACAAGAGACTTTTTGAGTCACAACTCGAAACGAACGACTCTTCTTCCACTTGTGAATCTCATTTGTAAAGCTCTATGGACAATACGAATTCAGTAGTATACAACTCATCTGACTTATGCAGATGATAACTTACAATGATGCCATATTAATTATATATAATAGAGAAAAGTTCTTACTACATTTATTTATAATATTTTTTTGAGTAAATTATTGATTTGAACGTCCATAACAAAATATAATTTTCTTAATTTAATTTTTAAAAGATTATGTTCATCTTAATTTGATTTTTTTAATTAACAAAATGATGATAAAAAATTTGAGATTTAATAATGTCAAATTTTACAATATTTAGCAATGAAAAAGATAAAATTAAAACAAATATAATCTTTTAGTGACTAAATTGACACACTTAATCATTTAAAAACTAAATTAAAAAAATTAAAATTTTTCAAAGACTAAATTAATAATTTACTCTTTCTTCTTTTATATAGTACTAGTAACATTAAAAACAAAAACAAATTTTGCGTTAAGAATAAAAAAAGGGAACCTTCACTAGGTGTCCTTTTAAGGGATGGCATCTTGAATATTTGACACTTATATCATCCTTTCTTGACAAGATTAACAAATAAGTTAGTCCCATTTTTTGTTTCTTAGACTCAGAATTACAGCAAATAGGATCCAGGTACTCAGCAAGCAAGAATAGTATTTTAATAAAATCCAATTACAAACGAAGAATTACAATATGACTAATTAACGAGGGTATTCTTTCTACATGAATAGAATGGATAAGGAATAGAAATGGGATATACGGGAAAATATAGCTGTGTTGCGTATCCACGTTGTAATTCAAACTATAAGCTAATATTAAGAATAAAAATTATTGTTCTATTTACTCCATGAGCAGGACTAAGATACTACTACTTCATCTATATAATAGACTAAAACAATTCTACTCTAAGGTATTAATTGTAGATAGGTTATTAAATTATTATAATAAAATAAATTTAAATAAATAAATTTAATGAATAAATTTGGTAAATTAATCAGATCACATTAAATGAATTTAAAAAAATTAGAGTAAATTGCTATATAATTGGTTTATAATTGATATAATTGCTATATAATCTCATTAAATGAATTTAAAAAAATTAGGATAAATTACTATATAATTGGAATGTAATTGCTATAATTGCTATATAATTGATAAATTAGGCAAATTTTTCAATTGAAATATAATATGTTGTTATTTAATAAATTACCATTTATTATATACAAATAATCAAATAATTAATTGATATATAAAAACTAACTTATAAGTGCTTATATTATTTATTTCTCTTCTTAAATAATTATAATAGAATTTAAAATTACATCTATTAGCTCAAACTATAATAATAAATTATCACTTATTTTTCTTTTTTTATACAAGCACACTAGATTTTTTTATTGCACTATCATCAATGGCCAATCTCTTATCTTCATATTGAGGTTTTTAAAAAGTGACTATCACTTTTATCTAATTTAGAGGCTTTTTCGTTTTTCAAAATTAAAATTTTAAAATTCAAACTCAATGTGGATATTTATATATATCTCTCGAAGATCTCATCCATATTTGCATATTTCTTTCTCTCACATAATTTCCTTTTTTTTTTCTTTGATTTTGCTTCTTCTTCCCTTATATGGATGAAGGACAACAATAATGATTTATCATCAAAGCTTTAAAGTGATGATTCTCTCACATCATTTGTTATCATAGCTTAGTTTTTCTTTTATTTATTTTTTATGATCTATACAGTTTACATACTGTTCACATTCGCGATTACTATTAATTTGATTGTGATTTTTGATTTTTTGTTTCTCTTTCGTTCCTGCATTTTTTTACTTTCTTCATTTCTGTATTCGTTCTCTGTTATTGTTTTTCCGTGTTTCTGGTTCATCTATGTTTCTTTTTTGGTCTTCTGATTTTTTATTCCTGTCTGTTGTATTTCATTTCTATATTGTTTTGGTTTTCTACTTCCAGTTTCGCTTTGCTGTTTCTGTCATTACGTTTTCTTGAGGAAAGCAGATCATGAGAAAGATCAAAGTCTAAAAGAAAAAACAATGATGTCATTGAGGTAATTACTTGTGTTTGAATAATACAATTTGACTATTTTTAAATTAGTTTTTTCTTGGTGTTCTCATCTAATAGGATTAATGAATAATCCTTTTTACGCTTATTGTGAACAAATGGTAGAACCCTCCCTATGAAGAGAAACTTCAAGCAATGCCGAGATTACATGTGTGCGGATTGATTGAATGCTAATTTAAAATTTAAAGTATTAAATTTTAAAGTTGGGATGTGATGTATATTTCCTTCATTAATTATCTTCTTTATGTTATTTTAAGATTTTGTGGGTATGTGAGTTATGTTTTAAATTTTAATAAATCTATTGTTACTAATCCAAATGTATGTTTGAAGAAATAGAAGAAACAGTTAAAGGAAGACAAACATTTTGATCCTAGCAGACCTATTAGGTTAGTAACTTTTGTTTCAACTCATTTTTATCATTAATTAATATATTTATTTAAATTAATTCATGTAATATCTTATTTTTTGTTATTATTTTCATTTGACGTTATTCACATTAAATCTTCAAGACATTTGTATCCAATTAATCATCTTCTATATGTCTTAACATGGCTTAAATGTCTTATTATTTTTGTACATGTATTCCTTTATATATATTTTTTTAATTATTTTTATTTATTTGATAAACAAAAATTATAACATTTATATTAATCTGTGTATCGCACGGGTCACAACACTAGTTAGCATAAATTAAAGGATATCTCAAGAGTGTTAAAGTAGTAAAAATGAATATTGTCATTAAATTTAAAGATCAGCTTAACTTTAATTTAAGATATTACCATGCCTATTTCAAGTAACTTGCTCAATATCTATTTCTTTCAAGAAAGATTTTGAATTCAAATTTTGTAAATAAATAAAATTAACACTAAAAAATTCGTACACTTCTATAATCTAATTTAACTTGAATTAAATTAGCTAAAATGTAGTAAAATGACAAATAGTGGTGATTTAAATTGAAAAAATGATAATCAAGATTGCCATGTCCATGATTCACTTATCTGTAGGCTGCTGGGTGAGCGTTTTGTCTTGCTCGCTGAAGTCAGAAAGATTCCTTCAAATCATTTAACTGCCCTTGTCGTGAAATAGATAATGGCAATGGAACGGGTCCACCATCTGTCTCATAAAAACACTATTTAAATTGAGACAATTATTTGACCCAAAAAAAGGACATGAAATGAAAAGCCTTCTGATGACCGTTGAATTATTTGCATCAAGATCATATCACGTGTCAAAAATAATTAATCTCTTTTTGGTGATAGTAGTGACAGTCTTAATCTATTAAAAAGCACCGAAACTGCTGCAATCACAGTCAGTGTCACTTTGCTTACTTTGTCTGTATTTTCTCAATCTACAGTGGAGTTTCTCGTCTTGCTGTTTTTGCTCTGTTCTTCGTAATCTTTTTTTCCTTGTTCTTATTTGAGTTTTCATACTTTAATACTTTAGTCCAACTACAACAGACAAAATTATTTGATTTTCAGTACAGATTAATTCTATCACAAAATTCTTAATTGGATATATTTGCAGGTTGGTGTAGTAGGGAGTGATGCAAGGCCATTACCTTCAGCTGAAGATTACTCGCATTTAATTTGGCCACACACTTCTATGCCTAAGAATTTGCAGGTGTTTCTGAAGCCAGATGGTAGTAGTACATATCAAATCCTTATTCTCATTTTCTATAATTATAGAATTCAAACCCTTTTTGTTACGTACCTGTTTAACCTTCACAATCATAATCATAGACATAAGTGGTGCTGAAAAGATAAATTAGTTATAATTCTTGTATTAATGATACCATAACGAGAACATAACCTAAATATCTTTGTAATTTGAACAAACATATTTCAGATTAAATATGTTGTGAGAACCAACATCACATGAAAGTTAGACTTATTAATTCTTAGAGCATATTTTTAGTATTAATTAATGAGTAGCTAGTCAATAATTTACTATGACTTAATCTTGCATTTTTAAAAATAAAATAAATAATTAAGATACATATATATCTTTCAAGAACTAAAATGTATATTTCTATAATTCATAGCTCAAATAACTTTAGACATTTTTCTCATCACTAGACAATGGAGAGTTTGAAGATGCACCAAATCCGTCTAGCTTTTTTCTCAAAGACGACCTTTGTTTAGGAAAACAAATGAAGTTAAAATTTCGTTACCGTCAAGTTCCTGGCGTTGCTTGGCGGAAAGTAACCAGTGTTGCAACTAATGACGCCATCATCAATATCCTTGATGACATGGATGTTGATTCAATGGACAATGAAACAACGAGATTATCCGCTTAGGATATTTGTGAGAAATCGCCTCTAGCTGAGGGAGAAACAAGTAAGATATGTGCAAAGTCCATAAAATCGTTAGTTAATTTTGTTATTTCAAAACTTGGAAACTATGTTGAGACACTCTCAAGCTCCTTTGTCCCACACCATACTCAATACACCATATTGGAGGGAGTGCAGAATGTTGGAGAGGAAGCAGTGATGTGTCACAAACTCAATTTTCAAGAGCCTGTGTTCTTTTGCCATCAAGCCAATGCAACCATCGTTTACACAGTTCCATTGGAAGCAGATGATGGCACAAGAATCAAGGCAGTAGCTGTCTGCCACCACGACACGAGAGGTATCAATGCCCAAATATTATTCCATCAACTCAAAGTTATGTCAGGCACTGTGCCTGTTTGCCATTTCATTGGCTAGAAGGACCTTGTTTGGATACCTCAGAATAACAAGGTTTCCTATTAAACTTCCAAGCTAGCTTGATAATCTCTCGAGTAAGGGTTTATGTATGATCCATAAATAAAGCACCACCCTGTGATATGATGATGTTATTGAAGTCTGTTACTTGTGTACCCTATCTGAATTAAATCTTGTGATGTATGCTCAATGAACCCGCTCTCTATACAATGATGCTTTGTTTGATGTAATATGTTATCTAGTGCCTTGGTTTCATGGAATTTGCACTAAGGAACCGTGTAGTGGCTTTTTGTCTCAATAATTAATGATTCCCATCGTGTCATCAATGGTTAATTCTTCTTTTTTAATATCACACGTCTTAAGCTTAGAAAACGAGTTAGGGTATTTAATTAATAAAAAGATACAAATATTTCTTTAATTTATTAAAAATCTTATACATTATAGTTTTAAACTATTAAAATAAAAATAATATCTGTGTTAATGAATTTAATGTAATTTGGATCATAATTAATAAAAATTTAAACAAACAAATAATTGTATAAGAGGTTATATATAATGACTCCTATTTACATTTTGTAAAAGCTTAATTCATAAACAACCTAACTCAACTTAATTAGGCCGTAAAACAAAGAAACATCTACGGATTTTAGCACAAAAGATAAAAGAACTCACAAGTTAGCGTATGAATGGGTGGATATCCTTCTTCACACTATCAAATTAAATAAGTGGAATGCTTGAATTGAAATGGTTATTTCCTCCAGCTTCAAATTACGTTTATCCAAATGTTTTCCAAACATAAATCACGTTCATCTCCAAATTTAAAGGCCTGTTTAATTTGGGTATTTCCTATTTTCATTTTCACTGAAAACAGAAAATGAACTTAAAAATGCGTTTGGTTAAGTTAACTGAAAACGTTTTTTTGAAAACATTTTTTAAAATAAGCCTAAATTTGAAAACACAAAAAAAGATGTTTTTAGTGTTTCAGAAAATGCATTTCACGAAATGAAAATTAAAAATAAAAATAGGAAATATTTTCACAAACCAAACAAACCCTAAGTTTTTTCCAACCACGTTCAATCAAATTTAGTTTGTTCCACCCATGTGTATCCACCGAGTTACCAAACACACCCTAAATTTATGTTTAGTTTAGCGACCAGTCATCACGTTCAACGTTGAAAGCAACCAAATCACGTTCTCTCTGAAAATAACTCTGTTTGGTTAAGCGTTGAGTGGAAGGAGCAACTACGTTTGATGTTCCCACTATGGTTTAGGCCAACACAATCAGATGAAGTTTTCGCGGCCATATCAACCACGTTCAAGTCTTTTACGTGACCAACATTCCATACTTGCCCTTCCCGATTTGCTCTATTCTCCTAAGCATTTGCTCTATTCTCCCATCTTCTTGGGGTATTATGGGTATTCACGTGTATTCGAAGTCTTGGCTATCTTGGGAAGCCTCTAGAAATGATTGATTGATCAGCTTGCATGCGAGTTGATCGCCAATGTTGCCCAATCAGAAGCTGGGGCATTTCTGGTGTTTTGGTGGTTTTGCAGTGTCAGTGTGGAGTTGGGTTGTCATGCTGTTTACACGTTCTTTTTCCATCACCTACGTTTATTATTGAAGCTAACTGCTTTTCCAGGAATCTAGGATGTTTGGGACCACATACATGCAACCCACGTTAGTCTACAACCTAGTTTCATTGCTCTGTAACCTCGTTAGATTCACAGTGACAATTTAAAGCTTCTCTGACAACTTGAACATGGTTGGCATGAGTTATTATCAGTATATTCAATTCTACCCTTGCCTTGTGTTTGTGTTTGGTGTATGCTTAAAATAAAGTGGTCTTCATTCTGTGTGTGCGCCATTCTCCTTACACTCTCACAGCCAAGAGGGAGAAAGAGAGAAAGAAAGACAGAGAGAGAAAATTCTACTATGTTTTCAAGTGTAAAAACAGAGGAAATTTTGAGAGCAAACCAACGAGAGAACTTAACCATTTAAGTTTGAAAGTTTCTGGGAATTTAAGGAGAAATTTTTGTGAGCATAAGGGTGAAATTTCAACTGTTTTTCAAGCCAAAATCGAGAGGAGAAGGAGGAAATAAAAAAATAGAGCACTTAAAGTGGAAGTGAGTTTTTTTAATTCTAAAACTTAATTTTTGATTCATTTTCTTTCATAATTCTGGTTTAAAATGATATAATAAACATTTAATCCAGTTAAAACAAATTCTAGGTTGATTCAGACCAAGGAGAAAAGAAGAGAAAAACCAGTAAAAAATCTATGATAACAAACAGTATGGACTAAACTGTAAAAATTGAAAAGTTTACGAGTGTTGATTAATTTCGAAACAACATATATTTTTAATCTAAAGACTTAGATGAAGTGAAATATGAGCTCAAATCAAGCAAATGACAAAATAAATTTTAACCAAAAACCTAAATATACAAACTAAAATATTTTTGGTAAATGTTGGAATTTAAGCAAAAATTTAGTTTAAACTTATGAATTGGACGAAGAGGTATTGAACTAAAAGTTAATTTAAAACTAATATATCAAATTAAAAACTAATTTATTTTAATTAAATTAGTATATATATATATATACACTAAATTAACATATCTATATTATGTATATTTATATTATGTTATATATATATACACTTTATGTAAATATTCGTGTATATATATACGAAATTAATTATATATATATATGTATATGTTAATTTAATTAAATTAAGTTATTTATATGTATATATATTTTATACATGAATATATATCTATTTAACTAATTAATTATATGCAAGTATACTTTAATTAATTTGGACCGTATATGAAACTTAATTATATTTTTATGGAAGATTATAAGAAAATTTAGTTGAACTTATGATGAAATCACTGCAGGAAAATTTAATTGAAAATAAGAGAATTTATTAGAAGATAAATTATACTAAATTTCGAATATTAGATAAAATTGTAAATAAAGATTATTAGATATAAATTTTTTCTAATATACAAAATAAAAAAAATTAATTCATTAGAGATTTTTAATTTATTGTCAGTAATTAGTGATTAATTATATTTTTAATTTGTAATTAAAAAATAAAAAATTAATTTATTAATTAAAAATGAGCCATTAGTGATTAATTTGTAATATAAGACAAATAAATAAAAAAAATTAAATGTTCTTTAAATAAATGACAATAAATAATAATGGTGTAATACACATGAAAAATAAAATATAAATGTGTGTTTTCAAACTACTGTTACTATTTACGTATATGGTACTGTTCATTTATACAATCAAAATGTCAAATACTAGATGTTGTTTGGTTATAAGAGAAAACTAGAAAGAAGTTTGTACGAGAAAATGACGTTTTATGTGTAAAAATACCCTCAGGGACTAAATTGAAAGGACTGAATTGAAAAGAAACTTAAAGGTTTAAGGTGAAAGGATAGTTTTTCCTTTAAAGTTTTTAATAGTAAATAAACGAAAATTTTCGCGTAACAGTAACTGCATTATTAGAAATGTCGTTTTCATGAATAGTAAATTAAATATTTTATTAGCGTATAGTGTCAAATAGTACCCTTGACTTTTGCTATAAATACACCCTTCCATTTCACTTCTAAACTCACACCTTCAACTTCTCTTCTTCTCTCCTTAAGTTTCTCTTGCTCCGACGCTAGGCTTCTGAGATTTTGGGCCTTTCCGTTTTTGTTTAGGTAAGGATACTATGCCCTTTCTATGTCTTTCAAATTTTAGAAGTTATTTTCTTAAGTATGCTCTGTGGTTGCGGCTTTGGCCGATCTTTCACATCAGAAAAACTGTCGTTAGCTGTTATCTTGATTCTCTGATTACCGAAATAGAATATAATCTGTGGAGAATACATGTCTAGGAAAGTTCTGGCTAAGTAAAGACCTGGTTTTTAAGTGTGTCCAGTGTGACCCTCCACTCTTTCCTGGGAACTTACCTGGTGTACTCTTTTACAGATTGTATTCTGTATTTCCGGTATGAATAGTACCCGTACGTATGAACAGTATCTGTACGAAAACGATCTTAACGTATTTTCTGTAATCTTTCATGAAAATCTCTGTAGCAGAACACTAAAATTCACCTGCGTACTCTTGTCCGTAACGATTTAGAGAAGTGATACTCATACGGAATCCACGTGAGTGAAACGACCCTGTTTTAATAGAGTTTTAGCATTACTGGTGATAAAAAGTATGTCGTAGGACACTCCCAAGATTCATAGGATATATATATCAGCCGCACAAATTTTGTACAAATTTTGTACAAATTTTCTTTCAGATGACGGTACTTAAAAAAATTATAATAATAAAGAAAGATAAAGAAAATCAGCCGCACAAATTTTGTACAATAGAAGGATATATATATTTTGAAAAATATATATCCATTTTAAAGATAGAAAGAATTTTCTGACATGGATATATATATCATCATTTCAAAGCAAAAGCAAGTTACATACTTACTCAAGATAAAACATATTATAATCAGAGTATGTAGTAACATAATTGAGGTAATATGGATTAATAAGATATAATCAGATATAAACTATAATCCATAAACAATGGTTCATAAGTTACAGTTTATGTAAAAGAGATAATATGTATAATGCTCAAACCATGATGTATTAAAAAAATAATTTAAGTATTTAACATATTTTTATATGTCATGTTGTGATCATGTAAGATGTCAGAAAACAATAAGTCATTGCAATGAAAGTATGACAGTAAAAAAAAATTTGCCAGAATGTACAATTGAGATCAAGGAGTATCATTCAATTAAATAATGAAGAAGTAAAGGATAGAGATACTCATCAATTTTGGCAAACTTTTGTTGCTTCTTGAAGTTCCTTTTCAAGATTTTGATATCCTTGTTTTGCTCATTTCTCTTCTTTTGATCGATCCTGTCTTCTTACAATTTTAATGATCTTAATTGATTGATAATTTGCAAGATCTATCAAGCATTGGTTCAATGTAGGCTTCGTTGGTCGACTACTGATAGGAGCGTTGGTCGACCAACCAACTTCAAAACTATAAATCTTACTGATTTCGGAGAGCAGAGGAAAGAATGTGCTTTAGAGGATAATTTTGAGGATTAACTCCTGCAAAACACTTTTGGGGGAGCACTTTGATGTTCAAATAAATCTCAAGCACTAGGAGCAACATTATGTTCAAGATATGCCATATTAATAAAAGTGCTATGCTTCCATGAAATGCAATTTTGCAATAAATTTGATTTCATTGAAAATATTTAAATAAGATTACAGCAAGGATAAATACTATGGGTAGGAGTGATCTTATTGTTGTGAAGACAAGAAAAATGTGCGTGTAATGGAAGCAAGTTTTCATGATGCGGTAAAAAGGATAGTTTGAGCAAAATTTGGAAGAAAGATTTTAGCTCAAAACAAAATTCGAATCTATAAGCTGTACACCTAACAATTGTTTTCAGATATAGCATGCATGAGTATCAAGGATAGATGTAATGCATATTAGAGAACAGACAAAAGCATTAGAGAGCAGTAAACATATCAGTCAAATTTCTTACAATGCATTCCAACTTATATGTTATACTTATCCATTGCCTCCTTTTGATGCAAGAGAGTGGAGTTTGAATGATGTAGCCATTGAAAAGTTATTTCCGCTCCTTGATTCGAGGCAAATCTGCAAATTAATCCTTTGTCTTTGATACCCAAATTTTTTTGGGTTTGCCTGGGTCATGAGGTCCTTTTTGAACCCATTTCATTTTTACTCCATGAACAAGATTTTTCTTATAAAAACAGGAGTAAGACTTGTGTCCTTTCAGTCCACAATAAAAACAAGTGCAAGGTGGACTTTTGGACATTTTTGTAGGAACAAAGTAGTTTTCGAAATATTTCTGATTTGACTTGTTAAGAACAAAACCAATTTTGTTAAAGCTACTACTTTGTTTCTCAACAGAAGAGTTTTGAATTTCTCTACCTTGAGAAAGTTTTTTAAGTGTGTTTTTAAGATCCTCATTCTCCTTTTTCAAGGAATCACACTTGGTACAAAAGTAATTTTTGTTGGTAGAGATATTTGCCTTTAAAATCAAATTCTCTTTTTGCAAAGTTCTGTTTTGATTTTCAAAAACAAAATTCTCTTCCTTGGAAATAGAAAATTCATTTTTCAATGTTTCCAACTCATTTTCAAGAGAAGAGTTTTTCTGTTTTGAAATATTTAGTTTCTTTGCAAGTATAAGAGATTCTTCATGTAAATCATCAAAGACATCTTGTAATTCTTCAAAAGAGTAGTCAAATGAATTTACCTTATCTTTATCTCTGGCCACAAGACAAGTGTTGGCTTCTTCATTTGTGTTCTCCTCATCGGAATTGCTATTTCCCCAAATGGAAGATAGGTAAGCTTTCTTTGATGATTCAGTTTTTGGTTGTGGTTTCTCTTTTTCTCCTTTTTCTTTTTCTTCTAACTCCTTGGTGATTTGAGATTTTCCTGTAAGTTCAACACCAAGAGCTTGCAATTGATTAAGCACAAGTCGTATCTCATTAATGGTTTCACAATTTTTCATTTGAGCGATATCAAGTTCATTAATGAGATTTCTAGACTTTAATTCCATTGCAACAAGATCTTCCTCATATGCAACTTCTAAAGTTTCCCACATTTCCTTAGCAGTTGCACAATTGGAAATTCTGAAAAATTCATCTTGACTCAATGTACAAGAAATAATCAATTTTGCCTTAGCATTGAGTTGCACTAAACTTCTTTCAGTATCATTCCATTCACTCTTGGGTTTTGGAATGTATTTTCCTTGTTCTTCCTTGACAGGCATATAAAAACCATTTTCTATAATTTCCCAGAGTTTATGGTCTACTGAAATTAAAAAAATTTTCATTTCATACTTCCAATATTGAAAATGATTAGCATCAAAAATTGGAGGTTCTGTGAAAGAACAATTTTCAGACATAAACCACTCACTAGATCAAACCATATTTACTCTTAGACGATTAAGTCTTAAATCAAGAGCCCAAGCTCTGATACTAATTGAAAGTAATGGTTGGAACCCAAAAGCGGGGGTGAATTATATTGGGTTTTATAAATTTTTCACAAGAATTAATTGGAAGTTAAAATGATTTTCTGTAAAAGTACAATGCTTAGGATAATAAATACAATACAGAAAATCAATGTGCTGTCAAGATAAATAATTATAAAGATCAAGGAATTAAAGAATAGATATCAATATGCACAAATTAAAGAGTAAGGGATAGAGAAAGCAAACTCGGAGATTTATACTGGTTCGGCTAATCCAAGCCTACATCCAGTCCTCAAAAGACCACTTGAGTATTTCCACTATAATTGCAAGTTTAATCCGGGTACTTGCAAACCACTACAACTAAGCAAATTCGATCCGGGTATTTGCGAAACCACAATGAAGAATTTATGAATCTGGGCTCCTCCTCAACCCAAAGCAAGTTCTTCCAATACCGGTACTTGCGAACCTCAACTCAGAATAATATATGTGTTGATCAAAATCAACAATACAAAGAAACTCTCTCTAAAGAGTAGATGAAAACAAATGAAGCTCTAATAACTCTAATGATAGAGAATATGCAAGATTTGGCTCAAGAATGCTTTCCTTTCTCTCAAAGATGATAGAAGAAGTTAATATCACATTGTAGGACTTTGTTCTTTCTCAAAATAGTGTATCTAAGGTCATATATATAAGATTTTACAAAACTAGCCGTTATATAGCCGTTATAGTGCAGTCCAGATTTTGAGCTTTATTTAAAAATTCATAACTCCCTCATTTGAACTCCGTTTTAAACAAATAATATACCGTTGGAAAGCTCTTAGAGTCTAGTTTCAAATGAACTAAGTTTTACATAAAAATTATTTTTCTTTTAAAAGATATAATCAAAATACTGACTATAGGTCAAAACAGAATAATTTTTTATTACAGTAAAATCAACTTTCAGTTTTTCAAACTATATTTTGAATAGTCATATATTTCTCATTTGGACTCCGTTTTGAATAAATAATATACCGTTGAAAAGATATTTGAGTCTACTATCAAATGAGATTAAGATACTTGAAAAACCGATTTTTCATTTATGAGATATGATATAAGGAGTGACCAAAGGTCAAAAAATAACTTTTGTAAAACTTCATATATCACTATCTTTTTGTTCAAAAATGCTTGAGCCAATGTATGCAAATCTAAATCATTGAGTTGCACAAATATACTAGCCTATATAAAATATATCTAATTTAAACACATAGGCTATCTTGATGCATCCAAGCTTGCAAGACTTCAAATCTTCTAATTCTTCATTTCTTGGAGCTTCATCCTTGCATGTTGTTTTCCTTGAGTGAAGCATGATATTGCTTTTCCTTGTTCTTCAATACAATCCTCACTCTTCTTGTTTTGAACCAACCTATAAAATATATCTTACTTGCAAACCCAATGGTTAGTTTAATAGCATGATTCAATATATGCAACATACATATTAAATAACATAATCATGCTTAAGTACTTGTAGCATATATATGATAATTAATCTTTATATATATATCAATGCTACTATTCAAATACATTTGTTATCATCAAAACTTATGGCATATAGCCTTAGGGTCAACAGGTGTCTTGACCAATGAGTGTGAAAACAACGATTCCCTCAGTAGGGATATAGCCCGGATTGGTGATAAATCCGTGAGGCGCCCTAGCTAAGAGGATGAGGTTGTGCGTCATGGCGGAAAAAAACAAAATTGGTGAGCCGGCCTGTGTGCGCTCTCCGGGATATATTACCATTGACGAGTACTAGTATCGTTTGTTGAATTGGATGAAATTTTCTTGAATATAATTTCTAATTATGTCTATTGGTTGAGCTTGAGCCTTCGGATATGCTTGCATGACTGGTGATGTATTTGAATTTTATTAACGCGAGGTCGATTTGCTCACTGAGTTTAAAAGCTCACACTCTCTGTACAAACTTTTTGTTCAGATCAGGTTGCCGCCGAAGTACATCCACTAGAGGAGTAGATCACGTTGGACCTTCCCGCTGTCGGGTAGGCCCTTCTTTTGTTATACAGTATATTGCTCTGTAACCGTCTAGGACATCTAGGTCAGGGGTTTGGTATTTGGCTTGTATTTCAGTATGATAATGTATTTTGTACTGAGGATCTATTATTTTTAATTAAGAAAATCTGATGTATTTTCTTTGTATTTATTAAGGAATGGTATTTTGAGAATATAGAGATAATGACTAACGATTTTACTTGTGGGAAGAATTTATCGAAAGGCTTACAGTGATGGGATATTCATCATTGTGCCGGTCATGTGCCTAGAAAATGGGTCGTGACAAATGGTACCTCAAAAAATTAAATAAAAAATTCATACTCTTTTTGATAATTATATATTATGAAGCCACATTTGCAAATCAATATTTAAACATCATGTTTTACCCTAAACCAAGTTTTCAAGGCAGACCTACATCTAATTCAGGGGGTGCAGCTAGATTTTATAAAATTGCATGTAAAATTTTTTTTTCATTTTGCCCCCTCCTTTGTTTTTTATGAACCCCCTTAATATTTTTGTAGACCGCTTTCAGTGATTTAGTCACTCATTACTACTCACAGTCACAAGACTCTCACTACACAGAGTCATAAAATTTTTTGTTGATGATGGTTAATTTCTCATTCCATTGTTAGGGACATCTTTGTAAAAGTTTAAAATTTGGGACTTTTTCTATATAGGTCTAATTCTATTAAATTGGTTAATTGATTTTGTAATTAAGATCATGAGTAACATATTTGTGAAGTCAGTTTCATGAAATTTTTTTTAATGATGGTTAATTTCTCATTTTATTGTTAGGAACCTCTTTGTAAAAGCTTGAAATTTGGTGTTTTTATACATAAGTCTGATTCTATCAAATTGGTTGATTGATTATACAATTAGGATAACGAATAACATATTTGTAAAGTCAATTTCATTAAAATTTTTCTTGATAATGGTTAATTTATCATTCCATTATTAGAGATCTCTTTGTAAAATATTGAAATTTTGGAATTTTTGTACATATATCTAATTTTATTAAATTGGTTGATTGATTATGCAATTATAATTTAGAAGAAGAAAGATTTTTTTTGTAATGAAAATATTTTTTAAGAAGAAATTACCATCAAATGAGTAACAAACTAAAATTAATTTAGAAGAATTATCAGCAGATCCAGAATTGTGAATAAAAATTTTGCCCCCGGACCAAAAAGTCCTGGATACGCCACTGCAAGTTTCGCTGTTTCAAACCAATTTACTCAATTTTCTCCTAAACATAAAATTTGTTCATTTAAACTTATGTTTACTCTAATCACATTCACTGTAATCTAGTTTGTCAAACCATATTTTTTCTATTGGATTCCCAAACACACACTTAGCAGCCAGTGTAGGTGTGGAACTGGGCCGTATTGGTTGGGGATGCTGCTGGAAAAGTGGTCGCCGTATCAGAAGCATCATTGAAGGTGGGTAGTGGGGAGGTACTTGGAGCTTCCGGGGCTGCAACTTAGCTGCCGTAAGTCAGAGCCATGCATATATACATTACAGCGAATTTGCAGAGTGGACAGCTTAGCTCATGCGTTGAGCTAAGACTAGATGCAGTGAAGATAAAGGATTCAGGAAGTAAGTGGGCTACGTCACATTGGTCCATAAAAAAGCATTATAAATACAAGTTGCTTTGTTAAGCAATTCATAATTTGATCAGTGATGAACATCTCCACATGTGATTATTTTAATTTGATGATGACATGTGTACAGATTAATTTTACTTTGATGGTGACATGTGATTACAAGTATATGTGATTAGTTAAAAAAGTTTAAATAAAAAGTGTTAATGAGTAATTAAAAATATTTTACTATAATATTAATATAATTTATTATTAAAAAATTAATATTTATCCCAATTTCTTCTAAATATAAATTACATTTATTCAATTATCTTCTAAATATAAATAATATTCATACAAACTTAAAATAACTCAAAACTTATTAATTCTATCATGATATATCCAAACTCCATTCATCTACTAATTTTTTAAGCACACTAATTAAATTACATATTTTAAAAATTAACTTAAACGACCTTTTTCTTTAATTTTGATCAATTTAATTTAATTTTGTTGGATGAAGGCATTTATTGTAAATAAGTAAAATCAAAGTTAAAATAAGATTACCGTGTTTACGATCCACTGAACTGTAGTCTGCTGAAATCAAAAAGATGCCTTTGCCCTTACACAGATCATGCAAATGGAAGGGGCCCACCATCTGTCTCATAAAAAGACTATTTAAATTGAAACAATTATTTGGCCCAAAAAATGAAATGAAATGAAAAGCCTCCTGATCACCGTTGAATTGTTTGCAATGATCAAGATCATGCCACGTGTCAAAATAATTAATCTCTTTTTGGTAATAGGAGTGACACCTGTTCTATAAAAAGGCATTCAGTCACAGTTAGTGTCATTTTGCTTACTTTTTCTGTACTTTCACGATCTACAATGGAGTTTTCTCGTCTTGCTGTTGCTGCTCTGTTCTTCGTAAGTTTTTTTTTTTCGTTGTTCTTACTTATTTTTTCATGCTTAACAGACAAAATTATCTGATTTTCAGTACAGAATAAATCTATCACAGAATTCTTAATTGGATATATTTGCAGGTTGGTGTAGTAGGGAGTGATGCAAGGCCATTATCTTCAGCTGAAGATTATTGGCATTCAATTTGGCCACACGCTTCTATGCCTAAGAATTTGCAGGTGTTTCTGAAGCCAGATGGTAGTAGTTCATATCAAATCCTTATTCTCATTTTCTATAATTATAGAATTCAAGCCCTTTTTGTTTGGATCAGTTTAACCTTCACAATCATAATCATAAACATATGTGCTATAATTCTTGTATTAATGATACCATAACGAGAACATAACCTAAATATCTTTTAATTTGAACAAACATACTTCAGATTAAATATGTTGTGAGAACCAACATCACTTGAAAGTTAGACATGTTAATTATTAATTTTTAGAGCAATTTTTAGTATTAATGTGTAGCTAGTCAATAATTTACTATGACTTAATCTTGCATATTTAAAAATAAAATAAATAATTAAGATATATATATATATATATATATATATATATATATATATTTCAAGTATGGTAATCAAGATCTAGATTTTGCTTTTAAAATTATACAAGATCTAGATGTTGCTTACAAAATTGTATAAGATCTAGATCTTGACAACAAAACTGTGCAAGATCACAAGTAGGATTTTTTTTTTGCATCAGGATCACATGAGATCTAGATTTTACTCGTAAGATCGTACAAGATTTTAATATCATAACATCTGATTTTTGTTTTTGGTTATGTGACTCCAAATTCAATTTTTTTATGGAAATAACTAATAAATTTATAGAAATATGAGAAATTTTATAGAAATATTTTATTTTTTTGATAAATTTATGTTTATTCAATAATTTTAGTAAATTATATTAATATTTTGCATATTTATTATTTAAAATTGTATAGGATTTTATAATCTTCAATTTGATCTTGCAATTCGATCTTTTTTATGTTTCTCCGATCTTGTATAAGATCTTAATCTTGATTACTTTGCTTTCAAGAACTAAAATGTATAGTTCTATAATTCATAGCTGAAATAACTTTAGACATTTTTCTCATCACCAGACAATGGAGAGTTTGAAGATGCACCAAATCCATCTAGCTTTTTTCTCGAGGACGACCTTTATCCAGGAAAACAAATGAAGTTAAAATTTCGTTACCGTCAAGTTCCTGGCGTTGCTTGGCGGAAAGTAACCAGTGGTGCAACTAATGACGCCATCATCAATATCCTTGATGACATAGATGTTGAGTCAATGGACAATGAAACAACGAGGTTATCCGCTGAGGATATTTGTGAGAAATCGCCTCTAGCCGAGGGAGAAACAAGTAAGATATGTGCAAAGTCCATAAAATCGTTAGTTAATTTTGTTATTTCAAAACTTGGAAACGATGTTGAGACACTCTCAAGCTCCTTTGTCCCACACCATACTCAATACACCATATTGGAGGGAGTGCAGAATGTTGGAGAGGAAGCAGTGATGTGTCACAAACTCAATTTTCAAGAGCCTGTGTTCTTTTGCCATCAAGCCAATGCAACCATCGTTTACACAGTTCCATTGGAAGCAGATGATGGCACAAGGACCAAGGCAGTAGCTGTCTGCCACCACGACACGAGAGGTATCAATGCCCAAATATTATTCCATCAACTCAAAGTTATGCCAGGCACTGTGCCTGTTTGCCATTTCATTGGCAAGAAGGACCTTGTTTGGATACCTCAGAATAACAAGGTTTTCTCTTAAACTTCCAAGCTAGCTTGATAATCTCTCGAGTAAGGGTTTATGTATGACCCATAAATAAAGCACCACCCTGTGATATGATGATGTTATTGAAGTCTGTTACTTGTGTACCCTGTCTGAATTAAATCTTGTGATGTATGCTCAATGAACCCGCTCTCTATATAATGATGCTTTGTTTGATGTAATATGTTATCCAGTGCCTTGGTTTCATGGACTTTTCACTAAGGAACCCTGTAATGGCTTTCTGTCTCAATAATTAATGATTCCCATCGTGTCATCAATGGTTAATTCTTCTTTTTTAATATCACAAGTCTTAAGCTTAGAAAACGAGTTAGGGTATTTAGTTAATAAAAAGATACATATGTTTCTTTAATTTATAAAAAATCTTATACAATATAGTTTTAAACTATTAAAATAAAAATAATATCTGTGTTAATGAATTAAATGTAATTTGGATCATACCCTTCTTATACATTATGAATGGGTGGATATCCTTCTTCACACTATCAAATTAAATCAGTGGAATACTTGAATTGGTGCTGGTTATTTCTTCAAAAATGGAACATCAGTACTATTTTAATAAATAACCCTACTTATTACTGTAAACTTTTTTCTTAATCAAAATGGTCCATCTGTAATTCATGACTTGGAATTGCTCAAATGGCATTTTTCCCTTAAAAAAATAGTGTTTTTTAAGCAAAAGTTTCCCTAAATCGATGCCATTTTGATAGTCAATTTACTTTGTAAAATTTTCTTAAACAATGACTTTTTGGGGGCAAAATGGTACTCTTGGACTAATCCAAGTCATTAATTAAGGGTAATGTGCACATCTGTTTATCAATTAGGGAAAATTTGTCTAATAGTGGGATCATTGTAATCTTTAAAAAAATTAAAATTCTTATATTTTTGGATGAAAAAATTGAGAGAAGAGTGCAGTGAAAATTCACTATATTACACCCCCTTTTTCTTTTTCATTTGCTTTCATATATTTAGTTATTATAAATTTATATACCATTGGCTACCATTTGCATACATTGGTCCTTTATTTAGACCCCCATGGAAATGACAAAAAAAGTACAAAAATAATGCTAGCTACCACTACAAAAAACTGACTTTAGCTAGTGACCAAAGTCTTCATTGAAAGGTCAATGTCGATGGAAACTAGTGAATTGCCACTAAAATCTGTTACTGAAAGTTTTAGTGACAACTTTAGAAATCACTAGTAGGGATGGCAATTGAAGCCCCAAATTTGGAGATCTGTGCATTCAGGGCCCTGTGACCGAGGATTTTTCTCCCGCGGGGACAGGGGCGGGAGAAAAAATCCCCCCCAAAAGATAAATGGAGATGGAGACGGGAATCGCACTCCCTGCCATGCGAGGTTTCGAAGGGCATTTTAGTAATTTTACAAAATTACTAAAATGCCCTAAAAAAATTATATATTTATTGTATATATTAAGGGTGATTTAGTAATTTCATAGGTTGAAAAAACAAATACATTTAATTAAAAAAATAGAAACTAAATTTGAATTTTGATGCCCTAGTGTCCTAATTTCCCTAAATGTCAAATCAAAATTCAGAATTCAGATCTAAAGTTCAAGATCAAGCCTCTCTCGAGCCCTCATCTTCATCCAGACTCCAGTCTATCTATGCGTGCCTAGCCGTCATCATGCATGCCTTCCTCCTCTGTCTGTCGGTTGTGTATGCCTTCCTCCTTTGTCTGTCATAAGGTCCTCCGTCAATGAGTCTGTCGTACTCGACTACTCTTGCCTTCAACCCTTCGTCCTCACTCCTTCATCCACCCTCAGCATCTCTACACTCGATGGTCTTTGTCTTCTTTGGGCTTCTCTGCAGTTGGCGTCATGAGGTAAGTTAGTCAAGATTAAAAGTTTTATAAGTTATGTGGTTTCATGTTCTAAGTTAATGGGTGTTAATTTACTTGGTTCCTTCACTTAGATTTTATGTTCTAAGTTATGTGGTTTCATGAGTAAATGTGTAAATGACTGATATTTAGGCTTGCTGCTAGAATATGGAATGGGGAATTAGGGATTTAAGATGGAAATAGATTTGGCCTTATGTTAGTTTTTGACTTTGTGTAGTTGATTTTACTTGGTTCCTTCACTTTGATTTTATGTTCTAAATTATGTGGTTAAATGAGTATCTGTAAATGACTGAAAAGTGGGTTGCTACGAGAATATGGAATGGGGAATTAGGGATTTAGGATACCAACTAATTAATTTTGGATTGCTTACTCAATAAAATAGATGGTGAGAATCAGTATATGTTTAGACATGAAATAGAGGAGTTAGGTCACTTTTTTATAGGTAAACTTTGGATAAAATAAGTTCATCTTGTTATAACCTTAAATGGAATTTAGGTCTTTATTCTATTACTGCTTTAGTTGCAGTTGTAAAGCAATGATATGGTTGGTTATTTTAAATTATAATAGAGTCATTTTCTTTTAGGTTGGTTATTTAAATATGGATGAAGATCAGTTATCTAATATTCCAATGGAAAAGGAGCAAGTTCCACTTGCACCTATTTCAGATCTCGTGGAAGGAACATAAGAAAATGAAAATCAAACTCCTCCCCCTAATGAAGTAAGTATTGATTTAGAACAAGATGTTAGTGTACAAAGAAGTCAAAATAAAAGATGATTAACCTTGTAAGCTTGGGCACACTTTAAAAGGGAGAAAATTGATGATAAGTGGAAAGCAATATGAAAATATTGCAATAAGAAACTTGGTGGAGACACTAAACAAGGCACAAAACACTTACATGACCACATCAAGAGTTGTAAGCTTTGTACTGTGGGAGGTCCACGACAATCAATTATAAATACTTTGCAACAATCCTCCTCTTCAAGAGGAACTAGGGGTGAATCAGTTGTGGTTGGTACATTCACATTTAATCATGACAATACAAGAAGGGAACTTGCAAGAATGATTATAATGCATGAGTATCCTCTTGCCATGGTTGATCAAGTTGGGTTTAGAAGATTTGTCAATTCTCTCAAACCAATGTTCAAAGTAAATTCTCATAATACAATGAAGCGCGACATAATGAAAATATATGAGAGTGAGAAGGCTAGAGTAATGAAATTACTTGCAAAGAACTCCAGCCATATTGCAATAACAACTGATATGTGGACATCAACTAATTAAAATAAAGGATACATGTCCATCACAACCCAATACATTGATGATAGTTGGACTTTGTAGAGCTTGATTGTGAGGTAATGGTCTATCCTTTTAATCTTTTTCTCTCTTGTCATATTTATCATAGTTTGTTCTATGTTTGTTTATGTGCTACTTTGTAATAGTTATTATAATTTGTTATAGGTTTGTCTATGTGCCTACACCACACACTGCAGAAATTCTTTTTGATGTGTTAGTTGAATGTTTGTTGGACTGGAATATTGATAAAAAGTTGTCAACTTTGACTGTTGATAATGCTAGCACTAATGATACCATAATTGATCATTTGTTTGATAAGATTCCAAGTTCTTCATTTATTTTGAGAGGGGAATTATTTCATATGTGTTGTTGTGCTCATGTACTAAATTTGATAGTGAAAAATGGGTTGTCAACAATTTCTGATGCAATTGAAAAAGTTAGAGAAAGTGTGGCTTTTTGGACTATAACACCAAAGAGGGATGAAAAATTTAGTGATACTTGCCTTCAGTTGAACCTAAATTATTCAAAGAAGCTTGTTCTTGATTGTAGGACTAGGAGGAACTCTACTTATTTGATGATTGCTTCTGCTTTACCATATCAAGATGTTTTCCAAAGATTAAAGCAACATGATTATCAATATAAGAGTTTGCTTAGTGAAGAGGAATGGAAAACAACAAAAGATATTTGTGGGAAGTTAGAGTTGTTTTATAATTATTTTCGGGCTCCTAATACTTGACCTCAAATATATATTTTCTAAAAGTCTATGAAATTAGATTATCTTTGAAGGAGTGGGTTAATAGTTCTTGTGACATCACCAAAAAACATGACTGTTAGTATGATTATGAAGTTTGACAAATATTGGGGATCGATTAATAGAGTTATGGCCATAGGTGTTATGTTGGATCCTCGATATAAAATGACTGTGTTGGATTACTTCTTTCCTCTGATTTATGAAGATGATGCTTCTATTGAATTGCACAAGGTGAAAGATATGTTTCAGAGATTGGTTAATGAATATCAAGTTATGAATAAGAGTCATGGTTCTTCTAGTGGTAGTACTTCTTCCTCAACTTTAACGGACCTCAATTCTTATGTGAAGAAAGAAAGTTGGAAAAATAAGTGGTTTCAATATGTCAAAGAAAATGTTTTAAGTACAGTATGCAAGTCTGAATTAGATTATTGTTTAAAAGAGCCTATGTTGCTTGATGTAACAACTACTGAAGATTTTGACATATTGGGTTAGTGGAAACAAAATGGTTTAAAATATCCTACTTTGCAACGAATTGTAAGAGATTTTTTGACTATTTCAATCTCTACACACTACAAAAAATAGTGCATATAACATCGTTTTTATAAACGACGTTAAATTCAGATTTTTTACCAAAATCAACATGGGTTCTTAAAACTAACGTTAAATTATATTATAACCAACGTTATCCTATTTTTAATTAAAAAAACCTCCAAAATGTTTTCGTGAAAGTTGATTTCCCTCTTATTCAGTCTTTCATTGTCGTTTCCCTCTCTCCCAAAACCCAAAACTAATTTCCTTCTCTCAGTCTTCCGTCATTTCCCTCTCTCTCAAAACCCCTCTCAGTCCCTCACGAGTACCTCACTGACTGGCTCACCCCTCAACTGCATACGGTTCTATGGCTCACCCTTGGAACTGTAAGACCCTTTCTAATCTTCTTTCTTTCTTTAATTTTTCTATCTTTAATTTTTTGTCTGAACAGGTCCCTTTCCCCTTTGCTGAACACATGCCATGCTCATGTCTCTAGCTCTCTGCATCCTCGACTCCTTGTGTCATTGTCATCTTTGTTCTGGACCTCCTATCTTCTGGTATGATTTCTCATCTCTCAGCCATGCCCTTTCGTCTCATTGTCATCTTCATTGAAATTTTTTGCTAAATGGGATGAATGGGTCTGCTTGTAGGCACTCCATATTGCTCCTTCTGAATTTCAATGTGCCTAAGGGCTAACGTGTAGGCACTCTGTATTGCTTAGTTATACGTTGCTTTTGTTTAATTTGTACTCTAGGTATGTGGCCCTTTTGGGTTTGACATGTGTGATGTGTGTTTGGGTTGCTACTGAGTGCTTGTGTGACTGACTCTTTTCACGGAGAATGCAATTGTAATTGTAATTTCTAGTTTCAGCTTAAATGAATTCCTAATTTAAGATTTGTATTTGCATTATATCTCTTTTAAGACTACATTTTCATGTCTGTGTATAAGTCTGACTATGAAGTAGAAATATATATGAACTTCTTGCATTCATAGAAATATATATGAACTACCTTTCCTCTTCAAATGCTGACTTGTCATTGAAGTTCTCAACTTCCTCAAAAGAAGGACCCAATTGCAAGAACAGTGGAAGCCATTAGCGAAACTCCACTGCTTCCTTTTTTCTTTGTGAAACTCTAGTTGTTCTTCATTTTAAAGCTTGTTGATGGATATCGCTAATGGGTTATATTTGGGTATGTGAAAGATGGGAGCTTTGGGAGTAAATTCTTATGCCAGTAGTTCACATTTGGATGATAGAATACACATAACAAAAGAAGACGATGCACTATTTCTTGTCTTCGATTTTCTCTAATTTTTTCTCTTTTTTTTTCACATCAATTTTTTAGTTTTTTTAATAATTTTTCTAATGTTTTTGGGGCTTCTATTAATTTCTCTATTTTAAGCATTATATATATTATATTGTGCTTTGTGGTTGCCCCTGTGAAGATTCTTTCAAGTTATATTATATATATATATATGCCTTCCCCACTACTACTTATGCTCCTCATCAACAAGCATGCCTTTCTTTCAAATTTCAAACTAAGCGATTCTAATCCAAATGCTTGCTCAGGAAGCAATCCTCTTTCTTTTACTGGACCCACCAACTCTATACTCATAAGCTACTATCTAGTACTACATGATATTGTTAAATTATTACTAACTCCACTTTTTGCAAAAAACTATTCCTATCGTTAATTTGTTATTGCTATTGTTGTCTTCCATTCCACCTTTTTTTTAATTGGACCCACAAACTATTATTAATTGCTTTATGGGTCTTTTTTTCAAAGTGAGGCCTCTAGATTGCTTTCAAATTACAAAGAAAAGTGCACAACCATACATTGTATCAAAGTTTTTGTTATTCTGTGTGATGTTGGGTGAGAAGATAACATTATTATTAGTTTTATTATCTAAACAGCTAATTACCAGTTGGGATATTCTTTTATTCCTTCCTATCCCATGTCACTGTGGCAATATAAAGGGGCAGTCTCTTACATTCATAATTTGATAGCAAACTTCTTTTTTTTTCTTTCTTTTTTTGCTCCAGGTTCTTATGTGGTATGTTTTGGCTTAATCTGTTGATGGAAAACTACTAAACAGAATGGCTAATATATGCATGACCCTACTGGTTGACTAAACAGAATGGTTCTCATGTGTGGTATGCTTTGTGATGAACTGGGGGGTTGTGATTCCTCTATTTTGATAATGCTACAACTTTGTGACCCATTGCATGTGTTGAACAATATACATATTTCAACATGATGCAAGATTCAATAATGCAATAATCAAAGATACATTTATATGAGTAAACATCTTCTGATTGTTGTTCTTTTCTTTGAGTTCAAGAACTAGTTATAATTCCAAGCGTACATGGGTAAAGATTATTGGATGTGTCTCATAGGGATATGATTGTTTTATGTTTAACAAGAGAGGCTTCTGGATGTCCTTTCCATTTCTATATTATTCGTTTTTAGATTGACTAGTTAGATGTTTAACAAGAGCTTCTTGGTAGTCGCATATGGTTCTGTGATATCTTCATTTTTTAAGGCATGTTTCTCTTGGTAACTCAATATTCTATTATGAAACCCAGGTATTGTAGATTTTTTTTCTTTTTTTTTTGAGAAAGTATGGGATATTTTGGAATTTGTTCTATGGGTAAACTATCATATATGCAAGTCATTTTGAGAAAATACAAACAATGTTCTTCTTTTCAATTTTCAAGCTATTTAAAAAAAAATGCTTTTGGATTTCTTCCATTTGAATATTGTAAGGTAGTATTTTGATCTCATCCTCCAGTATTAGAGGACATGGTATTGTTAATTTTAATCCATATGACACATCTACAAGGGATTTGCCCTTGTGGCCTTGCGTCATAAAAAATGACCATTTTGGTAGTGTTTTCTTAAAGCTAGGAGCACTTAGATTTGGTAATTTACTGTATCTTTTGTTTTATTTTTGAGTTAGTCTACCAGTTGGCATTAAATAAAATTTCATAGAACAGATAATTTTCAAATAGTTGATTTAGGCATTAATAGGACATGCAGAGGCATACTTCATAAACATGATAAGTGGAGCTAATTGATACTCTTAATCATGCATGGATATAAATAGGAGTGAATCAGATCTTGGAAAGTTTTTGATTAGCGGATTTTATATACAAACCATCTTGAAACACCAAAAAAAATCAATGCTTGATGAATTTTTTTATTAGAAAATATTTCATTGAAGGGCTATAATTTATAATTTATAAATAAAAAATATATAAGCCATCAAGTGTGTCAAGTATACTATTCAATAAAATCAACGCTTAATATTTTTATAATATAATTTTTAATTAATCTACCTATGAGATATAAGCAATGCTTCTTTGGGTGGTGATGTATGACATAATAACTACTAAGAGAAAGATTAGGCTGTAGTGTTTGTAGGTCTTTTTGCACATTAGATAGACTATTACTAGATATTGGCAACGTTAGGCTGATTACTTGAACTAACCTATATGTTGGCAAATGGCAACACATGGTTATGAGTTGCATTGTGCATTTTGTATGACATAAGTTTACCTCAGACTTTCAATATATCTTGAACCCTTGCACCCTTTTTTGTAGATCAACTATATATTCCACACTTTGAGCACTTTATTGAAAAAGCAGTCCTCTTCATATTTGTATTCCTCTTTGTTTGTTTGTTTGGATCTTTTTTCTTGCCTTCCTTGGGCTTCCAATAGGCTTTCTCTATGGGTATTTGGATTCCCTCCATCACCTAGAGGGAATCACATTTCACAACAAAATGATCAGTTTATTTTAACAATGTAATCAAGTTTCCATAAAACAATTAATGATGCTCTGGAAGTTTCATTAACTTGTGTGTGTGTCAAAACATAAACAAAAGAAAATACATATACATATATGTATATATATATCCTATAAAAATGAAAAATTATCGTAAAAGATTTCAGGCCTTTAATTCTTATGCTATCTATAATATATTTTCAATTTTCATGTCATTTAAAGTTGTCTTGTGCCTAATAGCTTTTTATAAGTGTTATTTTCTTTCATTTTTTAGGTACTGAACTGAAGGGAACATAATATTAATCCCTATTTTACTCTGTTTCTCTCTAATATAATTTCATACATTTAAGTAATCTGAAAATAATTGCTAGTAAAAATAAATAAGTACTTCAACAACAGTTAAGAAGAGTCCATGCCGAGACTTATATATCTTTTTTTTTTGGTTTTGGTTGGTGACTTTTATCCATATTCCTTTTTTGGGCCTGATATCCATATTCCTTATCTGCACCTATTTGAGTATTTCGGGCCTATCTTTTGGGCCTATCCAAATTCCATTAGGCTGAAGGGAATTGTTTCCTTAAGTAGAATTGCAAATATGAAGCTACTCTAATACCTAGAGAGTTTTGGAAGTGATTTATTGAATTAGTATTAACCATAATTGAGAACCAAGCTTTTGACTTATCTAGGTTAATAGTCAGGCCATCAAAAGAAAGATAAAACAAATGGGGATGGAAATAGAGAATCATATTCCAAACAATTGAGCAAGGATAGTTCCAGAAATAAAATATTGGTTGCTCAAATAAATTAGAAAACATAGTTAAATGAAAATTTATAACTTCCAACTTCCAACTTCCAAGTCCAGCTCAACTTTATAAATATAACGATTAAACATTTTAATATACAAATATACCTTTTACCTCCAGGTGGAAAGTTTCATGGTACTCTTCACCATATCCTTCATTTGATATTGAGTTTGTCCATACAAGTAGATGGAAGAAAAGAAAAATGACATGGGCCTCACAGACTTGAGTTCTATTTCTTCTCTTAATTACCAAGCCACATACTAAGATAAGAATATTTGCCACATATATACAGATTGAATTAATCACATTTTAGGAAT
The DNA here is from genome assembly GCA_037074585.1 of Biancaea sappan. NCBI lineage: Eukaryota > Viridiplantae > Streptophyta > Magnoliopsida > Fabales > Fabaceae > Biancaea > Biancaea sappan. Next base: position 26,285,256 of record CM073501.1, on the reverse strand, counting down.
TCATTTTGCAATTCTTTATATGAGGAAATATCTATTATGTCATAACTATTGTGTGTTTTGCTTTTCTTACGCTCCTTCCTTTTGGCTTTGCACAGGAACATCACTTGCTTTAGGATTTGTAATCTCATCTTCAACTATACTAATTAGGATTGCTTCTCAGTTGATCCAACATGGAAAAGTAAGTGACTCTTGAGACATGCACTTACAAAACAAGCCATTTTGGCAAAAAAAAAATTGACATACTTATTAGGCAATAAGAAAAATTAAAATTGTCAATTTATCACTATTTTCTTTTCAAACTATATGAAATTTGATTTCTCTAAGGGTACATAACCTTAGACTTTTAAGTTAAGTCCACCCTCAACTTTTTTTTTTTGGCTTTGATAATGCATTATTGGTATCTTCTGTTGCTAATATATGAAATTTATGCTTGATGTTTGTTGTTGGTATTTCTATTTGTTATTTTGATTTCTTAATTTACAAAGTTACTTGTTATAATTAGTTAGCTATTGTGGTAACTTATAGGTGTAATGATGGATAAAAGTTGGATTACCAAGCCAAGATTATCACCTGAATATGTCACTGGGGTAGAAGGCTTTCTTGATTTTTCTTTTTCTAGAGCTAATGGGAAAAGAGTTGTGAAATGCCCATGTCTTTCCTGTGGTTTTAAAAAATGTTTTACAAGAGATGTTCTATTTGATCACTTGATATGCAGTGGATTTCCTCAAGGGTATACTATTTGGATTAGGCATGGAGAACACAAAGAGGAGGATGGTCCTAGTAGTCCCATAATACAACAAGTGGAACAAGTAGGAGGTGATATGCATGATTTATTACATGATGCATTTAGGGTTTATGGAGAAGGGAACATTGACAATGTTGTGCCATTAGATTCTAATAATAATGGGCCCAATGAGGAAATAAACAAGTTTGCTGAGTTAATTCATGATGAAAATGAATAATTATATGTTGGTTGTACGAAGTATTCAAAGCTTTCCTTTTTGGTGAAACTTTATCACATTAAGTGTTATGTCGAGCAAGTGATAAAGCAATGGACATGATTTTAGAGTTGTTAAGGGATGCATTTGAAAATGCAAGGTTTCTAGACTCTTTTTATGATGCCAAAAAGACCATAAACAAGTTGGGTCTTAATTATAAAAAAAATACATGCTTGTCCAAATAATTGCATGTTATATTGGGGTGATGATGCTGAGCATGACAAATGTAAAGCATGCAATACCTCTAGATGGAAGACTAATACAATGGTGGCAAATAATAATGGAGTTAATGCTAATAAAAAAAGAAAACAAAACCGGCAAAGGTTTTGCGTTACTTTCCACTTGCGCCAAGATTGCAAAGATTGTTTAAGTCTTCCAAAATAGCTGAAAATATGAAATGGCATGCTATGGGTCAGAGCTCAGATGGCTTATTAAGACATCCTAGAGACGGTGAAGCTTGGAAGTCATTTGATGCTCAGTACCCTGAATTTGCTACAAAATCTAGAAATGTCAAACTTGCCTTGGCTAGTGATGGGTTTAACCCTTTTGGATTAATGAGCACTAATTATAGCATTTGGCCTGTTATTTTGATTCCATATAACTCGCCACCTTGGATGTGTATGAAGTAAACATCTTTCATATTGTTAATGATCATACCTGGGAAGAGAATGCCTTGAAATGACATTGATGTCTATTTATAACCATTAATTAAAGAATTGCATGATTTATGGGTTGATGGCATCGATACATATGACTCCTTAATGAATGAGATGTTCAAATTGCAGGTTGCATTATTATGGACTATAAGTGATTTTCTAGGGTTAAGAAATCTATCTGGATGGAATACTCATACTGGGTTGGTTTGTCCATCGTGTAATTTTGATCAAGAGCCCCATAGACTTCCTAATGGTAAGAAATAGTGCTTTATGGGTCATCGTAAATTTTACTTTGTCATCATAAATATAGATTTAGTTAGAATCAATTTGATGGGACTATGGAGAGAAGAGAGCCCCCAATTCCACCCACTGGTGCTATGGTACTCAACCAGTTGCAAAATGTTAATATTACATTTGGAAAGAACCCAATTTTAGAATCAGGAAGAAAAAGGCCATATGATAGTGAGAGCCAACAATGGAGGAAGAAAAGTGTGTTTTTTCAATTACCATATTGGGTTAACAACAAGTTGCGGCACAATCTAGATGTAATGTATATTGAAAAAAATGTAAGTGACAATGTCTTGTATACTTTGTTAAATGAGGTTGGAAAGACAAAAGACAATTTGAGTGCTCGGAAGGATTTGCAACATTTAGGAATAAGACGAGAGCTATGGCCCGACGCAAATGGTAAATTCAAAATTACGTGTTTTACTATGACTAATGCTCAAAAAGATCATTTCTTTGAAACACTGAAAGATATGACAATGCCAGATGGCTATGCATCAAACATTTTTAGATGTATTGACATAAAGCATCGTAAAATATTTGGACTAAAAAGTCATGACTCTCATGTACTATTAGAGCAATTGGTTCTAGTTGCATTATGAAATGTGCAAATTGATCCTAAAGTTACCGCGGTTGTACTAGAACTATGTTTGTTCTTCAGAAAATTGTGTTGCCATGTGTTGGATATCAAGGAGCTTGACCAACTTCAAAATCAAATAGTGGTTACACTTTTTCGAATGGAGATGTTGTTTCCACCCTCTTTCTTCACAGTAATGGTTCATTTGATAGTTCATTTGGTAGATGAAGCAAAACTTGGGAGGACCAGTACAGTATTGATGGATGTACCCCATAGAACAGTACTTTTCTCTACTTTAATATTTTTTTATAAAATTAAATCTTCTTTTCTAATTTCAATAACTGCAATAGGTATCTCGGCCATTGCAAGTCATATGTAAGAAATAAGGCTCAAGCAGAAGGCTCTATTGCTGAAAGCTACCTTGCTGAGGAAATTTTGACCTTTTGTTTGAGATACTTAAAGGACATATAGACACGATTTAATAGGCCAAGTCGTAATAATGATTATGTTCCTGTGAACTCTCAAACACATCTGTTCCTACAATTGGGTCAGCCAGTAGGAGGCGTCTTAGATATTGAGCTGACCCCTATCGAGAAAACGCAAGCACATCGTTGTGTCCTATTCAATTGTCAAGCAATTGATGAACTTGTCCAGTAAGTCTTGCATTCTTGTTTGTTACAATGTTAATGTTATCATCATCTAATTTTAACAATATTGTGTTGCAGACAGTATAGAGATGAAGTGAAAGCAAAGCTTCGTCGTCATTCTAGATTTGCTGTAGCAATTGACAAACATGCTACAAAAAATTTTGCTAATTGGTTCAAAGAATATGTGAGACAATTATTTTAATTTTACATTCTTTTCAATATACCAGTTAATGCTACATGGGTTAAATATATTTTTCAAAATTGTTTTAGATTGACAAGGATGAAACTACTAACATTCCAGACAATATCAAATTGCTAGCAAAAGGTCCTTTAACATTAGCTAGAAGATTCAGTGCATTCAATATAAACGGATTTAGGTTTCGCAAGAACAAGGATTGAAGACTCAAAATAGTGGTGTGTGTGTGTAACTTCAGAAACTAGGTGTTATGCAAGTGCAAAAGATGGGAGAGTTGCACTTGTATATCTTTTGTACTATGGCAAGCTAGTAGATATAATTGAGTTGAATTACTATGGCCAAATGAAAGTTGTTCTTTTCAAATGTTTATGGGCTAGCACTACAGTGATTAAGAAGGATGACTTTCAATTCAACTTAGTTAATTTTTCTCGACTGATTCATACTGGGGATTTAGTTGATGATGACCTTATATTTTGGCTTCACATGCACAAATGGTCTTTTATGTGGCTGACAAAATGAATCAACCATGGAATGTTGCAATACAGATAAAGCCTCGAGACTTATATGAAATGGCAAATGATGTAGAGATGATGGTGAAGAGCAAAAATGGTGATCAGAATCCACAATTCTATTTAGAGCAACAAATAGTTTCTAATTTTCCTAATAACATTGAAAACTTGCACCTATTAAGAGTGATGTAGAAAAATTTTTTGATCAACCAAATAACAACTTCGATGTTGAGTATGAGGATTTTGATAGAAGGGATGACATGGTAAAACAATTTGTTTTATGTTTTGTATTACAATGTTATATTTTCACATATATTTGTATAACTTGTTTGTTATTTAACTATTTCAGGATGCCACCTAAACGTTCATCGTCATCTCAAGCAAAACTTACTGCTATTACTCAAAGAGTGCATCAACCAGCATCTACTCCTAATTCTAAAACACAGCTTCATGATCATCAACCAATAGCTGCTCCTAATGCTCAACTTGGATCAAATGTTTCTACTTCTTCCCAACCTCAAGTACAGGGCAAACACATCTACAAGCTCTTTTAGACGATGTTCAACAGTAGAGCGTCTCTCTAACAAGTCTTGGATAGTTGATCTTATTGGTAATTAATTAATTATTTTATATATAATCTATGTAATCAAGTATATGTAACTAATGTGATACCAATCTTATAGATGAGAACGGAGTAGTTGCAAAAGAGCAAGTGAAGACCAAAGAAGTGTGGAGTCTATCGATGGGGAAAAAAATTGTGTGCCCTCTTAACTCCCTTGGACAAGGTGTTGGTGGGGCTACAGGCCTAAATGCGCAATGGTTGGGAGATCTAGCCACTGATATTGAATTAATTCCTCTTAATTTCTTTGATTGGAGGGATGTGGCCGAAAAGTATATGAAAGATACAATAGAGCTTATAGAGGTACACTTGATTATGACAATCAAGCAGCTATACAAATAATAGAAAATTCAATATATCATTAGAGAACAAAGCACATGGATATAGACTATCACTTCATTCGAGACCGCGTTAAAGACGTGTTCATATCACCAACACATGTGTCTTCCTCACAACAATTGGTGGATTCCTTCACAAAGGCACTGACAGGACCTATCTTCAAAATATGATTTCTAAGTTGGGCTTGCAAGATTGTTTTCAAGCCACAATTTGAGGGGGGATGAAGAATTATATAGTAGCAAGCTACATTAGTTAGTAGTCGAACATTCAATTGTTATACAGTCATCATAGTCAACTTTGTACAATTATAGTTAGTTCAAATTAGTTAGCAATTAAGGGAATCAATTAGTCTAGTTAGCGGCTAGTTAATAATGTATTAAAGATGTATATATATACATTTTACTATTGTAAACATTTTTTCGACTATTGGATAGAATTTTATTTAGATTAACTTCCATCTCTGCTGCGTAGCTTTTTTCATAAAGGTATTTTTACAAGTTCTGGATTAAGAACTTTTGCCATATGCGAAGACAATGAACTTTTGATCTATCAAGGAAAAACTCAGCTACATTCAGAAATTTAAATTAATGCCATGAGACTAAGTATAATGATGCATTAAAAACTTGGTTATGAATATTTAATGTACATGATAGGCATAGTACTGTGGTTGACACACACGTAACACTTCTCCTTTACAATACATAGCATAATAAAAAATTAAACTGTAAACTATAGAGTATAATGCTTTTGCAAGAAATACTTGGTTCTGAATATTTAATGTATTTCAAAGGAATGGCATCATAGTTAATCATCATCATCATTATTTATTTATTTATTTATTCTCAATTATTCTAGGAAGATGCAAATTTTCACAAAGAAACACCTCTAGAACCATCACGCACAAGCGTCTATAGTCCATGGTTTTAAATTTTGGTTGTAGTTGCGTTGCGGGTTACTGCGATTGCAAATGTTGTAGATGTTACTATTGCAGATGTTGTGGACGCTGCAATGCAGTCGTGGTCATTACGGCCGTGATTTTTTTTGAATTGCACAAAAATAGTATATAATTATTATAAATCTTATATATACATATATATATATATATATATACATATATATATATATATATATATATAACACATTAGATATAATATCTATATTAATTTAATAAATAAATATAAGGAAAAATTGCACTTTACCCCCTAAACTTTGTTCCATGTGCAAAAAATCTCTTTAAAGTTTCAAACTCAACAAAAGATCCCCTTAACTTTCATCTTGTGCAAAATACCCTCTAAAGTTAGTTGACTGTACATTTTTTGCCATATCATCATTTTATTTACCACATTAGATTGCCATTGCCTACTCAACATTCTTCAACGCATCAGCCCTTCTCCTCACACGTGACCTAACCTTTAAACACGAACAACCATTTAAGGGAGACAAACATAGTGAGGAGGAAGATGGTGTTGAAGGTGATTGGAGAGCTGACTTCGCTGGGCAAAATTTTAAGGTTAGTGTGCATTAAAGTTATAGTAGACAGTTAAATGAATTGCTATAGATTTTGCTCAGAATCTTCCTTTTCTTGCCATTTAGATTTCAAATACGTTTTAGGTTTGAAATTCGATTATTTATAGTCACTAGACTTCTGCCATTATTGTTCATGCTTGTTTGAATTCTCTGCCTGTGCTAAATTCTTCAATGCGATTCTTCTTTGGGTGCTTCGTATTTCAATTCTTTGTATTCCTCTTTGCGTTTTCAAACCTAATCAACTTTGGGTGCTTCAAACCTTTGCTCCATGTGCTCCAAACCTATTCGAATTCTTTGAGATTCTTCCTTCTCCTTCTTTGGGTGCTTCATATTCGAATTCTTTATATTCCTCTCTGTGTTTTCTTGTGTTGATTTGAATGCTTTGTGCTGCTTTTGTCCCTGGTTCTATATTACTGATTTGCTTAATTGCAGTCTTCACATGTTGCACACTACTCAGTAATAAACTAATGTTGATTGCTTTTTTGTTGTCTCTTTTTTTCTTCCACATGACCATAAACACTTCTTTTGAATAATTGTTATGATGCCTTATTCTGTATGCGAATTATGAGTGCTGGTTGGCTGTTATCTAGTTTGTCAACACACATACACACTAGTTTTTTGTGTTGTTACTGATTGGTTTTTTCTAGTTTATTTTTCATTCTAGTTGGTGTTTTTACTAGTTTTTACTGGCTAGTTTTACTGGTTGATGTTTTATTTATGTTTTTACTAGTTGATTTTTTCTAGTATCTATTTTTCCTAGTTTATTTTCATTCTGGTTTTTTTACTAGTTTTTTTAGTCTATTTTTTACTGGTTATTGGTTACTGTTTTTTACTTTTTTTCCTGGTATTTGTTTTTTCTAGTTTATTTTCATTCTGGTTCTACTGGATTTTACTAACTAGTTTTTCTGGTCTCTTTTTTACTTGTTACTGGTTTTTTCTGGTTACTGGTTTTTTCTAGTATTTGTTTTTCCTGGTTTATTTTCATTCTGGTTTTTGTTTCTATCCCCAACCATGTAGCATATGAAGTTTCGTGATTGATCCTTAGCACGCTCTAACTTGGTTTGGATTCTTGGGCATATTGCACCTTATATTTCTCCATGCCCTCGATCTTTGTGGTATACTGCTTTATAAACATCCTCCGAATGATCTCACACATGGTGATTATTGGCTTGTCCCTTGCCTCAAGTATAAATGAATTGAACATCTCTGCAATATTGTTTTGCACTATGTCACACTTAACATTGTGGTTGAATGCTTGTTTACTCCACAATTTGGGGTCATATTTAATTAGCTAATCATATGCTTTGTTGTCAAGTGCCTTCAACAAGTTCATGTAGTGATCAAACTCGTGCCTCATGGTGGCTTGACAAGTATTCCATAATTCACTCTTTAAACTTTGGCCCCCAAACTTCTTCTTCAAGTTAGCATATAAATGTTGTATATAAAATCAATGATCACATCCAATGGAGTTCAACACATTTAGCAATCCCTTCAAATCAAAAAAGATTTTACATAAGTAGAAAAATAGAAAAAAGACAATCACTAACAAAAAAGGAGAAAGACAACAATTCATACTAACCTTTTGCATATCGGACATGATTACCCATCCCTTTTCAGTTAACCATCCAATATCATCAAGGAGTAAGTCAAGAAACTATTCCCAACTACTAGTGCATTCTCGACAATGGCATATGCTATAGGGTACATATTCTCATTACCATCCCTTTCTATGGCACTTAGAAGCTGTCCACCAAAGCCTCCCTTGAGGCAGCATCCATCTACACACATGAATGGCTGACATACTGCAACAAACCCCCTCTTGCATGCATCTAGACAAATATATAGTCTCTGGAATCTATTTCCCTCTTGCTTGACCTTAAGTGTACTTCCAGGATTATGTTACCTAACATCCTCACAATAATCCCATAATTTAGCAAATTGCTCATCATGACCACCCCCAATCCGTGCAATAACCTTTCTTTTTGCTCGGTAGGCTTAGAACCTTGAGACCGATACATTGTGGTTTCTCTGTACTTGGCTAGCAAATGCTACCACTCTCCAATCTAGTTGATCCCTGACATTCTCGGTATATTTATTTGTTAACTACTTTGATGTCACTTTCTTGCTCGCCCTAACCCATCCACAATTATGGTCTTTTCCATAAAATGATTTTATTTGAAAAGCCTCACCATTCTGTGTCCTGGAAGCATGGATCTTCCAACCACATTCTTACTTGTAAACAACTATGATCCTCTTTGATTCATTCTTTATGAACTTGAAATCGATCTCATTTTCAATTGTATATTGTTTTAGTGCGTCCCTATAGATTTTAAAGTTCCCAAACTTTAAGCCGACATAAAGATTTATAGGCCTACAAAAGTCAACATTCTCATTAAAAGTTTGGTATTTAGGCCTCTTAACTTGGTCATCATCGAAAGACCCGTCCAAGCTTACCAGCTCGTCACTATCACTATACTTTGATTGAGCATCACCATTGTAACACCTAATTTTGTCCATTGTTTATAATTTCTCCTTTTCCTTTTCAATAAATAAATAATCAAAAACTAAAAAAATAAAAAATAACAAAATAACAAAAAAGGTATGTTAGATGCCTTTTAATATTTATTTTTGATATGTTTATATAGCATCCTCACGTGGGAAACTCCACTTTAGCACATGGTGAACAACTCACCATCCCACAATCTTATACATAGAGCCACTCACATCCGAAAGGGAAGGAGATTTTTAGGGGAGTGAAAAGTTTGTCGTGGTTAAAACCAACTTGGTCTTCATTGACCAGGGAGAGGAAGAAAAATAGAGCACAACATGAAGAAGGGAGAGAGCCAGAGTCGTGACCACAAAGGAGATAGAGCACTCAAGAGAGTGAAACACATAATCAAGAAAAACAGAGTATAGATTGAAGAAGGCGGAAGCTGAGGTAGAACACAGAGAAGAAATAGAGCGCGGTGAGAAACAGAGGAAGAGAGCATCACAGCGATTGGAAACAAAACACGTTTCAGTGTGTATAGAAAAACCAGCAGAGGTATTTGAAAGTAGATAGGAACTAACTTTGATACATGGGTGAGCCACTGTATGCGAGTTATATAATATATATATATATATATATATATATATATATATATATGCATGCGTATCATCTGTGAGCATGCGTATTCATATATTGGGGCATGTTAGTGTGTATGTGTATATTATGTATATGAGTTATATATGTTATATATATATATATGTATGTATGTATATAGGCGTGTGTATGTGTCGTTAGATATATGATGCGTGTATATATATATAAACATATCTCTGTGTGTGTATATGTATACTATATATATATATATATATAATATTTGTATGCATATTCCATTTCCTCTTCTCACTTTGTGGTTTATTTGAATATTATAATTATTAATCTAATGGCCCTGGATCATTTGAACCCAGACTTATCTGCTGCTACATTTCCTTTTTGCAATACATGAAGAAAATCAAGTCTGTGAATTATGAGCATCGAATTAGAAGGCATTGCTTGGAGTACCTTTATTTATTTAACATGATTTACTTGTTATCATGGCTGTTATGGTGTATTTTTATTATTATTACTTTAGGTTGTAACTTGTGTCTAATTTATAGATAACTTTTAAAATATTTTTTTATTAGCCGATGATAAGTTGGAAAACAACTAATTTTTTAGAATAGTGCATTAATTTCTATCTCTATGCGAAGTTTTATTATCATATTGCGTGATTGTTAATTAATGTAGTAGGATAATAAATAAAAAAAGAAAAATGATCTTTAATGGAATAAGAGGCCGACTCCATTAGAGTGGATCTTCCCTTATTTTTTTTAATTAAATAAAATACTCACTATGCAATTGTGTAACGATGCAAGTGGGGTAGAATTTTTCTAAAATTAAATTCATTAAGTCTAGACCTTTGAAAATTAGACTAAATACTCATTACGCGATTATATAACAATGTCTGTGAAGAAAAGTCTCTAAAAAATATCCTTTTAAAACAAATTTCAAAAATACTCAAAAATACTTCTTTAAAAATAATTTTCAAAAGCACAAAAGACATCTCTCTATTTTAAAATATTACTAATTTTTACGAACTACGTGGACTTTGATCTCAACAGCTGGGTACGTAGGCCCTAGGCACTGCCTAGCCAAGTCTGTCTTTGTATATATTTATTTGTTCTTTTTTTTATTATATATTTTGTTATCTCTTTCTTTTGTGATTTATAAGGGTAATTTTGAGGTGACTGTTAATAATTGTACGCTATCTAAATCAAACGTATAGGGTGCCTAACACCTTCCCTATGCGGTTCAACTTCTGAACTTAGTTTCTCTTTAAATGCAGATCGTCAAATTTTAAGGTTTTTTTTTGAAGTTTTTTTCCTAATAAATAAAATTTTGGTGTAGGCTCCAAATAAAATTGGTTTTCAATTTCAAAAGATGATTTTATATTTAGATTTCTTTTTCAAAGGAATGTCGGCCGGTCACATTTCAGGTGTGACAACCATCCCACTGAACGCCATCGACAATGGGTATAGCCTCTGTGCCTGTAATGGTTGGTCTTGGACCCATAGTATGCGATGTCCATTCATCCACCTCGTTCTCAAACCCAACACCAAGGTGGTCAATGAACAAGTCAGGTTGCTCAGCCTCACTATCCGAAAAGTCACACTCGGTCAAGTCCACCTCTTCATCATCAGATTGGACACCCTCACTTGCACTGTCCTCAGGTTAGTCAGTCCTTCCTTCTTCTTCAATTTTATCAATAGGCAAAAATGATTCTCCAACTTTGTGGTCTACATACACTTGCAACACCATGAAATCTTTTGCCTAAAGCTTCTCTAAAATTCGAACCACGTTTCCATCATTCTTAAACGGGGAAATAGTGCTCATATCTTGATCACCGAAATTGTACCACATATCAACTTCAATATTATAACTGCTTTCTTTTACAAAGGATATGATGTCAGTGGCTGTGATGCAATCAGGGTCATGCTCCTTGGTCACCTCCTTGCTCCCCCCCAACACACATAACACAGATGGAGAAAATACAATCTTGCCTCCATAGTACACTTCCAATGTTATAGTTTTCATGGTGGCTTGGCACCAAAAAAAACCAAATACAATAAACCAATTAAAATATAGATTAATAAACTATAAAATGCACATTTATGCCTCAATATATCGTTTAAATAAAATACAATAAAGCAAATACATATCCCTGTCAAACAATATTTTAGTTGACATATTATGTGAAAGGAATCATTATATCATTTAACTTATCTTTGTGAGACTTTTAATAGTGATATGAGGAAGATTATTATATTCAAAGTTATGGAGTAAAACTACATCAGTAACCACATTTTATTAAATAGAATTCTTCTTTCCTATTGCATCTAGACCCACATGTATGATTATTAATTGGGACCACCTAACTTTGTATAATCCCTTCCCAAAACTGAAAAAAGCACAAAAGTTTGTCCTTTATGTGCTATATATTTTTACTCCCTCATGTGCATCATGTACATCTAAATCCATGTGCATCCTATATCAAAATATATATACATTACTCACTTCAACACTTTGCAGACCTTCAACCACACTGGTCTCATTTTTTGTAGGAAAGTTAGACATCGTCTGTGATTCTGAAGTCACACTGCGGTCATCTTCCTCCATACCCAAAATCACTGGTCTCGCCATGCGTAATGCACCGGCCTCGCACGCACTGGGGTCGTCTTCCCACTGTTCAAGCTCACTTCAATCCTTTAGGTCGTCTTCCTCACCCACACACACCAATCTCACTGTGCGTTACACACCGACCTCGCATGCATTAGGGTCATCTTTCTCTCTTGCATGGTTGAAGCTTGTTTCAATCCTTCTGCTCCAATTCGTGTTTCGAAGGCTAAGTTTCAATCATCAGTTTATGAAGAGATTACTTTAGGGTGAAGAAGTGAATGCTTTAGCGTTTCAATCTATTAGAATTTCAGGAAGCCTGTGCACATAAAGAGAATGCTCCCACATTTGAAGAATGCTGACTAGGCAATCTAGCAATCTGATGTGGTAAATAAAATGATGATGTGGCAAAAAATGTACAATATGAAAGTAATAGTTAGAACCCAAGAGGGGGGTAAATTGAGTTTTATAAATTTTTCAGAAAACTTTATTGGAAGTTAAAATAATTTTCTATAAAAGTACAATGCTTAGGATAATAAATACAACACAGAAAATCAATGTGCTATCAAAATGAATGATTATAAGGATCAAGGAAATAAAGAATAGATAACAATAAGCACAAATAAAGGAGTGAGGGATAGAGAGAGTAAACTCAGAGATTTATACTGGTTCGACTAATCTCAAGCCTACATCCAGTCCTCAAGAAGTCACTTGAGTATTTTCACTATACTTGTAAGTTTGATCCGGGTACTTGCAAACCACTACAAAGAATTTCGTTAGCCAAGGCTCCTCCACAACCCAACAGAGAATTTATGAATCCGGGCTCCTCCTCAACCCTCTAGAGAATTTTTGCTAAACTGGCTTCTCTACAACCCAAAGGAAAGCTCTCTTAATAAATGCTCTATCAAGGAATACTCTCCTTGATGATACAAGTTAAGATAATATTTATGTTGATCAAAATCAACAATTATAGAGAAACTCTCTAAAAACAAAGTATATGTTACATTGATAAGCTCAGAAGGGTATAATCTACACAAGAGAGGACTTACATATGATCGATGCTCAGCAATAAAAGTGTTCTCTCCTCAGTTTTGATAGCCCCCAAGGTTGATATATATAGTCCAAGGACGAATAAGACCATTGGGGATAGATCCAAGGTTGTTCCATAATGATGTCAGCAAAAAATAGCCGTTACACCACATTTTCTGGTGTCGGTGGTCGACCAGTGTAACACGATGGTCGACCAATGTAGTCCAGAAGTGATTCATCAGTCACACTGGTCGACTAGTGTAGATGGGGTAGTCGACCAACGCTTATGGTTCCTCCTCACGATATTGCTTACTAGGGTCCGTTGGTCGACCAGTGCAGATATGGTGGTCGACCAACACTTATAGTCTTCAAGGATCTTTGTTTCTGGAGCTCGTTGGTTAACTAGTCAAGATGGGGTGGTCGACCAGTGCTTAAATACTTTTGCTTCTGGAGCTCGTTGGTCGACCGGTCAGCACAGGGTGGTCGACCAGTGCTCAAAGACTTTTACTTCTGGAGCTCGTTGGTCGACCAGTCAGCATAGGGTGGTCGACCAGTGCTCAAAGACTTTGCTTTTGGAGCTCGTTGGTTGACCAGTCAGGATGGGGTGGTCAACCAGTCACTTGTTATCTTCAAATACTTTGTTTTTAAAGCATGATGATTGCTATCTTGATGCATCCAAGCTTCGAATACTTCAAATCTTCTAATTCTTCATTGCTTGGAGCTTTGTTGTTTTCTTGAGTGAAGCATGATGTTGCTTTTCCTTATTCTTCAATCCAATGTTCACTCTTCTTGTTTTTAAACCAACTTATGAAATATATCTTACTTGCAAACCCAATGGTAAGTTCAATTCATGATAATAGCATGATTCAATATATGAAACATACATATTAAATAACATAATCATGCTTATGTACTTGTAGCATATATATGATAATTAACCTTTATATATATCAATGCTACAATTCAAATACATTTGTCATCATCAAAACTTATGGCATATAGCCTTAGGGCTAACAATCTCCCCTTTTTTTATGATGACAAAGCACCAAAGAAAAATATGTATCACAAGATAATAAATGCAATGTTATAAGCATATACACATATTTTTCTACTGTTTCTTCTCCCCCTATTTGACATCAACAAAAAGGTGTAAGCAACACAATATGTAGAAGTTAAAGCAAATACCTTCTTTAAGCCAAGATAGCAGAAAATGTCAATATAGCATGGGGTGAGGATACATCAAAACTTATTATTGTTTTCATTAACATAAAAAAAATTTTAGAAAATTTTTCATGTCAAATGAAATGACCCAAAAGATAAAACTTGAAAGAGTTTTAGGCTCCCCCTTAAACCTTGCATAATTTGAAAAAGAATAATAAATATCCAATTTTCAAAATGTATTCTTTTTCAAGATCATCTATATATATTCAAGGGAGACAAAGCTTCCCCTGAATTTCATAACTCTTTTCCTTTGAAAAAAATTGTTCAAATCAGTATAAAGGAAAGTCAGTTTTTGATTTACAGAATTTTGAAGTAAGATTTTTGAAGAAATATCTGCAATATTTCCGTTGAAAATGAATTCTACTTGTTCATGAAAAGGAATTTTAGTAAATAGCAGAAATATTGAAATCTTTGAAATATGTAACAAATAATAAACATCATTTACTATCATATGATAGAAATATTTACAGCACCCAACAGAAGTATGATATATGGATTATCAAAGCATGATATAAACAAGAATATTAATCATAATCCATAAATCAAATAATAATATTTTTCAAGACTTTGAAAACAATTTCTGCTTATATGCATAAAAAAACATTTCAACATATACCAGAAGTAATTTAAAATGAGGATATTCAAATCCTTTTCTTTTCAAAATAGATTTTGCTTCAATATGGCAAAGCAGTTTCAGCACAATGGAAGCAATTTAAAAAAAATTCATAATATTTTTCTAAAACAATTTGCTTCAAAAATAATTTAGAAATATTTATCCAAGGAAGCAATATATATGGATTAGTGTAACAAAATATAATCAAGGATATAGTTCATAATCCATGCACCAAACATCAATATTTTTCATCCCTTTGTCAACAACAAAAGAGAGCTTTTAAAAACTTTTCTTTTTCAAAAAGAATATTGCTTCATATGATTAAACATATTAGCATAGCAGAAGTATTTTTAAAATCCTTTTTCAAAACAAATTTGCTCCACAAAAGATATGATGGATTTCAACACAACGAAAGCAATTTATATACCCATTCAAGATATAAGACATTAGAACCAGGATATATATATATATATATATATATATATATATATTACAAATCACAACAAAAGCAATTGACAATGGATTGATTAGAGGATATAAACATGAGAATCTATAATCCATAAACCATTAAGTACAAGGAGTGAAGGATATATATTTGAAGAAGATTAGTCAAGCATGTATAATATCCATTTTGAGATGAATAAACATACCTCTCAAAATTCTTTTATCCAATTGACAGCTCGTTCTTACCCTTTTTTTGCAAGAGCTTGTTCATCCAAACTTTATCTTGGTGTAGAGACAATTTATTTTGCAACCCTTGACTATTTGATCCTTGATGAAGATTTCAACTTTCTATAGTTTGACTATCCTTTTGGAAGAGTCATTTTTGCCTTTAAGCTTTTTCATCAACAAAGAAATATCCTTGCACAAGATGTGATTAATAGATCTAAAAATCATATAATCATTTGATACATGATAGGCAAGGAAAGTTACTTCAAAGAATTTGTGGCAAAAGAAATGTTTTTCTCCTTTGAAGGATGAGCCACTATAGTTCATTTTTAGCTTGAGATGCAAAAGAGACATTGAAAATAATATATGACCGTTTTTATCTATTATGTCTCTATCTGCACTTTTTCTGTTTCAACTTTCATAGAGTTTTCAAAATAGTTTTTAATCAGCTTAGAAACTCTTTCTTACCATTCATCTAATCATTACATAAAGCTTAAAATGCTTTGAGGATTAAAGATCTATTTTAAGCAAGGCTAGATATTACCAACGTTTTGAGTGCGCATACTTGATTAGAATCACCATCTTCATTGTTGAATCATTCATCCTTTGTCATTGCAACCTTGGTCTTGAGAGTATTTTCCCTCACAAAATAATATGACTCTTAATTTTAGGTACCTAAATAATTTGCGTCCTTGATGGGTTAGTTCATAATTCTCAAGCAATAGAGAAGTTTATTATATCAATAAGAATGCTATGCCTCCATGGAATCCAAAAATTTGTAGAGAAATCATTCTTCTTTAATGATTGATATCATAAAAAGCATAGGAGATGAAAATCTGTTGAAATGAGGATTTCTTAAATTATTTCTTTTCAAAACGATTTTTGCTTCAATATGATAAAGCAAAATTTTTTTTAAAACAAACTCGTTTAAAAGAAAGATTCTATGAAAAGATTATCTGAAAAACTTTAGCAAAAAGAATTTCTGAATCCTTTTATTTTAAAAAAATTGCTTCAAAAGGCATAAGATGTAGAAGAAGATGCAGCACAATAAAAGCAACATATATATCCTTTTTAACGATAATGATAGAAGATATTATAATAGGATATATATCACAAAAAATGCAAATTATATACTTATATAAGATATGCCATATTATAATTAGAGTATATAAGAGCATAGCAATTTTTATGGATTAGCAAAAGATATAACCAGTATAAGGCACAATCCATAGGTAGAAGAAGATTTCGAGTAAGTACTGATTGAGATGCATCTTCAATGATGAGTTACTTAGGATGACTTTTGGCATGCCTCAAATCCTTCGGAAGATTATCATGGTTACTTGATGACTCCTTCTCATGAGGAAACTTTTCTTCTTGGGGCTTTTCTTCTTCTTGAGATAGATTGGCATTCTTTTTAATGCCATTATCTCCTTTGAAATAAAGGTACTCTTTTCATTTTCAAAACTTTGAAAATAATTTTTTTTTGCTTATGTATAAAAACATTTAAGTACATTAGCAGATGTAATTTTGAAATAAGGATTTCCAAATTATTTTCTTTTCAAAACATTGTTTGCTTTAACATGACAAAGCAAATTTCAAATTCTTTTCCAATATTTTTGAAATAATTCTTCTTGAAGGAATGTCACCAAATTTAGCACAGTAGAAGAAAATATATATCTATTATCATATATAAAACATTTTATATCCAGGATACATCATATCATATCATCTCAGTAGAGGTATTATGTATTTTGAAAAGTATACATATATTCATTCAAGGCTAGAAAAACATTTTCTCACATGAATATATATATCATCATTACATAGAAGAAGCAAGTTACATATTCATTCAAGATAAAACATATTATAACCAGAGTATGTAGTAGCAAAATTGAGGTGATATGGATTAATAAGATGTAATTGGATATAAGCTATAATCCATAACCAATGGTCCATAAACCATAGCTTTGAAAAGATATGACATGTATGATGCTCAAACCATGATTAATGGTATAAAGACAATTTAAACATTTAACATATCTTTATATGCAATGAGGTGATTAAGTATGTAAGATATCAGAGAACAATATGTCATTGCAATGAAAGTATGTCAGAAAAAAAATTGCCAATATAGCCAATTATGATCAGAGAGTATCACTCAATTAAATAGTATAGTGGTAAAGGATAGAGATACTCATCAATTTTAGTATACTCTTGTTGCTTCTTAAAGTTCCTCCTCAAGATTTTGATATCCTTATTTTGCTTATTGCTCTTCTTTTGATCCTATCTTCTTGCAATTTTAATGAACTTAATTGACTTATTATTGGCAAGATCCTCTTGAAAATAATCTCTTATAAGATCACCCATGAAGCTTTAAAGAGATCAGTAAGTACATAGCAGCAAAATTTAAATTCTTTAGTTACTGTCATGCGCTGGTCGACCAACGTGTGTCAGGTGGTCGACCATCGTGTAGTTGGGTAAGCACTCAGTGAACACTGTCTACCATTGGTCAACCAGTGTGCATTGGTTGGTCAACCACTTGCAGTGAGAAATCCCTTTGTGCACACTGCCTTGCATTGGTTGACCAATGTAAGTGGGCTGGTCGACCACTTGCATCTTAGGGTGCATATATATTCACTCAGTGTTCGGTGTTGGTCGATCACTGATGGGTACGTTGGTCAACCAACCAACTACAGAATTATAAAACTTACTGATCTCAGAGTGCAAAGGAATGAAAAAGTGCCCTAGAGGATAAATTTGAGGATTAACTCCTGCAAAATACTTTTGGTGGAGCACTTTGATGCTTAAATTAGCAATGTCCAAATAAATCTCGAAAATCAAGAGCAACATTATGTTTAAGATATCCCATATTAATAAAAATGCTATGTTTCCATGAAATGCAATTTTGCAAGAAATTTGATTTTATTGAAAATATTTAAATAAGATTACAACAAGGATAAACATTACAGGCAGGAGTAATCTTATTGTTGTGAAAGCAAGAGAAGTATGCATGAAATGGAAGCAAGTTTTCATGATGCGGTAAAAAGGAGAGTTTGAGCAGTATTTAGAAGAAAGATTTTGGCTCAAAACAAAATTTGAATCTATAGACCGCACACCTAAGAATTGTTTTCAGATATAGCATGCATGAATATCAAAAATAGATGAAAGGCATGCTAGAAAGCAAGCATAAGCATTTGATACAGTAAATATATCAATCAAATTTCTTACAATACATTTCAGTTTATATGTTTACTTGTCCATTGCCTCCTTTTAATGCAAGAAAGTGGAGTTTCAATGATGCAACCACTGAAAATTCATTTCTACTCCTTGCTTCGAGGCAAATCTGCAAATTAATCCTTTGTCTTTGATACCCAAATTTCTTTGGGTTTGCCTGGGTCATGAGTTCCTTTTTGAACCCATTTCATTTTTACTCCATGAACAAGATTTTTCTTATAAAAGCAGGAGTAAGATTTGTGTCCTTTCAGTCCACAATAAAAACAAGTGTAAGTTGGACTATTGGACATATTTGCAGAAACAAAGAAGTTTTTAAGTTTGATTTCTTTTTAGAAACAAGACCAGCTTTGTTAAACTTTCTTCTTTGTTTCAAAACTAAGATATTTAAAATTTCTCTATCTTGAGAAAATTTTGCAAGTGTGTTTTTAAGATCATCATTTTCTTTTTTCAAAGAATCACACTTGTTGCAAAAGCAGTTTTTGTTGGTAGAGATACTTCCCTTTAAAATCAAATTCTCTTCCTGTAAAGTTCTATTTTGATTTTCAAAACCAAAATTCTCTTCCTTAGAAATAGAAAATTCATTTTTCAATCTTTCCAACTCATTTTCAAGAGAAGAGTTTTTCTGTTTTGAAATACTTAGTTTCTTTGCAAGTATCAGAGATTCTTCATATAAATCATCAAAAGCATCTTGTAATTCTTCAAAAGAGTAGTCAAATGAATTTACCTCATTTTCATCTCTGGCCACAAGACAGATGCAGGTTTCTTCATTTGTGTCCTCATCATCAGAATTGATATTTCCCCAAATAGAGGATAGGTAAGCTTTCTTTGATGATTTAGCTTTTAGTTGTGGTTTCTCTTCTTCTCCTTTTTCTTTTTCTTCTGTCTCCTTTGTGATTTGAGATTTTCCTGTAAGTTCAACACAAAGAACTTGTAATTGATTAATCACAAGTTGTATCTCATTAATGGTTTTGCAATTGTTCATTTGAGCAATTTCAAGTTCATTAATGAAACTTCTATACTTTAATTCCTCAGCAATAAGATCTTCCTCATATGTAACTTTAAGAGTTTCCCACATTTCTTTTACAGTTGCACAATTGAAAATTCTAAAAAATTCTTCTTGACTCAATGCACAAGAAATAATCAATTTTGCTTTAGCATTGAGTTGCACTAAACTTCTTTCAATATCATTTTATTCACTCTTGGGTTTTGGAATGCATTTTCCTCGTTCTTCTTTGACAGGCATACAAAAACCATTTTCTATAACTTCCTAGAGTTTATGGTCTACTAAAACTAAAAACATTTTCATTTCATACTTCCAATATTGAAAATGATTAGCATAAAAAACTGGAGGTTCTATGAGAGAATAATTTTCAGACATAAACCAATCACTAAATCCAACCATGTTTACTCTTAGACTGTTAAGTCTCAAATTAAGAGCCCAAGCTCTAATAACAATTGAAAGTAATGGTTGGAACCCAAGAGTGGGTGAATTAGGTTTTATAAATTTTTCACAAAACTTTATTGGAAGTTAAAATGATTTTCTATAAAAGTACAATGCTTAGGATAATAAATACAACACAGAAAATCAATGTGCTATCAAGATGAATAATT
Source organism: Biancaea sappan (assembly GCA_037074585.1). NCBI lineage: Eukaryota > Viridiplantae > Streptophyta > Magnoliopsida > Fabales > Fabaceae > Biancaea > Biancaea sappan. Next base: position 26,264,828 of record CM073501.1, on the reverse strand, counting down.
ATAAGGATCAAGGAAATAAAGAATAGATAACAATAAGCACAAATAAAGGAGTGCAGGATAGAGAGAGCAAACTTAGATATTTATACTAGTTCGGCTAGTCTCAAGCCTACATCCAGTCTTCAAGAAGTCACTTGAGTATTTTCACTATACTTGCAAGTTTGATCTGATTACTTGCGAACCACTACAAAGAATTTCGTTAGCCAAGGCTCCTCTACAACCTAACGGAGAATTTATGAATCCGGGCTCCTCCTCAACTCTCTGGAGAATTTATGCTAAACTGACTTCTCTACAACCCAAAGGAAAGCTCTCTCAATAAATACTCTATCAAAGAATACTCTCCTTGATGATACAAGTTAAGATAATATTTGTGTTGATCAAAATCAACAATTACAGAGAAACTCTCTAAAAATAGAGTATATGTTACATTGATAAGCTTACAAGGGTAGAATCTGCACAAGAGAGAATTTACAGATGATGCTCAACAATAAAAGTGTTCTCTCCTCAGTTTTGATAGCCCCCAAGGTTGATATATATAGCTCAAGGACGAATAAGACCGTTGGGGATAGATCCAAGGTTGTTCCATAATGATGTCAGCAAAAACTAGTCGTTACAGCACATTTTCTAGTGTCGGTGGTCGACTAGTGTAGCACGATGGTCGACCAGTGTAGTCCAGAAGTGATAAATCAGTCACACTGGTCGACCAGTGTAGATGGGGTGGTCGACCAACGCTTATGGTTCCTCCTCAGGATAGTGCTTACTAGAGCTCGTTGGTCGAAGTCAGGATGAGGTGGTCGACTAGTGCTCAAATACTTTTGCTTCTGGAGCTCGTTAGTCGACCAGTCAGCATAGGGTGGTCGACCAGTGCTTAAAGACTTTTACTTCTGGAGCTCGTTGGTCGACCAGTCAGCATAGGGTGGTCGACCAGTGCCCAAAGACTTTGCTTTTAGAGCTCGTTGGTCGACCAGTTAGGATGGGGTGGTCGACCAGTCACTTGTTATCTTCAAATACTTTGTTTTTAGAGCATGGTGGTTGCTATCTTGATGCATCCAAGCTTCCAAGACTTCAAATCTTCTAATTCTGTATTTATTGGAGCTTTGTTGTTTTCTTGAATGAAGCATGATATTGCTTTTCCTTGCTCTTCAATCCAATGTTCACTCTTCTTGTTTTTGAACCAACTTATGAAATATATCTTACTTGCAAATCTAATGGTAAGTTCAATTCATGATAATAGCATAATTCAATATATGAAACATACATATTAAATAATATAATCATGCTTATGTACTTGTAGCATATATATGACAATTAACCTTTATATATATCAATGCTACAATTCAAATACATTTATCATCATCAAAACTTATGGCATATAGCCTTAGGGCTAACACAATCAGTGTTGACCGTTAGTTTGACTAACAGTCAACTAACTTTAAGGGGTATTTTGTACAAGATAAAAGTTGAGGGAGTCTTTTGCTGAGTTTAGAACTTTAGGGGAGATTTTTCATATAGAGCAAAGTTTAGGGGGTAAAGTTCAATATTCCTTAAATAAAACTATAATATGAATTTTTCATTAAATTTGTATTTTTTTATTCCTTTTCACTCCTATTGAAATACTTTTCATTTTCCTCAACTCTCATATTAATTTTTTCTGCCCTTATTTTCTTTTTCAAAATTTCCCACTTAATCTTTTCAGTTTTTCTCCCCTAATTTCTCTCCAGTTTGCCAAATGTGGTCCCTCCATGCCACAATTAATCTAATTTTCTAATTCTTCAAATTCATAATTTATCTCCTTATCCAAAATTTTCATTTAATGCCAGGTGCCCACTCCCCATGTCTCTTCTCAACTCTCTCTCTCTCTCTCTCTCTCTCTCTCCATCCATTTATGATTTCCGAAATCAATTCCCAGTTTCATGGCCAAATCCCAAATCTAGTGCACAACCATTTTAACCTAACTCCTGCTTTGCTCCTGCGTTTGGCGTTCCTACTATACTGTAATTGGCCAACCCCACCAAGCTCTGTTTTATTTTGTTTCTGCTAATCTCTCTGCTTATTCTATTATACTAATCTCTCATTTTATCTATTTTAACACGCCCCACATAATGAGAGAATGAGAGTGTAATAGAACAGAGAATGCAGTATCGACTCCACTTACTCATGCCCACGCCCTATATGACTCACTCTGCTAAATTCTGCTCACTCATGCCCACGCCCCATGCGACTCCCTCTACTAATCTCTGCTCTACTATAATCACAACGCTGTGCAATATATATGGCATTCACATCGACACACACCAGTACATACTGTCTGAAATTCACCCCGCAATTCCAGAATTTCAAAATTTTCGCCAGGAAATAAAAGGATAAGTAGAACCAGATCTTATAATCAGTTAACAGATCAAAACTTACAAAAGAAAGGAACACATAATTCTTGAGTTTTCATAATCTTTAAAAAAAACCAAAAGGAGTACTAGAAAAATCGAAATCTTTTATACAATACAAAACATGCAAGGATTCGATCAATCCCAAAGGAAAGAAAGCTGAATTTTGGAGAGCCAAAGAAAAAAAATTAAAAAATATAAAATTGTGAATTGCTCCAACGACATTCTCTCTTCTACTCTGAGAAATTTCCTTCTTTCTAGCAATTCCAACAATGGGGTGAAAAATTAATGGGCTTCAGGCTTCTTTATATTTTATATTACTACTACAAATCACAATAAGCTAGGTGATCAAATGGTAAACATGTGCTAGTATTTAATCTAAAGTAGTAGGGTTCAAGTCTTGCACATTGCATTTTATTGATAAAGTATCAATATTTTATTATTTAAAAGAAAGTTCATTTTCAAAATGTGAGACTTTCGATGACGACATTTAAGGTAGCGCGACTTCAGCTGTCATTAAGAATCCTTGTACTCAAAGCAATTCCAATGATGGGGTGAAAAATTAATGAGTTTCAGGGTTCTTTATATTCTATAATTATTACTATAAATTACAACAAGTTAGGTGATCAAATGGTAGATGTACAATACCTTAAACTAAAGAACTAGGGTTTAAGTCTTGTACGTTGCATTTTACTGATAAAGTATCAGCATTTTATTATTTTAAAAAAATGTCAATATATTTTTAGTGGTGACATTAAAAGTCGAAAAGTGAGACTTTCGGTAATAACATTTGTGGTTGCCACTGAAAATCCTTCCATGACGACTTCAAATGTCGCATAAAAAATTTGACTTTTAGTAACAACTTTTAATGTTGTCATTGAAAATAAACATAACATTCAGTGACAAATGTTTTGTCGTCACCAAAAAGTCACAACTAAAAGTACTTTTTTTTTTTTTGCCCTTTTGTAGTGAAGGACATAGGTGAGCCATCCTTTTTTCAAGGAAAAAAATATGAACTAAATAAATTATAAAAGTGCTTTCATTTTTCTATGGACAAAATTACTTTCAACTACTTAAGCTCGTAGGCCAATGCAAATTTATTCTTTAAAAAAAATTTGTAGTGAATCTATATACGAAAAATTATTTTAACATTACTGTTTCAATGCATAAGTGGCTAAAAGCTTTCGTATCATGAGTATATAATTATAAATTGGACTCTAAAGAATCCAAGCTCCTTGAGATGCATTACATTGGTACCTTGTTGATGAATCTTGTTGCAAGGAGAGAGTTCTATAAAATCATTAAAGGTGTGAGTTGAACTGTACATGGGATCGGAGGCCAATTTTATTGTTTAAAGTATACTTGAAACTACTAAGTAGGAACAAAATAGTTTATTTAAGTGGTTTGACCTTTTTTTTTAAATAAGATCTTGAGTTCGAGTTTTAAAAAATTAACTAATACTGTGACCTGTGCAATGTACGGGCTTATATATAAATCTTACAATTTTCATATTATAGAAAAAATAACAATTGATATATGGGAAAAAAATACATATATAAAAATTATGACAAATTCAGCCATTGTTAAAATAAGGTATATTTCATCCAAAAAATTTTTTTTATCCAAAATAATTTTTTTAATAAAATTATCTATATGAAAAACATCCATCTAGGTACCTTGCTCGTCATTAACTTTTAAAAATATTTCAATATATTTAAAAATATATACATTCTAGGTATATAGGACATTGGATAATGTAAATTTATGCTATTCATCATAATTATAGAAAAATATACTAAATACATAACTTATTTTTGTCAAAATGATAAATATTGAACTAGTTAGATAGCAATTGTTAAATCAGTTATATGTAGAAAATAAAACTTCGTTACTTGCCCAATCACACGTCTTTAGATTTCGCCTTATACGTGACGTTTGCAATCCTTCTTGTTTACTACAATATAACAATTAATGTGGAAATTACATGAAAAATTAAAAAAGGAATTAACCATCACATCACCAATTTATAGATAAATTTCTAAATATTACAAATACAATTTCATAAATATTATTCACACTTTGCTCTTCTATGCCCAAATAGCTATTTCATTTTAGACACCACGTATTTAATTGCATATTTTATTATTTATAACATGTTTCTTATATTTTTCAAAAAGTGTGATCCACCATTTACCTATATAATTTTTGGAACATAACCAACGAAAAATATTTATAGACAAAATAATATAATTGTAATACAAAAGAAAAATAAAATATAAATGTGTATTTACAAATTATGGTTACTATGCTAGTATACGGTACTGTTTACCTGTATAATACTATTTACGTATATGATACTGTTTACTTATACAATTGAAATATCAAGTACTAGATGTGGTTTGGTCATAAGAGAAAACTAGAAAGAAGTTCGTATGAGAAAATGACGTTTTATGTGTAAAAATACCCTTAGGGACTAAAGTGAAAGGACTGAATTGAAAAGAAACTTAAAGGTTTAAGGTGACAGGATAGTTTTCTCTTTAATTTTTAAATAGTAAAAAAAAATTATAATCCGTGGTGCTTTCCGGATTTTGCACAGTAAATCGAATTATTAAGGTGTATAATAAATTACATTATTAGAAATGTCATTTTCATAAATAGTAAGTTAAATATTTTATTAGTGCATAGTATCAAATAGTACTTTTGACTTTTCCTATAAATAGGCTCTTTCATTTCACTTCTAAACTCACACCTTCAACTTCTCTTCTTCTCTCCTTAAGTTTCTCTTACTCCAATGCTAGGCTTCTGAGATTTTGGGCCTTTCCTTTTCAGTTTAGGTAAGGATACTATGCCCTTTCTATGTCTTTCAAATTTTAGAAGTTATTTTCTTAAGTATGCTCTGTGGTTGCGGCTTTGGCTGATCTTCCACATCAGAAAAAACTGTCTTTAGCTGTTTACATATTATTTTGATTTTCTGATTACCGAAATAGGATGTAAACTGTGAAGAATACATGTCTAGGAAAGTTTTGGCTAAAGAAAGACCTAGTTTTTAAGTGTGTCCATTGTGACCCTCCACTCTTTCCTAGGAACTTACCTGGTGTACTCTTTTACAGATTGTATTCTCTATTTCTAGTATAAACAGTCTCCGTATATATAAATAGTGACCGTATATATGAATAGTGCCATATGTATGAAGAGTATCCGTGTGTATGAACAATATCTGTACGTATAAATAGTATTTATATGTATAAATAGTAACCGTATATATGAATAGTGACCGTATATATGAATAGTAACTATATGTATAAACATTGTTTGTATGAAAACAATCATAACGTATTTTTTCTAATCTTTCATGAAAATCTCCGTAGCGGAGCACTGAAATTCACCTGAGTACTCTTGTCTGTAACGACTTAGAGAAGTGATACTCGTACGGAATTCAGGTGAGTGAAACGACCCAGTTTTAATAGAGTTTTAGTGTTACTGGTGATAAAAAGTATGTCGTAGGACACTCCCAAGATTCATAGGGGGAAATTGGATTCATAATGACGAATTTAAGGAGATAATTAATCCAGAAGTACGGATAAGACGAAATAAGTATTTCATGATGATGTGAAGTTTGAATCTTTTTAATGGTTATCTTGATTTGTGGTTTATAAATCTATAATATAGTTATATACTATACCTGTTATATGGATGAATATTATATTGTATTTCTGATTATGATATGAAATATTGTACTATTGATTGTGATTGAGCGGGACAGTACCCCCTCTCACGGTAAGGCGGAAAACCCGGTTGAAAGGGTGTCTTGACCAATGAGTGTGGAGACAACGATTCCCTCAGTAGGGATATAGCCCGGATTGGTGATAAATCCGTGAGGCGCCCTAGCTAAGAGGATGAGGTTGTGTGTCATGGCGGAAATATACAAAATTGGTGAGTTGGCCTGTGTGCGCTCTCTGGGATATATTGCCATTGATGAGTACTAGTAACGTTTGTTGAATTGATTGTGCGTCATGGCGGAAATATACAGAATTGGTGAGCTGGCCTATGTGCGCTCTCCGGGATATATTGCCATTGACGAGTACTAGTAATGTTTGTTAAATTGAATGAATTTTTATCTTCTTGTATGTAATTTCTAACTATGTCTATTGGTTGAGTATGAGCCTTCGGATATACTTGCATGATTGGTAACGTATTTGAATTTTATTAACGCGAGGCCGATTCGCTCACAGAGTTTAAAAGCTCACACTCTCTGTACAATTTTTTTTGTTCAGATCAGGTTGCTAGCCAAGAATATCTGCTAGAGGAGTAGATCACTTTCGACCTTCCCGCTGTCGGGTAGGCCCCTCTTTTTTTATAGATTATGTTGCTCTGTAATCGTCTAGGACATCTAGGTCAGGGGTTTGGTATTTGGCTTGTATGTCAGCATAATAACGTATTTTATATTGAAAATCTATTATTATATGCAAATCATCTGTATGAATTTCAAATAAGAAAATTTGATATATTTTCTTCAGGAATGGTTATTTTGATAATATAGAGATAATGACTAATAATTTAATTCATGGGTAGAATTTATCGAAAGGCTTACACTGATGGGATATTCATCATTGTGCCGGTCATGTGCCCAGAAAACGGGTCGTGACAATAACAAAAGAAAAAAAATTTATAACTGCAAAAGAAGAAGAAATTACATCTCAAGAAAAATGCTTTCAAGATTTGAACCCTTGTCATTCCAAGAAAACATGGTCCTTCAAATTATAGTTAAGGGGTGTGGCTCTTCTCCAATAATAAATTCATATTATTTTTAAATTCTTATTTTTCCACCTAGAAAAAATACACCTAAGGCTAATTATCTAATTAATTGTATAATTAAGGCTAATTATCTAATTAATTGTATAATTAAGACATTTATAATTGTTTTATGCCCAAAAAGTAGAAATTTTTTTTTCTTTTCATGTCAAAATTAAAGGAGCATATTGACATTTAAAATTCAAATTATCAAAAAATAAATGTTATTTCCATTCAAAAGTTACCATTCCAAAACCAAATCTAAAAGTTTATAGCATTTAAAAACAATGAAAATTAAAACAAAATTTACAACTCTTTAAGATTGATCTATAATCGCCAAAAATTATATTCATGAATATGTAAAATCTACAACTAAATAAATTCCAGTGCAAAAGAGACTCGTTAAATATTTCACAACAAAAAATCACATAAAATACATATATTCATTCTTTTGTTCTTCCTCCTTCTTTTGTTATACATTTCGATGAGTGAAAAGTCTTCAAATTCTGCGCTCCATTAAGTGGAAGAAGGTCAAATTTTGAAGTATTTGGAACCCAAAAAACATTAAATTGAGATCAGTTTTTTTAATGAAAAAAAAAAGTACCTCTATTTGCTGTCAATAAAAAAGTTCAATTTTTTTTCCCACTTTCCATTCCAAACTGCATTTGCCAAACTTATATTATTACATTACATTTCACTAATGTAAGTACATTCAGATTGCTTTATTGATTTTTGGTGCACATCAAACCATTCTATTTAAGAAGTCCTCTTGATCCATCTTCAAATTCATTAAAATTGCATTCAACTGAAACAAAAAAATAAAAAAAGAAAAATGAGATTGGTGGTCTATCAAGCTTGTTATGATCAAAATTTGTCTTTTTTAACTGTTTCTTCTTCTTTAATTTCTATAAATATATATTTAGATTAGCAATAATGAGTTAAACAACTCTAAATTTATTGAAATTTAAACAGCTCTACGTAACCTAAATATATTTGTAATTATTTTGCCTAAACAAAGATATTTTAGATTTCATACGTTTTGAGATGGGCATTAGAAGTTTCTGAAATACTCACAATTAACTGCATACTAAAAATTTCACTAAAATCATTGGTGGGCTCTTCTATATGGCGCTCAAACTCTTTTTGGTATGGTCATCTTGAAATTTGAGCAATTATTTTAGAATTTGAAATAAATAATTTTTTTTGGTAATTTTACACAAATTTTGAGATTCTATAAGATAATTTTACAGTAATCATTTTACAAAGTATTGTGTTTATAGAAAAATGTTCTTTTTTATATTCTTGAAAGACATTTATCCCCCATACAATATAGTCTCAAAATAAATACATTACTACAAGAAAATCAGTAATTAAAGACAAAAAAATCATCTCTAATTGGTTAGAGACGAATTCAAAAACAAAAAATTCTATCCCTAATCCTTTGATTGCAAAAACTCTTAGATAAAATAAAATTCCGTCCGTCCTTTTTTGATTCTCTCTCAAATAAGGGACGGATTTTTCCATTCCTAATTTTTTTTTAAATTCTTTGAACATGCCTAAGAACAAATGTATTGTTGGACTGGTTGAATTTGGCCACCCAGAAAAATTTTAGCCATATTAAATAATACTAAATTAGAAGACACATCTGTTCATTAGCCTTCTCAATTTAAGAGCGTCCACTGAAGCACTATATATAGAAAAAAGTGTGAGGTTCATCTTCTGGTCTGTCTGATGTGGGACTTAATAATTTGAGACGGAATTTATTTCGTCTTTAATTTCATCTCAACTATTTTAAATAATTTTTTGTCAGATTCCAAACAAATTGAGACAAATTCTGAGATAACTTAAATTCATCTCAAAGAGTAACAATATTTAGAGACAAAAATTGACATGGAAAACCTCATTTCTACATAAAATCAGGGGGGAAATTAAAAACAAACTTGAATAATATATTAGAGAAAAAAATCGAGACAAAATAAATTTCATCTTAAATTTTTGGATTAAATTTTGCGACAGATTTTTAACATTTTAGAGACGGAATTTGAGACAAAATTTATTTCCTCTCTAATTTTGCTTTTTGTTGTAATGCATGAATTAACTATTTGATCAATAAATCTTAGAGAAATATGATTCAATTTTTAGAAGATTTTAGATTTATTAATTCTCGGAGCATATAATTAACTAATGTGTGTGTTTATCATTAGAGGACAATGGGGAAATCGAAGATCCACGGTATCTCTATATCTCATTCTTCGAGAACGACCTTTATCCAGGAAAACAAATGAAATTAAAGTTCAAGAAGCATCAATCTGCCCAACCTTATGGTGTATATGTATATGTATCGGGGAGAGTAGCTGACAGTGCATCCAGTACGTACCCTTGTCAACACAAATGTTGAATCAATGGAAAGCGAATAAAAGAGAGTACCCGTTGAGAAGATTTGCGAGACATGGCCTTTATTCGAGGAAGAAATAAGTAGAATTTGCACTTAGTCTGTGGAATTATTAATTGATTTTGTGATTTCAAAGCTAGGAGACGACATTGAGCCACTCTCAAGCTCCTTTGTCCCTATGTGAAGCAATTCCGTTGTTGTGTGCTTGACAAAGCTTCTATCTATTTGTAGCTTCTATCTAGTGGATTTTTAACTCAGTAACTAACGGTTTCCTTCGTGTCTTCCATGGTATATATATATATATATATATATATATATATATATATATATATATATATATATATATATATATATATATATATATATATATATATATCGCAATTCATCAACTTAGTTGACAAGTTAAAGCTTTCCAGGGGCTTCCTTTTTAAATAAAAGGATACAAGTATTACAGCATTTGTTAAATCTTATACATTATAGTTTAAACTAATAAAATAAAAATATCATGCATAATAATGAATTTAACATATTTTGGATCATAATTATGAAAACTCAAACAAAAAATAATTATAAGAGTTATATTACGATTTCTAAGTTGATATTTTCTCTTACTACTCGTCAGTTAGCATTTAATAAAAAACCTAACTCAACTCAGTGTATGTTTGGTTCTACGGTAGGTTGTCTTCAACATGCATTCATGTGCTAAAAATCGATTCTTCAATAAAATTATCGTGTTTGGTTTCACGTTCATGATCAAATTCAAAATCCATTATTACCTCAATTGATTTGTGTAGAAGTGAAATTTTATAGCTTCTTTTAAAAATGATTGTTCACAAATCACCTGCAACCAAAATTTTTCAGTGTTACTCCCTTCATCATTCACAGGGACTTCAAAACAGAAAGGAAGAGAGAGAGAGAGAGACTTGTTGTCGCCTGTGGCCGTCACCCTTCACGGTTTGCCTGTCTCGTGCTCTGCTATGCCCCTATCTCATAAGGAGAAATGGGATTGAAGAAGAAGCAGGACGCTGGAGCAATCATAATGTGCAATAGGAATATTAAATTATTTTCTTTTCATTGTATGGTCCTTTCACACATTGGTAGTGGGCAAATACATGGCACGTGTTGGAATATAGTCCATGTAAAATGGAATTATTTAAATTGAAAAGTGGGTCCCTCCATAAGTGGGGCCCTAGGGGTCAAATTACAATTTAACTAAAGTTGCAACCAAATTTTGTAATTTACTCCAAAGTCAATTTTTTATCAAAAGTTAGGCACCGAATTGAAAATTGAAGGCTGCAGACGCGTGAAGAAATTCTAAAAGCAGCAGGGGGGATGCATCTTGAGGTAAGATAACTCTATATATATGTCAGTTCTCTCCATCCCTCTGCATCCTCAAAAAAAAAAAATCATCCTTCATCAACCCAAAGAAAAGCCTCACCTTTGAGAGAAGAGTGAGAAGAAAAATAGAGAGAGTGCCTCAGAAAGTTTCTGAGAAGAAAAATAGTGAGTCCAATTTGTGAGGGTTATTGTTCACAAATTGAAGAAATACTATTGTAGTATTTTTTTTTGTGAGTGAGAGGTCCACCTAAGGGTGAAGATTGTATTCCCATTATTACCATAGTGGAAGATTTAAGCGGCCTACGGGTCCCGTGGTTTTTACCTAATTTGGGTTTTCCACGCTAAAATTCTTTGGTGTTATTTTGTCTATTGTATTTTGGGAATTATCCTGGGTCTGTGGAATTATTTTGATTCTGCGCACACCGCCGTTTTTCCCCAACAAGTGGTATCAGAGCTTCTGGTTAGAGTACTATTGAAGATTACCGTACGAGTATTATTCACAAATACTGTACGAAGACGTACGAGTACTATTCACGTATACAGGTACTGTTCATACGTACGTAGATACTGTTCATACGTACGAAAGTACTGTTCATACATACGGAAGTACTGTTCATACGTACAGAAGTACTATTCACTGCCAGAAAAGTTTTGGGATCAGTTAAAACTTTGACTACTGATTTCAATGGAGACAAGAAACATCAAAATGATCAGCCTAAATGGTACAAATTATCACATGTGGAGAAGCAAGATGAAGGATCTCCTATTTGTGATGAAAATGCATCTACCAGTGTTTACATCAGATAAACCTGAAGGCAAGACGGATGAGGAATGGGGGTTTGAGCATGAGCAGGTGTGCGGTTTCATCCGACAATATGTCGAAGACAACGTATACAACCACATCTGCAATGAGACTCATGCCCGAACGCTATGGAATAAGCTTGAACAGCTTTATGCGTCAAAAACTGGTAACAATAAATTATTTTATTTGACCAAATTGACGCAGTTGAAATACAGGGAAGGGACTTCTGTAGCAGATCATCTAAATGAGATGCAAGGGGTCGTAGATCAACTGTCCAGAATGGGCATAAATCTGGACGATGAAATATTTGCTCTGCTGGTATTGGGCTCTCTACCAGAGTCGTGGGAGACTCTGAAGATTTCCATCACCAACACTGCACCTGATGGTGTAGTTAATATGGAGTCTGTTAAAAGCAGTATCTTAAATGAAGAAATGAGAAGAAGATCTCAAAGCTCATCTTCTTCATCACAACCAGATGTTCTGGTTTCAGACTTCAGGGGGAGGAACCAGTCTAGGGATCAAAAACCTAGAGGAAGAAGCAGAGGCAAATCCAACAGATATGCCAATGTTGAATGCCATTACTGTAAAAAGAAAGGTCACATCAAAATACACTTCCGCAAGTTCAAAAAGGATCAAGAAAAGAACAAAGGCAGAGGACAGAAGAAAAACAACAGTAGTGATGATGAGCAAGCAGATGTTGCTGAGGAGTTCAACATTGTCTATGATGATGATGTAGTCAATCTTACAACCCATGAGACAAGCTGGGTGATTGACAGTGGTGCCACCATTCATGCTACATCTCGGAAGGAATTTTTCTCATCTTACACACCAGGCAATTTTGGTGCTGTAAGAATGGGAAACAATAATCTTTCAATAATTGCAGGTAAGGGAGATGTTTGTTTAAAGACGGAGAATGGTACGCAATTAGTCCTGAAGGATGTGAGGCATATTCCAGATATGCGCCTGAATCTGATCTCAACAAGCAAGCTAGATGATGAAGGTTTCTGCAATACCTTCTTTAATGGCCAATGGAAGCTCACCAAAGGATCATTGGTGGTGGCCAGAGGGAACAAAGACTCCAAACTGTACATTATGCAAGCAAAGCTCTCCAAGGATGTTGTGAATACAACGGAGAATGATTGTACAGTTGAGCTATGGCACAAACGTCTCGGTCACATGAGCGAGAAGAGCATGATCCATTTAACTAGGAAGAATGCTCTACCTGGTTTGGATCAAGTTCACTTGAAGAAGTGTGATGATTGTCTGGCAGGAAAGCAGAATAGAGCTACGTTCAAAAGCCACCCTCCTTCTAGAATGGCGAATGTACTGGATTTGGTACATTCAGATTTATGTGGACCAATGTTAAAGTCACTTGGTGGTGCTCAGTACTTTGTGACTTTTATTGATGACCATTCAAGGAAGATATGGGCATACACTTTAAAGACAAAGGATCAAGTGCTGAGTGTCTTTAAAGAGTTTCATGCCTCAGTTGTCACGACCCATTTTCTAGGCACATGACCGGCACAATGATGAATATCCCATCACTGTAAGCCTTTCGATAAATTCTTCCCACAAGTAAAATCATTAGTCATTATCTCTATATTCTCAAAATACCATTCCTTAATAAATACAAAGAAAATACATCAGATTTTCTTAATTAAAAATAATAGATCCTCAGTACGAAATACATTATCATACTGAAATACAAGCCAAATACCAAACCCCTGACCTAGATGTCCTAGACGGTTACAGAGCAACATACTGTATAACAAAAGAAGGGCCTACCCGACAGCGGGAAGGTCCAACGTAATCTACTCCTCTAGCGGATGTACTTCGGCGGCAACCTGATCTGAACAAAAAGTTTGTACAAATAGTGTGAGCTTTTAAACTCAGTGAGCAAATCGGCCTTGCGTTAATAAAATTCAAATACATCACCAGTCATGCAAGCATATCCGAAGGCTCAAGCTCAACCAATAGACATAGTTAGAAATTACATACAAGAAAAATTCATCCAATTCAACAAACGATACTAGTACTCGTCAATGGCAATATATCCCGGAGAGCGCACACAGGCCGGCTCACCAATTTTGTATTTTTCCGCCATGACGCACAACCTCATCCTCTTAGCTAGGGCGCCTCACGGATTTATCACCAATCCGGGCTATATCCCTACTGAGGGAATCGTTGTCTCCACACTCATTGGTCAAGACACCCTTTAACCCGGGTTTTCCGCCTTGCCGTGAGAGGGGGTACTGTACCGCTCAATCACAATCAATAGTACAACAGTTCATATCATAATCAGAAGCACAATATAATACTCATCCATATAACAAGTATAGTATATAACTATATGATTCAAATTTCATATCATCATGAGATACTTGCTTTGTCTTATCCATACTTCTGGATTAATTATCTCATTATATTCGTCATTCTGAATCCAATTTCCCTCTATGAATCTTGGGAGTGTCCTACGACATACTTTTTATCACCAGTAATGCTAAAACTCTATTAAAACAGGGTCGTTTCACTCACCTGGATTCCGTACGAGTATCACTTCTCTAAATCGTTACGGACAAGAGTACGCAGGTGAATTTCAGTGTTCCGCTACAGAGATTTTCATGAAAGATTACAGAAAGTACGTTAAGATCATTTTCGTACAGATACTGTTCATACGTACGGGTACTATTCATACGGTCACTATTCATACGTACGATACTATTCATACGGTCACTATTCATACGTACGGGTACTATTCATACCGGAAATACAGAATACAATCTGTAAAAGAGTACACCAGGTAAGTTCCCAGGAAAGAGTGGAGGGTCACACTGGACACACTTAAAAACCAGGTCTTTCCTTAGCCAGAACTTTCCTAGACATGTATTCTCCACAGATTATATTCTATTTCGGTAATCAGAGAATCAAAATAACAGCTAACGACAGTTTTTCTGATGTGGAAGATCGGCCAAAGCCGCAACCACAGAGCATACTTAAGAAAATAACTTCTAAAATTTGAAAGATATAGAAAGGGCATAGTATCCTTACTTAAGCAAAAACGGAAAGGCCCAAAATCTCAGAAGCCTAGCGTCGGAGCAAGAGAAACTTAAGGAGGGAAGAAGAGAAGTTGAAGGTGTGAGTTTAGAAGTGAAATGGAAGGGCCTATTTATAGCAAAAGTCAAGGGTACTATTTGACACTATGCACTAATAAAATATTCAATTTACTATTCATGAAAACGACATTTCTAATAATGCAGTTACTGTGCACCTTACGCGTACGATGGAAAATTTTCGTTTATTTACTATTTAAAACTTTAAAGGAAAAACTATCCTTTCACCTTAAACCTTTAAGTTTCTTTTCAATTCAGTCCTTTCAATTTAGTCCCTGAGGGTATTTTTACACATAAAACGTCATTTTCTCCTACAAACTTCTTTCTAGTTTTCTCTTATAACCAAACCACATCTAGTATTTGACATTTTGATTGTATAAATGAACAGTACCATATACGTAAATAGTAACAGTAGTTTGAAAACACGCATTTATATTTTATTTTTCATGGGTATTACATTATCACCCCCTTTAAGAAATTCGGTCCTCCGAATTTAAATTACCTCAAGTCGTAAAAAGATGGGGATATCTAGAACGCATGTCGGCCTCGGCTTCCCATGTGGCTTCTTCGTGAGTTTGATTCCTCCACAAAACCTTGACGGATGGAATCTCCTTAGATCGGAGTTTCTTTACTTGACTATCGAGGATAGCTACCGGTATCTCCTCGTATGACAAATTTTCATCTACTAGGATAGAATCATTCTGAGAAGGGTGAAGTATGTGAGAAGGGTCATGAAGGTACTTCCTTAACATGGATACGTGAAAAACATGGTGAATCCCTTCCAGATCCATAGGTAGGGCAAGCCGATAAGCCACTTTTCCCACTCGTTCTAGAATCTCATAAGGCCCGATGTATCTAGGACTCAACTTTCCTTTCCTTCCAAATCTCAACACACCTTTCATTGGAGAGACCTTAAGGAATACCATATCGCCGACTGAGAACTCCAAATCACGTCGTCTGTGGTCAGCGTATGCCTTTTGTCTACTTTGAGCTGCTCGCATCCTATCTTGTATTGTCTTAACCTTGGTTAGGGCATCCTGGGCCAAGTCAGGTCCTAATGCTTTCGCTTCACCTACCTCGAACCAACCGATCGGAGATCTGCAACGTCTCCCATACAAGGCCTCAAAGGGTGCCATCCCAATAGTGGCCTGGTAGCTGTTGTTATATGCGAACTCTACAAGATACAAATGCTTTTCCCAGCTACCACTGAAATCTAGAATACAAGCTCGTAACATATCCTCTAGCGTCTGAATCGTCCGCTCTGACTGTCCGTCTGTCTGTGGGTGAAAAGCGGTACTAAGGTCCACTCGAGTACCTAATGCCTCCTGAAAACTTCTCCAGAAACAAGAGGTAAATTGAGGACCTCTATCAGAAATGATAGATATAGGTACTCCATGCAACTTTACTATTTCTTTAATATACAATTGTGCCAACGTTACTACACCATAAGTGGTTTTGACTGGAATGAAGTGTGCTGATTTGGTTAGTCGGTCAACAATGACCCAAACTGAGTCATAACCTCCTGTGGAACGAGGTAGACCAACAACAAAGTCCATCGTCACTCGTTCCCATTTCCATTCAGGAATCTCTAATCGTTGTAACGAGCCTCCTGGCTTTAGATGCTCAGCCTTAACCTGTTGACAGGTTAAACAACGAGACACAAATTCTACTATGTCTTGTTTCATTCCTTTCCACCAGTAGATCTGTTTTAGATCCTGATACATCTTGGTGGCTCCTGGATGTACAGCATATGCAGCACGATGGCCTTCTTCCATGATGTCTCGTCTAAGAGTTCCAACATGTGGTACACACAACCGTTGTTCAAAATGTAAGACTCCTGTATCGTCGAGTGTGAAACTATTCACTTCACCAATCTTCACTTTTTCCATAATTTGGACAAGCTCAGGATCCTCCATTTGAGATATCCGTATCTGGTCAACAAGGGAAGATCTAGCCCTGATATGGGCTAAGAATGATCCTGTCCTTGTAACCTCAAGAGTAGCACCTTTTGCTCTCATCTCTTGTAGTTCTTGGATCAAGGGTCTTTTTGTTACTGCTATATGGGCCAGACTACCCATAGATTTTCGACTCAAGGCATCTGCTACCACGTTCGCTTTGCCTGGGTGGTAAAGAATATTGCAATCATAATCTTTTAGTAATTCTACCCATCTCCTCTGCCTCAAGTTTAAGTCCTTTTGGTCGAAAATATATTTTAGACTTTTATGGTCAGTGTAGATTTCGCAAGTTTCTCCGTATAGATAATGTCGCCATATCTTTAAAGCGAAAACTACTGTTGCCATTTCCAGATCGTGGGTGGGGTAGTTTTGTTCATGTTTCTTAAGTTGTCTCGATGCATATGCCACTACCTGGCCATGCTGCATGAGAACACATCCCAACCCTACTCTTGATGCATCGCAGTATACTGTAAAACCTCCTGGTCCTGAGGGTAAGACCAATACAGGTGCGGAGATTAACCTTTTCTTGAGTTCTTGGAAGCTTTCTTCACAAGCGTCATCCCATTGGTACTTTACCCCTTTCCTAGTCAGTCGTGTGAGAGGGGCGGCTAACTGGGAAAAATTTTGGATGAAACGACGATAATATCCTGCCAATCCCAAGAAGCTGCGAATCTCCGTGACGGAGGTAGGTCTAGGCCACATTTTGACCGCTTCTACTTTGCTTGGGTCTGCTTGGATGCCATCTTTGGAGATTACATGTCCCAAGAAAGTTACACGATCAATCCAAAACTCGCATTTAGAGAATTTGGCGTACAATTGATGATCCCTCAATGTCTGTAACACAACACGAAGGTGTTGTTTGTGCTCTTCTGAAGTCTTTGAGTACACCAGAATGTCGTCTATGAAGACAATGACAAATTTGTCTAAAAAGGATTTAAAAATCCTATTCATTAAATCCATGAAAGCAGCTGGTGCATTCGTTAATCCAAATGACATCACCAAGAACTCGTAGTGCCCATATCTGGTACGGAAGGCTGTTTTAGACACATCCTCCTCCTTGATCTTGAGTTGGTGATAACCAGACCTCAAGTCAATCTTTGAAAAACACTTGGCTCCTTGAAGTTGATCGAAAAGGTCGTCGATGCGAGGCAACGGGTATTTATTTTTGATAGTTACCTTATTCAGTTGCCTGTAATCTATGCATAGTCTCATCGATCCGTCCTTCTTTTTCACGAACAGAACAGGAGCTCCCCAAGGTGAATAACTTGGCCTTATAAAGCCTTTGTCTAGCAAGTCCTGTAACTGAGTTTTTAACTCTTTTAATTCTGTTGGTGCCATTCTATAAGGCGGTATGGAGATTGGGCGAGTATCTGGTGCTAACTCTATCTGGAACTCAATCTCTCGATCTGGGGGTATACCTGGTAGATCATCTGGGAAGACATCTACAAACTCCTGGACTACTGGAACGTCTTCTACTTTTAGTTCTTCTTTCTTAATATCTTTAACGAATGCCAAGTATCCTTTACAGCCCTTTCGCAATAAACGTTGGGCACACATTAAAGATATAAGATTCCCAGAAATTTCACTCCGTTCACCATGAAATACGAAAGAAGGCTCCCCCGGAATATTGAACTTAACTATCTTATTATAGCAATCCAGGGTGGCATGACAAGATGCCAGCCAATCCATGCCCAAGATGACATCAAAGTCTGTCATATCTAACAGCATTAGGTCTACTATTGTATTTATTTCTCCGACTCTTACCTTGCAAGCTCGATAGCCTCGTTCTATTAGTAAGGTGCCTCCAGTAGGCGTAGTTACTAAAAATGGACATTCTAATCTAACAACTTTTTGCTTAAAGTTCTTAGCAAAGAATGGTGACACATAGGAATGCGTAGAGCCAGAGTCAAACAAAACATGTGCAAAATTTGATTCAATCAGAAGAGTACCTGCTACCACCGTATTAGACGCCTGAGCATCTTGACGGGTTAAAGCGAATACTCGAGCGTTCCCTCGGCCTGCTGAAGCCTGCCCTCGACCACCTTGTCCTCTACCAGCACCTCTTCCGATTCCATTGCCTCCTACAGTTACAGGGGATCTGTTGGCAACAGTAGCCTCTGATTGATTAGGGCGTACTGACCCTTGGCCAGATCTCGTGTAGAGTTGGGGGCAATCTCTTTTGATGTGGCCCTGTTGACCACATTGGTAACAGACCCTAGTGTTGTTGTTGACAAAACAAGCTCCGAAGTGATTTCTTTCACATTTAGAGCACCAGGGCCTTTGTTGACCCCCTGTACCACTTTGTTGACGCTGTGGTGCACTAGCGGTAGAGGCTGCACGTCCAGAACTCTCTCCGTGGTAGCGTGATTTCTCATCTTGTTTCCTCTTTCTTTTGTTATTCCATTTTTCTTTTTGCATATCTCTTTCTTCCATCATACGGGCGATGTCGACGGCTTCTGTGTAAAATGAAAAATCTCGTATTTTCGATCCCACCCTGTCAAATAAAGACTCTCGAAGGCCTTTAATAAATCGTCGGATCTTTTCTTTCTCAGTTAGGACCATGTGAGTAGCATATTCAGACAACTCTATAAACAGATTGTCGTATTCATCGACGGTTCGTGATCCTTGCCGGAGTGCCTCAAACTCATTCATCTTTGCTTCTCGTATACTCTCCGGAATAAATTGTTCTCGAAAAATTCTTTTAAAGTCATTCCATTTAATGGGTGGGGCATTTCTGGCCATGCCCTTCTTCCATGTTCGCCACCAGCGGTCGGCCTTACCTCTTAACTGAAAGGTAACAAGGGTTACTTTTCGAGGTTCAGGGCATTCTAACGTGTCAAGGATTTTCTCACAGTCATCTAGAAAACGTTGTGGGTCTTCATTAACATCTCCTGCAAAGGTTGGAGGATTCAGCTTCATAAATTCTGAGATTTTGACCTCTGTACCTACCCAATCCTGAGGAGGGGGTGGAGGTGGCATCTGGTCTGTCTCTTGTACTTTTGCAGCATGTACTGATGCCTGTGAGCCATCTTCAGATGATTGTCCCATCAAAAGTTCCTTTAGCCCATTCACCTCGTTCTGCATTGCAGCTAATGCTTCCATCACTACAGTCGCGTCAATTTGTGATGGTTCTCCAGCATTTCTTCCAGGGTTTTCAGTGGATATTTCTCTGTTTTGTGCATGGTTATCTTCTGCAAGATTAGGCATCTCCAGTCTTGCATTTGCTGACTGAGCAGCTGGAGGGACCAAGGCCCTGCCAGATCTTGTGCGGATTCCAGAAGCGTTTGATTTTCTTGGTGCCATCTAAACTTATTCTACAATTAAGAATAATATATATCGTCACTATTATGCTTCAAGTAAAGACACGAAAGAAATGGATTTTAATCTCTACAGGGCTTTTGGTGGATCTTCATCCTATGGTCGTGCTGCAGTCACGACAATAGGGGAAGGCCCACTAAAGACACCTTGCTCTGTAATCACTAGGAGACCTAACAACCTATCCTCTGATACCAACTTTGTCACGACCCATTTTCTAGGCACATGACCGGCACAATGATGAATATCCCATCACTGTAAGCCTTTCGATAAATTCTTCCCACAAGTAAAATCATTAGTCATTATCTCTATATTCTCAAAATACCATTCCTTAATAAATACAAAGAAAATACATCAGATTTTCTTAATTAAAAATAATAGATCCTCAGTACGAAATACATTATCATACTGAAATACAAGCCAAATACCAAACCCCTGACCTAGATGTCCTAGACGGTTACAGAGCAACATACTGTATAACAAAAGAAGGGCCTACCCGACAGCGGGAAGGTCCAACGTAATCTACTCCTCTAGCGGATGTACTTCGGCGGCAACCTGATCTGAACAAAAAGTTTGTACAAATAGTGTGAGCTTTTAAACTCAGTGAGCAAATCGGCCTTGCGTTAATAAAATTCAAATACATCACCAGTCATGCAAGCATATCCGAAGGCTCAAGCTCAACCAATAGACATAGTTAGAAATTACATACAAGAAAAATTCATCCAATTCAACAAACGATACTAGTACTCGTCAATGGCAATATATCCCGGAGAGCGCACACAGGCCGGCTCACCAATTTTGTATTTTTCCGCCATGACGCACAACCTCATCCTCTTAGCTAGGGCGCCTCACGGATTTATCACCAATCCGGGCTATATCCCTACTGAGGGAATCGTTGTCTCCACACTCATTGGTCAAGACACCCTTTAACCCGGGTTTTCCGCCTTGCCGTGAGAGGGGGTACTGTACCGCTCAATCACAATCAATAGTACAACAGTTCATATCATAATCAGAAGCACAATATAATACTCATCCATATAACAAGTATAGTATATAACTATATGATTCAAATTTCATATCATCATGAGATACTTGCTTTGTCTTATCCATACTTCTGGATTAATTATCTCATTATATTCGTCATTCTGAATCCAATTTCCCTCTATGAATCTTGGGAGTGTCCTACGACATACTTTTTATCACCAGTAATGCTAAAACTCTATTAAAACAGGGTCGTTTCACTCACCTGGATTCCGTACGAGTATCACTTCTCTAAATCGTTACGGACAAGAGTACGCAGGTGAATTTCAGTGTTCCGCTACAGAGATTTTCATGAAAGATTACAGAAAGTACGTTAAGATCATTTTCGTACAGATACTGTTCATACGTACGGGTACTATTCATACGGTCACTATTCATACGTACGATACTATTCATACGGTCACTATTCATACGTACGGGTACTATTCATACCGGAAATACAGAATACAATCTGTAAAAGAGTACACCAGGTAAGTTCCCAGGAAAGAGTGGAGGGTCACACTGGACACACTTAAAAACCAGGTCTTTCCTTAGCCAGAACTTTCCTAGACATGTATTCTCCACAGATTATATTCTATTTCGGTAATCAGAGAATCAAAATAACAGCTAACGACAGTTTTTCTGATGTGGAAGATCGGCCAAAGCCGCAACCACAGAGCATACTTAAGAAAATAACTTCTAAAATTTGAAAGATATAGAAAGGGCATAGTATCCTTACTTAAGCAAAAACGGAAAGGCCCAAAATCTCAGAAGCCTAGCGTCGGAGCAAGAGAAACTTAAGGAGGGAAGAAGAGAAGTTGAAGGTGTGAGTTTAGAAGTGAAATGGAAGGGCCTATTTATAGCAAAAGTCAAGGGTACTATTTGACACTATGCACTAATAAAATATTCAATTTACTATTCATGAAAACGACATTTCTAATAATGCAGTTACTGTGCACCTTACGCGTACGATGGAAAATTTTCGTTTATTTACTATTTAAAACTTTAAAGGGAAAACTATCCTTTCACCTTAAACCTTTAAGTTTCTTTTCAATTCAGTCCTTTCAATTTAGTCCCTGAGGGTATTTTTACACATAAAACGTCATTTTCTCCTACAAACTTCTTTCTAGTTTTCTCTTATAACCAAACCACATCTAGTATTTGACATTTTGATTGTATAAATGAACAGTACCATATACGTAAATAGTAACAGTAGTTTGAAAACACGCATTTATATTTTATTTTTCATGGGTATTACATCAGTTGAAAGAGAAACTGGGAAGAAGCTAAAATGCATCCGGACAGACAACGGTGGAGAATACATTGGGCCTTTTGATGCCTACTGTAAAGAGCATGGTATTCGACATCAGACAACGCCTCCAAAAACACCGCAACTGAATGGCCTGGCTGAGAGGATGAACAGAACTTTGATGGAGAGAGTCAGATGTTTACTCTCTCATGCAAAGTTACCAAAGAAATTTTGGGGTGAGGCTTTACTAGCAGCAGTACATGTGCTGAATCGCTCACCTTGTGTCCCTTTAAAGCTAGATGTTCCAGAAAAGGTATGGTCGGGAAAAGATATTTCCTACAATCATCTGCGAGTGTTTGGATGCAAAGCCTTTGTACATATTCCAAAGGATGAAAGGTCCAAACTTGAAAGTAAGACACGACAATGTGTGTTCATTGGATATGGTCAAGATAAGCTTGGCTACAGATTTTATGATCCAGTAGAGAAGAAACCAGTCAGGAGTCGTGATGCTGTGTTCATTGAAGATCAGACCATTGAAGACATTTCTAAAGCCAATGGTGATTCAACTGGTTCGGAAGTTATTCCTCCAACACTGGTGCCAAGACAAGTTGAAGATGAAATACAGAATGATCAGCCTGAAAAAGGTGATTCAGATGCTCCTGTTGAGATTCCATCAGAAGATTCCAATGATGATGATGGTGTTCATGATCAACTACCAGTTCCAATGGGTTCTCCAGAATTGAGAAGATCTACTAGAGTTCGACAACCCTCTACTAGATACCCTGCAAATCAGTATGTGTTATTAACTGACGGGGGAGAACCAGAAAGCTTCGAAGAAGCAATGGATGATGAACACAAGAAGAAGTGGATTGAGGCCATGCAAGATGAGATGAAATCATTGCATGAGAATAAAACTTTTGAACTGGTGAAGCTGCCAAAAGGCAAGAGGGCTTTGAAGAACAAATGGGTGTTCAGAATCAAGCATGACGAGAACAGTTCCCATCCAAGATTCAAAGCCAGATTGGTCGTCAAGGGATTCAGCCAAAGAAAAGGGATCGACTTTGATGAGATATTTTCACCAGTGGTGAAAATGACATCCATTCGAACAGTGCTAGGGTTAGCATCAAGTCTTGACCTTGAGGTTGAGCAAATGGATGTCAAAACTGCATTCCTTCATGGTGATTTGGAGGAAGAAATATACATGGAGCAGCCAGAGGGTTTCAAGCAAAAAGAAAAAGAGGACTACGTTTGCAAGCTGAAGAAAAGCCTGTATGGCTTGAAGCAAGCACCAAGACAGTGGTATAAGAAGTTTGAGTCTGTTATGGGGAAGCATGGTTACAAGAAGACTACTTCAGATCACTGTGTGTTCGTGCAGAAATTCTCTGATGATGATTTCATTATTTTATTGCTCTATGTGGATGACATGTTGATTGTTGGCCAAAATATTTCTAGAATTGATGACTTGAAGAAGCAATTGAGCAAGTCTTTTGCTATGAAAGACTTAGGACCAGCAAAACACATTCTTGGCATGAAGATAACTAGAGACAGAAGCGCCAAGAAATTATGGTTGTCACAAGAGAAGTATATTGAGAAAGTACTTCAAAGGTTCAACATGGACAAAGCTAAAGCGGTTAGTTGTCCTCTTGCTAATCACTTTAAGCTAAGTTCTAAGCAGTGCCCTTCTACAGATAAAGAAAAGAAAGAGATGGACAAGGTTCCATATGCTTCAGCAGTTGGAAGTTTAATGTATGCCATGGTGTGCACACGGCCGGATATTGCTCATGCAGTTGGAGTAGTGAGTAGATTCCTTTCAAAACCTGGAAAGGAACATTGGGCTGCAGTAAAGTGGATATTCAGGTATCTACGGGGTACTTCCAAAATATGTTTATGTTTTGGAGATACCAAACCTGTGTTAGTTGGATACACAGATGCAGATATGGCCGGCGACATAGATTCGAGAAAATCTACTTCGGGCTACCTGATCACTTTTGCAGGGGGAACTGTGGCATGGCAGTCAAAATTACAGAAGTGTGTTGCATTGTCCACCACTGAAGCAGAATTCATCGCAGCAACTGAAGCCAGTAAGGAGTTGCTATGGATGAAAAGGTTCTTAAATGAACTTACTTTCCACCAAGAAAAGTATGAGCTATTTTGTGACAATCAAAGTGCAATTCACCTTGGAAAGAATGCCTCCTTTCACTCAAGATCGAAGCACATTGATATGAGATATCACTGGATAAGAGGTGCATTGGAGAAGAAGCTACTACATCTTGAAAAGATCCATACAGATGAAAATGGATCTGATATGTTAACTAAGACTCTTCCAAGAAGCAAGTTTGAATATTGTCGATCAGCTGCAAGATTGGTGGAACCCCCCACTTAGGTCGGGAGGGGGAGAATTGAAAAGTGGGTCCCTCCATAAGTGGGGCCCTAGGGGTCAAATTACAATTTAACTAAAGTTGCAACCAAATTTTGTAATTTACTCCAAAGTCAATTTTTTATCAAAAGTTAGGCACCGAATTGAAAATTGAAGGCTGCAGACGCGTGAAGAAATTCTAAAAGCAGCAGGGGGGATGCATCTTGAGGTAAGATAACTCTATATATATGTCAGTTCTCTCCATCCCTCTGCATCCTCAAAAAAAAAAAATCATCCTTCATCAACCCAAAGAAAAGCCTCACCTTTGAGAGAAGAGTGAGAAGAAAAATAGAGAGAGTGCCTCAGAAAGTTTCTGAGAAGAAAAATAGTGAGTCCAATTTGTGAGGGTTATTGTTCACAAATTGAAGAAATACTGTTGTAGTATTTTTTTTTGTGAGTGAGAGGTCCACCTAAGGGTGAAGATTGTATTCCCATTATTACCATAGTGGAAGATTTAAGCGGCCTACGGGTCCCGTGGTTTTTACCTAATTTGGGTTTTCCACGCTAAAATTCTTTGGTGTTATTTTGTCTATTGTATTTTGGGAATTATCCTGGGTCTGTGGAATTATTTTGATTCTGCGCACACCGCCGTTTTTCCCCAACAAGACAGACATTTATTTTTGAATCTTTTGAATCAAACATTTAAGATAGAATAAATGTACTAAAATTTTCCTCAATTCTCATATCCAAACTATTTTTTAAATATTTTTTTCTATTTTTTATGACATTTAAGATAGAATTATTTTATGACATCTATTTTTTAAATATTTTTTTTATTTAAATTGATATGAAAAATTAAATAAAGATAATTGAAATAAAATAATATAATATAACATTCATATCTTTTTTTGTAATTACACATTCAAAAGTACTTCTATTAATTAATATTTAAAAAAAATTATTTTCTAAAATTATTTTTCTAATAATATTTTTCAAACATAAATCACGTTCATGTAAAATCAATTTTACTCAAAATCAATAATAAAAATCAATTATACTCAAATCTAAATTTACCCAATGAATTTTCAAACACCCACTTAGAGTGTATACTATCCGCGGGGATTCTCTCCTATATAACATTGGTAAAGAAGATCTACAATTTTTAGCATATAGTTTCAAAGTAAAGTATCGACTGATAAGGTTGCATATAAATGGGTGAACTCCTATGTTAATCGTGTCATAAGGTCGAGTACTTGAATTTCCTTTCTGAAAATTTGACTTCATGTGATTAGTAACTCTATATGGGGATCCTTATTTAAGCTATCAACATTAATATGTAATTTTTTTCTTTTTCAACAGGATGTAGATCATTAAATACATTTTGCACTAGAGACCTAATGTACATTAATTAAAAAAAAAACTATGCATGAAGAATCTTATACTAACAATATATATATATTACACATTTGTTGAGTTTTCTTAAATATCTTTCACATATTATGCATGTAATGTACAGTATTAGGGCGGGACCCACTGTAGGCCCAATGACAACAACCTATATTGAAAGGATCCCTCCCCAAGAAGACAAAAAGGGAGGAAGCAAACAATGGGGGATAGGTGGGGCCCACCATTGAAATTTGATCAATTTTGAAGAAAGTTAGAGGTAGCTGGAAGACACATGAGGCACTGAAAAATTTGCAACTCGAAGTGCAATTGAAGCAGTAGAATTTGACAAAAAGAGGCTGCTTCTGATTAGGAGAAAGTAAATTGTATTTTGCCTGTGTGAAGGGGGAGGCTCTCTCTATAAATAGAGGCCTTCCCTTCCTCAGAACTCACTATCTCATAGACAGCCAGTAACAGACAGTCCTTATAAAAGAGTGAGAGAGAAAATAGAGATAGCATTAGAGAGTTTTTCTAAGAGAAAAAATAGTGAGCCAATTTGTTACTGTTATTCACAAATTGAAATTATTGTTTTTGTATTTTTTGTGTGAGAGAGAGGCCTACCTAAGGGTAAAGTTTGTATTCTCATTATTGTTATAATGGAAGATTAAGTAGCCTACGGGTCCCATGGTTTTTACCTTCATTTAGAGGGTCTTCCACGGTAAAATCTTTGATGTTATTTTTGTCCATTTTTTGTTTTGGAATTATCCAAGGTTTGTGGGAATCATTTTGATTTTACAACCACTACGCACGCCATAGTTTTTTTTTTTCCAACAAGTGGTATCAGAGCTTTTGGTTGGAGTACCATTTAAGAATACAGTACAAGTATTATTCACAAATATTGTACAAAAACATACGAGCACTATTTATATGCATGGTATTGTTCATACATACTAATGCTATTCATATGTACTAGTACTATTCATACGGGGTACTATTCATATGTATGAGGTACTCTTCATCGCTTGAAAAGCTTCGAGTTCAGTGCAACCTTTTGACTACTATGGAGAAAGAAACACCAAAATGATCAACCTAAATGGCACGAATTATCACATATGGGGAAGCAAAATGAAGGATCTCCTATTTGTGATGAAGATGCATCTGCCAGTGTTTATAATAACTAAATTCGAAGGCAAGACAGATGAAGAATAGGAGTTTGACCATGAGCAAGTATGCAGTTACATCCGATAGTTTGTCGAAGATAATGTTTACAACCATATTTGCAAGGAGACTCATGCCCAGACGCTGTGGAATAAGCTTAAACAGCTTTATGTATCAAAGACTAGTAACAATAAATTATTTTATTTGACCAAATTGACGCAGTTGAAATACAATGAAGGGACTTTTATAGCAGATCATCTGAATAAGATGCAAGGGGTCATAGAACAGCTGTAATATCCCAAGAATTTATATGAATATTTAAAATCTATTTTGAAGTTTATTGAAAAATTTAATTATGAGGGATATATATATTTATATATGTATATATTTTTGGGAAAGATTAGGATTTTTTTTATTAACTCGTTAGGGACTTAAGTGATCAATTATTTTTTTGGATAAGATGTTTTTGTAGTTTAAGCAAAAAAAAATACTTCAACCAGTGGCACCATGTGATAGAGGACACACGTACGCTTGAAATTACAAGCAGAGGTGGGAATTGAAGCTTCTTGAATACTTCAATCATTGAAACTTGCTGAAAAAAAAAATAAGAGAGAGAAAAGAAGATCAAGTAAGAAAGGGAAAGATTCACGGGAAGGCAAAGAATTAAGGTGAGAGAAATGGATTGATTGGAAGGAGGGACCACCACCTCACCTTTAACCAAACCTTCCCTTCCTCTCCTCTACTTCCTTTATCGTTTGGTCTGTGCAAAACAAAACCAATCAAGAGAAAGAAAGAACAAGAAGGAGGTAGATGATAAAGGGGTACTATGGTCAACCATTTGAGCTCTCTTTCTCTTCTATGGCATTGTCATCACATGGGTGGTTCTTCCCCGTTATTCAACCATAGAGAGGGAAGCTCATGGCGGTACAACTGATAATGGGTAGAAAACTCGTAATTTGCAATTTTTTTCCCCATATTTTTTTTTATCATCCATGGATAAAGTGCCATATATGCATGTATTGTCCTTGGGTTGTTTATTCTTGAAATTTAAGAGTATGTCAAAACGGATTTAAGAGTGGAATTAAATTATCTTTGCAGATTGAGTGGAAAACTACAACAAAGAAATTTATTGTTAAAGAACCATGAATTAAAGTTTATCGAACAGTTTCTCTGGTTATGTATGGATATTTAGTGGCTAAGGACCAGAGAGAATGGAAGAAAGTGAGTTGATAATTTATATATAGTGATAGTATGAACATAATTTCTGTTTTGAGATGACTAGTGATGGTAGATGTAATATTCTTTTGGGTTGTTCTAGTTTATATTTATCTTTTTGAAAGTGATTATTACTTATTAGTATTTGTGCACACTATGATATCAGTACGCCTGACTAGTACATGCTAGCACAATTTATTTGATAATATCTTCTTAATACCTATGAAGCCCATTTCCTTTTTGTTATGAATTTTAGATTTTACGTAATCGCTAAACGATCTTATTTTGACTTGAAAATTTTATAACATCTAGATAAGACTTCATACTAATTGTCTACCAAATTTTATAGCATTTGGCTAAGGTTTGATAGGTTTATTAAATCGAAAATCATAACCTATACAGATTTGGACAGTTCTGACCTTCGGTCAATAGTAAGGCCTTTAGAGGGGTCAAACGATAGAATTAAATTATGAAAGTTTTATCCTAGTATGTCAACATACTAATAAAGATTTGTACCAAATTTCAAAATTTTCGGACCTACAGTTTATTCCCAGAAATTTCTTAAATATTGGTTATAATTTTAGCCTCAAAACAAAACAAAGCAAGATGATTGAATAGCCTATGTTCTGATTTGGTGTTATGTCTTTGCTTGGCTTATTCTTTAGGTCTTTGATGAGTTTTTTGTTATTTATCCTCTGATTTGAAGTGTAGAATTTTAGCTTGGAATCAAGGTGAGAGGTTATATCTTACCTTGTTTGCTTATTTTATTTATATATTAAAAGTGTACTATATATATATATATATGTGTGTGTGTGTGTGTGTGTGTGTGTAACATGAAATTAATGCATTTATGTTATGCATTGAAATGTGTAAGTGTAAGACTATTGTGAACTTTTCTTGAAATGGAATGCATATGGTTGCCTATGTTTGTGTAATGTTGTTGTGTTTGATCTTGAAAGAAATGGAAATGGAGTTTATGGGATCCCATGGGATGAAATAAGGGTGGAATGAAATTACCACAGCCACTTGGTATTGAATATGATATTCATCCTTTTAATGACAGGGTAAAATAAGGTTGGACTACAGATTTGTCCCTTTGAAGACAGGGTTAAAATAAGGGAGGATGCGGCAGGGGCCGTAGGGCAACAACCACTTATTGTGGACGGGACCCAAAAAATGTCTGGGAACTTAAATTGGAATTGTATGAATTGTTTGAAATGTAATTTGGCTTGATCTTGAATGTGTTTGTTATTAATTGCAAGGTGATTTCAATGTGTGTGTCTTGATAAATATCTTGTACATCAAAACTTAGATCATTATACTATTAGATCAATTATATATATCTGCATGTATATATATATATACCTATATTGTGTGTGAATGTGATAGGATTCTCTCAAGTAGAAGCTGTCTTCAGTTTCAAGTATGGAGAACTTCCTAGTTCGACGACATTCACGCAAAGATTATCTTTCCATTGGTTCAGGGTTAAGGTATAAAGTTTAGATCTTATTCTAAGTTGTGTAAATCTAGAAAAGCTCTGTAATTAAGTAAGTTCATTCTGCGGTGTAATGTGTATGACTGTAACGTGTATAGGAAACTCAATTTAGCCATACTTTCTTATCTTTTTGTGAGAAGAGAAATAGTTCTCTTATTTAATTCTTAAATTATGTAATTTAAATTAATTACATTTAAAAAATAACCAAAATAAGGATTAGTATTGTGCTTAAGAGAAAGATAGGCTTACGGAGGTGAGGTAAAATTCACCTTCCGTGTCGGTTACGTGCTTAGATTTTGGGACGTGACACCAGCTGTCTAGAATAGGCATAAATCTAGATGACGAAGTATTTACTTTACTAGTATTGGGCTTTATGCTAGAGTCATGGGAGACTCTGAAGATTTCTATCACCAACACTGCACCTAATGGTGTAGTTAATATGGAGTCTGTTAAAAGTAGTATTTTGAATGAAGAAACGATAATGAGATCACAAAGCTCATATTCTTCATCATTGCAATATGTTCTGGTTACATATTCTAGGGGAATGAGCTAGTCGTGTGAACAAAATCATAAAGGAAAGAACATAGGTAAATCTAACAGATATGCCAATGTTGAATGCTATCACTGTAAAAAAAAAGGGGCATACAAAGAAGTTTTGCCACAAGTTCAAGAAGGAGCAAAAGAAGAACAAAGGCAAAGAAAAGAAGAGAGAATACAGTAGTGAAGATGAAGAAACAAATGCCATAGATAAGTTTAATATCATCTATGATGAAACTATCAATCTTACATCTCATGAGACTAGTTGGGTGATTGATAGCGGTGCTACCATTCATGCTACATCTCGGAAGAAGTTTTTCTCATCTTACACACTAGGTAATTTTGGTGTCATGAGAATGGGAAATAATAATCTTTCAATAATTTCAGGCAAAGAAAATGTTTGTTTAAAGATGGAGAATGGTACACAATTAGTCCTGAAGGACATGAGGCATATTCCAGATATGCACATGAATTTGATTTCAACGGGAAAGCTAGATGATGAAGGTTTCTGCAATACCTTCTTTAATGGCAATTGGAAACTCACCAAAGGATCATTGTTGGTGGCCAAAGGAAAACAGCACTCTAAAATGTACGTTATGCAAGTAAAGCTCTCCAAGGATGTTGTGAACACAATAGAGAATGATATATAGTTGAGTTATGGCATAAACATCTTGATCACATGAGTGAGAAAATTATGACTCATTTGACTAAGAAGAATGTCCTACATGGACTGAATTAAGTTCAGTTAAAGAAGTATGCTGATTGTCTAGCTCGAAAGCAAAATAAAGTTGCTTTCAAAAGTTCCCCTCCTTCTCGAAAGAAGAATGTGTTGGATTTGGTCCACTCAAATGTATGTGGACCAATGCCAAAGTCACTTGGTGGTACTTAGTATTTTGTGACTTTCATTGATGATCATTTGAGGAAGACATGGATATTTACTTTAAAGACTAAAGATCAAGTGTTGAATGCCTTTAAAGAATTTCATCCCTTAGATGAGAGAGAAACTGGGAAGAAATTGAAATACATCCAAACTGACAATGGTGGAGAATACACTGGACCGTTTGATGCCTACTACAAAAAGTATGGGCATTCGGCATCAGACAACACCGCCAAAAACACCAAGCTGAATGGCTTAACCGAGAGGATGAACAGAACTTTGATGGAGAGAGTCAGATGTTTACTCTCACATGCAAAGTTGCCAAAGACATTTTGGGGTAAGGCTTTACTAGCAGAAGCTCATATGCTAAATCTCTTACCTTGTTTCCCCTTAAAGCTAGAAGTTCTAGGGAAGGCATGGTCAGGAAAGGATGTTTCCTATGATCATCTGGTAGTGTTTGGCTACAAGGCTTATGTGCACATCCCTAAGGATGAAAGGTCCAATGTAACATCCCTGGTTTTCAAGTGTTGTTATTGGAGAGATATGAGTATGGACATGGAAAAATACAGGAAAAAATTTTTTTTGCTTGCTTAAGAGGAAAATGGATATATGTGATCAAATTTGTTGCATATAAATATGAATGAATATAGTATCTAAAATAATAGAAATTATCTGTTGGATATATGTGATGAGTCGGAGAAATTTAGTTGTAGTCGAATAATAGATGGGAAGGACCTAGGTGAAAGAATTTAAAGTTTTAGTAAAATTGTGAATTCTAGAAAATAATGCTGTTGGGTAAGAAAAGGGAGTGTTGAGATGAAAGTTGTTAAGTATGGGAAAATATTTTAGAGAGAAAATAATTTGATTGGTAATGGATAGGAAAATACCTAAGATTTCACTTAATCCCTTCTTGTTTTGTGAAAGGAATGATAATTGAGGGGCCAAGTTGAAATTTCTGAAAGTTAACCCCCACACTTAAACATCAGATCTCTCACTCTCATCTCATTTCTCTATCTTTCTCGACAATTTTCTCTTTCTCTCTTCTGCTTCATAGTATTCCCACTTTCCTTCACCTAATCTCCCAAAATCCTTGTTTTCTCTCTGGTGGGTGCCTAATTTCTGGTCACCGGTGGCTCATTCTCATGGTGGGAAGCTTTAAGGACCAAGGTAAGATCTAGATTCTTGAATCTCTTCCCCATTTTCAGATTTCATGCCCTAAATTTGGGTTTTAGTGAGATTTGGGTAAAATCTTAGAGTGTTGTGTTAGATTATGGTTCCTTAACCTTTTTTTTCCTTAATCTTAGTTGTTTTGGCAAGCTAAATGAGTGGAAGATATCTGAGTTCATGGTGGGTTTTATAGCTATGACAGAAAAATTGGTAATGAATGGGTTTTGGAAAAAATTTGGTTTGATTCTTGAAATTTATTGTGAAAACAATTGGATAAATGTGGTTTTGTGGTTTGAATGCTCATTTGGGTGGCCAACACATTGTAGGAATGTTTGATTTTGGTTTTAGGGTGAAGGTGGAAGGTTAGAGGTTGAGAAAGACCAAAAATCATGAAAATAGGGGGTCTGGTTCTACGATCCGCCGCTATAGCGGTAAGAACCATCGCTATAGCTATTGGAGCCAAAACCTTTGCTGCTCTCTAGCTTGATTTTTAAATGGTTATAACTCTCTCATCCAATCTTCATTTTAAGCAAATAACCATCGTTATAGCAGTGGGAGGCAGAACCTTTGCTGTTCTCTGGCTTGATTTTCAAACAATCATATCTCTCTCATCCAATCTTTATTTTAATCAAATTTTATATCATTGGAAAGGTCTTTGAGCCTAGTTTCTAATGAAAAAACATTTAGTTAAAATTTCTTTTAGGTTTAGGGGTTATGACTAAGAGTGACCAAAGGTCAAAGTTGGTGTCAAGTATTTTCATATCTTGTGTCCTTGATATGTTTTGGCATGGTTTTCTTATAGGATTGGACTCTTTAATGCATCTTCCACATATTTTGGGATGTAATGACCAAGTTAGAGTAGAGGTGAAAGACTTCTTTCCTACCTTACTTGAATTCTTTCATATACTTTTTTATGTATTTATTCATACACATATTTGTGTAGTTCAAGCTATAAGCTAAGTATGAAATTTCCATAAATGTGTTATGTGTAGTGGCTTGAAAGGAGTGATCTTATTTGTATATTAAATATATATATATATATATATATATATATATATATATATATATATATATATATGTGAAATGAATATGTGTGACTCTTTTGGAAATTATAGGAATTGTGATTCTCAGTTATGACTGAGAGTTTTAGCCAAGTGGTTCAATTCGTGTGGTACATATGTGTTTCCTTGAGTCCAAATAGGGTGCATAGTTACGATTTTCCCATTTGAATGAGTATAAGAGTGCCATTATATAATTGAATACTTATGCACATTCATACTCCAAGATGCAACAATACTTAGGGAGTGTGTATGTGTATACATAGTTGACCATTGTTGAATCATGAGTAGTGAAACATGTGCAAACATATAAACACGAAATATCATATCTTAGTTTCAAAATAACACACATGTATGTTTGTACATGCATCAACCCTTGATATTTATATAAAAACTATGTACACACATATTCACACAAACATTTGCCATGAGTTGTTATTCCATAGGTTTTGGGTATGGATGTACATAATTATTATATAAGAAGATATATGTATTCATATCCCAATAAATAAGGTGTAAGCATCACAAGCTTTATGATCAGAGTATGGTATGGACAATTAGATTCTAAGGAGAGTAAATCTAGTTGTTTACTGTTACAGTATTAAGGTTACATTAAATGTTTGTGATCGAAATTGTGTTGACGATCTTGAGAATAAATATCCCGTGTGAGTAAATGTGATCTTTTCTCCTTTCACAATTGCCTCATTTTATTTCAAGTGTAAAAAGGTCTAAAGTTTACTTGCCATATAGATGGAATTATTTATTTGATGTCATATAGTAATGCCTTGAATTCTAATTATTCCTTTTTCTAGTGTAAGATTGTGGGTTGCTTAGTGGTATGGAAAGAATAATAACATTGAATTGCCTTTAAGAATTACTAAAAGAAATTTAATTTTGGAGTTATGACCGGATAATTATTTGATTGTATAATTTGTACTTTACCTATGGGGGGTTAAATTGTGGTTCGAAATAAGTTTATAACATAATAAATTATTTAAATGACTAAGATTAAAGAGAATTGTTGTGTGTGCTTGTCTCTTGTAGTGTGGATAGTATATGGTACTAGAGTTCATGACACCTATTATTATCTTTAATTCGAAGTACAACTCCTTTTGGGCTCTATTTCCAAGCATTCAAGAATCTTGCTTACTATGGACTTAAGACTTGTTATTTATGAAACTAAGTGGTATGTTCTTTAACTTATGAAAGTGACAAGATGATGATAAAGGGAAATATGGGTCAGTAAATGGTTTTTTTTAATGGGTAATATACATGGTTATACTCTAGTTTAGATATTGTGTCGGGTATTGGCACTTGGTATAGTGTTCAGATATTGTGCCGAGTACTGGCACTGGGTATAATGTTAAGATATTGTGCCGGGTACTGGCACTTGATATGATGTTTGAATACTGTGCTGGGTACTGGCACATGCAGAAGCTTCCGGAGGCATAAAGATAGGGAATAATTTATTTATAATCTTTTAGTTTGTTCAGATATTACTTTGCATGTTACATTCCTGGTATATGGCTATGATGGTTCTTGGAAATGGTATTTTCATCAACCCTAATAGTAAATGATTGTGGGACTAATTTACATAATGTAAGTGTGGATGATTTTCCTTTTCATTTCGTGAACTTTCCACTTCATTATGGCAAGGGACTCTACAAATTCTCTAACTAAAACATAAATATGGAAAAAGTGTATATTGGTAAGATGCTTAAATTCATACTTGGAATGTGTAAGGATGAGATTTGCGGAAAAGATAGTATGGGGAAGTCAACGTCACGTGATTTAGTAGAAATGGATTGTGAATGCTAAGTATGGAATCCAGGTATTGACATGCGTACTATAATGGCATTACTGTATTGACTTTTGATGCATTGTGGTTATATATATTTATGAGTTGGGAAGAATTTCTAGGTTCTTCGTGAGATGCTTGTGCACACCTTCTGGTTATAATTACTTGATTTTGATATCTTTACTTATTTTTAGGTTTGTATGGATGTTTGGTTATTCTAATTAAAGTTTACCTGTGAGTTGTGTAGATTAGACTTACCCATTCACAGTTTCAAGTTCTGGAGATGTTTTGGTTTGACGGTTCAAGTGGCAAGGATGCCTTCCCTTTATCCGAGGAAAGGTATTTATCTTCTATCACCTATGTTATTCTTAAGTATGCTCTGTAATCGGGTAGGCGATTTAGGTTTTGTATATATTTTGTTTGGATTAGTTGGTCAAATAATAGGCTTGCAGCAATATGGGTGACATTTTGTCTATGTTGGTCACATACCCGGTCTTGGGATGTGACATCTAAACTTGATGTCACAACAATGTGTGTTTTTTGGCTATTGTAAAGATCAGTTTGGCTATAGATTTTATGATCTAGTAGAGAAGAAACTAGTCAAGAGTCGTGATACTGTGTTTATTGAGAATGAGACCATTGAAGACATTATTAAGTCAAAGAATGATGCTTCTAATTCCAATTGTGACTCAACAGACTTGGAATTTATTCCTCCAACACCGATGCTGAGACAAGTTGGAGATGAAGATCATGTTGATCTACCTGTAGAAAATGATGCTCTCACAGAAGATGAATTAGACGATGATGATCGTCATCACCAACCTGTGCCCTCCCTAGTTCCTTCGAAAAGAAGCAGTAGGACGAGACAACCTTCTACACAGTATTCAACCAATGAATATGTGCTACTCACTGATGGGGGAGAACTAGAAAGCTTTGAACAAGCTATGGCCAATGAGTACAAACATAAATAGGTTGAAGCCATGCAAGAGGAAATAAAATCCTTGCATGAGAATGAAACCTTTATGCTGACAAAGTTGCCAAAAGGCAAGAGAGCTTTGAAGAATAAGTGGGTGTTCAGGATAAAGCATGAAGAACACAATCTCCAACCATAATTCAAAGTCAGACTAGTTGTTAAAGGGTTCAGCCAAAGGAAAAAGATTGACTTTGATGAGATATTTTCACCACTGGTGAAAATGACATTCATTCGAGCAGTGCTAGGATTAGCAGCATGTCTAGATTTAAAAATCGAGCAAATGGATGTAAAAACTGCCTTCCTTGAAGAAAAGAGGATTATGTTTACAAATTGAAGAAAAGCTTGTTTGGCTTGATGCAGGCACCAGGACAATGGTACAAGAAGTTTAAGTCTGTTATGGAGGAGCAAGGCTATAAGAAGACTACTTATGACCATTGTGTTTTTGTGCTAAATTCTCTAATGATGATTTCATTATTTTATTTCTCTATGTAGTTGAAATGTTGATTGTTGGCCAAAATGTTTCTAGGATCAATAGCTTTAAAAAGAAGTTGAGCAAGTCTTTTGCTATGAAAGACTTGGGGCCAGCAAGACAAATTCTTAGCATGAAAATAACTAGAGACAGAAGCGCTAAGAAATTATGGTGGTCACAAGAGAAGTATATTGAGAAGATACTTAAAAGGTTCAATATGGACAAAGTTAAAGTGGTTAGTTGTCTTCTTGCTAACCACTTTAGATTGAGTTCCAAGCAGTGCCCTTCCACAGATGAAGAGAAGGAAGAGATGGACAAGGTTCCATATGCTTTAGCAGTTGGAAGTTTGATATATGTCATGGTTTGTACGCGACTAGATATTGCTCACGCAGTTGGAATAGTGAGCAAATTCCTTTCAAATCCTAGAAAGGAACATTGAGATGTAGTAAAGTGATTTTCAGGTATCATCGGGGTACTTCCAAAATATGCTTATATTTTGGAGATACCAAACCTATGTTAGTTGGATACACATATGCAGATATGGCTGGTGATGTAGATTTGAGAAAATCTACTTTAGGATACATGGTCACTTTTGTAGGAAGAGCTATGTCATGGCAGTCCAAATTACAGAAATATGTTGCATTGTCCACTACCAAAGCAGAGTTTATCGCAATAACTAAGGCATATAAAAGTTGTCGTGGATGAAGAAGTTCTTAAAAGAACTTAGGTTACAACAAGATAGATATCAGTTGTTCTGTGATAGCCAGAATGCTATTCATCTTGGAAAGAATGCCTCCTTCCACTTAAGATTAAAGCATATCGATGTGAGATATCATTGGATCAGAGATGTGATGGAGAAGAAGCTACTACAGCTTGAGAAGATTCATGCAAAAGAAAATGGATCAGATATCTTGATAAAGATTCTACCAAGATCATACTTTGAGTACTGTCGATTAGCTGCAAGACTGGTGGAGCCCTCTTCTTGAGCTGGGAGGGCGAGAATTAAAAGGATCCATCCCCAAGAAGACAAAAAGAGAGGAAGAAGACAATGGGGGACAGGTGCATGGGGCCTACCATTGAAATTTGATCAATTTTGGAGAAAGTTGGAGGTAGCTGGAAGACATATGGGGCATTGAAAAATTTGCAATTTGAAGTGAAAATTGAAGCAGTAGAATTTGACAAAAGGAGGTTGCGCCTCAGGAGAAAGCAAATTGTATTTTGCTTGCGTGATAGGGGAGGCTCCTCTATAAATAGAGGCCTTCCCTTCCTTCAGAACTCACCATCTTATAGACAAGCAATAACATATAGTCCTCATAGAAGAGTAAGAGAGAAAATAGAGAGAGCCTTAGAGAGTTTTTCTAATAGGAAAAATAGTGGGCCAATTTGTGAGTGTTATTCACAATTTGAAGATATACTGTAATTGTATTTTTTGTGTAAGAGAGGTCCATCTAAGAGTAAAGTTTATATTCCCATTATTATTATAGTGGTAAGCGGCCTACAAGTCATGTGGTTTTTACCTTCATTTATAGTGTTTTTCACGCTAAAATCTTTAGTGTTATTTTTGTCCATTTTTAGATTGGAAATTATCCTGAGTTTGTGAAAATTGTTTTGATTTTATAATCATCGCGCACACTTTAGTTTTTTCCCAACACATATGGCACTAGATATGTGATCATGGGGTTTGGAGAAAATCTAACTACACTTATTATTTGTTAGGAGTTGGTCCTACAAAAGAAAGCAGAAATAGTGTTTTTCTTAAGTAAATAATAGTTTAGAATTATGTAATTTGGCTCAATTTTATTTCGGTACCAATGTATATAACTATGAAACAAATAAAAAATGTCATATTCATATATTTTAATACAAACGATTTCCAAAAAGAAAAAAATTAGCATACACACACACACACACACACATATATATATATATATATATATATATATATATGTTAATTTTATTATTATCAAGTTTTTGATAAAAGAATTACAAAAATAAAATCAAAGATTAGATATTGAAAAATTCGTCACTGATTAAGTAAAAATTTGTATCTAATTGCTTAGAGATGGATTCAGAAACAAAAAAATATTTCGTTTTTGATCTTGGCGTTGGGATAAATTTGAGACAGAAAATAAATTCCTTCTCAAAATTAGTGACAGAATTGTCAGAGATGGAAAGTTATTGAGACGGCTTTTTCCGTCTCAAATTCTGTCTCAAATTCACAAACATGCCTAACAACTAGTGAATTGTTGAACGGGTTAAATTTGGCCACCGAAAAAAATTTTAATAAATTGGAAGACACATTCATTAGTTTTCTTAAAAAAAAAAGTGTCCATTGAAGCACTATATATAAGAAAATGTGAGAGACAGCACTATATATAAGAAAAAGTGGGAGAATCATCTTCTAGTATGACCAATGTGAGACTTGTTAATCTGTCTCTAATTTCTATTCTAATAAAAACAAACATAAATAATATATTAGAGACAGAATAAATTTCATCTTAGATTTCGTTTCAAATTTTTAAACTAGCTTTTGAGAGGGATTTTCAACATTTTAGAGACAAAATTTGAAATAGAATTTATTTCGTCTCTAATTTCCGTCTCTAATTTTGTTTTTTTTTGTAGTGGATGTGAATGATTAAACTTTTGTAAAACCAAAAAATTGACTTCAAAATTTCATTTTTTAAAATTCAAAATTTTAATTAATAATTTACTTTAGATATTATCTTATCACAGTGACTACTTTCTAGAAAGACTTCTTAATTAACAATACACGTGGGGTAGGATATCCAATAATGAATCTAATATTAAACCATGAATGACGTAACATTTTCTTAAAATATGTAAATGTAAATATAACTAATGCATCTGGATTTGATTCTGAATCATTATTTGTCATTGTTTTAATATCTTAGATTTTGCATTTTCGTTATAAAGAAATGAACTAATTAATGGATTGACTGTTCAAAAGTTTTAGGTTGGATAAGTGGCAACAGCAAGTAGAATCAAATGTTGATTTGACTAATAAAAAATTATGCAATAATTAGTACCATGTATACGTGAAATGAAATGCAAATTAAGGCTTGTTGACTTTTGATTTGTTGACCTGACTTTAAAACCAACGATCAGGATCATGCCATGTGTCAGAAATAGTTAAACTTCTTTTAGCATGAACGACAGTCGCAGTCTATAAAAAGGGCAACTTAATGCAATCGTTATGTGTCTCACTTTGCTTACTCTTTCTTAGTACCAAATCTACAATGGAGTTTTCTCATCTTGCTGTTTTAGCTCTGTTCTTTTTAAGATTCATATTATATTAAAAACATCTCAATTATAATTTATACTATATAATATGAATTTCATTACTTGCATGGTTTGGATATATGTTAGTGGATGAGTGTACTCAAGAGGGGTGAATTGAGTATTTAAAACATTTTAAAAAATGTTTAAGGGTCCTGAAAATAGTTTCAGGTCCTATGAAAACTCTTGTGATTAAAACTTGTTTTTAAGCTAAATAATAGATAGCAGAAAATAAATCACACCAATTGGTATAGTGGTTTGGTAGTATCTATAAAATACTCTTATATTCACTTGTCAAAACACACAGTACTAAGAGTTTTATTTAGGATAAATAAGTACAGGAACAACTAACTTGAGGTTCAACTACTCGTTTTTATGCTAAGCAATTTAGTAACCTCCGAGTTTGGATCAGTAGAGCCTTGCTTTTACAATTCTTACAGCTAGACCTTCACGGGTCTCTAGCAAATCTTAAACCAAGTAACTTTTCCTCTATAAAAGGCCAGCCCTCGATTTACACTTACCAACCAAGGTCAAAAATTCCATGGCCCACAAAAAACACAATCCACTATCAAGACAAGATACAAGAGTAGAAAAGAGTTAGTTCACAAGTACCTAAGTAGCAAAGAGCTTTCTCTCATAAAGTATATGATTTTTAGAACAAGCTCTCTTTTTAAAACAAAAGAACAGATAAGCACAACATCACAAGCACAAGCAACACAAGTATTATAAGCTTTCGAATGATTGCTTCAACGTCTTTATATAGTCTGTGCAAAATAGTTATTGCAAATATTCAGTTTGAATGGCGTCTATAAGTGCTGTATCAATTAGGGTCCTTAATTGATCTATAAAAAGAAACATTTTGCTTTGAATATTTCCTCTTCAATTGCACATTAATTGGAACATGATCTTCTATAATATCTGCCTGAAACATATCCTTGAATGGCGTAATACAATTACTTCTTCAAAACAGCACATTAGCATTAAATACGGAATCAGTCAATTGATCTGCTTTTAATAGGAACCCGATTCTTTCCTCAAACAACTCATTGACTTCACATCTATTCAATCTGATTATTTACCAAAATTCTGATTATACATAATCTTGAGATATGATTGATCTCCAATAAATGCTGACTTATGATGACTTCGTTTAACTGCATTTAA
Source organism: Biancaea sappan (assembly GCA_037074585.1). Lineage (NCBI taxonomy): Eukaryota > Viridiplantae > Streptophyta > Magnoliopsida > Fabales > Fabaceae > Biancaea > Biancaea sappan. The sequence goes on along the minus strand of CM073501.1, from coordinate 26,223,531 downwards.
CGCTGCGAGTTTCCAAGGTCTTTAACATCAAGTTCCTCAAAACTGACATTAATCAAAAACTTATTCTTTGAGAAGTTGTATCAACAATATATTTACAGGTTGGTGTAGGAAGGACTGATGCAAGGCCATTATCTTCAGCTGAAGATTATTGTCATTCAATTTGGCCAGACACTCCTATTCCCAATAATTTGCAGCAGCTTCTGAAGCCAACTGGTAATATAGTTGAAATTATCAACTCCTAATACAGAAAAAAAAAACAACGATATTCATAATCCATTTAATTAGTTTTGGTTCCAACCACTAATATTTTAAAAATTTTTGAAGCTTCAATTTTTTAGCACTAATTTTTAGGACCATATTTGCTCCTTTTCGTTAAAAAACATGAGGCTCTTGTTCTATCTTTAACCATTGATCACTATTGATCGTGTGGTTCACGAAGGCTGACATTCACAAGGACCAAAATGAAAAAAGCATTACATAGTAAGGCCAAAAAATAAATTATACAGGGACCAAAATACAAACAAAACAAAAATGTGGGGCTCAAAAGAAATTATTAAGAATATATTATTCTCATATTTAGTTTGTTACAAACATTTCTCAAAATATTTTTCTATATTAATGAAAAACTGACATTCATATAATTAGTTTCGTTAATATTGGAAATATTTGAAAATTTTTAAAATTACCTCTAATAATCTTTAACATATAAAAATAGGGTTAAATTAGGCCAACTTGTATTAGGTTGTGACATACTATCAATAAATATTGTGCCATCAATCAGTTCGGTTCCTTGAGCGCTTAAGGCACTTATTCTTTCCAACATTAGAGCGAACTATTTCTTTCAGTGTTAAATTTTGGTTGTTAAATAATTTTATTCAACGATTATCGTTAAATTTTGTATTTTTTTTAAATTAAACGACTAATTTTAACAAGTATAATTTTATATATTTTTAAATTAATCATATAACTTTCTTATAGATTAAACAAGTACAAAAAAAAAAGTAAGCAAAGTGACACTGACTAATTGCAGCAATTAGGGTACCTTGTTTTTTAGAATAGGAGTATCAGTCTATCACTCCTATTACCAAAAAGAGATTAATTGTTTTTGACACGTGGCATGACATTGATCAGTACAAACAATTCAATGGTGACCAGGAGGCTTTTCATTTCATTTCATGGATATATGCTAACCAATTATTAAACTTATAGCATACATTTATTATTTCATTTTTTTGAATAAAAAAATATCTTTAGTAATAAACTTCACTTAAATTTTTATTATAAGTGTCATAATGTCACATTAACTTAAGTAACTTCTTATTACTTTAAGCAACTATCTACTCCAATAGTAAATCTTTTAACAACTCATAAATAAGTCTCACAAATAACTATTTACTATTTTAACATTTATTGTGAATTAATTATTTTATTATTATTTTTTGTATAATAATTATTTTTACGCGTGACAGTTAGTATGACAAACTCTAGTGATGAACTAAAATAAAAATCTGATTCTTAAATTTATTTAAAACTAATGCTCTAATTGTTTCAATTTATGAGACACATGATGGCCCCTTCCATTTCCAATATCACTATATAGGTTGTTGTCACATCCTAATTTCAGGCATGTGAGTAGTACTATAACCTCGAGAGTGTACCTCCATGGTATCCCATAAGATCTCTGATTAGTTTTAAAGTCCACAATTATGCAAACATAAATTTTTCAAGAAAGAGATTTCTACATATTTATATAAAAACTTCACCATAATAAAACAGTAAATATAAGCCAAATATCATACAGTATGGTACAATTTTCCAAGCCTAGGTGACCTATGGAGATTACAGAATATTTCCTAAGCTTTTAGATTTATAAGTCTCCATATAACGTGAAAAATATTCTCAAGGAATACTAATCCTCATGCGGATTTCCTTCATTTTCACCTATTATATCTAAAAAAATCATAGAGAGTGTGAATTCATCAAAACTCAGTGAGTAAATGATTGTGCAATAATAAATGTATCACAAGTATAAATACCATAATCATTATCACAATAAGAACAATTATATTCATATTCAAGGTTTCTATACCTTTGTATTCAGTTTATGTTCATGGATTCAATTCCTGTTGTTTCCATATTCAAATCTATTACATGCATTGGTATCTTGGGGGATCAAACTCTCAACCATTCCATGTGTATAATTATATGTATAGGTATTTTGGGTCAAGCCCTCAACCATTCTATATGTATATTTGTATGCATTGGTATTTTGGGTCAAGTCCTCAACCATTCCATGTGTATATTTGCATTATCAATCATAAATCTCATCAACATAACAATAAATTTCATTATCTAGCTATCATCATTAAATATAGAATTTAATTGCGATATGAGATGAGATTTATATTGTAATTGGAATAAAAGTAAATAAAATCAGTTAGCAAGGTCATCTACTCACATATATTCTATTTTCGAGTCACTTTTCTAAGTTGTTATAGAGAAGAGCACGTAGCTGAATTTTAGGTTCCGCTACGGAGATTTTCACGAAAATCAGATAGAGAAAATCAAGGTTGCTTTTGTACAAAATACTATTCATATGTATTGTCATTATTCATATGTACTATTACTATTCATATATACAGATATATATGGATACTATTTATACATATGTAGACTATTTATATGTATAAATACTATTCATTCATCTGAATATGTAAGATATTATTTATATATATGAATACTATTTATACGTATACTATTCACACATATAGTTACTATTCATACCGAGAATAATGCACATAAGCCATAAAAGAGTACACTAGGAAAGTTTTCAGAAAAAGGAGATGGGTCACAATGGACACTCTCAAGTACCAAATCTTTTCTTAGCCAGACCTTTGTTAGACATGTATTCTTCACATTTTTATACTCTATTCCAATAGTCAGAAAATAATTCTCAAGCAGTCGAGGATAATTCTTTTCTAATGTGAAGGATCAGCTAAAGCCACAATCACAGAGCATACTAAGAATTTAACCTCTAAATAATTACAAGAATTTAAAGGAGCATAGTATCTTCATCTTGGTTCTAGACTGAGAAGAAAAGGTTTATAATTTCATAGCCCTAACATTGGAGCAAAAGAAATTTTGAGGAGATGAAAGAAAAGAAACTGAAGGTGTGAGTTTAGAAGTGAAATAGAAGGCATATTTATAAGAGAAGTCAGGATACTATGCACTAATAAAATATTCATTTTACTATACGCTTTAATAATTTAGTTTACTATGCACTTTAATAATTCAGTTTACTGTGCACTTTAATAATTTAGTTTATTGTGCGCAGATGATTTTCACGCGGCGAATTATTGATTAATTGAAAACTTAAAGGGAAAACTATATTTTCTTCTCAACTCTGAGGTTTCTTTTCACTTTAATCCTTTTCATTTTAGTCCCTATAGAGATTTTCTTATATATAACGTTATTTTTCTCCCAACTTCTTTCTAAATTCCTCTTATTTCCAATATATATTTTACCCATGGGATAAATTTCATATCATAACATCCATTATACCCCACAATTTATGCAATCTTTAAGTGAAATCCATATTTTCAACAATATACACAAACAAGCATACAATAATTAAACAAATAAGGGAATAAATTTATCGTAGTTTTTAAATACTCATAATTTTAAAATATAGTGGGTATTATAGTTATGTTCTACAAAATTAACTTATAAGCTAGCTGATAGCTTATAAGCTAGCTGATAGCTTATAAGCTAATTTTTAACTTATAGCTTATAGTTGATAGCTGATAGCTTATAAGTTAGCTTATTGAATTAAAAGTGCTCAATAAAAGTAACTATTGAATTAGTTGAAAAGTGTAAATGATATAAAAGGGCATGTATTTTTTAATTTCAAAATAATATAAATAAATATATCATTTTTTTATTAAATTAATTTAAATTACTATAGATATAAAATTCATTAAAAATAAATTTATATATATTATATATATTTATATATTTTTTATCATATATTATTATATATATAATATCGTATATGTATAATATATTATATATAAATATAAAGATAATAAAAGATGAGTAAATTTGATATAATAAAGTAAAAGGCATAATGAATATTTTGAAAAAATAATAAAAGTAAAATAGGAACAAAAAACTATAAGATATAAGCTACTCAAAGTAGATTATAAGAATAAGCTATAAGCTATTAAAATAAGTTTATTTACCAAATACTTTTAATGAGCTTAAGCTAGTCAAATAAATTATAAACTAGTTTATAAGCTATAAGTTGTCTTGTCGAATACAATAGCGACAACAAAGGCAATGAAATGATTTGAAGGAATCTTTCAACCTTTAGCGAGCAAGGATGAGTTATGACACCCCCATGACATGACGCTAACTCACCAACCTAGGCTCTATTTGACGAGCTTATAACTTATTTGACTAGCTTATAACTTATAGTTTATAGTTTATGTACTTTTCTTCCCTTTTTGCCCTTATTATTCTATAAAAATATCCATTATACCTTTTATATTCATTATACCTTCATATATAAGGTGAAAGTATATGTCATTTCCCTGATGTTTACTCTTATTTTCATTCATACTCCTAAAGCTTTTTTGGTCAAATATGTCCTATATATTTTAATTTTTTTTCAAATATGCCCTTTTTTTGACACTGTCAAAAAGTTAACAGAAATGTTGACTGGGCTAACCTATGTGACTGCCACATGGAGGAAAATGTCACATCATCTGACATAGCCAATAGGATTGTGACACGTGGCATATAAGTAGTTTTAAAGAAAAATCAACAAAGTAGAAGCATGAGGAGTCGAATCCAAGGCCTCATAGTTGGGAGATCAGCCTTCAAATATTGGCTACTAGTCACATTTAATATTTATATGTGAAATTTAATATATATATATATATATATATATATATATATATATATATATATATATATATATATACACATATATAGAAACTTTTGTTATTGTATTCAAAATCTAAAACAATCTACATCAATTATTATAAGTTATAAAGCAATAACAAATCTTATAATAAGAGAATATGCTATTATTTTACATAATTCATTTTAAATTATATAAAAATTTAAAAAAATTAATAACAAATCTTATTATATAAATTTAATTATTATTTAAATTAAATAAAAATTAAATTTATATTAAAAGTAATTTAAAAAAGCATAGCATATTGTTATAATTATTTTTGATAAGATATGAATATTAGAAAAATTTAAATATTATTTAAAATTATAATATAAAATCTTATAATATAGAATAATTTTAATAAGTATAGTATATTGTTATAATTATTTTTAATAAGATATAAATATTATAAATTTAATTATTATTTAAAATTATAATATCAAATCTTATATTATAAAATAATTTTAATATACGTAGCATATTGTTATAATTATTTTTAATAAGATATAAATATTATAAATTTTAATTATTATTTAAAATTATAATATCAAATCTTATATTATAGAATAATTTTAATAAGCATAACATATTTTTATAATTATTTTTTAAAATAAAGTTATTTTTTATTAAGTATGAATAATAATTAAATTTCTATTATAAGATTTGTTATTAAATTTTTTAAATTTTTATATAATTTAAAATGAGTTATGTAAAATAATAGAATATTCTCTTATTATAATAATTGTTATTATTTTATCACATATAATAATTTATATATATTGTTTTAAATTTTGAATAAAATAATAGAAGTTTCTATATATATATATATATATATATATATTTTTTTTTTTCTAAAAGGTGACCTATGGCTCAGTGGTTGAAGGTTACTCTCACACCCATGAGGTAATGGGTTTGACTCTTCACTATTTGCTTTTGGTTGATTTTTCTTTAAAACCTCCCATATGCCACAAGTCACAATTCTATTAGCTATATCAAGTGACCGCATTTTCCTCCATGTGGCAGTCACATAGGTCAGCTCAATCAGCATTTTCGTAACCTTTTGACAATGTCAAAAAAGGACATATTTGAAAAAAAATTAAAATATATAAGACATATTTGACAAAAAAAAATTAGGGGATAAATAAAAATCAGGATAAACATCAAAGATATGACATATACTTTTGCCTATGTATAAATATATATATATAATATATATAAATATAATAAAATATGTAAATATATTTTATTATATATAATAAAATATAATAATATATTATATATGTAAAAATATATTATTCATTTATAAAATATAATAAAATATATAAATATATATTTTTAATGAATTATATATATATATAATAATTTAATTAAAAACAAAAATAATATATTTGTTTTTATTATTTTAAAATTAAAAAATATATGTCTTTTTATGTCATTTTATACTTTTTAGCTAATTTAACAGTTATTTTTACCGAACATTTCTAATTTAATAAGCTAACTTATAAGCTATCAATTATAAGTTATAAGCTAAAAATTAACTTATAAGCTATTTGCTACATGATAAGTTAATTTTGCCGAACAAAGCAGTAACTCAGAAGATTTTGGATGGATACTAAGGTTTGAAAATATATATATGTATATATATATATATATATATATATATATATATATATATATATATATATATATATATATATTAATATTGCATATGCTATCTTTTCAGTAAAATTTGTTCATATACTAATAGTATTTTCAATCACAATTCTTAAAGAATTTTTAAAGATAAGAAATTGTTTTTAATGAGTTTTTCTAATAAAATGCGCTAGTGTGTCTGTCACATATAAAAATCGTTCTTATATAAGAATCGATTCTTACAAAAAAAAAGTAGTAGAGAGTTGTGAAACCTACTGTAAGAGTATAAAGATGTGGGGTAACTTGTAAATTACATTTGTGAGTTCTTTAAAGTTGCATAATTGGAGTGAAAATTTTGGACGAATACTACAATTTGGAAAAAAAATATATTGCATATGCTATCTTTTCAATAAAAATTTTTCATATACTAAAAGTATATCCAATTATGCAACTCTAATAAGTTACTTATTGTGGATTTTACTATGTCATATCACTACTTTTTACTTTAAGCAACTTTCTATTATTTTAAACAATTGTCCACTCCAATAGTATGACTTTTAAAAATTTACAATTAAATTTTACAAGTAACTATTCACTACTTTAATTAATGCAAATATATTTTTTAATTTTTGTTATTTTTTTGGCTAAAAACTGATTTTTTATATGAGAGCTATTTTTACATATGAAAACTATGCTAATAAATTCTAATAGTAAACCTTAATAAAAATCAGTTTTCATTTTTAAGAATCACATAGATGCTCTAAGGTTGTTGTCAAATTAGGCTTTTTGGTTATTTTTTTCAGTAAAATTTGTTCAGATAAGTGGAGCAGATATCCGAATTCACATGGCCAACCTTTATTGAATTCACATGCCCTACCATTTCCATTATGAAATGAGTATCACGACAAAGGCAACAAAATGATTTGAAGGAATCTTTCAGACCAACGAGGAAGGACGAGCGACGACACCACCAAGACATGGAAAGCAGATTCGTTCCTGTTCATAAAAGAGCCTCTTGTTGAGATTAAAATGAACACAAAACAAGACATTTGGGGTTAAATGTAATTTTAAAAAAATGGAGCTTAAATCTGTTTTCACTTTTGCTCCTTCTCCCAACTTCTACAACTCTAATATTTTTTGCTGAAAGAGTGTTTATATTTGTGACGGGTACTATTTTGTTTTCCTTTTAGTTCCTATGTAAATTAAAAAAAAAAGTCATTATAGTCAAAAAATGGAAGTGGGCCATTTCACTTATTTGGGAAAAACAACCATTTTTGGCTTGTCAATTTTTGTTTTGTTTTCATTTTAGTCTCAACATGAGGCTCCTATTCTTTTATAAATAGGAGCGAATCTACTTCGCAAGACCTGACGATGGGGATGATGGTTTGGGCCTGATTTGTGAAATTGCTATTAATTCCTACCTTTAATATTGGGCCCATGGTGGGTCCTTTACTTAATATAAAATTGATTAGAGTATCTTCAATTGTAATTTTTAAAGCGTTTTTAAATTTAAGAACTAACTCTTATTCTAATTCATCATTGGAGTTTGACATACTAATTGTCATCCATAAAAATAGTTTTTATATAAGAACAAATTCTTAAAAAAAATATATAAATAAACTTTAAATTAAATGCATTAAATGATCTTGTTCATAAAATTTAAATTTTAAAACACCTGTTAGTGTATATATATATATATATCCATTAATTTGGTCTAAAATAATTAAGTTTTCATCAAAATGAAGTAAAAATAATTATTGCTATTGATCAATTTGGGTAAAACAAAAGCACTGAAGTTCTATATAGGTAATATTATATATATATATATATATAAATTATGGTAATGTTTTTAAATTATATTATATATATATATACACAAAATAACTCAGCAAAAACAATGATATTCATAATCCATTTAATTAGTTTTGGTTCCAACCACTAATATTTTAAAAAAATTTTAATTTCAATTAATCTGGTTGAAGTTAAATTTAACTATAAAAGTATAAACTTTTAATTTCTTAGCACTAATTTTTGGGACCGGATTTTCTCTTGTTGGTTAAAAAATAGGAGTCTCTTGTTCTATTTTTAACCATTAATCAAGGTTGATCATGTGGTTCATGAAGGCTGCCATTCAGAAGGACCAAAATTATACAGGGACCAAAATCAAAATAGAAATGTGGGCTCAAAAGAAATTATTAGGAATATGTTATTCTCATATTTCGTTCATTACAAATATTTCTGAAAATATTTTTTATATTATTGAAAAACTGACATTGCTATATTTAGTTTACATCAATATTCTTGGAAATATTTGGAAATTTTCAAAATTACCTGTGTTAATTTTTAACGTATAAAAATAGAGTTAAATTAGGCCAACTTATATTAGGTTGTAATGTATTATCAACAAATATTGTGTCATCAATCAGATTGGATTTTCTGAAGGGACTTATTTTCCTCTGTGTTAAATTTTGACTGTTAAATGATTTCATTCAACAATCATTGTTAAATTTTTTTAAAAAAATTATATGATTAATTTTAACAAGTACAATCTTTTATATATATATATATATATTTAAATTAATCATACAATTTTTTTTATAGATTGAACAAGTACAAAAAAAGTAAACAAAGTGACATTAACTGATTGCAAGAGTTAGGGTGCCTTTTTATTGTAAGTTTTACTATACTACATCATTATTTCTAACTTTAAATAATTTTTTATTACTTTAAACAAATTTTTATTTTAATAGTGTAACTGTTAAAAATGTTGGGAAAAAACACCTTTTCCCCTTGAAAAATACCTTGACACAAATAAAACAGATTCCCCCTTGAAAAATACCTTGGCACAAATAAAACAGAGAAATAACAGGAAACAATACTCACAATCACAACACAAGAAAATAACGTGGAAACTCCAAAATCGGAGAAAAAACCACGACCGTTGTCAAGGACAACCAGAGAAAATACTATGTGTAAATTTTTACAACACACAGAAACTTCTCTTAAATATCCGGTACCCAATACTAGATACCAACTGATACCCAAATACACCCACACACTCTCAAGCATGTATTTAACTTACATCTCTCATCACTCTAGAACAAGAGTATAAAGAAAGAAAGAATTAAATACAAGTTAATGTGTCTTGTATTGGTACAAATATTACAAAGAGACAAGGCTTCTATATATAACCTTCATTCTCCTTCTCATCTAATGTTCTGGGCGATGTGAGACTTCCTTCTTCACATTGTAAATTTTCTTCTGTGGATCCCATCACTTTCAATCAATATTTTCAACAAAAAACTTATAAATAAGTCCGTAACTCTCTATTACTTTAATTAATATAGATATATTTAATATTTTTTTTATTATTTTTTATTAAAAATTGATTCTTATATAAGAATAATTTTTATTTATAAAAGTTATGCTAGTAAACATTAATAGAAAAATTCAATGAAATCTTTTTTTTATAATTTTAAGCATCCCAGTCGATATGCTCCAAGGTTGTTGTCAAATCAGACTTTTTTTTTCAGTAAAATATGTTCAAATAAGTGGAGAAGATATCCAGAATTCACATGGCACCTTTTTTGAAATTCATGACGAGAAAGTTGTCGGTGGAAATTCTGTGGACAACATTATAAAACCATTATATTCGGTAGTACTCTGGAGTCTAGGCAAAGGGAATGACAACGAATATAAAATTAACTAGAATTGAATAACCATCTTTCTTAAAATGAAAATAATTCTTAAAAAGATATGGAATAACACTTTTTAAATCTGATCAAAATGAAATTAAAAAAAAAAAGAAAAACTACAAGCAATTGATGGCTAAACTAACTTAAGTAAAATTCGTAAAAAAGAATCCTTCTTATAAAGAAATAAACTAATTTGGTTTGTATGCGTATCTTTCACTAATAATTTTATTTAAAGAACCATTGAATACAAAATATGAATACTTTCTATAGTGAAGATTCAAATTTAGTGTTTGTTTAGAAAATAGTTAAAAAAACTAAGTTTTGAACAAATCAAGATTTATATAGGAGCCAGTTGAATTGTCATGACAAATTAATATTTATATAATAGACTAAAATAATTTCACTCTAATGCATTAATTATCTGTAGATCATTAAATTATTATAATAGAATAAATTTAAATAAATAAATTTGATAAATTAATTACATCATATTAAATGAATTTAAAAAAATTAGGATATATTGTAGATAATTGCTATAATTGCTATATAATTGGTTTATAATTGATATATAATCATATTAAATGAATTTTAAAAAATTAGGATAAATTACTATATAATTTGTATGTAATTGCTATAATTGCTATATAATTGATAAATTAGATAAATTTTTCAATTGAAATATAATATGATGTTATTTGGTAAATTAGTATTATTATATACAAAAAATAAATAATTAATTACTATATAAAAACTAACCTAAAAGTGTTCATATTATTTATTTCTCTTCTTAAATAGTTATAATAAAATTTAAAATTACCTCCATCAATTCAAACTATAATAATAAATTATCACTCATTTTTTCTTTTTTTAAACAAGCATGTTAGACTTCTTTATTGCACCATCATCAATGGCCAATCTCCTATCTTCATATATAGGTTTTTAAAAAGTGACCATCACTATTGGCCAATTTGGAGGCTTTTTTCGTTTTTCAAAATTAAAATTTTAAAATTCAAAATCAATGTAGATATTTATATATTTCTATCGAAGATCTTAACTATATTTGCATATTTCTTTATCTCACACAATTTCCTTTCTTTTTTTTTTTGATTTTACTCATTCTTCCCTTACATGGATGAAAAACAACAATGACGATTTATTATCAAAGCTTTCAAGTGATGTTTCTTTCACATCATTTAGTATTATAGCTCAGTTTTCTTTTTATTTATTTTTTAGGTCTATACAGTTCACATACTATTCACATTCGCGATTACTGTTCATTCGATTATGATTTTTAATTTTCTATTTTTCTTTCGTTCTCTGCATTTTTTTCTACTTTCTTCATTTCTGTATTCGTCCTCTGTTTTTGTTTTCCGTGTTTCGGGTTCATCTATATTTCTATTTTTGGTCTTCTGGTTTTTTATTCTTATCTGTTGTTTTTCATTTTTACATTGTTCTTATTTTCTAATTCCAGTTTGGCTTTGCTGTTTGTGTCATTATGTTTTCTTAAGGAAAGCATGTCATGAAAAAGATCAAAGTCTAAAAGAAAAAAATAATGTCATTGAGGTAATTATTTGTGTCTGAATCATATAATTTGACTATTTTTAAATTAATTTTTTTCTTGATTTTTTCATCTAATAGAATTAATGAATAATCTCTTTTAGGCTTATTGTGAGCAAAGGGTAGATCCCTCCCTATGAAGAGAAACTTCAGTCAATGCCGAGTTTGCATGTATATAGATTGATTGAATGCTAATTTAAGATTTAAAGTATTAAATTTTAAAGTTTGGATGTGATGTATATTTCCTCCTTTGATTATCTTTTTTTTGTTGTTTTAAGATTTTGTCGGTATGTAAGTTATATTTTAAATTTCAATAAACCTATAGTTGTTATCATTGTTGCTAATCCAAATGTATATTTGCAGAAATAGAAGAAGAAACAGTCAAAAGAAAACATGAATTTTGATCTTAGTAGACCTATTAAGTTAGTAACTTTTATTTCAACTCATTTTCATCGTTAATTAATATATTTATCTAAATTAATTCATACAATACCTTATTTTTTGTTCTTCTATTCATTTGATGTTATTCACATTCAATCTTCAAAGTATTTGTATTTAATAAATCATCTTATAAATATCTTAACATGGCTTAAATGTCCTATTATTTTTGTATATGTATTCTTTTATATATTTTTTAATTATTTTTATTTATTTAATAAACAAAAATTATAACATTAGTGTTACTCCGTGCATCGCACGAATCACAATACTACGTTGAATAAAATCAATTCTGTAAAACATTAATTTGAAACTTTGAACTAATACCGGAGAAAAAGACCGTGACTCGCGAGCTGGATTGAGACGCCCATAAATGGGTAGTCCTAGACTAACCGATTTAGGCCCGTTTAAAAACGAGCCTAAACGAGTTTTTTCCCTTTTTTTAAAAAAATATTTTTTAAAAATACATTATTTAGTATAAATAATCTCACTTTATAATATTTTTATATTTTTAACATTATATTCAATAAATATAGTAAATTTAGATATAAAAACTTTTGTAATTTTTTAAAAATGAATATAAAGTTTTCAAATTTAAATATAATATAGTTAATTTTGAAAGAAAATAAAAAAATTAAGGTTATTAGTTATTGAAAAATATTAAAGAATTAATATTTTATCTGCATAAATTCTACTTTAAAAAAAATTATTGAATTTTTATTAAAAAATTTAAAATCTTATTATTTTAATATTAAAAAATTATTAAAAACAGTGGCCCCGCGGGTCGGCTAGTTTAAATGCGCAGACCAAGCGTATGGTCTTAGGTTAAGTGTTAAGGACTGTGGTCTTAAACTGATCGATTTGTTTAAAATCATTTAACCTTGATCTATAACGAACTACTCTGATCTGATTCGGGTCAACCAGTCTAACAGAGCTACTTTGAACCTTTCTTGAATTCACGTGCCCTACCATTTCCATTATGATAGAAGTGTCACGACAAAAGCGGGGAAATGATTTGAAGCAATATGTCAGACATCATCCGGGTCCGGATTTGCTGCTGTTTAATGTTGCTGCTTTTGTTGCTTTTCACTTTTAGCAACAGTTTTTACCGTTGCTAAAAGTTATGGCAACAATAAAACTGCTGCTATAACTTTTAGCAACGGTAAAAACCGTTGCTAAAAATGAAAAGCAACAACAGAAGCAACTCCGAACAACAGCAAATCCGAATTCGACATCATCCGGACGAGTAACGACAGCCCGAGACTTGGCGCCGGGAATGACGGTTTGGAAGTTTGGGCCTGATTCGTGAAATTGCTAATTCCGACCTTTAATATTGGGCCCCATTACTTAACTAAAATTAATTAGAAGGCAGATTAGAAGGAAATTTTTTGTAATATATATATATATACATATCAAAATATCATTAAAGTCAAGCTTAATATTTAAAATAAGAAAAAAATACCAAGTGTAATTTAACTATTATAATTTATCGAATGTAAAATATTTAATTGAAACAAAACTGCAATTATTATTTAAAAAAAATTGTAGTTGCCCACAATCACATGCTAGAACAAGATTATTTTTTTTTAATGTACAAGAGTAGGAAAGTCCTGTTAATTTTAAAAATCCACAACTTAGAATTCAATTGTAATTTTTTTAAGAAAAAAATAGAGAGGGATTTTGGAATTTTGAATTGAAAAAAATAATTTTGTAGTTTTTATATTTACTATAAATATATATAATAATTTATTTTGACAAAAATAAAAGATTAATTCTTCGTTTATTAATATAAAATTAAAAATATATATTTAATTTTTAAAAAATAAATTTTAAATCAGTGTCTTTATTAATTTAATAGCCAGCCTAATTTTTAAAAAATTAAAATAAAAACTCTATTGTAATATTGTTTAAATATGTAGTACTCAAAACCTGAAATTCAAGATGAGAAAGTTGTCGGTGGAAATTTTGTGGACAACATTATAAAACCACTATAAATTCGCTAGAGTGGAATCCCACAACTCAGTACACTGAAATCTAGGCAAAGGAAATGTCTATGAATAAAAAAATTAATTAGAATTGAACAACCATCTTTCTTAAAATGAAAATAATTCTTAAAATGATATGGATGAACACTGTTTAAATCAGTAAGGATTTTTTGTACGTCACTCGGGAACTATACAAGACAGACCATATATTTTTATTAAGTTAAGAATGAAGATAATATAGTTTACTTTAATCGTATAACAAAATGAAGATAATATAGTTTACTTTAATCATAGAACAAATGCATTAAAAAAAATTAAATTTGCGAAGGTTTAGTGGCTTACTTCCACAGAAGTTGAGGCAGTACAACACTTTGTTCCAATCAAGCAAATCCTTTATGGTAATACCTGGTGGGAAAATTGTTCATCATCTCACAAAATTCAAAATTTTAATATCCATTAATTTGGTCTAAATAATTAAGTTTTCGTCAAAATGGAAGGAAAAAAAAAATATCGTTACTGATCAATTGGGGTAAAACAAAAGCACTGACACAAAGTTCTATATCTATATATATATATATATATATATATATATATATATATAAAATTATGGTAATGTTTTTAAATTATATTAAATAAATATATAAATGTACAAAACAACTCAGCAAAAACAATGATATTCATAATCCATTTAATTAGTTGTGGTTCCAACCACCAATATTTTAAAAAATTATGAATTTCAATTAATCTGATTCAAGCCAAATTAAACTATAAAAGTATAAAGTTTTAATTTTTTAGCACTAATTTTTCGACCAGATTTGCTCCTGTGGGTTAAAAAATAGGAGTCTCTTGTTCTACTTTTAACCATCAATCAAGGTTAATCGTGTGGTTCATGAAGGCTGCCATTGACAAGGACCAAAGTGATAAAAGCATTTCATAGTAAGGTCAAAAACAAAATTACACAGGGACCAAAATGAAAATAAAACAGAAATGTGGGGCTGAAAAGAAATTATTAGGACATGTTGTTCTCATATTTATTTTATTACACACATTTAAAATATTTTTTTATAATATTGGAAAATTGACAGTCATATATTTGATTTACGTTAATATTCTTAGAAATATTTGAAAATTTTCAAAATTACCTCTCCCAATTTTTAACATATAAAAATAGGGTTAAATTGGACCACCTTGTATTAGGTTGTGATGTACTATTAATAAATATGATGGCGAGCAGATCCGCTATTGGGACAAGTAGGTATGGTTTTAATCGTAGTTAACTGTGTTTAAAAAAAGTATTTTTTAAAAACACTTTCCGCAACGGTTTGAATTTAGCAATGGTTAAAACTGTTATTAAAACTTTTAATCGTAATATCTCAAATTTAATTACTTTAGAAAATGAGGCTAAATAAATAATCAAACAAGTAAATAAGAATAAAATAGTAATCATGAAATTTTTTAAAAAATTATTTGAACACTACAAGACTTCCAACGATGTAAGTAAGTAGGGTGTGAGAAAGAGAGAGGAAGAGAGAAGGAGTACGGAAAAGACTAAAGTATAGGAGAATTAGAGCTGAAAGTTCAGATTTAAGGCTTCTTGTTCACATCAGGAAAAATGGAAAAAGGGAATGCTTGATAATATTAATGATGAGATTGAAGTGTAGAAATATATTTTGTGGTAGTTCATGATTCAAATATGTAAAGAGAATATCAAAAATTATGTAATTTGTTCAAACTCAGACATAATTAGTGAAAATTATTCTGTCAGTTTTTCCGTAAGATTACTATTCACATAAATAGTAAAATTCGTGAATAGTGAAATTTATAATTATTTGAAAAGAAATTATTCAAAAAAATTATAGTGAAATTCATAATTATTTCAAAAGAAATTATTCAAAAAAATTATCTAATAAACCGATTTAGAGAAATATTATTATTTTTAAAAAAAAAACAAAAATACGAGATGTTACATTAACCAAGACTAAAGGACAAGCACATGATCCGCTCACAATATTATGCCATCAATTAGTTCAGTTGTCCTCCAGCTTTCAATTTGGGTCATTAAATTATTTCATTCAATAACTATCATTAAATTTTGTGTTTTTTAAAAAAGAGTTATATAATTAATTTTAAATAGTGTAATTTTATGGCTTTATTTAGATAAACAACTTATTTAAACTATTATAGAATAAGATAATGTTTGAATAAATAACTTATTTAAGCGCTTATACAATAAGCGTTATCATATAAGTGCTTATATATATATATATATATTATTTCTACAATTGAATAGTTTATGAAAATAAGTTGAAAATAGTTCATGGGCATGCTATAAGCTATTTCTATAAACTCTCCTAAATACGTAAATAAGTGTTTATACTATAACATAAGCAAGATAAGTTTAGAATGAACTCTTCCAAACACACTCTAAATACTTATTATATAAGCACTTATATATAAGTTATTTTTATAATTGAAGAGTTTATGAGACCAAACTTTACATAAGTTGTTTTTAACTTATTTTCATAAGTTATTGTAGAGAATTTATAAAAATAAGCTGTCATAAGTTATTTTTATAAATTCTTCCAAATACTTATATCAGTCCTTATGTTATAAGATAAATTAAATAAGTTCAAAATAAACTCATTCAAATATTTTTTATATATGTATGTATATTTTAAATTAATTATGTAATTTTTTTATAAATTGAACAAGTACGGAAAAGTAAGCAAAGTGACACAAATTAATTGCAGCAATTACGGTGCCTTTTTATAGATAAGGACTGTTACTCCTATCACCAAAAGGAGACTAATTATTCTTGACACGTGATATGATCTTGATCAGTGCAAACAATTCAACGGTGATCAGGAGCCTTTCATTTTATTTCATGGATATGTGCTAACAAATTATCCGTAGCATACATTTATTGAATAACTAATTTATATAATTGTTTCATTTTTTGGGCCAAATAATTGTTTTGAGACACATGCTGGGCCCTTCCATTTCCACTATTACGAGTGTGGATCCTTTGCTTGGAAAAAAATAAGCAGAGGGATGCTTGGAAAAAAACAAGCAGAGATGCTTGGAGTTTTAGCAACGGTTTTAACTGTTGCTAAAACTTTCAGCAACAGTAAATCCGTTGCTAAAACTCTAAGCACAAAAATTTTAAGCAGAGGATCCACACCTCACTATCACTACATCAGTACGAGAGGTAGTGAAATGATTTGAAGGAATCTTTCAGACCCAAAATATGGGTTTTGAGGAGTGTAGGAGACTCTCATACTTCTTTTAGAATAATTTTTTTTTTGTTGTTAAAATTTATAACAAGTTTTACTGTTATAAAATTGTTGCTATAAGTTTTAGCAACAATAAAAATTGCTGCTAAAATGTACGAGACTCCCATAAATTAGAGAGGACCCCCACCTCCAAAATATGGGAAGCGGATTTTGCCCTTGTCTATAAAGGAACATCTGTTGAAACTAAAATGAAAACAAAACAAAATATTTGGGGTTAAAATATAATTTTAAAAAATATGAAACTTAGATCTGTTTTCACTTTAGCTCCCTTTCTCAACTCTATCTCTTTTGCTGTTCTACAACTCTCCTTAGTGATTTTGGCTGAAAGAGTGTGTATATTTGTGATATGTGCTATTTGATTTTCATTTTAGTCCTGTGTAAATGAGAAAAAAGTCATCATAGTTCAAAAATGGAGGTGGGTTATTTCACTCATTTGGGAAAAACAACAATTTTTGGCTTGTCAAAATTACAGAGTCAAACTCCATATTTTTAAAATTACATTTTGACCCAAATTTTTGTTTTGTTTTCATTTTAGTCTCAACAGGAGCTCTTGTTCTTTTTTAGACAGGAGCTAATCTGCTTCACAAGTCATGACGCTGGGGATGATGGTTTAGGCTTGATTTGTGATATAAAGAATGTGTATATTTGTGATTGGTGCTATTTTGTTTTCATTTTAGTCTTTGTGTAAACGAGAAAAAAAGTCATCATAGTCCAAAGATAGAGGTGGGTTATTTCACTCATTTAGGAAAAACAACCATTTTTGGCTTGTCAAAATTACAGAGTCAAACTCCATATTTTTAAAATTACATTTTGACCCAAATTTTTGTTTTGTTTTCATTTTAGTCTCAACAGGAGCTCTTGTTCTTTTTTAGACAGGAGCTAATCTGCTTCACAAGTCATGACGCTGGGGATGATGGTTTAGGCTTGATTTGTGATATAAAGAGTGTGTATATTTGTGATTGCTGCTATTTTGTTTTCATTTTAGTCTGTGTGTAAACGAGAAAAAAAGTCATCATAGTCCAAAGATGGAGGTGGGTTATTTCACTCATTTAGGAAAAACAACCATTTTTGGCTTGTCAAAATTACAGAGTCAAACTCCATATTTTTAAAATTACATTTCGACCCAAATTTTTGTTTTGTTTTCATTTTAGTCTCAACAGGAGCTCTTGTTCTTTTTTAAACAGAAGCTAATCTGCTTCACAAGTCATGACGCTGGGGATGATGGTTTGGGCTTGATTTGTGATATAAAGAGTGTGTATATTTGTGATTGGTGCTATTTTGTTTTCATTTTAGTCTTTGTGTAAACGAGAAAAAAAGTCATCATAGTCCAAAGATGGAGGTGGGTTATTTCACTCATTTAGGAAAAACAACCATTTTTGGCTTGTCAAAATTACAGATTCCAACTCCATATTTTTAAAATTACATTTTGACCCAAATTTTTGTTTTGTTTTCATTTTAGTCTCAACAGGAGCTCTTGTTCTTTTTTAAACAGAAGCTAATCTACTTCACAAGTCATGACGCTGGGGATGATGGTTTGGGCTTGATTTGTGATATTGTTATTACTTCCTCCCTTTAATATTGGGCGCAATGGTTGGCCCACTAACTTAACAGAAAATCAATGACAGCACATTTAGTGGTAGTTTTTAAGTAGTTCATAAGTTTAAAAATCAGTTCTTAGTTTAATTTTGTCATTTTAGTTATCAAAACAAAATCAGTTCTTAGTTTAATTTTGTCATTTTAGTTATCAAAACAAATTTTATATAAGAACAAGTTCTTAAAAAAAATTTAAAAATAAACTTTAAATTAAATACATTAAATGATTTTATTTTCTATTAAATAATCTTGTTCACAAAATTCAAATTTTAAAACATCCGTTAGCATATATATATATATATAATAATTATCTATATAGAACTTCGTGTCAGTGCTTTTTTTCCTTCATTTTGATGAAAACTTAATCATTTAGACCAAATTAATAGACCTATATATATACATACATATATATATATATATATATTTAATTATGAATTATACTAAATAAATATATAAATATATAAAGATATATATATATATATATATATATATACACAAAATAACTCAGCAAAAACAATGATATTCACAGTCCATTTAATTAGTTTTGGTTCCAACCACCAATATTTTAAAAAATTTTGAGTTTCAATCAATCTAGCTCAGGTTAAATTAAATTATAAAAGTATAAAATTTTAATTTTTAGCACTAATTTTTGGGACTAGATTTGCTTATGTTGGTTAAAAAACAGGAGTCTCTTGTTCTATTTTTAACCATTAATCAAGCTTGATAGTGTGGTTTATGAAGGCTGCCATTCTCAAGGACCAAAATGAAAAAAGGATTACAAAGTAAGGTCAAAACCAAAATTATATAGGGACCAAAAGGAAAATCAAACAAAAATATGGGGCTCAAAAGAAATTATCAGGAATATGCTATTCTCATATTTCGTTTATTATAAACATTTCTGAAAATATTTTTTAATATTATTGAAAAACTGACATTCCTGTATTTAGTTTACATCAATATTCTTGGAAATATTTCGAAATTTCCAGGATTACTCCTGTTAATTTTTAACATATAAAAAATATAGTTAAATTGGACCAATTTATCTTACGTTGTAAGGTGTTATCAACAAATATTGTGCCATCAATCAGTTTGGATTTCCTGGAGGAACCAACTTAGACTTTGGATTTGATTGTTGGATGAACTCATTTAATTATTATTGTTAGTTTTGTGTCTTTTAAAAAATTATATGATTAATTTTAATAAGTATAATTATATATATATATATATTAAATTAATCATATATTTTTTTTTATAGATTGAACAAGTACGAAAAAAGTAAACAAAGTGACATTGACTTATTGCAGCAGTTAGGGTGTCTTTTTAGTGGGTTTTATTATACTATATTACTATTTTTAATTTTAAGTAAGCTTTTATTATTTTAAACAAATATCTAATCTAATAGTATAACTCCTAAGAATTTACAAATAATTTTTACAGACAAATTTTTATTATTTTAATTAATAAAAATATATTTAATTTTTTTATTTTTTGTCAATTTTTTTGTTAAGAGTCGATTTTTATATAAAAATAATTTTTATGTGTAAAAGTTATACTGATTAACTTCAATAATAAAATTCAATAAAAATTGATTCATTTGTTTTAAACTATGAACTAACATCATTTATTGTTACAAAACCTTAATTTTAAAACTTCTCATTAATTCTTTAAATGTGCACTTAGATTCATTAATTGTCTGTGAAACTAACTCTTTCTTCTAATCAATCCAAATTCTAATTCATAATGAAAAAATATCTAATAAATTATTGCACTTTTTCGTGAAAACGACATGTAAATAAAGCCTCCTTGACCGTTGATTTATTGCGTCCTTCATGTTCTAAAACCAATGATCAGGATCATGCCATGTGTCAGAAATTATTAAACTCCCTTTGGTATGAGGCGATAGTCCGGCTCTATAAAAATGGTGACTTAAAGCCATCATTGTGTGTCTCAGTTAGCTGACTCTTTCCGTATACATAATCTACAATGAAGTTTCCTCATCTTGCTGTTTTAGCTCTGTTCTTTGTAAGTCTTCTTTTTTTTTTTGGTCAATATCACAAAATTTTTAATTATACCATATAACGATGATTTGATTATATGAATGGTTTAATATCATAAAATTATACCATATTTGCAGGTTGGTGTTGTAGGGATTGATGCAAGGCCATTATCTTCAGCCGAAGATTATTGGCATTCAATTTGGCCAGACACTCCTATGCCCAAGAATTTGCAGCAGCTTCTGAAGCCAACTGGTAATATAGTTGAAATTATTAACTCCTTATTCCCATTCTATATAATTAAAGAATATTTCCTCAAAAGAAAAAAAAAATCAAAGAATGAGATATTTAATTTATTCTTTTATCATAATCTAAGACATAATGTGGAGTTCACAAAATTAATCTAATTCTTCTTGAATCAGTAATATTAATTCTTCTTGTATCAATAATATTATTATGAGAACATAACCTATATATCTTTGTAATTATGGCCGGTACTTGAACAAAGATATTATGAATTAAAAATGTTGTCACTACAAGAAAAATAGAATTTTTGTCCCTAACAAATTTGCTACAAATCTTAAAAATTTGTCACAAATTTGTCACAATTCTTAAAAATCAGTCACAAAATGAGGATATATTGATAGATTTGTTTACCACAAAATCTGGCCTTATTTTACATGTCACAAACTATTTTGTGATGGAAAATAATCCAGCACTAAATTAACAACAGATTAATGAAGATTAAGTCCTATATCTGTCATTAAATTAGTAATGGACATGATTGTCAGTGACCGGCCGCCAAACATGCAGTGACTGTTGGCGAGTGCGCTTGGAATTTAATTTTGCAAAGTTGGCTTTGCAAGACTTGGGACCTCTTGGATGGAGATGAGGATCCGGATTTGCTGCTGATCAAAATTGCTGCTGATGTTGCTTTTCACTTTCAGCAATGGTTTTTATCCTTACTGAAAGTTTTGGCACAAAAAAACTGCTGCCATAACTTTTAACAACGGTAAAAACCGTTGCTAAAAGTGAAAAGCAGCCAAATGATTAGCAACAAATCCTGGAGATGATGGGCATGGCTTTGAAATTTCAAAATATTGACGGTTAATAGCATACTAAAATATTAGTTAAAGTAATTCAAGGGTTCTTCTATAAAAAGCTTAAACTTTTTTTGGTTTGATCATCTTGAAATTTGAGCAATTATTTTAAAATTTGTAATAATTTTTTTTATACTTATACACAAATTTTGTGACCATAAAATAAGATAGTTGGGGGAGAGAGCTTAAAGATCTCCATATCTTTTCCTAATAATTTTTTAATCTATTTTTTTCATATAGTGCGGAAACATATTTTTGGTTCTTGAAAGATATATACTTTAACTATTTAGCACTTATACAATATAGTTTCCTAATTACATGTTTTAACTATTTAATTTTTAAATCCTAGAGAAATATAATTTATAACTTATTAATTCAAAGAGCATATATTTTTGAGGATTAATATAGTGAGTCAATAATTTACTTTGACTTAATCATGCAATTCAAGATTAAAAACCAAATAATTAAAGTATATATTTTTCAGGAGTTGAATTTGTATTCCTAGAATTCATGGTTGAAATAAGTGGGGCATGTTTCTTTTTGCCAGGCAATGGAGAGATCAAAGATACACAATATCCCTATACCTCTTTCTTTGAGGATGACCTTTATCCAGGCAAACAAATGAATATAAAGTTCAACAAGAATCGCTTCGCTCAACCATTTGGGGTAGGCTCTTGGAAGAAAGCAGCAAACGGTGCATCTAATGATGCCACCATCAATACTGTTGACAACACAGATGTTGAAGATACACAATATCCTTATACCTCATTCTTTGAGGATGACCTTTATCCAGGCAAACAAATGAGTATAAAGTTCAACAAGAATCACTTTGCTCAACCATTTGGGGTAGGCTCTTGGAAGAAAGTAGCAAATGGTGCATCTAATGATGCCACCATCAATAATGCTGACAACACAAATGGTGAAGATACACAATATCCCTATACCTCATTCTTTGAGGACGACCTTTATCCAGGCAAACAAATGAATATAAAGTTCAACAAGAATCGTTTCGCTCAACCATTTGGGGTAGGCTCTTGGAAGAAAGTAGCAAATGGTGCATCTAATGATGCCACCATCAATACTGTTGACAACACAGATATTGAAGATACACAATATCCTTATACCTCATTCTTTGAGGATGACCTTCATCCAGGCAAACAAATGAATATAAAGTTCAATAAGAATCGCTTCGCTCAACCATTTGGGGTAGGCTCTTGGAAGAAAGTAGCCAACGGTGCATCTAGTGACGCCACCATCAATGCTGCCGTCATTAGTACCACTGAGAACACAAATGTTGAATCTGTGGAAAGGAAAACAAAGAGGCTTCCCATTAAGGAGATTTGCGAGAAATGGCCTTTATTTGTGGGAGAAAATAGTAGGATTTGCGCAAAGTCTGTGAAATCATTAGTTGATTTCGTCATTTCAAAGCTTGGAAAGGACGTTGAGCCACTCTCAAGCTCTTTTGTCCCTCACCAGACTCAATACACCATATTGAAGGGAGTGCAGAAAGTTGCAGAAAAAGGGGTGATGTGTCACAAACTCAATTCACAAAAGCCTGTGTTCTATTGCCATCAAGTCAATGCAAGCATTGCCTACATAGTTCCAATGGAAGCAGCCGATGGCACAACGACCAAGGCAGTGGTTATTTGTCACCACGACACGAGAGGTCTTGATCCCCATATATTATTTCATCAACTCAAAGTTATGCCAGGAACTGTGCCTGTTTGCCATTTCATTGGATCCAAAGCCCTTGTTTGGGTACCCAAGATTAACAAAGCTGCAACTTAGTAGGCTAGTTAACTAATCCCCTGAGCAAGGTGTTAAGTATGGCTGTAAATAAGGCATCATCAATGATGCTATTGAAGTTTGCTACTTCCTTGCCCTATGTGAATTAATTCCTATAATGTGTGCTATGTGTGCTTGTTAAAGCTACTATCTACATGTATAATGTCCTGTGTTTAATGTAACATGTTACCTTGTTTCTTGTTTTCATAAAGTCTTCACCAAGGAACTTCTAGTGTATTTTTAACTCAGTAATTAAAAGTTCCCTTGTGTCATCCGTGGTCAATTCCTTTTCTTTCTCTATTGCAATTCATCAACTTAATTAGTTGACAAGTTATACAGTTATTGAGGCTTCTTTTTTAAAACAAAAAGATACAAATATTTTTGCATTTGATAAATCTTTTAAATTATATTATGAACTATTCAAACAATAAATAATTATAGAAAAATGCTATATATTATGAAAACATCCTAATTCGACTTAGGGTATATAACATTGGTAAGTAGGATCCACAAATTTTAGCATATAAGTTAAAAAAAAAAAATTGACCCAAGATCACTAAAGAAAAATTAAGCAATAGTAGCAATTTTTTAGTGACAAATATAATAATTGCTACTAAAAATATAGTATAGTAATAAGCTTTTTTTTACTGTTAGGATAGCTACTAACTCTAGTTACAATTTGTTGAAAGTACTAGAAAATGTTATAGATATTTTAACAATTCACAAGTGTTATACTAAAATAAGAAAGTATTTATTTTCCATTATTTTAGCAAGTCCCATATATATTAGTTAGTTTTATAAGTGGAGACAAGTGTTTGTTATATAAATGAGAGGAATTATAGTATAATTTGAAAGTCCTACATTGCTTAAAGTGATAATATGAGGCTACTAGTTGTACTAAAGAGGAGAGGAACTTGTGTCCAGGAACTTGTGTCCACCTAAGTCTATATATGTATATGGTTTATAATAACTTGGATTGGTTTGCTATTGTCTATTGACATGCTTTTTAGCAAATCCATTTAGTTTAGCTCAATCAAACCTAATTTTTTACGAAGGTTGGCTCATTGTCGTTTGTTTGTTTTTTTCTTAATTGAACCAGTTGGTCTTATCATAATTTTTTATTGAAGTAGTTGGTGTAGCTAGTAAGAATGGCTTCTGCTGTGCAACTTCAAGACTCAAAGTATCACCTTCTTGCAATTTCTCACACTTGCTATCTACTTCTATTCCACCTTCCATTGAATTCACCAGAAAACCACTACAGGCCCCTATTCTAATTTCTAATCACCGAGGATTAGATAGGAGTAACCAAAAAAAGCGACTCGAAACGAACGACTCTCCTTCCACTTGTGAACCTGAGGTGTGAAGCTCTATGGACAATACAAATTTAGTTGTATAGTGATATGATATGATACGTATAGTGCTATCTTAATCTCATGAAAAAAAAAAAAAAATATATATATATATATTGGTTGCCTATCCCATCTGCATGATCCCTTACTCCACGCTGCATCTCAACCATTAGATGGAGCACTGGTGTTTCCGTTGCGAGCAGATCATGTGCTGTTTTAAAGGTTTTAGCAACAGTTTGAACCGTCGTTAAAATTTTCAGCTACAGTTCAAACCGTTGCTAAAAGTGTTTTAAAAAATATTTTTTTTAGCCCCGGTACAAGCACCGTGCTATCCGGAGGTTTCCCTGTTCTTGTGAGAACTGAGGGCAATCTAAATCCGTTATTATTAATGTCAAAACAAATTTTATAATACTACAATGGGTTGTAGTGGTAGGAGCCTTGGAGGGCTACTTTTTTTCATTTAAATAATTTAATATTAACTTTTTAGTTAATATTAATAATTTTTTTATTGAAAGTGAATTTATATTTGTAAAATATTACTTTTAATATTTTTTAAATTATCAATAACTTAATTTTTTCACTATCTTAAATTATTAAGGTAAAAATTACATTTTACTACTTTAAACTTTCCTTTATTTAACCCTCTGAATTAAATTTTAAACTTAACAAATAATTCTCTCAAACTTCACAATCAATTAAAAAAAAAAAACTCATTCCATTGAACCTTTTGTTAGTTAATTAATAATCAATGCTAATCCAACAACTTTACCTCCATATTAGCAAAATAATAACACATTGGCAGCTTAGTTAGCTACTCAAATTTCACCCAAACTAGCTTGACAATGACAAGATTCTTAAACGTGGAATCCCTATATTCTCTGATCTCTCCTTCATCACGATATCATTGTTCACAGTATAATCTTTTTTTAAATGTGGAATCTTGATGGAATCAATCAAAAATTTCAGCAAAAGATTTTTTGGTCTTCCGTTCTTCATAATGGAATTACTGTAAAAGATTTTATCAAACTGAGACCCCCCCTTTTTTATGAAGCAGTTTATATTTTGTGATTTTCAGAGGATTAGTCTATTGAATTGTTGTATGTACGTATGTATAACCACCACCTATTGAAAGTGAGAAATTAAAAGAAAGAACAGAGGCAACGAAGACAACCCACCGTTCAATGCACAAATTTCAGTTTTACTTAAACCACTATTCATATTTTTTTTTTTCACAATTCACCCTTTACAAAACAGAGAAGAAAACCCATTGAAGCAGCGAAAATAACAGAGCTCCACAAATTCGAAATCCATGGTACAAGAATCTCGAAACCCATTGGGTAAGGTTTGGGTTAGATTGGGATAGCTGATGTGGAACTAAAAATGTTAATTAATAGTTGACTTTTAGTCAAGATAATAGAAAATTTAATGGAAGGGTCTTTTGCACAAATTGTAAACTTTAGAGAGGTTGTTTACTAAATTTTAAACTTTAGAAAAGTAAAATGCATGCAAGACAAAGTTTAAGAGAGTAAAGTGTATTTTTTTAAAATATCGATTTATATAAAAAGTTATAAATTAATAGGATAAGAATGTAATTTTTTAAAGTTCTATAAAAGCTATCATAGTAAAATAGTTTCTCATGAGTAAAAAAATGGAATTTCAACAACCAGTATGAAAATGTTGGTCATTCTTATTGTAGCTTCAATTCCAATAACCCAATGTAATCTAAGGCTATGTTTGACATGTAAAAAAGGCTAGCTTATAACTTATTTAACTAGTTTATTAATTTATTAAAAGTATTTGGTGAACAAACTAATTTGAGTATAACTTATATCTTATTTTGAAACAATATTTTGAGTAGTTTTTAACTTATAATTTTTATATTTTTATTTTTATATTACCCTTAGTATTTTTTAAAATTTCTATTATACCCTCGTCGATCATATACATCATCTCTGCATCTTCTCTGTCATCATTCGTCGTCGTTTGTCATCATCTTTTGTCGTTCATCATCTGTCATTCATCCCTACCCGTCCATCGTCTTCTCCGTTGTTGAAATATTATATATATATATATATAGATATATATATATATATAACAGATGTAGAAATAAATATGCAAACTAGTGATATGGCATCGATAAATCAACCACAAACTCAAGAATTTCAACCCACTGATATTAATCAACCATCATTTAATATAACCATAGCTGGAACTAGTATAACTAGATAACAAGAATTGGAACAAGAAGAATTGAGACACAAAGAGCTAAATAAGACAGAGGACTATATAAGAATGAATACTGATTTTGAAACACCAAAAAATAGTAGATATACTCCAACTCCATTAGACCAATATGAAACAAAACCAATACCAAACTCAGGAATATGGCTAAATCTAGATTGTAACCTAGACAATCACAAAAGAATAGAAGAATGGACTAAATCTCAATTAGTAGCCTTACTAACTAGAGGAATAGATTTACAAACTACCAGTATATTAATAGAAGCAACATTCATAGGAATAGTACACGAATGGTGGAAAAGTAAAGATCATAATTTTAGAGACAATATTAAAACTGTGAGAAATATAGAAGGATTAACTAGGAGACAACAAATTGCAATATTAATTAGACAATATGAACAAGTACTAAGAAATGAATTTGTAGGACGAAATGTAGCATTAGAAGAAAGAACGAAAACAAATAGAGTAATAACAAATATGCACAACATAGAATTATGCTCTTTAGATCCAAAATATCTAAACCAATATATATGTGAATATAAAAAATATTATTATGAAGCAAGATTAGGAGATAATTATCAAAACCAAAAATATTACTTAGATTTATTCTATAGACAAATTCCAAAATTAATTAGTGAACCAATAATAGAAGAATACTACAAATCTTTAGAAAGTAAGAATATGAGTACATTAGAAGTAATAGATACAATAGGTAGAAGAGAAGATTATTTACGAGAATGCTTATCAGATAAATGTAAGAATGCATGGAGAAGCCAAAAATATTATAAAATTAATAAATACTTATTAAAATGTGGAGAATTACAGACATCTCATAAATGGGGATGTGAGATGAGTAGAAATAGAAAGAAGAAAAGAAAATTTAGAAAAAATTATAAATTTAGGAAATATCCAAAAGAAAAATATCCAAATTATTATAAAAAACGAAGATTTAAACCAGAAAAAACAAAAAGATATTTTAAAAGAAAAATTAACTATAAAAAGAATCCAAAAACATGTAGATGTTACAATTGTGGAGAATTAGGACATATATCAACTAATTGTAAAAAACCAAAAGATAAAAAGACCATGAAAATCTTAGAATTAGCAGAAGAATATAATTTAGAACCATTAGAAGACTATAGTAGTGAAATAGAAGAAAATATAGAAATTTATAAAATTTATGAATCAGAAGAAGAAATTAGTAGTAATAGTGACATAGATTATTCTGACATAGAAGAACAACCTAGTATTTATATGATGAATACAGATTTAGGAGAAACAAGTAGCGCAGCAGAAGACTATGAGTCATATAACCAACAAATAGAATCAGAAGAAGGAATAACAGAAACTAGGATAGTATTTAATGAAAAACAATATGATAAAATATCTAAGATTAACTTGGACTTACAAGAAACAGATTTAAAACATGAAAATATCTTTAACAAAGTTAGTAAAATAATAAAGAAAAATCATAAAGAAAAATATCATTGTGTAATATTAGATAAAAAACAGCCGATAGAATCTGAATTAGCAACAGGAGTATTAAGAATACCATTAATCAATAAAACATTAATAGAAAATGAAATATCAAAAATATCATTTAAAGATGAAGTATCAGAAATATATATTCAAGGAGTACAATTACTAGTAAAAGCCTATTTTAGAAAAGGAATAGATACCCCAGTAGAATTAATATTAACAGATGGAAGAATAATAGATGATGTAAGAAATAGTATTCTAGGAATACTTAGCGGAAATTTAATATACCAAAAATTAAAATTTACAATAAATACAAATTTTGCAATCAGTAGAGCAGAAGGAAATATGGATAAAACATTAAATGTATATCATAAAATAAAAGGAATAAAAATGCCACCTCATAGTAAAATTATTAGTATACAAGTAAGAGTAGGATTAGTTTTCACTAATCAACACAAAATCTATAGAAAAAGACAAGGAAGAATATCAATAGATAGATATTTTGCATCAGTATTAAGAGAAGTACCATTAGACAATCAAAGAATAACGTTACCATCAGAAATTCAATTTAATATAGATAATACTATAACAAATCAGGAAGTTTTTAGAAGACAATTAGAATTTGATAACAGACTAGGAAATAGATCAATAAATATAAATTTAGGACAACCAAGATATAGTATTGAATATGACAGACCACAAAGTAGTTACAGTAATAGACCTATGACAAAAACACAAAGTCATAGAAATTATCCAGACGTAGAAAGATTAAGATTAGCAGAAATACCAATAAGTTCTAGACTGCAAGAAATAACAACCCCCCAAATAGATTTAACTAATAATAAACACTTAATATTATTAGAAATTAGAAAAAATGATCAATGGCAACAAATAATAGCAGTTATAGATCCAACAGAAGAGACCAGTAACATGCAATTACAATTAGCAGACGATAATATAATGATTGAAGAAATAGGGACAACTACAAATGCAACAATAAGATTTAATAAGAGAGATATAATTCAATTAAGAATATGGGTAGACAATATGGTTAATAATAATGCAGAACATAAAATGATATTAGGAAAAGAATTTTTAGACTCAATAAAACCGTATAAAATTAGGAATAAAGATATAATTATAACAATTAATTACCAAACAATAATAATCCCAAAAGTACAATTAATATGATGTTATATTACATTTTAGTAAAATTAAATTATAAAAATTATAGATCTAGAAAATATCATGCCCTAATAGATACAGGAGCCAGTTTAACAACTTGTAAATTTAATGTATTACCACCCGAATATTGGAAAAAAGAAAATACACCATTAAGAATGACAAGTGCAGGAAATGAAGTACATATGCTAGAATTAGCAGCAAAAGAAATATACATACAAATAGGAAATTATGAATTAAAAATACCAAAGATATATCAGTATAATGAAATTACTTGTGACATATTATTTGGACTAGACTTTTTAGAACAATATTACCCTTTAACATTCCATAATAAAGCTTTAATTTTAACAACGCCATGTAAACACCAAGCATGGGGAATTAGAATAACTAGACCATATAGGAGAAAAGATGAAGCTTTTCAAAAGAAACATCAAGATAACGAAATACAATTTGTACCAAATAATAAACCTATAGAAATTCAAGAAAAACTACCTAAGATAGGAATAATGATGAGCAAGACTATAGAACAAAGAATAAAAGAAAATTATAGTGAAAACCCATTAATTCATTGGGAAAAATCCAAACCATTAGCCACCATAGAATCAAAAGATTATAGCAGACAAATCAACTGCAAACCTTATCCGTGGACGGAAAAGGAAAAACAAGAATTTATAATGCATATAAATGAACTCCAAAAATATGATTTAATTAGAGATAGTAAATCTGAATATTCATCACCAGCAATGATAGTAATTAAACATAGTGAAGAAAAAAGAGGAAAATCTCGAATGGTAATAGACTACAGAAAGTTAAATCAGATAGTTGTAAAAAATAGACATTCAATTCCAAAAATAGATTTATTATTTAACTTACTAAAAGGCAAAAATATATTTAGTAAATTTGATTGTAAATCAAGATTTTATCAGATCAAATTAACAGAAGATAGTAAGAAATATACAGGATTTAGCACATCAGAAGGATTATTTGAATGGAATGTATTACCTATGGGATTCAATAATAGTCCCAGTATATTTCAGGATTATGTAACAAAATTATTAGAACCAGTTAGAGACTTTGCAGTAATTTATATTGATGATATACTAATATTTTCAGAAAATAAAGAAGAACATGAAAAACACTTAAGTAAATTTATAGATATTATAGAAACTAAAGGACTAAATATAGCACCACATAAAACTGAATTAAGAAAAACCACTATAGGATTTTTAGGACAAACTATTACACCAGACGGAATAGAACTCCAAGAACATATTAGTAAAAAAGTATTAGATTTCAAGAAAATAACAAATAAAAAAGAATTACAATCATTTTTAGGACTAGTAAATCAAGCAAGACATTATATTCCTAATTTATCAAAATTAACTTCAAAAATATCTAGATTAGCAGGAGAAAGAAGTATATGGACTTGGGATAGTAAGACTGAAAAAGTAGTAGAAGAAATAAAACATTTATGTAAAACTCTACCAAAATTATATATTCCAAAATCAACAAATATTAGATGGATTATTTATACCGATGCAAGTGATAATTATTGGGGAGCAGCATTATATTTTGAATACAAAGGAGAGAATATATTACTAGATATTCAAGTGAAAAATTAAATGATAGTCAAATTAAATATCATAATAATTGGAAAGAATTTTATGCTATTATAAAAGCAGTAGAAAAATTTGAATTATTCATAGTAAATACAACTTTTATTATTAAAACTAATAATACTCAAGTAAAACATTGGTTAGATAAAGGAATTAGTAATTGTAAACTTAGTAACAAAATGTTAATAAAATGGCAAATGGATTTAGCTTATTATGATTACACTATCGAATATATTAAAGGAACAAATAATCTGATAGCTGATTATCAGAGCAGGTATTATTATGGCAAGTAACCAGCCAACAAGTCCAGTAAGCGAGAAAAGTAACTAGGAATTAATTCTTGTTGATCAAGAAGTATTAAAAATTAATCTCCTAGAATCACAAATATTTTATTTGAAAGGATTAATGGAGACAGAAATGTATCATTTAACGTCAAATATTGACGAAATATCACGCCAAGTAAGAACTAGTCTAGATGGACTAGAAAAAAGAATTACAAGTATTGAAAAAATAGTATCGGACCTTACGTCCAAAATTGAGCCCAATAAAGCCAAGACCCAAGAACCAAAATTAATTACACCAGCAATGGTTGTAACACCCACAGTAACACCACTTTCAAAAATTATTCAAGAACAAGCCCAATCCAGTAAAACTCAAGCACCAAAAAGGAATATACCAGACCCAAATACAGCCAACTTCCAAAGAAAAGAACAATATGAGTTTCTTTTAACTCTTATCAAACGAACCAGTAGATTATCCATCCCATCAAAGACCATAAAATATGCTTCTCATTATGCTCTAAATAAAGCCATTATCATGCCAGGCACTAATCCAAAACTAGTAAAAACCCTATTCGACTATGGATTTATCCAAACTATTTATCCCAGTAAAGACCTTTCCGAATTAACAGATTTACCAAAACATTTATTAGAATCAGCCAAACATTACTCCAAAATTGTGACCCAGTATCAAATATATATTAGATTTTATTCAACTATATGTGAAATAACCCCAGACAAATATTATCCTCCAATCAATCTCATTAAATTAGGAACAACTAGAAAACTCTATGACTGTGACCAACAAATAAAGGACATTATCGAAGACCAAGAAGATCTCGAGTATCGATTGCACAATATTCGAGCTCAAGAAGTGGCCACTATCATGCAAGAAATATCTCGGACATTAACAGAAAAGGATGAACAACAATGGACCTATTTTACTGGTCTCACTACATGTATTTATTCAGTAGGAAGAATAAGTAGATTACCTTCCAATTATGGGCCGAAAAAATGAAATGAACTTATCTGAGCCCACTAAAAGAAGAACTTGTGAACTATTATTAGACAATTTAGGTCATCAATGCAAATATTGTAAAGAAGAAAAGGCTCAAGATTATGATGAGCCCAGTATTGATTTATCATTAATATAAAAAAAAAAGAAAAGATAAAGATAAAGATGCCACAAAAAAGAATTATTGGCACACCCAAAAAGTATCCAAAAAGTATCTGAAGGCAGAAATTATCTCAAAGAAAAAACCGTCGACGCAACAAGACAAAGAAAAGATAAGAAGGAATCTGCAAAAAGTAACAGCAGAAGCAGACTGAGAAGACTAAAGAAAGAAGGACGTGACTAAAGTAAGGCATGAAGAGGACATAAAGAGAAAGATGACAAAAGACAAGACAAAAGATGATTGACAAAGACTAAAGGCATTTCTGAAAAGTAACCATAGTTTAGAAAAAAAAAACTATGATTTGTAAACCTGAGTTAATATAACTCAGAACACCCATTATAAATAGCTAGGTAAATGGGCAGTAAAGAGGATATAGAGAAAAAAGAAAACCTTCTCACTCTCATAGAGAAACTCTTTTCTCATACTTTCTTTACTCTCAAACTTCGAACACCTCTACCTGTAATTCTCTAAACACTCTTGTAAATTTCTTACCATCAATAATATTCAGAGTTTCAAGTATTTGAAGCCGTGTGCTCTCTCTGTCTAATATAAAAATTTTCAGAAGCTGGAGATCAAGGTAATGGCCTGCTAAATTTCTTTTGGGTTCAAAGGGTAATTAATTTCTAGCTTAAGGATCCAATGATATTGTAAGGGCCAATTACTGGTTAGTATGTTATTAAGCAGATGTTTACAGATGAACTATATATCCATGAAGTATGCATTTATGTTCTAATAGTATAGTACTGAAAGAGGCCTGGAGGGCAAAATGACCTTTGAAGGCGTATGATGCCGTGTGTGGTCACAGCCCATGAGAATGATCAGTACATAGCTATATAGAATATATATGTATATAGAACTACAATTTGACAAAAAACATCTCCTCTTAACATGCTAAGTAATATATATTTTATAATCTCAAAATATTTATATTATTTTGAGATTATAAAATATATATACTTTTAAATTATTTTACATCTATAAGTTAATTCAATTGCTATTTTTATTAAAAAATTTTAATTCAATAAGTTAACTTAAAAGCTTTTAGTTATCAGCTAAAAAATTAACATTTAAATTTTTAGCTAAATTATCATATATTTTTATTAAACATAACCTAACAGCATGTTTGTTTCGCATTCAGCCTTGAAGAGGAACACGAAATTCCATCTCCAACCTTCTCTTGTGTTTGTTTCATCTGGTAGCTCAGAATCTCTCCTTTCCTTCTCCTGTTTTCTCTCATTATAATTGTACTACATCTTCCTCTAGCATACCAGTGGAAACCTGGCTTTTCCGATGGAAAAATGGCGAAGTTACTAGAATACCCTTGACATTGGACGGTTTTCCCTTTGCAATCCTCACAGAAGCCATTTCGAGGTTACATCTCTTTTTCCATAGCTACCGCTGCTACACATCTGCGCTGCCACTGGTGTGCTCATGCATCTTCGTTCGACAATCTTCCGTCTTGCTCTGCTTCCGTCCGATCTCTAGTATGTGCAATGTCCTCCTCTATCTCTACGGTATTTCCTTTCTCATTGCTAGCAATTTGCAAATGCATCCAGAAACCACCATTAGCTGGTTTTGAGTTTTGACCATTGAAGCTATTCAAGACTTTATCAATCATAAGTGAAAAAAAGAAAAACAGAGAGAACAAACCCATTCATAGGGGGAGGGGGAACTTGGTCCCAGCAGTTAATAAAATATATGACCAACTGTGTGGTAATTGCAAAGATGAGTGCATGCTTGAGAAATTTAAAAATTCAGTGCAATTAAATACTATAGAGTCTGTTGTCGAAGGCACTGCGTCTCCCAAATGAAGAATGAGGATAGGGTACAAATTTAGATCAGAAAAGAAAGAAGGAGTGAGGAGTAATTTAGTAAAATTTTTTCTCAAATTCTTTTTATTTTTATTTAAAAAATATATAACTAATAATATATTTTTTTCTCTTCTTTTCATCCCCACCGTTGGATCATGATGGGGGTGTCGTAGCTGGTCAGAAAGATTCCGTCAAATCATTTCACTGCCTTTGTCGTCATACTCATAATGGAAATGGAAGGTGCCCACCATCTGTCTCATGAAAACACATTTTAAATTCAATTCCAGAAAGCTTGGCCATGTGAATTCTGGGATGCTCCTTCTATATATAGTACACGTTTTCCCATTTGATTACCACATATTGCCACGTGTCAAAACTAATGCTCTATAAAAACGAGCCTTGACTGTTGCAATCAGTCACTCTTGCTTTCCTTACTTTTTCTCTTCTTCCAATCTACAATGCAGTTTTCTCGTCTTGCTATTTTTGGCTTTGCTCTGTTCTTCGTAAGTTTTTTTTTTTTTTTCATGTTTCAATACTTTAGTCTAACTGCAACAAACGAGATCGTCTGGTTTTCAGTACAGATTAATTGAACCATATAACGAGGATTCTATCACATGCATGGTTTGGGTATATTTGCAGGTTGGTGTAGTAGGGAGTGATGCAAGGGCATTACCTTTAGCTGAAGATTATTATTTATTGGCATTCAATTTGGCCACACACTTCTATGCCTAAGAATTTCAAGGTGTTTCTGAAGCCAGATAAATCCTTATTCTCATTTTCTATAATTATAGAATTCAGACACTCTTTTTTGGACCAGTTTAACCTTCACAATCATAATCATAGACATATGTGTTATAATTCTTGTATTAATGATACCATAACGAGAACATAACCTAAATATTTTGTAATTTGAACAAACATACTTCAGATTCAATATGTTGTGAGAACCAACATCACTTGAAAGTTAGACATGTTAATTATTAATTCTTAGAGCAATTTTTAGTATTAATGAGTAGCTAGTCAATATTTTACTATGACTTAATCTTGCATTTTTAAAAATAAAATAAATAATTTAGATATATATATATATATATATATATATATATATATATATTTCAAGAACTAAAATGTATATTTCTATAATTCATAGCTGAAATAACTTGGACATTTTTCTCATCACTAGACAATGTAGAATTTGAAGATGCATCAACTCCATCTACCTTTTTCCTCAAGAACGACCTTTATCCAGGAAAACAAATGAATTGAATGCTTCAAGAAAATACAAGACTTAAATAAATTCTGAATT
Organism: Biancaea sappan; assembly: GCA_037074585.1. NCBI lineage: Eukaryota > Viridiplantae > Streptophyta > Magnoliopsida > Fabales > Fabaceae > Biancaea > Biancaea sappan. Next base: position 26,187,056 of record CM073501.1, on the reverse strand, counting down.
GAATGCTTCAAGAAAATACAAGAATTATATAATATATCTTGTACGTTAACTCTTAAAGTCAATAGTAGACTTTCTTACATATACTTTTAATTATTTTTTTTCGTAGCATAACTCCATTATTAACTTTTTGAATCAAAACCCAAGTAGGTAGAAAAAGTTTAATTAGCATTAAAAAAAATCCAACCTATCATCAAAGGGTTTCTTAATTGCAAAAATATAGCAAAAAAGCCGTTGTTTGTCACATAGAATATTGATAGGTCGGATAATTTTTTTTTTGGTTGATTTAGCCTATTTTGAGGTAAAATGTAACAAAAATGTCGTTGTTTGTCACATAGAATATTGATAGGTCGGATAATTTTTTTTTTTGGTTGATTTAGCCTATTTTGAGGTACACGGACAAATGATGTTATAATTTTGGATAAAAAAAATTAAAGAAGAATTTATGCTACACATATTAGAGGAAGTTCTTTACTCTTTAATCTGATTAAATTATTCTCACTAATTCCTCAAAAGACAAATTAAAGATTGGAATATTTAATTTATTATTTTTCATAATCAAGAACATGATGCTGAAAAAATAATCTAATTATAATTCTTGTATTAATGATACCATAACGTGAACATAACCTAAATATCTTTGTAATTAATTTGAACAAATATATTCCAGATTAATATGTTGTGAGGATCCGACCATCACTTGAAAGTTAGACTTGTTAATTATTAATTCTTAGACCATATTTTTAATATTAATGAGTAGCCAGTCAATAATTTACTATGATTTAATCTTGCATTTTAAAAATAAATCAGCTAATTAAGATATATACTTTTTCAATAACTAAAATGTATATTTCTATAATTCATAGCTGAAATAACTTGACGTTTTTCTCATCACTAGACACAAGAGAATTTGAAGATGTACCAAATCCGTCTACCTTTTTCTTCAAAGACGACCTTTCTCCAAGAAAACAGAAAAAATTTCTTCACCAGTCATAATCAGTACCCACAACGACATAGATGTTGAATCACAATGGACAATGAAACAACGAGGTTATCCGTTGAGAATATTTGAGGGAGAAACAAGTAAGATCTGCGCAAGGTCTGTGGAATCGTTGGTTAATTTTGTTATTTCAAAGGTTCAAATATACTTGAGGTACTTATAATTTCATTGAAAAATAATTTTAGTCTTTAAAGTTTGAAAATAATGAATTTAATTTTTGTAGTTTTCAAAATTTTGAAATAGGTCTTCGATGTTAGTTTTTAATTAATTAACCGTTAATCAACGCTGACTGAGATGTTGATGTTAGTATTAAAATTCATATTAGTGTTGACTATATACCTCTTATGCTGATATGGAATAGCTACGTGAACTCTTTAAAAAAAAAGTTTCAATTTATCCACTTAAGTATTTGGTCAAAATTTTCTTTTTATTCAACTTTTGATATAATATGATCTTCTATTTTCTCTAGATCCCTAGTTCAAGTATTTTTTCTTTGTCAAAATATCTCCTACAAACTTTTTAGTTTGTTCACTTTAGTCTATATTCTTCACTTTTATACTTTTTTTCTCATGATTTGGTCCTTCAAATCAGTCCATACTTGCATTTTTAGTCATGATATGATTTAATCTATCATTTCTACCCAAAAACAATGTAAGAAATGAATTAAAATTTAAGTTTCAAAGCTTACTTTTTATTCAATTAGGTCTTTTATCAAAATTTTTCTTTTGTCCGATTTTTGATATAAACTCGTATTTTACTTCTTCTAGGTTCTTAGTTTGAGAATATATTTTTTTTGTCAAAACATCTGTCACAACCCAAAACTTACATGTGAGATAAACATAAAATACCTATGGTGTACCTCCGTGGTACCCCTTAATCTCTATGAACATTCTTAATATCTATAACTATGTGAATCATAAATTTTTCAAGAAAGATATTTTGCATACAAATTTAGAAAATGTTCAACATTCATACACTACACAGTACTGTACAACCTTCCAAACCTAGGTGACTTAATAAATTACAAAGCATGTCCTAATCTTTTATCAAAATTTACATCCAAAAGTGCAACAAACAAAAGTGGAGTATAACCTTAAAGGCTATAAATTCTCCTCCTCAATCACTGTATCTAAAAAGATAATTATAGAGAGTGTGAGTTAATCAAAACTCAGTGGGTAAACAACTGTACATGAAAATATCACAAACACAAATACCATATTTACAACACAGTCAATCTATCACTCATTTTAAATAATTATAGTATTACACTTGTCTGAATTTGCGTATGATTTCTTGGATGATCAATCCCTCAATCACTTTGCATTATGTGCTATAAATAATTGCACCGAGTGACCTGAAAATTTAACCCTCAAACTCTTTGTGCATAGGTTTTCACAGTTATACACTGAGTAGTATGAGATTTTAACTCTTTCAAACTCGTGCATAGGTTTTTATCTATATACACCCAGTAGTATGAGACTCTAACTCTTTCAAACTCGTGCACAGGTTTTCTTTGTTATACACTGAGTAGTATGAGACTCTAACCCTTTTAAACTCGTGTATTAGACCCCGTAAATCTTTAGCTCATCAATAAAATAGTGAGAATTTATCACAATACAATTACCATGAAATAAATTAATTTACACATATTTTTATTTCTTTGAATTTCTATCATCAATCATAGCAATCATCATATATTATCAATTGAAAGATTGATTGTTTAACATTTCAATAATATTGTAAATGAGACTTATATTGTACTTTGTCTAATGATATCAAATTAGTTTAGTAAGATTATCTACTTAAAAAATGTTCCAATTTATTCAAGGAACTACCACATCTAGTTATATAGTCAACTAGAGAAATCAATTCACAAAAGGTAATAGAATAATTCCCAATGATATTGTGATTTTTCTCAACTTGAACATACACTGGTAATTTTCTCAGTTTCACAAATAATGCAAATGAGATTTATATTGTGCTTTGACTAATTTAATAAATTAATTTTGCAAGGTTGCCTACTCATCTAGATTCCACGCTTTCAGTGCTCCCACCTTGCGCCTCGACCATCCCTATTGTAACCAGGTAAAAACCATCAAGGTTACGAAATAGAGAAATTTCCTACCACAACTCCTGACCTTCACCCACATCTGAAGTCATAACTCCTAGTCGGTAATGAATATCTAAATGAAACTTGTACCATTAGAAATTAGATTCAAAGAGCTTTCCAACGATATAAAGTTCACACAAAATGGAGTCCGGATGAAGGAGTTATGGCCGATTGAAAATAAGCTAAGGTTTCTTGGCACAACTGGCGCTTGGGCGCCCACCACAAGCTTAGCGCCTAGGCGCCACACATGGTGTTTGGCCGCCAAGCCCTTCTTCCTCCCCAAAACCCTCTGAACCTTGGCGCCTAGGTGCCACAATCGCAACTTTCGGCGATTCCTCTCGGATTTGGCCTAGATCTAGCCAAATCTCCACAGTTTTCCATGATTTTTTTCATGGGATCTCACTCTTGATGTTTAAGGAGCATTTAGACACTAAAAGCACCAATTTTAATCGAGAAACGAAGCCGGAATCTCGACTTTACCTCAAACACCCTTAAAACTAGAAAATAGGGAAAAGCTTGAGAAATAGAAATTTTTACCTCGATTCATTGCTTTCCCTACATTGTTTGGCTCCTACAGGCTCGCCCCATAGCCCGAGATCCACCCTCCAAAGCTCGGTTGTGGAGTTGGAGTGTAGAGACAGAAAAAAGAGAGAAAGAGAGGAGAGAAGGTGAAGAGAGAGAGAGAGGAAAGGAGAAAATGAGGAAAAAGAAGTGAGGCCACCTATATACTTGCTCGGGGTGAAATTATCACTTGTTCTCCAGTTGACCCTCAGTCAAGACTAGTAAAAGCAAATTCATAAAATCTCACATCGAGTGTTTCTAAATCCTAGGTGCCCCATAGTTTTTCTTATTTCACTTTAGTCCCTCTCGATGTCTCAGACTCTACTTTAACCTCGAATCTATCATCCTTTCGGTACTGGACTCATAATTCATTCTCACAAGTTCTATTCTTCTTCTCGGGTTCCTATTTGGTCATTTCTCAAAAGTACTCCATATTTTCTTTTCTTTTCACTTTAGTCCTTGAGAGTTTGTAAAAAAAATTTCCCAAATTAAAATTTTGAAATTTCTATTCCCAAATTTCCTTTACTAATTCAAAAAGAACATTTTTCATGCAATTAAATTTTTCAATAAACTTCAAATAGATTTTAAATATTCATATAAATTCTTGGGATATTACAATATCCCTTACAAACTTTTAATTTTGTTCATTTTAGTCCTTATTCATCACTTTCATACTTTTTTCTCATGGTTTGGTCCCCAAATCAGTCCATAATTTCATTTTTAGTCATGATATGATATAATCTATCATTTCTACCTAAAAACAACACCAAAAATAAATTAAAATTCAAGTTTCAAAGCATACCTTTTATTCACTTAGGTCTTTTGTCAAAATTTTTCTTTTGTCTAATTTTTTATATAAACTCGTCTTTTACTTCATCTAGATCCCTAGTTTAAGAATATTTTTTTATTTGTCAAAATTATCCCCTACAAACTTTTCAATTTATTCATTTTAATCCTTGTTCTTCACTTTCATACTATTTTCTCACCGTTTGGTCCTCCAAATCAGTCCATAATTTCATTTTTAGTCATGATATGATTTGGAGGACCAAATCGTGAGAAAAAACATGAATGTGAAGAACATGGACTAAAGTGAACAAATTAAAAATTTTGTAGGGAATATTTTGACAAAGAAAAAATATATTTTTAAACTAGGGACTTAGACGAATTATAAGAAAATTTTATATCAAAAACTGGACAAAAGGAAAATTTTGACCAAGGACCTAAGTGAATAAAAGTTAAGCTTTGAAACTTCAATTTTAATTCATTTATTGTATTGTTTTTGGATACAAATGATAGATTAAATCATATCATGATTAAAATGAAATTATAGACTAATTTGGAGGACCAAACCGTGAGAAAAAAAACATGAAAGTGAAGAATAAGGACTAAAATAAACAAATTGAAAAGTTTATAGGGAATGATTTTGACAATGAAAAATTTTCTTAAACTAGGGACCTAGAAGAAGTAGAAAACGAGTTTATATCAAAAATTGGACAAAAATTTTTTTTTTTACCGAAGACCTAAGTGAATAAACTGAAACTTTTTTTTAAAGAGTCCACATGGCCAGTCTACGTCAACATAAGTGATAGATAGTCAACACTGATATGAATTTTAATACTGACATCAACATCTCAGTCAGCGTTGATTAACGGTTGACTAACTAAAAACTAAACTCGAGAACCTATTTCATGATTTTGAAAACTATAATGACTAAATTCATTATTTTCAAATTATAGGGACTAAAATCATTTTTTAATGAAACTATAAGGATTTTAAATATATTTAAACTTATTTCGAAACTTGGAAAGGAGGTTGTGCCACTCTCAAGCTCCTTTGTCCCACAACATACTCAATACACCATATTGGGGGGAGTGCGGAATGTTGGAGAGAAAGAAAGGAGTGATGTGTCACAAACTCAATTTTGAAAAGCCTGTGTTCTTTTGCCATTAGGCCAATGCAACCATTGCTTACACAGTTCCATTGGAAGCAACCGATGGCACAAGATCCAAGGCAATGGTTGTCTGCTACCACAACACGAGGGGTCTGTCTTGTCTGCTTGGCAAGCACATGCTTGCCAAGCAGAGGAGCTGTTCCCTAACACGAGAGGTATCAATGCCTAAATATTATTCCATCAACTCAAAGTTATGCCAAGCACTGTGCCTGTTTGCCATTTCATTGGCAAGAAGGACCTTGTCACTAGGCTTCCTATTAAACTTCCATCCTAGCTTGATAATCTCTCGAGTAAAGGTTTATGTATGACCTATAAATAAAGCACCACCCTGTGACGATGTTATTGAAATTTGTTACTTGTGTACCCTATCAGAATTAAATCGTGTGATGTATACTCAATGAGGCTGCTATCTATATAATGATGCTTGTTTGATGTAACATGTTATCTTGTTCCTTAGTTTCATGGAATTTGCACTGAGGAACCTTCTAAAGGCATCTTTGTCTCAGTAATTAATGATTCTCATCGTGTCATCAATGATTAATTCTTTCCTAATATCGTAATTCTTCAGGTTAGAAAACGAGTTACAAGCTGTTTGTACACCTTCCACCCAAGAATTCCCTCACTGTTCTCCCATTTTGCTCTCCCTTCCCTTGTTTGGTAACCCCTGCTCTCCCATTCGCCTTTCCCATTTGGGCTTCCCTATCCCATTTTTTTGTACGAATTTTTTCCCTCGCAAATCGAAAGGAAAGTGTAATACCCATGAAAAATAAAATATAAATATTTGTTTGCAAACTACTGTTACTATTTCAATATACGGTACTATTCACCCGTATAATACTATTTACGTATATGGTACTGTTCATTTATACAATCAAAATGTCAAGTACTAGATGTGGTTTGGTCATAAGAGACAACTAGAAAGAAGTTCGTAGGAAAAAATGACGTTTTATGTGTAAAAATACCCTCAGGGACTAAAATGAAAGGACTGATTTGAAAAGAAACTTAAATGTTTAAGGTGAAATGATAGTTTTCCCCTTAAGTTTTTCAATAGAAAGCCGCCTGCGACTTTTCCGAGATTTGCACAGTAACCGTAAATGATTAACGTGAATTATTTTATTATAAATGTCATTTTCATAAATAGTAAATTGAATATTTTATTAATGCATAGTGTCAAATAGTACCTTTGACTTTTCTTATAAATAGGCTCTTCCATTTCACTTCTAAACTCACACCTTCAACTTCTCTTCTTCTCTCCTTAAGTTTCTCTTGCTCTAATGCTGGGCCTCTGAGATTTTGGGCCTTTCCTTTTCAGCTTAGGTAAGGATACTATGCCCTTTCTATGTCTTTCAATTTTAGAAGTTATTTTCTTAAGTATGCTCTGTGGTTGCGGCTTTGGTTGATCTTCCACATCAGAAAAACTGTCCTTAGCTGTTTATATGTTATTTTGATTATCTGATTACCGAAATAGAATGTAAACTGTGAAGAATACATGTCTAGGAAAGTTCTGGCTAAGGAAAGACCTAGTTTTTAAGTGTGTCCAGTGTGACCCTCCACTCTTTCCTGAGAACTTACCTGGTGTACTCTTTTACAGATTGTATTCTCTATTTCTGGTATAAACAGTCTCCGTATGTATGAATAGTAACCGTACGTATAAATAGTGACCGTACATATGAATAGTAACTGTACATATGAATAGTAACCGTATGTATGAACAATGTCTGTATGAAAACAATCCTAACGTATTTTCTCTAATCTTTCATGAAAATCTCTGTAGCGGAACACTGAAATTCACCTGAGTACTCTTGTCTGTAACGACTTAGAGAAGTGATACTCGTACGGAATCCAGGTGAGTGAAACAACCCCGTTTTAATAGAGTTTTAGCATTACTGGTGATAAAAAGTATGTCGTAGGACACTCCCAAAATTCATAGGGGGAAATTGGATTCAGAATGACGAATCTAAATGAGATAATTAATCCATAAGTATGGATAAAATGAAATAAGTATCTTATGATGATGTGAAGTTTGAATGTTTTCAAAAACGTATTAATTGTTATCTTGATATGTGGTTTATAAATCTATAATATAGTTATATATTATACCTGTTATATGGATGAATATTATATTGAGCTTCTGATTATGATATGAAATGCTATTGATTGTGATTGAGCGGGACAGTACCCCCTCTCACGGCAAGGCGGAAAACCCGGTTGACAGGGTGTCTTGACCAATGAGTGTGGAGACAACGATTCCCTCAGTAGGGATATAGCCCGGATTGGTGATAAATCCGTGAGGCGCCCTAGCTAAGAGGATGAGGTTGTGCGTCATGGCGGAAATATACATAATTGGTGAGCCGGCCTGTGTGCGCTCTCCGGGATATATTGTCATTGACGAGTACTAGTAACGTTTGTTGAATTGGATGAATTTTTATCTTCTTGTATGTAAGAGGATGATGTTGTGCGTCATGGCGGAAATATACATAATTAGTGAGCCGGCCTGTGTGCGCTCTCCGGGATATATTGCCATTGATAAATACTAGTAACGTTCGTTGAATTGGATGAATTTTTATCTTATTGTATGTAATTTCTAACTATGTTTATTGGTTGAGTATGAGCCTTCGGATATGCTTGCATGACTGGTAATGTATTTGAATTTTATTAACGCGAGGCCGATTCGCTCATTGAGTTTAAAAGCTCACACTCTCTGTACAACCTTTTTGTTCAGATCTGGTTGCCGATGAAGAATATCCGCTAGAAGAGTAAATCACTTTGGACCCTCCCGCTATCGGGTAGGCCCCTCTATTGTTGTAGATTATGTTGCTCTGTAATCGTCTAGGACATCTAGGTCAGGGGTTTGGTATTTGGCTTGTATTTCAGTACAATAAATGTATTTTATGTTGAGGATCTATTATTATATGCAAATAATCTCTATAAATTTCAAATAAGAAAATTTGATATATTTTCTTCAGGAATGGTTATTTTGAGAATATAGAGATAATGATTAATAATCTAACTCATGAGTAGAATTTGTCGAAAGGCTTACAGTGATGGGATATTCATCATTGTGCCGGTCATGTGCCCAGAAAACGGGTCGTGACAGAAAGCGCGCCAGGAGACGAAAGAAAGGGAAGAAATACACTTCTGCCCTCAATTTATATCTTCAACCCGTTGCTTGCCCTAGGTTTGAAAGGTGAAGAAGACATTGGCTGCTGTTGTCTGTGCTTGAAGACACTGAAGAATAATTGGATGGTTGTATATGACTTGGTTTATGGACAAAACACAAGCGGCTTTAGGTGGGACATAATGAATAAATGATAGCGGAACCCGCTGTTTGGGATGCATATTTACTGGTATCTATTTGGCTTCCATGTTGTAATTGGTTTTCATTGATGTTTACATATTAATTTTAATTACTATGTAGTGGTTTAAGGGAATAAAGTATTGCATTTTAATTTTAATTAATATGTAGTGGTTTAAGGGAATATGTAGCGCTTACTTTGGCCAGAAAAAAAAATTTAAAGCATTTTGAGTGAATGTATAAATCTGTTTAATTACATTTTCCCAACTCTGCAACATATAGATTCTATGGAGCTTTTCCAGCCCATCATTTTAATTACATTTTCCCTGATTAAATTTAATAAAGTCATTAAGTTTATAAATATCTATTTTATGTGCAGTCCAATAAGAGCAAGCAATCTTGGAGAGATCAACCATTTCCTTACTTTGATCAGTTGACCGAGGTGTATGGGAAAGATCGTGCATGTGGAAGGGATGCACAATCACACGTTGATATAACACGAGATTGACTCTCCAGCCGAAGGCCAAGGAACTGATGAGAGTGCCATGCCAACTGAAGGAGAGGACATACTTGCATCTGATTTGCCTTTCTCCGAGGGTGCAAACATTATGTCCTAAGCGACATCTACTTTGAGGAGAAAGCGAAGGAGAACCGGAAAAGATGAACTTGCTATAGCCATGAAAGAGATGGCAAATGGCCTAGGGGAGCTCATGGAGCGTGCCTCAACTATCATTTTATCTTCATTTGATAGCTTGACACATGAAGCTTACATGATCGAAAGGAAGGAAGCACTATATGCTGAATTGTTGAAGGTTGAAGAGCTGATAACTGATGAAGTAGTTCGGGCTGCATTTGTCATTGGAAGGGATAACAACTTGCTTGTTCAGTTCCCTACAGTCCCAAATGTTGTTAAGGCTAGATGGATACAAGCTCTCATCTAGTAGATTCCTATATGTTTGATTAGAGACCATTGTATTTTGGGATGGGTATGTTTGATCAGAGACCATTGTATTTTGGGATAGGTATGTTTACTTGGAGGCCATTTTATTTTGCTGTAAGCTTTAATGCAGTTATCTCTATAAAGTTACAAACTGATATTCATCCTTCCTCTATCTTCATTTGACAAATAGGTGCTGTTGATTTATGTCTTACGTGTACACTGCTAGTTGTTATGATATGGAATATTCAGAAGATTATAAATGTTTAAGACTAATTAAGTATCTACATCTTTCATGTTTCAATTGTTTTACTTTACTTGGCACTGTGTATTCATGATCATGATATATTATACTTTATAAAGTTGCTGGTTCTTTAAGGAGATTTTTTTTTTGTTTTTTTCATTGAATAAGGAAGTTGTTGATAATGTGTTTAATTTGATTTCTTAGACTTTGGTTACTATATAGCAAATACAGGCTACTATATAGTACAATGTTTATATATCAGGGACTCTTCAGATTTACAAGACAACAATTTTCCAAGATAGCCAAGCATCATCAAAATTTAACTGCCTGTTTGGAAACAATATGTATCTTGTACCCTAACATCACCATGGCTAGATGCATCATCCACAGTGGAGGACCTCATGTTTTGCTTCCTGAAAATTAAAATGTATATTATAACAACTGACTAAACACACTATATAAAAATGGATATCAAACATGTGGAAGGCTTTATTAATGTTAAAGGAAGGAACAGATAAATGGGCTGAATCTAATGCATATTCAAAGATTTATCTTTTATAAGATGAGCCATTATCTCCTTGGCCTTGAATTTACCACATCATGGCCATCAGATACTGCTAAAACCACATCCTCTAAGGCTAATGGTTTAACGTCATTGCTTAGTCGAGAGGGAAGCTATCGAAAATCACCATTCTTGATGAGTTGAATTCAATTTTTCAATTTCTAAACATGACTCTTACCAATCTCAATGAACTAGCTACTGCTCATCACTTTTTCAGAACAAATTTTCAATTATTAACAACACATAGGGATAATATTTCTCTAAACATAAACATCAAAATCGATAACTCCTAGGTAATCATACACCTAAATATAATTTATTGTTTACAAATCCATGATCATCTCTGATAATAAACCAACAGCGAATGGCCGAGAATCACTTTAGAAAGGAGCCAAAAGAATCAAATTCAGCCATGCCCACAACAGAGAACCAAAACCAGTGCAGAAGGAAGCTTTTATGCAAGATGGTGAACAATAGGATATTCAGACACATGGAAAATTTGGTTTTTGTTTTAGTTATTATAATTTTAAAGCCAAGGGTATTTTGATAACTTCAAACCACATATACCTTCCTTTCCTCTATTTTATTCCATCACATATCAAACACACTTTTTTTTCCTTTTCCCTATCTTTTTTCCTCCCTTTATTCCTTTCCATTTTTTACTTCATTTCCTTTCCTTTCCTCTGCTATGTACCAAACAAGTCATTAGGGTATTTCATTAATAAAAAGATACAAATATTTCTTTAATTTATTAAAAATCTTATACATTATAGTTTAAAGCTAGTAAAATAAAAATAATATCTGTGTTAATGAATTTAATGCAATGTGGATCATCATTGATAAAAATTTAAACAAAAAAAGAATTGCATAAAAGGTTATATATAATAACTGCTATTCACATTTTGTAAACCCTTAATAGTCAACTTAATTAGGTCGTAAAACAAATCTACTGATTTTGGCACACAAGATAAAAGAACTCACAAGTTAGCATATGAATGGGTGAATATCCTTCTTCACACTATCAAATTAAATCAGTGGAATACTTGAATTGAAATCAGGGGTGTTAATAGGCTCTATTTGATTCTGTTTTGAGCCTTAACCAAGCTAAACAGAGTTAATTGGTTTAATTTGTAAAATTATGAACCTATTCGATTTTAATTTTTAGTTAGTTTGGTTCGATTTTAGGCAGTTTTGTTTATAATAATTTATAATTTTTTAATTTAATAAAATATATATAAATATTATAAAAGAGATCAAATTAATTAAAAGAAAAAGACCAAGTTACTTATAAAATATATAAAAATAATTTTATTCACATAAAAATATATAAATATAATATTATATATATATATACACACAAAATATTTTTTTATATATATAAAATTGGTTCAGTTTAATTCGATTTAACCTAATCAAACTAAACCAAACTAATAATTGAACCAAACTAATTAAAATTCATATTTCAAACTAATTTGGACCTCTTTTTTTCTGTTTTGATCAAATTTTAATTAGTTTAATTCAATTTTAAACACCCGTAATTTAAATGATTATTTCTTCAAAAATGGCAAAAGCACTGCTATTTTGATAAATAGCTCTACTTGATTGGGCCATTTGACAGTTGGTCTTTTAAAAAAAACCTTTTTAATTTAGTACTGTAAACTTTTTAATTTTGTCAAATAGAGGATCATTATATCTTTGGATGGACAAATTGAGAGAAAAGAGCTGTGACGAAATTCACCATATGACCCCCTGGGGGCGTTCTCTTTTTCATTTGCTTTCATATATTTACAAAATTATATACCATTGGCTACCATTTGTACATATAGGTCCTGTTAAAAAATCAGGTTAAATGGAATATGAATGTACATTTGTTCATTTTTTTTTATGAGCTTGCTTGCACAAACTTATTCAGAACCCCAGCTAAATGACCAAAAAATTACAAAATTAAAGCTAGCTAAGGCCAAATTGAATGCGAGACATCTTTTTTTTTTTAAAAAAAAAAAAGAATTATGAGCTAAATAAAACATAAACATGCTTTCATTTTGTTATTGACAAAATTACCCTCAACTATGTAAGGTCGTAGGCCAATATAAATGCAAATTTATTCTTTTAAAAAAAATTGAACTGCATCATTAATTGTAAAATTATTTTAACGTTACTGTTTCCATACATAAGTGGCTAAAAGCTTTACTATTATGACACTATAAAAAAAATAATAATAAAATAACTTAGTAGCGACTAGAAATAACTGTCACTAAACAAAAAGATAGTGACAGTTAGTGTCAAACCGCAACTATGTAGTTAGTACCGAATGGCTGTTTTGGTCAAACTGCCACTAAATTTCCCCTATGTAGTGGCAATTCGACCAAAACTGTCATTATTAATTGCAGGCACTTAGTTAGTTAAGATTTTAGACTAAACTTTAAAACATTATGATTTTTTTATTTCAAACAACTCAAATGATCTCGATTATAAGTAAGATCTAAATCTGTTGGGATCTCAGTATAATTTCAAATTAAATTTTAAGTTCTTACGATTTTATCAACCCTATAAAATTTAGATTTTTGTCTTTTTTTTATTCGTTGATATGTTTCTAATCTATTGGGTTAATTGGAATGAAAAACAGTTTTTAAACTAATTTAAATCTCTACTAGTACTATCTAGTTACAATTTTATCACTTATAATTTGTTTAATATTTAACTTAGTTTAGTAAACGCTAACAATGATATATTATAGTATTATAAGTTTTAAAAAAATGTGTTTATTAGGTGAGAAAAAAGTAGGTTTATAAATCCAATAAAAAGTGGGGGTTGACCTTTATTTTTCTTTACTAATTTTATATAATAATATTTTTTGTTATTGTTGCAAAGCGTTTTTTATTATTATTATAATATTTTGAGTCTTATTTATTAAAATTATACATTGATTAATTATTTTAAATATAATACTTATTATGCTCTTTATATAATTATGCTTATTTGCTTAACATAACAAGATATATATATATATATATATATATATATATATATATATTTTAAACGTATGATTTACCAATCCTATAATTTGATTTATTTTATCTATTAAACTGATCTTAAGTATAATCTCAATCTTAACAACCTTGACACTACTCGTATAAAGCCACTGCTAAATTCTTTAAATCCCTACCCCCAATTCATTTTCACGTGGTTATTTCCATGGTTGTTGAGAACTACCACTAACGTAAATGACAATTGAAACTGCTACTAAATAACTTTTTATTTTTGTAGCGTGAGTATACCTAGAAAATAAGTTGCTTAAAATTAAAACAATTAATAATTATAAATTGGATGCTAATGAACCTAAGCTCCTTGAGACGCATTAGTACCTTGTTGCAAGGGGAGAGTTCTATAAAATCATTAAAAGTATGAGTTGAACTGTACATGGGAGGCCAATTTTATTATTATTTTAAAATGTACTTGAAATTGGTTTCTCTAAGTGATTTGACATTTTTTAAAATAAAATTTTGATTTCGAGTTTTAAAAAAATAATTTCTTGGGATTTTATATTTCTATAGTCTAATATGTCTGGGATCAACTTAGTTAGAATTTAACAAATTTTTAGATATTGATGAGTCTAAACCAAAAAATATATATATAATTTCGACAAGTATGTAGAGGAAATTTTATGGTGAGTAAATTTTTGGAAGTTATAAGAATGAAACTTTTCAATGGCAATGAAACTTTGCAGGAATTGTAAACATCTGTGGTCTACTCCAAAAGTTGGAATTTACTCTATAAACTTAATTTTATTTTTGACAATATTATTTCATTTTGTTAATATTCGTTGTGAGACCAAAGTCAGAATTCGCTTTAAATACAAACACATAAATAAAAACCAATATATATGATTAATAAAGACTGGTTAATTAATGACATGAAGGGTGGGTAAATCGAAGGGTCTTTTATTTGATTTTTAATTTTCTACTACCAATCTGCTCTTTTCTTTTTAAATCATTGCTGAAAATATTTTATGAAAATGTTATATTCTCGTGTTTGGTATATGATTTAAAAAAATGATTTATAAGAATATAACATTTATGGGAATTAAACATTCTCTTAGTTTCATTCTCATGAGGAATGGTGAGAATAATATATTTAATATGGTAGAAATATTTTTTGACATAAACATAATATTTTATCTATATTTTTTACTTCTAATTATCGAAAACTAAAATTTCATTTTGGTATGTCATAAATAGAATATATCTCAATTTATTTCCTTATAAAATTATTTTTTTAATTTAGTCCCTCACATATAAAATATTTTTCAATTTAGTCACTTATAAAATTATTTTTTCCATTTATTATTTCACATATAAATATTTTTCAATTTGACCCCTCACATGAAATATTTCTCAATTCCATCACTCATAAAATTATCTTTTTAATTTGGTTCTTCACATATGGATGCTTTTCATTTTGGTCCCTCACCTATGAAAGATTTCTCAATTTAATCACTTATAAAATTATTATTTCAATTCGATCCTTCACATATAAATATTTTTCAATTTGGTCTCTTACAAATAAATATATTATCAATAATGTCCTTTTGTCAATGCATTCTTAATAAAATTAACAAATTTGATTATGTGTAATATATTTGTTAATGAGTCATTACTTAGTCATTATTGGTGGCACAATATTTATTGAGAGTCACAGCCTAATACAAGTTAGCCCAATTTAACCCTATTTTTATATGTTAAAAATTAACAGAGGTAATTTTCGAAAAATTTTAAATATTTTCAAGAATATTGACGTAAACAAAATATAGGAATGTCAGATTCCCAGAAAAATATTCCAAATGCTTGTAATAAACCAAATATGAGAATAACCTATTCCTAATAATCACATTGTTGAACATTTATGAACATAAAAAATTCTTTATTCCAAACCCCTCCTAAAAAAAAGAAGGGTAGCTTCTAGCCGTCTAAGGAGCATGAATAATTATAAGAAAATAATTGGAAATAAGAATAAAAAGAAAAATATTATATTTATTTAAACAATATACTCTCGTAGAACGGCGTCGTAATTTTTTTTGTTTTTGCTTACATTTAATATTGACATAAAAAAGTTATATAAATTTAATAGAAGTGGGTAATAAATAATCGAAATTCCATGATATTAGTAGTTTTTTGTTTTGTCATGAATATTAGTAGTTACTTCACAATGTATTCTGACATTTGTAGTTGATGAATAGCAAGAGGAGATTTTGTTTTTGTGTACAAGAGGACTTTTTTGGGCTAGCGTCTTCCAAAAGAAGTTTGAACAACAATTTAGCCCAAAACTTCATTTTTTTAAAAAAAAAGAGTTTTTGTCATTTAATATTTTAATGTACATTTCCGAGTTTGTCTTATCCTCATTTATTGTTAAACATTTTAAAAAAATCTTATACCTATCTTAAAATTGACAAACACATTTAAATATTAATTAAAAATAAAAATAAGTCAAAATTTTAAAATAGAAATAATATCGACGTCTTCCCTGAAAATCTATTCTATTTTAGTACTTCATTATTTTAACTACATATTATATAATGACTGCAAAAATATCCAATTTCAAGTCGCTAATAATAATAGTCGAAAGTGACCATTGGTGCAAGGTCCAAATGACATAGACTCAATTCATTGAAGGTTAGAGTTTAGAACTACATGATTAGGCTGACTAAAACATGGTGTATCACTACGTATTGCAAATAAATTTCTTACATTACGATATGATCATGAATATTGTTTTTTGTAAATCTAAAAATAGAAATTGTAATAATCTATGATCCATTTTCGTTAGAGGAATTATAATACGTACTGTACAGTGTTAGACTTTTCAGAATTGTTTGATAGATGATGGGTTTACATAAACTCTATTTGTCAGAGTCATTAAAAGGTACTTGGAAGTTTATTACTATATTAAAACCATTAGATGATGCTAAGAAGTCTAATACTGTACTATTCTACCAAAAACAAAACTAATGGATTCTAACTAATATCATACCATTAGTACAGTCAAAATAGACCAATTGCAAGTTGGCCTTTTTTTTTTTTTTGAGAAGCTTGAAATTTGATATCCAACCCCGTCCTTATCTAGCCCTAGGCTCAAGAGCTAGGCGTTTTTTATTTTTTTATTTAAATTATATAATACTAAAATTATTTTAGTAAAATTTTTTTTATTGAAATACAATTTATATAGTAAAATATTACTTCATTAATGGTTTTAAATAACCAATAATTTTAATTTTTCATATTTTCTTTTTCAATTAAATATACTATATTTAAATTTAAAAATTTTATATTTATTTTTAAAAAATTAAAAAAAAATTTATATTTAAATTTAGTATAATTATTAAATATAATGTTATAAAATATATAAAATATAATAAAATAAAATTATTTATATACTAAATAATATAATTATATAAAAAATTTAAAAAAAGACCAGCCCATAAACCTCACTCAATTTGTTTTATTTTTAAATGAATAAAAAATTTATGTCTAAATCCGTCTCAATAGCCAGCGGGCTATAACCGATATTTTACTGTGCTACGTGCCATATTCTATCTTTCACGATCCATTATGCATATCCATGCAACCTCCCGCAGACGATCCTATCTCCTCAAGCCAACCTTATCTTGATTTCGACCCTTACCGAAAATATCTCCCTCAATGAATTCATCTCTGCCGTCCGGTCTCAGTCTCTTCTCTTGACCGTTGATCACTATCGTCTCTCGTTGTCTCTTCACGCCACGTCTACAAAAGCCAAGGCGATTTTCTATCCGAACCTCAGGTTCGGCTTCCCGCAGCCGATGGGCTGTCCCTTTCCTCTTTATCCATTTCTCTACATATGTCTCTCTCTATAACTTGTTGGTCTTGGAAAGAATCTCTCGCGTCCCTGCGAACTGGAACTGTACTCTGTGAAATTGGTGAGTGTTGCATCATCGTCTCTCCGTATGTTATATTCATGGCTGTTGTTGAAGATGTGTGAAAATTTTGTCCTGTTGCTTTTTCAATTTTGAATCTTTGTGTCGCCGTGATCACCATGATATTTTCGAGTTTCGTGCTACTGTTCCAAGTTTCCTACGCTCAGTGGCTGGATCGCGGTTTCTTGTTAATAGCATGAGTTTTATTTTTGGGGTCTGAGTATGTGTATATATATAATTTAACCCTGAGTTAGAGCACGGAGTAAATTAGTGTGGTCACCTCTTGCCTTCTTCATGTGGTTGGTATTTCTTTGATGATCTAATCGTGATCGGTTGCTTCTCCATTTTTCTGGGTGCAAAATTTGAATTTACGGTAATGAAAATTGAAGAAAAGAACAGATAAGAAAAAGACAATTGGCTGATGTTTGCATTGACTTTCATCCACGCTCTGATCTCCATTTGGTTTTGATTCCCCTGGCCCAATTGGATATATAGGTGACGAAAAAGAGTTGATCTTCTTCTTCTTCTTTTCTGTGATAGTTGTAGCTCTTTTAGCGTATAACTGTTACCAAAGTCCAGATCATCTTCCAGCTATCTGAGTTATTTATTTCATGAGCTATTAGTTGATTTTGATTATAAGTGACTAAAGTTCAGCTATATTGATTTGTCAATTATCTGTAATGGATAAACAGAAGAAAGGATTTTTCTGAATCAATTGTAATGTCAACCTCAAGATCACTGTACCATAGCAGCTTTCGTTGTCTATTGTGCTACATATTGTTAAAATATTAATTATCATATTTCCACTTGCTCTTTTCTAGGCGAACTCTCCAACATTTTCCTAACTTCAGTTAGTATTTTAAATGGTTGCTTATGTTTTAATGAAGAAACCTGTATATCCTGTCAATCAAATCTTGACTTAAACCATGCTCTTTGTCTTATTGTTGTTTCTCCACAAATAAGATTTGGTCTCTCATTGATATTATGTGGGTCATTTTAAATATTAACAATGAATTATATTTTTCACCACATTCACATTTAAACTGATTCTTTTCGAAGAGTGGGCAACTACAATCAAGTAATCTGCTGACAAGTTCAGATGGCATTAGTATCTGGAAGAAGTTCTGCTTTGAACCCAAATGCCCCTCTCTTCATTCCTGCTGCGCTTCATCAGGTGGAGGATTTTTCACCTCAATGGTGGGAGTTAGTGAAAACTTCAACATGGTTTCGTGACTATTGGTTGAGCCAGCACAAGGAGGAGTATTTTGGAGAAACTGCCAATGATACTACGGTTGGTGAGGTTGAGAATATGCTGCCAGAAACTTTCGATCTGGGCATTGAAGAAGACTTGCATGATTTAGAAAATGAATTTGAGCAGTTTGTGCTATTCTCTGAAGCTATGGATTCTCCAGCTTTGACTGATTCTAATGATGGAGAAAAGCCTCTTACTGGTGAGAATTGAAGATATATATATATTTTTTTCCCTTGAGGTTGCAATTGTTTCAAGTGTTATTTTTAAAGGTGATTTTATTTCAGTCTTAACTAGGACTGAGATATTATGATGTAGACTTGTGTAAGTGACAAAACTATGATATCTTGAGAGGTGATGAAGAAATTTGAAGGATTCAATAGTAAAATTTATATTTTTCCTCATGTAAGTGTTGCCACTACATAATTGTGAACAATAAACATTGACCACATCGTAGAGCCTAATACTCATTTGTAATACTAGGTGAATAAAGTGGCTGGCGTTCAAGTCTTAGATTAATTACTTCCACGGATGGATTTTGGCTTTTCCCATAGTCCTGCATCCATCGGTTGAAGGTTTTTTCTTCAGAAAAATTAGATATTTCCGTCTCATTTTTCTGCTTTTGTTTCTTAACCAGGTATTAATATGGATTCTAAAGCTCTTCTGAAGAATCTAACTACCCCAAAATCACCAAAGGGAAAGGATCCCAAGTCTCCTGTTGGACCTGCAAAGCACCTTGATAAGGCACCACAGCACCTGAACTTAAAATTTGCTCCACGACGAATTCACCAACCTCGCTAAAAGAACGTTTTGAGCTTACATTGGTTGCTTGCTTGCCAGAATTGCAAGCTGCTGACAAGAGTATGAGATCTCTTTCAATATAACTTTTGTACATAGTGCAGTGCAGCGTCTTTGTATTTCTACTTGTCAGTTGTGGTGTATATTTAAAGTAGTCCTGGTACTTTAAGTTAAACCTCGAGCATGACCTGCCAAAATCTTGGATTATCTGTTCTGTGGTATGTTAATCAAAGTTTACTTATTCAATAATTGACCCTTGTACAGCATAAGAGAGTGCTTAGATTTGAAATTCGGCTGTCTCCTGTTCAATTTGGCAATCAGGGAATGGAAATGGTTTATTAGGTGCTTTGTGCTTAATATCAAGTTTACTAGGCCAAGCCAAAATTAGGTTAACAGCTTTCTTAGTTTCAAGTTAGTTCCATATCATAGACTGTATTGTCGTAAATCTCACGCCAAGCAATATGAGGTAGATGTGTCCTTGAATGTGCTTCATATGTAGGAAAATATGGTGCAAATTAGAAAGTAGTACGAAGGGGAAAAAGAAAATAGAAATGATGTCTTAGATGTTTGTGAAAAATAGAAACTAGCACTGCTAGCCTTGACCTTTGTGGAAATTTGATAACAGTAGATCTTTGATGGTCGATAAACATGACTGTTGTCCATTTAACTATTTCGTTTAACACACTAGACATTAGTTTGGCAGCTTTAAGCGACCATTAAGAATGCTATTATTTACAAGCTTGAGTTCTTGAAGGTTTAGTGGAACTGTGAAAGTTGGGTATTGTAAGTGCTTTTGGTTAAGGAAGCTTCCAATGGGATCTCTACACAATTAATACTGCTATTTCCGAGTGTGCTAATAATCTCGATATATTTGTGCTTGTCTCGAGTTTCCTTAATGTTTACTTGGACTACCTTTTCAATGTGAGAGTTCGGGAGAGTAAAACTAATATATATTTCACCCTCCTCAGGGATTTACTTGAGGGCAAAACTGAACCAAAGTTACTAAGCTGTTTGCTACCAGGTTTTTATTCAAGTTTCCTCTTACTGAATCAGGGCTAAAACGTTGAACTCGTCAAGATCTGTGGTCTATGAAATAATATACTTCAGATAGAGTTTTATTGGTATTCAATACGATGTTTGCACATCATGTAAACATATCAGTGTTCGCTGTGCCAAATGTATGTAGTTTCTAGATTGGCAGAGACTGGTATTCTCGATGAGAATGTCAAAAACTGGTAAAGAGAAAAACGAAGAGGGGGGTTTCAAGAAATAATAGGGTATTTCATCATTAACATTATCCTCCATTATGCTTGTTACATTATTTTTAATCAAGATGAAACGTAAAGAGTATTGATTTCATCATTCTTTCAGTACAAATTAGATATAATTTATATTAACTAGTCTTTCTGGAGTAGGCTTTAACATATGGAACGTAATTATGTCAAGTGGGAAGGTGAGGGTGAGACCAAATCCTTCTTGTGACTGGTTCATTGCCTTCTTCCTAAGAAAAGTATTTTTTTTTTAAAATAATATTTCTTCATTTTTACGGTTTTACCAGTGTTTGTTACTATTCAGAGGTTAAGTATGAAATTAAAATAATAAATTAGAATTACTAGGATATGATATTGTATCTCTGATACTCTAGAACGCAACATTGTATAATTGCACAAGTATTATTTTTTGGTAACTAGCATTACATATCCTTTGATAGTTAAGTGTTTGTGATTTGAGTAGTAAGTTAATTATAAGCTCAGTTGTACTTTTAGCTTTTACAGTTCAAATATTAAATTTCTAATTATTTTCTAAAAATAGTTGAAAATGAATTTAAATTAGGACTTGACTTATTACGTGTAGTTTTTTATACCTTAGTTTTAGATTATTCACTAAAAGTATAATGTGTAAAATGTTCTTTCACAAATGTGCAATATTAAATTGTAAAAATTATATAGTTATTTTTTGAGACCATATATTTGTTGAATTTTAGTTAAAGAAGCTGATAACAAATTTATAACTACACTTAAATTATCTCCAGATTGTTTTGTTTTATGAAATCATTATTTTTAGTTTTTTTTTTATATTGAGTAATTTAAATAGACTGAGAGTCCAATTGCGCCTTATTCTATATACATATATATATATATATATATATATATATATATATATATGTCGCACTGAAAGTTAAATGATGTCTAAAATAAAGTGCGACTATATATATTTAACTCTTATGACCCCCAGAAAACTTCTTCTGGGAATAAGAAAACTAAAACGCATTTTGGTTAGGTTCAAAGTTTAATTTATATAAATTCACCAATGTTTTCTACATATAGTTCACAAAATTTATTACATAAAAAATAGTGACTTTTTCATTGCCGACCTTCATTTGTTGGAATCCACAGAAATAATGATAAAGTTACTCTAGAAAAATGCATGACTCATACCACTTAACTGACCAAGGCAACCCAAAAATATGTATAGAAAATAAAACTCAAATTAAGTTGCCTTGTATTTGTTGGCAAGATCAATTCATATCTTATTAGATTGCTTGTAAGCTATAACGAAATTATTTTTTTTAAAAAAAAAAATCTTGCATCGACTACATACGTTGCATCAATTTTTTCAAGAAAAACAAAAACTGAAACTGCAAATTGTTATGTATATACTGATCAAGGTTCAAAAAATGAAATTGGTTATTGAATCGGTTGAGCTACTAGTTTAAAAATCAATAGTTGGACCATAGTCAAACTAATTGTATTCAAAATATATTAAAATATTAAAATATATAATTAATATATATATTACAGAAATTAAAATATTATATGTCACGACCTAACTCTAAGATACGGCACGACACGTGATTACCTCCCATGGAGCCTATAGCCTAGCTCCTAATTCCAACTGCCATGACCAAGCTATAATAACATTAAAACAAAAGGGTGAATGTCACCATACTCCATTCCATATATGAAAACATGAATTTCCCTATAAAGATAATATAAAACATTTGTTACATAACTTTAAATAAATAGGCCACAACATGATCATATCCTATATTTCTATCTATTCCTATACCAGAACAACTCAAGGAATATACAGAAACATATAAAAAAGAATGTTCCCCCCAAAACAACCCTCTTAATTGGTCATATATATTAGACTACAGAGCGACTGCAAAATAAATTCAAAGGGCGACTCCAAAAGATGGTACTAACCCAAGAATCAAACAGGTTGGGTCACTCGAACTTTTGCTACTCCCAATGTGGATGTTCTTCAACGTTCGGGGATTCTGAAACATGGAAATAACAGCGTGAAATAATAATCTCAGTGAGTAAAATCAAATACATGTATTTAAACATAAGTGGATCACTAAGCATCCATGTCTCCTGGTTCGAAGGCATTGTCATATTTTCCTTGCCCAAAGGTAATTAGATCTTCATGCCTTAAGGTAATTAATTCTCTATGCCCGAAGGCAACCAAATCTCCTTGGCCGAGGGAATTTATTCTCCATGACCGAAGGCAATTAAATCTCCTGGCCCAAGGGAAATTATTCTCCATGCCCGAAAGCAAATTCTCCATGCTCAAAGGCAATTCATTTCCCTAACAAGAAGGAAAATTATTCTCCATGACTCCCATAGGTCTAGCCCATGAATCTCCCACAGAACAATCAAGATTTAAGGTACAACTTCTCCAATAAATTTAGATACACACATAACATTTCACATGTACACATATATACAAACCAATCACTAAACTCTAGAGCATACTCCATCATAAATCATGACATGCAAGTTATAATATTTTATCTCCCCTATTCCATGTTTCTGCACTTTGCAAATTTCAAACAATCCACATTGAACTCATGAAATAATTCACAAAACAATCCACATTGAACTCATGAAATAATTCACATGCTTGAGTAGGTTGTTTATTCACCTGGGCGTACTAAAGGCCGAAAAAAATATTCAATTAAGTACTTAGGAACTCCTAAAAATCACCTATGTAAGCACACGAAAAAACACAAGGTTCAAGTCCTATTAAAATCATGCTCCAGGACCTTGGCACCTGGGCACTAAGAAGCCCCTTCCATGCACATCCTTTCTGTCTCAGTGGCACTTGGGCACCCCAGCCTGACTAAACCACCATTCCTTTCTGCCAAGACAGTGCCTAGGCGACAGAGGTCTCTCCCTCTCCCTTTCTTACTATCAAGATGGTGCTTAGGCACCATGAAGTCCGAGAGCAAGCCTTGCTCTCTGTCAACATAGTGATTAGGCGCCCAAATTTTAGGCAACACAAAAATGTAGCAAAAAACCATGAAATTTCTCTCCTAACTTCCCACTTGCAAGGCTTCATTGAGGGGGTTTCATGACCATTCAAATGTTTTGAAAAATCAATAGAAACCATCAATTTGTACACCCATAAGCTCAAGAAATCCAAAGTCTCAAAATCCCCAAATTTCATCAAAGAGTTTCCTTAACTATGGCTCTAGGTTTTACCATTCATTTGTTAATTTATTAAGCTTACAAGTCAGAATTCAAGAAGAGGGATCCTCAAACACTAAACCAACACCCATAAAAAGCCCCACAACAACAATTTACTTCTAAGGTTTGGAAAAGAAACAAAGTAAGGAGAGAAGAAGTAATACACTTACCTCCACTCTCCCTACATCAGCAACTAGTGTGAACAAGAAGATGGAGTCAAGTCCCTTGTGTGCGTGTATGGTTGGCACGAGGAAAAAAGGAAAAAAGCTTGAGGGAGAATATGTGTGTGTACCACCGAACAAGAAGTGAAGGGAGAGAGTGAGTTCTGAAATTTTTTAGAGTTTAGAGACTCTAAGGACAAGGGTGAGTCCTACTTAGCTCTTGAAAACTCTCCCTACTTGACTTAGGAAAAAACCCACATCAAAACTCTTATAATTTCCTCTAATACACTAGGCCCACCAACGCACAACCAAAGACTCCATGAATTAAACTCTTCACTTATTCTAGTTCCCCTAAGGAACACTAATTATTTTAATTTTACTCCATAAAATGAAACATACATGTAAGAGGTAATTAAAGCATTCTCCCATTTAATTTAGTTGACTCCCAGAAATGAAATTGAATCTCCCTTCTATATGATTATCATGGGATGTCTCCAACTCCATTGCATCAACAACAATAATACAAGTCTTATCCTATTAGGTGGTGTCGGCTACATGAATCGTACGACGCCATTGAGCTATATCAATAACCAACTCTTTAGGTATCTCATTAATCAAAATATTACGTTCAATGACTTCTCTAAAAGTCTTTCTTGGTCTTTCTCGGCCTTTTTTAATAGGACTCTATATCATTTATTCAACTCTTCTTACTAGCACTTCTAACTATCTTCTTTAAACATGTCTAAATTATCTTAAATGATTTTCTACTATTTTCTCCTCACTAGGTGCCACTCCGACTCTACCTCGTATATATTCATTATAAATCATATCTTTCTTATATGATCACACATCCATCTCAACATCCTCATCTCTACTTTTCCAATTTTTTTATATTGTCATTTCAAAGCCTAACATTCACTCCTATATAATATTACCGATCTTATAGCAATGCGATAAAACTTCCCTTTAAGCTTGTTAGGTACTTTCTAATCACAAACAACTCCTGATATCTTTTTCCATTTCAACTACTGAGCTTGTATCCTATGTATAATATCTCTATTAATTTTGCCATCATCTTATACATTGATCCCAAATACTTGAACTTTGACACTTGTGGTATAACTTGATCTTTAACTCATTTTGGACTTGTCGTTTGTTAAACTTGTAGTGCATACATTTTGTCTTACCCCTACTCAAACGAAAATCCTTCGATTCCAAAGCACATATCCATAACTCGAGTTTAGAATTAATCTCTATTGTAAACCCTGCTATGAGAACTATATTATTTGTAAAAAGTATGCATTTGGGGATTTCTTTTTGGATGTGCTCCGTCAAAATGTCTAAAATTAAGTCAAACAAATAAGGGCCTAAAGCTGATCCTTGATGCAGATCAATTTTTATAGGAAAGTCCTTAGTCTCCCCTTCAAATGTTCTCACACTAGTTATAGCCCCTTCATACATATCTTTTATAGTTTTGATATATGCAATATAAACACCTTTTTTTCTCAAGGCTTTCCACAGTACTTCTTTGGTTACTCAATCGTAAGTTTTTTTTCAAATCAATAAAGATTATATGTAAGTCTCTTTGATTAATCCGGTATTTTTCCATCAATCCTCTTAGTAGATAAATAGCTTCCATAGTATATTACTCTAGCATAATTCCAAATTGGTTCTCATAAATACACGCCTCACTTCTTAACCTGTGTTCGATCACTCTTTTCCATAACTTCATAGTATGACTCATAAGTTTAATCCCTCAATAATTTTTGCAGTTCTAGATGTCCCTTTTATTCTTGTAAATAGGCAATAAAGTGCTTCTTTTTTATTCTTCAAGCATTTTTTTAGACTTCAAAATCTCATTAAAAAGTTTAGTTAGCCAGATAATACCCTCCTCCCCTAAACACTTCTAAACTTCTATGAGAATACCATCAGGACCAATAACTTTACCATTATTCATTCTCTTAAGAGTTTTCTTGACCTTGTCAACCCTAATCCTACAATAATAAGTCAAATTTTGTTCACCTTCTTAGGTAGTTAAATCTTTCATATCACTAGTTAGCCCCTACTCTGTCATTAAAAAGCTTGTAAAAGTAATCCTCCCTTCTGTTTTTAATATCTCCATCTGTAACCAAAACATTTCCTTCTTCATCTCTAACACATTTTACTTGATCCAAATCTCTCGATTTCCTTTCTCTATTTTTCACAATTTTGTAAATCTTTCATTCCCTATTTTTTGTTCGTAAGTCCTTGTAAAACTCTTCAAACACCTTAGATCATGCTTCACTAACTGCTTTTTTAGTCTCCTTATTAGCCTTCCAATACTTTTTTCTAATTTTCCATGTTATTGCCCAGATGTATAGCTTTAAAGCATTCTTTTTTATATTTGATCTTCTCTTGAACACTCTTATTCCACCACCAAGATTTCTTATCTCTTGGTCTAAAACATTTTGATTCCCCTAAAAGTGTTTTAGCAAACTTCCTAACTCTCTTGGCCATTTCATCCCATATAATGTTTGCACTCTTGTAATTCCCAAACACCTTCATCTAGTAGTTTTCTCTTGAAAGTCTATTGTTTCTTCTCCTTTAGCTGCCACCACTTAATCTTAGGATTCACTGCTTGTTGATACTTTTGTTTTCGACCCTAAAACAACATGTCAAGGACCAAAACCCTATATTGAGTTGCCACAAGTTCCCTAGGGATCACTTTACAACTTTTACAAATTTTTCTATTTGGGTTCCTTACCAGAAAGAAGTCAATCTGTGACCTTGAGACTCTACTTGTATATGTAATTAAGTGCTCATCTCGCTTCTTAAAACACGTGTTTTGAAATTATAAGCCATTGAAAAATCAAGTATAAATTATTCTTTCTCATTAAGTTCCCCAAAATCAAAACCACCATGAGCCCTCGCATACTGTCCGACTTCTTTTCCTACGTGGCCATTAAAGTCCCCTTTGATGAAAATCTTCCCAAAACTTTTCCTTAATATGTGCTTCTTTCCCTACTTAGGGTACATAAGCAATTATGATATGAATAGTATCCCTTACAATAATTATTCTTAAGGATATGATCTTGTCTCCATCCTTTTTACTTCCACCACATTCTGCATCCATTCTATGTCAACTATAATTCCTACCCCATTCTTTGTCCTTTCTTTCCCCGTATACCAAAACTTAAATCCTGAACCATCAAACCTTTTAGCCTTTTCTCCAACCCATTTAGTCTCTTGAAGGCACAAGATGTTAATTTTTCTCTGCTTCATGATGTCCACTGCCTCCATGGATTTTCCTGTCATGGTCCCAATATTCCACATACCAATCCTGATCTTGCTCTCCTGGACTAGCTTCTTTACTCTCATCCGTCCAAGAACATGCTCATGTAACACTACATTCGGACGATGCAATGGCTCTAGCTCATTTGATACTGTACTCGAGGCATACAATGCGTTGCTTTTGGGCAACAACCTAATATTAGCGAACTCTTGCATATTTAACACTATATCCTAGCACCGACGCAATGACTCCAGCTTACTTGACACTGTACTCGAGCCATACAGTGTGTTGGTTCCGGGCAACAACCTAGCATTAGCACAATATCATCAATTATAAAAAAAAATCATAGCAACAAAATAACAACAATACACATATGCATAATTAAAATAAACAACATCGGAAAAGAGAATTAATTCTTCCGTGCACACGTGCACAATAAAAAAACTCCCGGGTATTACATTATATATATGTTAATGATATATATTTATACCAATCATAGCTCTTCTCCTAATAGTTTAAATTTTTGGAGATTTCTTAAAAATATATAATAATATTTAATAAAAATTAAAAAAATAAAAAAGAACCTGTTGACCAAGCCAGTTTTATTGATTCGAAACTGGTTCAATAATTTTTTGATTAAACTAGCTAGTTCAGTTCAATTCGGTTCTCTGAGCACTAATGCTTATACAAATGAAGGTATTCTAGGTTTACAATATGCTTCAGACTTGTGTCTATGGCTTCTCATTTACTAAGGTTGTCTTTGGGATCATATACAGTAAAAAAAAATTTTTTAAACGGCCTTGGATAGATGAAAGTATAATAAAAGGAAATCAGTTGCTTATATATTTTTTTATTTTTTTTTCAATTAAGACTCATCATGTTTTACAATTCTATATTATATAATTATCTCTTTTTTTAAAAAATTTATACATGCTTTGTTTTTAATAGAAAACATAAAAGTGAATATATAAAAACTACATATAAGCCTAGTCGTGATAAACTTGCAAGTAATGCCCATTGGTTTAATTTATATCAATACTATTACATATAATTTTGAAATCTTCTAGATGATATTTTTTAAAATTATGTGTTATTAAAAAAATATAAACAATATGATAGAAAGAGATGTTATAATGAAGTTAAATAATTTTTCACTATAATTTATTTCTATTTTAGAATATATATATATATATATATATATATATATATATATATATATATATATATATATATATATATATATATATATATATATATATATGAAATACACATAATTATGAAGATTATTGACTATTAGTTATTATATCTGGTTTTTGTATATTCTGGTCATTCATCTCCAGGACTCCAACATTATATATTATCATACATATAAAATATAAACATAAAAAAAAAGAGGAAAAATGTTAGAGAGTGAGAAGTTAAATGATATTTTTCCTACTTCATTTATTATTTTAAAAATATGATGAAAATTACTACAATAATTTTTACATCAAAAAATTATTTAAAAAATTCGACATACACTTTAGGTAGTACCAAACTACTGGCACATTTAAATAAAGTGTCTTGATAAAATATATAAACATCTTATAAATTTTACAGATTAAACCTTAGTAATTAGACGAAGCGATTAGGTCTAACCCAGATTTTAGCCTTTCACCTTTCAAGAAATTATAGTCAAAAGAAGTCACCCTTCTCTTTTACTTTTGAACATGCATGGATACATATAAATTAATCTCATAATAATTCTTTACTTGTAACTTTTCCCCCAATTTCTTGGGAAACACACTGTTCGTTCGTAAAAGTTCAGGTTGTATGATGAAAGAAGATAAAAGTGAAGGAGGGTAAGATTAGATGTCTGCATATTCAGTGTTATATATAATATATTACAAGCAAAGAATAGAATCCTTAGCCGACCACTTTCTGCCTGTAGTTTTATTAATATTTGTGAAGGAATACAGGTGTCATATTGTCAACATAGGAGCCTGTGGTCCACTTTATGAAACATTTTAAAAAAAATAAATAATTGAAACATTATAATAATAGATAAGTTTTGTCCCCTCTCTCTCTCATTTAATTTTGAGAAAATTAGTAATTTAGTCTTTAGAATATTATAAGCTATATTAATAATTTGACTTCTTTTTTAAAAAAAATATGAAATGGTTGTTGGTCTTTGAAAGTTTAATTTTATATAATCTAGTCCACAAAAATTATAAATTTATTAAATATTGTTATTGAGTCAATCTTTCATAGTAAAAAAATAAGTAAATATATAATTTTAGTCTTATAGAAGGTCCCTTAAATATGAATATTTTTTAATTTGGTCCCTTAAATAAAAATGTTATCAATAACATCCTTTTCTCAATATATATTTATGAAATTAATAAATTTGGTGCTATATAGTATGTGACATATTTTTTGAGATGTAATTCTTTGGTTACTATCATATAATACGTAGATTGAAAGTTATCTTTTTTAATTACATATTAGCTAAGGACAGTAATTATTGTAACAATTTTATTTGTGAGGGAATGTAACATCCTAGTTAAAAACCACCTTGAAACTAAGAGGATGAAAGTCTAGGAGTTAATGTAGAAAGGAACCCCTGGGAAGTAAGAAAATATGAAGAAGGAACTCTAGAATATGGTAAAAGGGACTTAAAAGCATGGGAAATTGAAATAGGGGGTAACCAGTCAACTGTTAGATGTAACCATCGGACTACCAAGAATAAGCAGTTGACTGCTAGCAAAAGCTAGTTGACTGCTAGCAAAAGCTAGTTGACTGACAAACCTAGAACCCAAAAAAATTCTCAAGCTGAGAGCAAGTAGTCGATTACTTTAGGTAACCAGTTGACTGTCAACGTTGAGGAATGAGGCTTCCCTCTTATGCATAGGAGCCTCCTATGTGTAGGAGGAAAGCTAAAAACCGTTGGATCAGTTTGATTTAACGATTCTCAGTTATCTAGTATTTTTTTAAATAAAAATTTTACAAGTATCAGCTGATTTAATAATAATTGTAAACATAATAATAAATAAAAAATGATAATTATAAATTTTTTAACTCATTTTATAAAAAAATATTAATAAAACACTATATAAATCGAAGTCGTTGGATCAAGATCCAACGGCTCCCTTTCCCTCCTGCTATACATAGGAGGGAAGCCTCACTTAACTTTGAGACAAGACTAAGGCAGCAAGCAACTGCCATTTAAACAGTGGGAAAAGACCAAATTACCCATAGACATGTAGAAACAAATGGTAGAAGACCCCAAGGGTGAGAGAGGTAATTTTAATGAGATTTAGGCATGTGTACATAAGGGAAATAATGAGAGAAGACACTAACAGCAGAAAGAAAGTGAAAACTATGCGTGAGAATTAAGGAAAGAGAGTTAAGAAACCAGTTGCTAAGCAGAAATCAAGTAGAGACTGATATTTCTAGCTAAGAAGAGTCAAAAGGTAAGTTTAGAAGCTAGAATTTATCTTTAATCCTACCCGTTCTAGGTTACAAGAAAGAGGAAGTAATTAGAGGAAGTTTGAGTGAGAGAGAGATAGTAGAAGGGAAAGAGACGATGAAGCAAAACTGATTTCTAAACTCGAATCCTAAAAAAGTAGCTAGTTTTTCTCATAAAAACATGTCGTTTTAGTTGAAATGATTGGTATATGCTACTTATTGCTTGATATGAATTTTCACTCTATGTTTGGTTATCCATGTAACTAAGTGAGGTGAAAGATAGTAGAAGCCAACATAGGGGACCCTGGGGACGGCAGTACGTAACACTTAATTGAATCTTCGTTTTTGAATAACAAAAGAGCTAACAGAACATATATGGGGATGGCGATATGTAACGCCCATACAGTTGGGAATTGCAAGATGTAACACTCAGCAAGAATGGAGAAAACTTTACATACATGAATTGCACTATTATTGATGATTTAAACTTGTTTTTTATGCTGGAAATGATATTTTTATAGCTACTGAGATTATGAAATCTCATTATTTTATTGGAAAAACTAACCATTTTCAGGAACAAAAAAGGCTGAGGGAGATAGAAGTGAAGACTGAAGTTTTTAGTCCTTTTGAATGTGTTAAATTTGTATCTATCTCTGGTTTAAATGATGTAAAAAGTGTATGTGGCTTATTTGCTAAGGGTATACATGAGATTATCAAAATCGAACTTAAGAGTCTATTTTGTTTAAGCTAGGTGGATGTAGTGTGCGGATTACCTGAAAGTCAGATGTGTGTTACATGAGTCTTCATGCCTGTACTAATGTAAACTAAACTCTACTATCAAATATCCAACATTATGTATGTTTGACTAGTTTCTTTGATGATTTAGGTGCAAAGTATCACTAGTACATTCAAATAGTAATCCATGATGTTCCAAGAGTTTGTTGACACTTAAAATAGAGATTAAATATGGGAAGTAGCAAAGAATGAAAGCTAATAGACGACTTATACTTGCTACCAATCGATCGCCAGCTCTTTGCCACAAGAGGAATGGTTTGGCAGAAACTAACCGATCGTTCAATACCTTGAACAGGTCAATTGATCAATCTCTAGACAGCTTAGCCAACTTTAAAAAAAGAGCAAGTAGTCAAAAGGCTGCAACATAGAAATTGACATCTTGGCCTCTGTCCAAAAATGTGTTGAATATGAAACATGCTGCTATTTCTCCATGAAATCCCTCACATATGGTTCCTAATTGTGTCAATTAATATCCTATAAATAATGGAAATGAATGAGATCAAGCCTAATCACCATAGATTTGGCTTTAGAATTTCTCTTTTTCACTAAAAATGTGTTTGTCACACTTGGTGAGATGGTCAGAATAGTGGAAGATATATAATATGATTAGTACCATAGTATATAGTAAAACAAAGCGTTAAGAAATGTTAGGACGTGAGTTATTACAGGGACCAAATGAAAAGCATCCTGTAAGTGAGGGAGTAGAATGAGAAAACAACTCTATGAATGACCAAAGTTAAAAACGTCCTATCTACAGAACAAAATGTAGTATATAAATATGTTTACATACGAGTTCATGAGTGCTTGTCACGAAAAGCCATATATAATTCAAAATTCAGCATAGTATATATTTTGTTTTCTCTTGCTTGTCGGTGAAATGTATAATTGTATATCTTAGAAATCTTGCTCTGTGATGCATTCGAATTAACTCGTTATTTTAAGATTCTTTACTTTCCTTTTGACTTGCCACGTTCGATTTCTTGCTTTCAAAGAAAGTTTTACTTTGTTGTGTGTGCGCGCGTCTATATATATATATATATATATATATATATATATATATATATATATATATATATATATATATATATATATATATATAGTTAAATTACTAACTTAATTCTTGAAAGATTATAATTTTTTTTAATTTAATTTTTAAAAGATCAAGTGTCGTAATTTAATTTTTGAAAGATTACATTTATTTTAATTTAGTCATTTTTATTGTTAAATTACAAAAAATTGTCATTATTAAATCTCAAAATTTTTATTGCTAAAAGTCACTTAACAAAAGAGGAACTAAATTGAAACAATTATAATATTTTGAAGACTAAATTAGTAATTTACTACATATATCATAAATAGCTAAAAAAGGCACATTTCTTTCCAATTTTTAAAGGTAGTAGAATGTGGTTGAAGCATGTTTGCTTCCCCCAATTTAAGTATAGGTCAAAACATAAGTTTTTTTTTTTTTGGGGGGGGAGGGGGTTATGAAGGACGTTCCTACTCCATAGTAAGTTTTTGAAAATTAAATCGATTATTGAAGTAGTAAAGATATTGGTTCAATAACCAATGATTTGAGCCTAGTTGAACCAATTACTTAAAATATATTAAATTATACAATATATATATATATAAAGTCATTAATATAATGATTTAATATGTATTTTACTCACACATAACCGTTCTGATAATCATTTACTGAATAACTATATCTATCTCTCTTAAATATTAAAAAAAATAAAGTAAAAACTAGCAAGTAATTTTTTTTTTTAAAAAAATAAACTTAATAAAGTTTAAAACTGGTCAAACCAGTCACCAAAATTGGTTTTACCGATTCATGGCCGGTTTAACTAGTTCTTGGTCGATTCTTTTCCTTTTCAGTTTTGAGGCCAAACAAGATCAAAGAACTAATTTGTTTGCCGTTCTTTTTTGTCGGTCTGGTTTTTTGAATCATGCTTAAAAATAGAAGATTAAATTCTTCTTTTAGACATAACGATCGTCAAATAATATATCGAAGAAGGGAGAGTTGAATTGAGCACTTGACTTTTTCAAAAATTTAATTTCTTTTGTTTTTATCAAAAATTATTTTCCTTTTAAAATCATTATCTTGAAAGACAAATTGATATGTTTGAAAGACTTCTTTTAGGCTTAGTTTCCATTTTTTAAAGATAGAAATGTTCTAGGGGAAATCTATTTGATCAAACTTGTAAGAAATCACAAGAGAACAATACAACAAAAACCTCAACTCCTGAGAATCTGCACCCTACTTTTACATTAGCACCTTGCTAAATTTGTATAAGATCTTAACAAATTTATCATAGTGACCTACTAGTCTTTTACAACCCCTTCCACCCAAAAGGATCAACTTACAACTTTTACACCAATAATCCTAGGATTTGTACAAGATTCTTAGAAATTTACTCAAGCCTTCTCACAAGACTTCAATACAACAAACTTAGCAAGATGATTTGGTTCACTCAAAACACACAATTAGAGAGAATAACTTACTAAGAGTAATGAACAATGAAAACTCTCTCACTAA
The DNA here is from genome assembly GCA_037074585.1 of Biancaea sappan. NCBI lineage: Eukaryota > Viridiplantae > Streptophyta > Magnoliopsida > Fabales > Fabaceae > Biancaea > Biancaea sappan. The sequence continues at coordinate 26,152,715 of CM073501.1, read as the reverse complement.
GATTCAAAAGAAGAAAATGTTGAGCTCTCAAGATATTTTGATTTTTCTTCCAAGGATTCAGTTCTTCAAGTGGGGGGATGAAAGCTTTAAATTCTAAAGAATCAGGAATCCATTTGAACCCTCTACATCTTTCTTTGTGGTTGGCAACATCTCTTTGCATTTAATGTTACACTCCAATGGCTAATTTCATATATAATGCTCAGGTTGAGCTTCTTTTTCGTGCTTCATAGGTAGAAGGAAGGCGCAAAAGCATTTTTTATGAAGAGATCTTCGAAGGTTAATGTTTAGGTCCCTTTTATCCATCGTATTATCTTTTAGGTTCCTAACACATCTAATTAGTGTTCTTCTTTTTTACTCCATTTTTGTACTTTCACACCTGAAACAACTAATAAGAAAAAGTAACGTATTGACTTATCTCATTTATGCACTACAAAAAAAACAAGATATAGTGTCATTTTTTTAATATTGGCTTCAGAAACCAACGTTAAATGTCGCATCTAACGTCGGTTTTTATAGCGTCGATCAAAATTGACGTTAAATTCTGAATTTAGCATCGATTTCTATAACGTCGGTCAAATTTGACGTGTTTTAGTTTCACACCTCCTCTCTATTTCAACTTCCCTTCAATATTTCTCCAAACACCCGTCTCTTGACCTTAATCCCTCCGCTACCTTCTCATTGTGTGGAGTGTGAGAGTGGTGGAGAGAATAGCAGTCGTGTTGGATTAGACCAAGAGAGAGAGCGACGACCAAGGGAGGAATGTTGTAGACAAGGCATCAATATGAGTTGGTATCTTCTCTCACTTCCCGAATTTCTGACCTGTCTCTTCTTCATCACGATTTTTCAATCTCAATCCGACAACGTCTCCACCTCATGCGTTTAGATTTGCTCAGATCTCCTGGTCTCTTCTCTGTGCTTCACTAAGTGTCTTATCTCTTTTTTTAGTTCCCAAACCAAACCCCACCCAAACCTTCACGAAATGCAATATGCTGCCATTGCTTACAAGAAAAATGACATATAACTACAGTTATTCTAATGACAATAAGTAAACCATAGGCATAAATAATTTATACCTATAGACAAACTAATTTATATAATGACATATAAATGTAGTGTAGGTATAAATAGTTAATATATTTACAAAATATTTTTGTTACAAATATAGATAATATATATTTGAAAATTAATTTTACAATCTATAATTTATAAGATAATTTCAAATTTTTAATTCTTATTTTATTAGTTAATTTTGAAAAGAATTATTATTTTTACTGATAATTACAAATTGTAAATAAATTGCAAGTCTTTAAATAAAATAAATAATTATTTTTTTCAATAGTTATTTTCTTCAGTGTTACTCTCAAATAAAATAAATAAAATAATTTTTTAATTATTTATTTAATTTCCTTTCATTAAATTTCTATTTTTAAATAAAATAAATTAACAATTTTTTTCTAAAAATAAATTAGAATCAATCTAATTCTTCATTAATTTTCTCTCACAATACTTTATATTCACTAAACAAATTTTTATATTTAATTTTAAATAAAATGAAATTTAAAATAAAATAACTAAAAAATAATAAAATTTTTAATTTTTAATAGTTCTTTAAAATAAAATAAATAAAATATTTGTTAATTATTTATTTAATTACTTTTCTTTAAATTTTTATTTTTAAATAAAATAAATTAATAATTTTTCTCTAAAAATAAATTTTAGTTCTTATAATTTTTATTTTTTAACATTTCTTCTTTAATTATTCTATCTTTAAAAAATAAAAGCCCTCCAAAATATTTTTATAAAATTTAATTCCTGCTTCCGTTGTCATTTTCCCTCGCTCTCAAAACCAATTGCAAAACCAATTTCCCTCTCAAAACCTGTTGCCCTCTTGCTTGGCATTTAAACCTAATCTTGCTTCAACAGAGTTGCCTAAGCAAGCAAACCTCTTGCCTGAGTTGTCGCAAATCAAATGCAAGGAATCGGCACCATCACACAATCAGTCAGCTATAGAATCAGAGCCAGGATGCAACCATGTTTCTTTGGCTTGCCCTCCAAACAGAAAATATAGTGAAGCTATTCGAGGAACCAAATCAAAGCACACCCAGGATGATCTCCCATCGACGCAACCATTGAGGTTTGTTTCAATGCAAATGATGTTTCTTTCCTTTGTGTTTCATTTTAATTTCATCCTTCTCCCTTTGTTCAATTTCATACAGCCAATAAAATGTTGACAAGTAATTAATTCATTATTTTTATTCACTATGAACTCTAATAATAAATATTATATTTACAGGCACTTAATGCAAATAGTGCAAGAGCTTCACCTCAAAGATGTTGATGTTTTTCTGGAGCTAGTCACAACCCATGACTAGTTATAATAATTATTTTGTTAGGACATGTGAAATTTGTTCTTTTAGAATGTATCAACTTTTAACTTTAGATTTGATATAAAACTTTTGCTAAAAAATGTATGTTTTTATATATTTTCTTTTATAGTTTGGCTTCCAATATCTGTTAAATTTTAGCTAGATAATACATTGGAATATAAATGCGCAAGTCAAAATTAAATTTGATTGTATTTATAATGTTGGTTTTGAAAATTAATGTCAATTTTAGTTTAATTAAATTAGAATAAAAATTGGCTAAAGTGTTTTAGCGACGGTCAAAACCGACGCTAAATGATAGTAATTAAAAATCATTCAAAATAATCTAATATCGGTCACAACTAACGTTAAATGACTAAATAGACATTAATAATGTCATCTAACGTCGATCAAAATCGACGTTAAATCACAACTTTAACGTCAGTCATAACCGATGCTAAATGTCAACATTTAACGTCGGTCAAAATTGACGTTAAATCACAAATTTAGCGTCGGTTATAACTGACTCTAAATTCTGGAATTTAACGTTGGTTTTGACAAAACCGATGTTAAATTCATCTAACGTCGGTTATTCTCATAGATGTCAAAATTGATGCTAAATGACCTCACAACGGAGCACATAACGTTGATTTTGTAAACCGACGTTAAGTTGTTTAGCGTCGGTCAAAACCGACGTTAAAAGATGATTTTGACCGACACTAACTTCTAATTTTTTTGTAGTGTTATGTAACAAAGTCGAACTCACAAATTTAAATTTGACTATTTTGAATCTAAAACCAGGTATAACACTCAAGTCAAAAATTTTAGGCCTTGTAGTTTTAATATAAATCAGAAACCTAATTTAAATCATGAGCTCAGAACATAAAATTCTTTCTAAAGATACACAAACCCATTTGGTAAACCTTCTTAAAGGCCAGAAAAACTAACAGATTTCACAAGCCTTTCTTCGAAATAATATAAACTCATATTTTGAAGTCCAATTTCTAAAACATATATTTTTCTTAAATATATAATTTTACTTAATTATAAAAAATGATTAAATTAATCAAAATACTTTTATAAAAACTCTTTGCATTAACACCTAATGAATATAAAAGTTAGATTTCTTTTTAAATTTACATTTTCAAAAATCAAATCAAAGGTAGACCTCTTAAATCTTTCAGAGTCCTTGTTTAATTGTAAAAAATTTAAAGGGATAACGATGAAAGATAAAAGGCAGTGGTTAGATTTATGTCTACGTTCTTTGTTATTCTCTATTCAACAAAAGAATATAAAGGAACGCCTGCAGCCGACCATTTTCATGACTGTATTTTAATAATGTTTGATGCATAGAGGTCACAAATTGTCAACAATAGGAGGTATATATATATATATATATATATATATATATATATATATATATATAATCAGTTAGATTCGTACATTTTAAAATAGACGAAACCATCTGCGATTGGAATGTGTTTTAGCGGGAGATTGTTAAGCTAAATGTATCACAGATGGTTTCGTCTATTTTAAAATGTACGAATGTAACTGATATATATATATATATATATATATATATATATATATATATATATAATCGTAGTTATCTTATTTAAAAGAGATAATCACAATATGATGACTAAATTTTTTTAGTTGTGACAAGAATTGCAAATAATTCGAACTTGTTAATGATTAAGCGTGGTAGATGAAGAGGTGTAAAAGGTAGGATAAGAGAGCGGAGATGTGACACGATTTCCTACAATCAAATTCAGACGAATATTAATTAATCAAGAAAGTATGAAGATTCAATAAAGGTATTACCTAAATATAAAAGAAATCCATTGTATTTAGTAAGTCAAGTCCTTCAACACTAGATCCTTTGTTGGGTGCAAGCCTAGCAAGGTGTTAAGTTTCTTAAGATCATTCAATGCTAAAAATTTTGAGTGACACTAACATAAATTTTATCTGTTTCATTTTAATTGAACGATGTCAAAAAATTTAACATTTTTACTAGACGACACTATTGCACAATAAAAGATTTGAGCTCAAGTCCTTCGTAAGCATTTTCAAGGTAGGTTGTTGAGATTTAAGAATAATGACTAGCAAAAATTCAAACTAGTAATTAATATTCTAGGTTTAAATGGCTTACAAATCTTCCTGTGGCCAGTATTGTACTGGATCAGCTAGAACCGTTCAATTAAAATATTTTGTTGGCATTACATTCGATTAGATAGTCTTGTGTCAGGATAAGTGAATGATTTGAGTTCATTTAAATGTATTAACTCATTTCACTTATATGACCCTACTTTTATTTTTCTCTCCCTTTGAAAAATTTGATTTACTTTATATAAAAAGTCTCATGAAATTTTATATTTTAGGTAGATTTAATTTAAGTACGAAAAATTTTGTAATTTTTTAAGGTTATTAATAATATGAAAAATAATAAAGAGGTATTATATATTCACTGAGTTTCTTTTAGTAAAAAAAGTGTTGAAATTTAGAAAAAAAAATTAAACTTTATTAATTAAATGCAAAAATTGAAATTGAAAACAAATCTCGAGGCCTCAAGAAGCGGATATATAAACAATGAATATGTAATTCATATAATGACAAACAATAGATCTGTTTTCCAGTTTAATGAAATATAATTTTAAGAGATTGACTTATTAATAAACGCAAATAGATGATATATAAAAGTGCTTTGTTATAAACTCAAATATTGATTTTTTTAATATCGCAAAATTAAAGTTGTAGGGATAGCGGATACCCTTTGCTTGTTATAGAAAAAAATTAAAGTGTAATTATTTTTATTTTTACTATCAAGTTCTTTAATTAAAACACGATAAATTAATAATTTTTAAAAAATAATTATATATTTTTTAATTTAAAATTGTATGATTAGTTTTGTAAAAAAATTAGATATATTTTATTTTTAATAAAAATTTTATTATAAATATATAAAAAAATACCCGTATATAAATTTTGTAAAGCCAAAGCGGCTTAAATTCAAAAAAAAAAAAAAAAACACACGCACCAAGTTAATTGTTGACCACTTGATCCTTCAAGGTCAGGAGATTCTCATTAGCTCTTATTGAATCAACAAGCCATAAATTATTTGAATCGAACATTTTGTTTTTTTCTTTTTTGAAAAGGATTGACTCGAACACTATCTGAAGATATTATTAAAAAAAAAAGTAAAATACTATTTAAAAAATGAAAGAAACATCTAAAAAGAAGGATTATAGTTTCATGTCTTTTGTCCTTCTCTCATGTGATTTTAGTAATAGTATCTTCCTCCCAATAAAATATAAGTTTGTTAAAATGTTGATAGGATTCATGTGAGCCAACAAAAAATGAATAATAATTAAAAAACTGTTGTTCTAACAAACCTATTAATAACATCACATTCCCTAACTTGTTTGTATTTTTTCTTTTTGTTCCTTGAGCCAGGTGCCTCACAATCCCCTCTTCAAAAAATTTAAAACTTATTTCTTTGAGTTATATATATATATATATATATATATGGGCTAAGCAGATTCATGTTTTTAAGAAGAAATGTCTAAATGCAATGCACTCATGAACATTTGATTATTATCATTTAGATCTCACCTATGGGTAATAGCTTTAAAATAATTTAATATTAAAAGAGTCTATCCTCTTAAAAAAATACATAAACTTTCATTAATGGGATTCAAGTTCTTTTTTTTTTTTTTTGATATGAGTATATATGTCAAGTAAGGTTAAAAAGATAAATTATTAAAACAATTTTAATGTTATTTTTTATGTTGAAAATTAGAATTAATTTATTCAAAAATTTAAAATTAGTTTTTTATATTAACTAAATAAGTGTTTAATAGTTATTATCTTATATATATATATATATTATATAAAAGATTATTTGGGTCAAAACATGTAAATGTAACTTAGTTTTTTTGTTTGGTAAAATTTATAGCGAATTTGATCTTCAAAAATTGAATTTTTCTATTATTTGATCATCTCAAAATTTATATATAAAATAATAAAAAAATATTTTATATAAATATTAAAATAATTTAATAATAGAATAATTCAACTTGTTTAAATTTGTTCAATGCTTATGTGTATATATATATATATATATATATATATATATATATATATATATATATATATATATAGAGAGAGAGAGAGAGAGAGAGAGAGAGAGAGAGATGAATATAATTATTTTTTATGAAATAAAATATAATATAATTAAAATTTCAGAAAGATTAATATAATAATAAGTTTATAAAGAATTTAACTTTTTAACAGATTTGAATATTTTTTTATCGTTGAATTATTTTAAAATTTATGTAAAATAATTTTTAATTATTATACACATAAATTTTAAGACAATCTAATATTAGATTCTAATGATAAAAAATTTTAATATTTTGAAAGATTAAGTTCTTCATATATTTTCTTTTAATATAATATACTAAAAAAAATATTATTACAAACATTCAAAATCCTTGAATTTATGTCTTGACAAATACGGTGGTGTTGACATTTGATTGGAGCACGTGGCAAACCATAATTGGCGTAATATAAAACGCCACAAAAAGAATTGCCTAACAGCTCAAAACCATTCAACAATACAAAAAGGTTCACAAATTGGTCCCCAAATAAGCAAACCTTCCCTACACTTCACATTCACATTCACATTCCCAATCCATCAAACCCCTTAGTCAAGATAGCCGTTACACCATTCCACCTCTAATCCATCACTTTCCTCTTTCTCTCTCCCCTTTCCTTCATCCCCAAGAACTCCCTGTCGCTCTCTCCCTCCTCCGCTCCTCTGCTTTCAATTCTCCATCTTCCACAATCCCTTCCTCTCGTATTGATTCCCATGGCCTCCTCTGTTTCAAAATCCGAACTTTCCACCCCGTTACTCTCTTCAGCTTCAGCTTCTACAAGCAGTAATAACAGCAGCAGTGAGAACGATGATAGTGGTAGCACTACCCCACTTTCGTCGAATCGGTTTTCCGAAGCCCAAGAAACGACGAAGTTTCAGTTTTCTTCCATTTCCGTTTCTGGGTCTTCCTCGCATCGATCACTGGCCGTTCTCTCGGGCCACATCGGCTCTGTTTCTTGCTTGGCCTTGTGCGGCGAGTTCATCCTGAGTGCTTCTCAAGGCAAGGACATCATCGTATGGCAACAACCAGATTTGAAGATTTTCACGAAGTTCGGACAGGGCGATGGATCTGTCAAGGCCCTTGTCTCTGTCGGGGACAAGGTCTTCACGGCGCATCAGGACAGTAGGATCAGAGTGTGGAAGGTTTCTCGGAGCTCCGAGAATGTCTTCAAGCTTGTGGATTCCCTCCCGACGACGAAGGACATTTTGGGGAAATTCATGAAACAGAGCAACTACGTCCAAACCCGAAGGCACCACAAGAAACTCTGGATCGAGCATGCTGATAGCATCTCATGCTTGACAGCCACCAACGGTTTGATCTATTCAGGGTCGTGGGATAAGACCCTCAAAGTATGGAGGCTATCAGATTTGAAGTGTTTAGAGTCCATTAAAGCCCATGATGACGCCATTAATGGACTGGTTTCTTGTAAAGGGGTTGTTTATTCTGCTTCTGCAGATGGAAGAATCAAAGCTTGGAGAAAGTTGAAGGAGACAACCGCACATTCTTTAATGGGGATTTTAGATGGACACAAAGATGTTTCATTCAATTCTGTGGTTGTTTCTGATGACGGAAGGTGGGTTTTTGGTGGAGGGTCAGATGGGTATGTAATGGGGTGGGAAAATTCTTCTTCTTCTTCTTCTTCTAAGCTTGTGTGTGAAACAAAGGCACATTCAATGGCTGTTCTGTGTATGTGTTTGATGGGGGAATTTCTGTGTAGTGGGTCAGCTGATAAGAGTATTGTGGTTTGGAGGAGAGAGGCTTTTGGGAGGATTAGTAAAGTTAGGGTGATAAATGGGCATGAAGGGCCAGTGAAGTGCTTGCAGGCTTCTTCCTCAAGCAGAGTTGGAGGAGGGTTTTTGCTGTACAGTGGAAGCCTTGATAAAAGCTTGAGGGTTTGGTGGGTTCCAAGGCACACTGAGGTTATAGAAGAAGATAAATCTGCAACATCACCACCAAGCTCTCTCAACAAATCCATTTGACTCAGTTGATAAGATGAGTTAGGTTGGCTAAAGAATTTTCGGTTCAGCTTGGTTTGATTCGGTTAAGTTGGGTTTTTCCAAGTGGTACTTTGTTGGTAAATTTGCAAGTTTATATCATGAAGCACCAGATCCCTTTTTTAACAATCTGATGTGCTTCCTTGTTCACTGATCTTCAGTTTGGAATTTGTCTCTGGAATCTGGATGGAGTAACACTGAGGAGTGAGGAGGACTAAGGAGCAACTTGACACTATGAAACTCCAAAGAGAAGGCCAAAGTTTGAGTTTTTTTTTTTTTCTGATTTTGGTTGTCTTGAAATTATAATTTTGTGTTAATTGTATGATATTTTGTGACATCAAATTTTTTTTTTGGAGGATGTAGGGAGTACTTATTTTATACAGAAATTGGAGGGACATAGAAAATTGGTGTGATTATACATTTTTTAGTTTCTTTTCTTGTAATTGTTGTAATTATGCTTTTTTGAAGGAATCATGGAAATAAAAAAATGTTTCTTTTTTATTATTTTTATAATAATTTTCTTTTCTGGTTGCATGATTATGTTACATCCATTTGTAATTAACCCCACAAGCATTGAAAAGAACATAATATATGTCCTAAATATCATTGAAGCTCTTCACCAACCAAAAGATGTTAAAATTAAAATAAACTAAGATGATACCTTATTTTTAAACAACAAAGATTCTCCCAACATACAATTATGTTATATTTTAAGCAAAAGAATCTTGTCCTTTTTAGTATCATAACCTAATAAATCCTTCACTGATAAATTGATATGTATGGTGTTATATGGAACATGGGAATTTTCATTTGCTAAGTACCTAAAAATCTATAATATATTTGAATATAATTAATATCAAACTCTAATTTTTATGTGTTGTATTGATATAACTTAAATAATGTAAGTAGTACAATTTGTGTTGATGCAAGATTCCAACTTAAATGATTTTTTATTTATACAACCATTACGACCCTGAAAATGCAAACATTTCAAGATTGGAATTAGAATCTCCTCTATAAAGAAAATATCTGAAGATTGCTTAAAGTCAAATTCAGTTGCTATCACAATCATTCCAAAAAACGCAGAAGTTAATATTCCCAAGTGAAACTGGAAATAAGCCAATAGCTCCAGAAAAGGCAAGATTGCACAATAAATGGTGATATCCCTAAATAAGGAATGTAGCTCTTATGAATCGAGTCAAACAAAGACGCAGTGAAAAAGGAAAGAATAAATCAAGAGACTCTGATTCTAGACATTCACATAAGCAATTTTATGAAGATTTATTTCCTTATTCAGTGAAACCTGACATTCGTTTTAGAGACCTAACTCAACTAGTTGACTTGAAAGCATTCAAGCCTCTATATGACAAAGGCTCTCCTACAACAGCTAGTTCCAGGAAAACTATATAAGGAGCTCACCATATCACTTCGTACATACACTTGTTGAGTTGTCCTGTGAGTGGAGCTAGTAATAGGAACCTTGTGAGGTTCCTAGTGTTGGAGTAAAAGTTGTTTTCTGATCCTCTCAGGAGGAAATGTTTCCTGGTGTAAATGTTTTCTAAAGATGTGGAAAAGAATTAGCAGTTTAGTATAGCGTAAAAGAAAGGCCTTGATGGAGGTTGCTAAGTGTACAGCTTAATTATAAAAGCGATGAGCTACGCCTCAACTAAGTTGCTTATTATAATTGTATTGCTTCTTACTATTAATAAACTCTCATACTGTGTGTTTAAAGAGTGAATGTAAAAGTATCCTTTGAACATATCTGAAGTACTATATTTTTTATATGTTGTCAGCTTTACTCCTTTTGTCTATTTACCTCATCTCCTTAAATAAACTAATTATAATAAATTAAGTGATTTAGTTAGTAACCTCATACAATTGTTTCAGGATCCTAGTCAAAAAGTTTCAAAAGAAAAATTTATTAAGTTTTTCTATTAAAAGTAGAAGGTACCTAATTCATCCCCCTTAGGTATATACACGTACTAACAATCTGGACGTTTGGTGTTAACATTCCACTGTATTTCGCAGTCTCTGCTTGTAAGTTAGTTTGCTTTAATTTTCTAGCCTCAAACAAACATTGTAACACCAATGTCACAACAATAGTCTATCTTAACACTAATTGATATGATTCGAATCACGAGAAAAAATCTATTAGATGAAAACATCTCACAACTTGAGTAACAATTTATACCCTTCGATTTGGACAATCCAAAACTTTGTCAATAGAAGTGTTATTTTTATATATATGTCAAGCTCTTCTTTTAAAATATTTGAGTATATTGAAGTTTATTATTGTCTATAATTATTATTTTTTGAAATTTTAAATATGCCAAAATGGTTCCTTATCATTTATTCCATAGGTGTCATAAATCAATAATTCATTCTTTCAACTCAGTTATTATTAAGGTAACTCAAATTATATTGAGATTCCATGTTATGTGTCACGTCCCAAAATTTGAGTACGTGACCGGCATGGAAAGTGAATTTCATTTCACCTCCGTAAGCCTATCTTTCTCTTAAAAAATCATACAATTCTTTTTCATGCAACCAAAACGAGTTCTCTATACATATTACAATTACTCACATTACATCACTGAATGAACCTACCCGATTACAGAGATTTCTAGATTTATACAACTTAGAATAAAACTTAATTATTATACCTTTATCCTGAACAAATGAAAAGGTAATCATGGACTAAGGATCCATAATTCCTTGTTCCGATATTTACCTTCAACTGTCAACTCTGAAAAAAAAATATCAATAAGAGGGGTATGAGCAAACCACGTGCCCAGTGAATAGATAACACAACACTATGACAAAAAAAAATCATGTATCATAATGATAACATGCAGCAATCATACGTAGATCGATCATCATATGATATAATATTATTCATAATACTTCACAATAATATCCAAGTAAATCAAATGCATTTCAACATAATTCAAAATTCACAACAGCAATCGATGAAATCAATTTCACACACATTTCCCGTACCAACCGGGTCGTCCAGAATACCTCTGGATCGTTGCCCGCGGCCCCCGCCGCATCCACCCTTATCGCTCCATTTATATTCTCCACCCTTATAACTTCACATAGATTTCTCCATGGGGTGCACCACCATACCTTTCCTTTCCAGTCAAACACAATCACAATCACATATAAAAACATCCTCAATCATAATCTTGAGCCACATACACAACTCAGTCATTTACAATTCAAGCCACAACATAATCAATGTGGTTCCAGCAACATAGCATGTATATAACATAACTCATAAAATAGAACAATTATTCAACTCAGTTCACATGTCATTCACAATCCATCATATAACCTCAATTCATGGGAAAATAAGAAAATATAATTATATACATTACCAGACACGTTCCACAATTGTTTATGCCTCATCGTTCCACATCATCCTCTTCAAACTTGGATATACAACATATTTCCACTATGATGCAAAAAGTCAATAACAGATATTTAATCATAGCAAGTATTAACCCACTCACCTGGATTTCACGCTCTCGCCACTCCCACCTTGCACTTTGACCATTCCTATTGTAACTAGATAAAAACCATCAGGGTTACGAAATAGAGAAATTTCCTACTACTACTCTCGACCTTCATCCACTTCTCAAATCATAACTTCTAACTGGTAATGAATATCCAGATGAAACTTATACCATTGGAAACTAGACTCAAAGAGCTTTTCAACGATATTTAAAAAAAAACTGATGCTACAGTAACGGTCAACGGTCAACGAAGCTACAGTAACGTTGACCGAGTCAATGCTACAGTAACGTTGACCGAGTCAACGCTACAGTAACGATAAAATCTGGAAAAATTTTCTCGGTGAACAGTAATTTCTGGGGAAAATTTCTGATGTTCTTCGTGTTCTTCATCCAAAAATCCTAAAATCATATCTAAAACAACATTTCTTTTGATTTCTTCCATGGGTTTTCATCCTTAATGTCTAAGAAGTGTTTTAACACCAAAACCCCCAATTTCTATCAACAATCCAAGCTCAAATCTCAAAATTTCATCAAGAACACTAACTTTTTTCAAATCCAAATTCTACGAATTTCTCCTAGTTTTCTCCAAATTTCTTGTTCTAATAACATCATAAACTACCTAGGAATGTTTTAGATTAACATCCACACTTAAATTCATCCATTAAAATATTCTACAAAAATTTTGAAAAAATGATAACCAAGGATTTGATCTTGTAATAAGAGGAAGAAGAAGAAGAACATCAACTTACCAATCCTCCAAACTTCCAAGGCTTCCTTCCTTAAGCATTTGGCATGGATGGAGGTGAAGAAAAGAAATTGGGATCCTCAGCCGAGAGCTACGGGAGGAAGATAGAAAAAAATGAATAAGAGAGAATGAGAAGAATAAGAGAGGAGTGTATACGCATGGGCCCCACCGATTTCTTTTTCGATAAAATCGCTCACAGCCACCTTAACTTATAAGATTTGTTCACTTTAATCCCTCTCGATGTCTCAAATACCACTTTAACCTCGAATCCATCATTCTTTCGGTACCAGACTCATAATTCATTCTAATAAGCTCTATTCTTCTTCTCGGGTTCCTACTTGGTCATTTCTCAAAGGTCCTCTATACTTTCTTTTCTTTTCACTTTAGTCCTTGAGAATTTGTACAAATTTCCTAAATTAAAAATAAAAATTTCTATTCCCACATTTTCTTCATAATTCAAAAAGAAAATCTTCCACGTAATTAAATTTTTCACTAAACTTCAAATCAGACTTTAAATATTCATATAAATTCTTGGGATATTACATTATGTGATTGTTAACTTTGTTAGTTATCACATAATCTCTTCTAGATCTAGATCTAGAGTTTTATAAAGATAATGTTATTATAGATGTAACATTTTATAAATTTTTTATAACCATAATAATAAGAATATTAATGAATTATCAATTCATATAATATTTGATCCCAAAAAGAAATTCTAAAGCATCATGCGAATAGCTATAGTAGAGTGAAATTAAAACAAAATAATATTTTTGAATACCAAATATACCAAATACCTTTCAAGCATAGTTTTAGCAATGGGCCCGGCCATTGATTTGCGTTGGTTTCGAGTTATCAAGCCACTAGTCCAACTGTTGGGTCATCGCGATGAATTAGTATTAATATATATATATATATATATAACTTTATAATTATATTAATAAATTGTCAAAATAAAATTAAAAAGTAATTTATAAATTTGATTATATAGTTATTTTTAAGATATTATAAATTTTGTTACTAACTTCAACTTTTATGATTTAAAATCATTTTAGATAATATAATGATTTAATTTACATAAAATAATAACATTTAATGTTTCAAATACTATTATTATTCCTATATATATTTTTTGGCACATTTATATAATAACTTATAGCTTGTTGCTTTAATGATTAAAATGTTGTTTTTATTTTATGAGGTACTAAATTCAACAATGGTTACGCCTTTTTTTAATATACGCTTTTGTTGAAATTTGAAAAAAAAAATAACAATAATAACGAGACTTGGGTTGAATTGAATCATCGAGTAGCCAGTCCGGTCAACACTCAATAGTATCAATCAAATCTTAACCAGATCAATTACATTGTGATCCAATAAGGTAACTCATATTTGGTTGGACTTGGGTCCGTAACCGGTCTGAGTTGGGTCCAGAAAACAATGCTTCCAAGTTATGAATTCATACTTTTTCCATCAAATAAAAAAGTGTGATTACCAAAAGTTTATGTAGAATAACCTTTTCTCTATTGTTCCACCGTCCATTTGGTACAAAGAAACAGAAAGCAGCAATATATTGTTAATTTAGTATATCCTAGGACCGCAAAAAAGTCAGGGAACAAGGGAAACTGTTCCTTTAAATTATGTACAAAGCCACCATTTACTATTCAGCTTCTACAAATGGCAAGAGCCACAACCTAATTCCTTACCTTTGCCTTTCATGAAAACTATGTCTTTTTTATGTTGGAATTGGACCACAATGAATTAATGGAATGTTTCTATGTATGTTTGTTCAATTCATGTAAATGGAAATAGAACACAAGAACCAAGAACAGTTGTGGTGAGGGGGTGCATCTGCACCCCCTGAAATTTTAAAAACTTCATGCAAAAATTTTTTTTTTATTTTTTGTCCCCCCTTAATTTTTATTTTTGACCTCCAAAATTTTTTTAACCTTATATTTTTAGGGAAGACCCATGTTGTGCACTCTAAATTTTTTGCAAAAGTTATATTTATAAGTATAATATTTTGAATATTTATATTTTAGTCCTAAATTTTAAACCTCTTTTTCACTTTAGTCCCTATTTTTTTGGCTAAAATTATAATTTTAAATATAATATTTTAAAAATTTATATTTTAACCCTAATTTTAAACTTTTTTTAAATTTTAACCCTTATAATATTTTAAAATTTATATTTTGTCCCCTCTGACTAAGGGGTCCTAGATCCGCCACTGACCAAAAAAACAACATGCATAACGAGCACTTTGAAACAACGTAAGTGACAGATTTATTGTTATCAATAAGAAAAGTTAATAAAAGAGTTAGGCTCGCCTACTCTAAGCCTCCACTTAGCACAATTCTAATCATAGATTTGTCCTCTCTTGCTGATCAAACCAAGTAGACTTAGTTTTTATTCTCTCTCATTCATGCGTGTATAACTAGAGTAGTTTATTTCATCTTGGTAAGTTTTCACATTATTATTTGCTTCAGTACGGCAAAATGATCTTTAAAGATAATGCAATTTTATGTGACTCAGACTATTCTTTTTTATATTTAGCTAGCAAAAAGAATGTGAAAATCTCATAAAAATCCAATATTCCGAAGAAGGAATGAGCTATATAGCCCTAACTCCAATAATGTAAATAAATTTAAGATTTTGAACTAAAAAAGTTTTTATTTAAGTCCCTAACAAAACAATTAATTAGACATAGTATACATTTTTAATCTACAAAAAATAAATAAACTAAACCAATTATGAATTATACAAGCATGTCAAGGTAAATTCCATTAGAAAATGTACCTATGACTCTTTATAGTTTTTTTAAAATTATTTATTTTTTTATAGATAGAAGGTACCTAGGATCTTTTTTACTCCTTTTTATTATTTTTAAGTACTTTTTGTAAAGATGCTACCCTCTCATTTGGACCAACCTCTGCTTTTTAGGATAGGAAGGCGAAGAAGTAATCATTCATTTTAAGCGATAAAGAGAAATCTTCAACGTAATGCTGTGCAGCCAAACAGGGACCAAACTTGAAAGTTGAAAGTTACACTCATTTTTTTAAAACTATTTTAAGAAGTGGGTGTTTGAAAAGTAACACTTTTTAAATATATTGTGTTGGATTGGTCTTCCCCATGACCTGCATTTGTGGGATTAGAATAAGAACTTTGAATCCCATTTGGAGAAACACATTAAGAATATGTTTCAGCTTGAAACTTTGAATGAAGTGGAAGAGTCAGAAACATGGAATTAAGGAGAAAAAGCAAAGTGGATATACATAGTAACTTTGTAGATTTATTTTGACGTGTTCAAATGCAATTTGATGAGAGAGTCATATATTCACTGAAGACTAGCGGGTATGTAGATCTAAAATGAGTAGTAAGTTATCCCACAGATTCATTATTTACATCTCTTTTTTATTTATTTTTTATTGTGAACCAAATAATTTTTTTTTTATTTTTCTTTTTTTCTTTTCTATTCTTCTTTCTTTTTCATTTCTCATTTCCTTTCTATTTTTGTTCTGTAGTATGAACTAATCGGACTGTTACAAACGCGTATGAGGGGATAAATACATAAATGTTTTCATCGTCTATATTATAGTTCGCAATATATAATCGAAATACAAAGGAAAGAAAAAAAATGATGGAAAAGAAAAAAAAAATTATTTGATATAGGATGAAAAATAAATAGTGAAGAGAAAATAAGTATTTTAGTATGTATTTTTTAATGATGTAATTTGACCATAATACACCTATTTTTTCTTTATTAAAAAAATAGTGGCACGTACGCCTCTGGACTCTCGCTCCTCACGATGTTTGCCTTTGGACTCTCCTTCCTCATTGTTGACACCATGTTCTCGTCAATGCCATGTTCTCAACCTTTCACACCATCGTCTTTGCACAGTCAAGTGTTGCCACACCAACGCCATCGATGCTGCCATCGTCTTCGAAAATCACATTCCTGTCAGAGTCCTCAGAAACCCATAACCCATAGACAGCGCAGCCTTTGCCACCATAGACAGCGTCGCCGCTACTATTTGCTCTCGACGGATGAACAATGACAGACAAATGGGAAAACAAACTGGACAACCTAGCAAACAAGATGGCTTGTTCAAGGGCAAGGAAGGAAATTCCCATCTGAGAACAGGGACAATTTGGTAACTTCTCATCCGTTTTCCATCTCAGATCTGGTTTTCTATCGAGATTATGGAGGCAAAATCCGTACACAAAACATTGGAAAACACTGATCAAAGAAAAGGAAGACGACTACGCAGGAGAGTGAAGCAAACAAATAAAAAAAACACTATAGACAAGCTTCCAGTCACCTTTTCCAAGCGCTATCATGAACCAAACGTAGCATTAGGGTGAAGTTTTTGCCATCCATATAATTTTGGCTCCAAATTAGTTTACTTAATGTTATTTAAAGTATATCAGTTGATTTTTTACATAATTTTCTTTGATTTTAATTAACAATTTTATTGTTAAATGTATATTCAACTTATACCTTTAATAGGTTTATAGTCTTTTACAGCTAAAATTAAGCAGGTATTTCACAACTGAAACTATTCAATGTTAGCAATAGCCTCTAAAAGATGGGGACTAGGATTTTCCTACAAGCCTTGACATGGGACATGAAAAACAATCCAAAATGCTATGATCATTGATCATCTAAATGACCATACAAGTTACGATATTGCATTAAAAAAGTGTTTTTATCTTCTTCAGGTTTAGTTTAAAGGATATGTGTTATTCAATAACATTAAAATTTTTATTTCACACACCGATTGTAAACAAATTTTATGTTAATTCACACACCAACTAATTCTAATAGAATTTTTAAATGTCAAATTCGATTACAATCCGAATAATAGTAGGAACAAATAAATAAATTTATAACAAATATTGTCTTATTTTTATATTTAACTAAACTATTCACGCAAAAAAAAATTTCCAAATTCAACTCTTGCAAGTTGTAACAAAGGAAACTCCAACAATACAAAAACCAGTTGAAATAGAAATTGAGATAAACCATATTTCTTTACCACTTCTACCCATATATTTCAGTTTAATTACAAACTTTACTTTAACGCAACAAAATTAGTTCAACTGAAGTTCTAGCAAATCCCAGTGGGCTTGAGAGCAAATCCGAAGGATTTCTTAGCATTTGTTTTACCAGTTAAAAAATCATGTAGAGTTAAAATTACATTACAAAAGATAATGTATAACGTACTATCTTTTCAAACTTATACTATCTTCACATATTACAAGCTTTGTATCGTCAAGAAGTTTCAAACAAATAAATCACTCGCTATTCAGAAAGATGCAAGAAACCCAATCCAGCTTCAAATCAACAGATAGAAGCTTAATAACGCTAGAAGTGAAAAAACAATATCTTGCAGACTGTATAACACGCAGCATTTGCTTATAAAAGCCTAGCTAATTACAACAGTAAAGCATAAGAATACATCCCTGGCAACTACAGAAATTTTCCTCTTCAAGATATAAGTTCAAGATTTTTCCAATTTAAAATCAGTGAGAAAAACTATTTATGGCACTTCGGAAATAGTCACACAACTGAAAGCCCCAAGCCAGGGAACTGGAGCTTGACCAGAATATAAATAATCATTCACATCTTCAACTATATGGACTACAACACTTATCAGATAGCATCAATCCTTCCTTATAGGGGAATAGTTCAAAATGGCAGTCCGGTATTATCACTTCACACCTTTTTGTAGAACAGGACATATGCTTGATCATGCAACACCTTGTCTGCTCCAATAGCAAAGACAGATGCATCATCAAATCGTAGCCATTGGCCATATGGGTATCGAGCATCAGCTATGTAGTGGCCCTTTGAAGGATCCCTTCCATTGTGAGTTATTGTAGCAACAAGCTCATATCTTCGACCCTGCTGAAACAAAATAATAAATCAGCCAATTTGCCCTTTTCCAATTACCATTAATACACAAGAACCCTTGCTGGCGGACAGTCAAAACAACAATAACAAAGCCTTATCCCACTAGGTGGGGTTGGCTACATGGATCGCACAACGCCATTAAGCTCTATCAATGACCAACTCTTTAGGTATTTTATTTATCAGAAAATCTCGTTCAATAACTTCTCTAACTGTCCTTCTGGTGGACAGTCAATGCCAAATTTTTACAGCGAGTTATTGTACCAACAAGCTTATATGTTGCTTATTTTGGCTCTCAACAAGCATTTGTAATTATCCCAGTGATGTGTGTGAAGTTTCCAGACTAGTCTAAGGGAACGTTTTGAGGTTCCTTTCAAAACCAGTATTTGGAAATATTTTAAGCAGCCTGAATTAACTACATTGTTATAGAGTAGAAACTTAAGTGGACACTGCATACTGGAAAACAACTGTTACTTATGATGACAAAAACACGAGAAATTTAGCCAGTCTACATTGTTATAGAGTAGAAACTTAAGTGGACACTGCATACTGGAAAACAACTGTTACTTATGATGACAAAAACACGAAAAATTTAGCCAGTCATTCATCTTGTTTGTTTGTAATCAGGATCATTTTGGGTGTAAACAGGGAATGGAGGTACAGAAGCATAGTCTCCCAAAGAAAATTACTTAAAGATAACTACACTATAAAGTTAGCTATCTATTCATATTTCGTCTTCCTTATAATTAGACTCTTTTGGGTGTAATACAGAAAAGCAGTCTCCTGCAGAATGTTACATTAAATAAATTATCTTTGCGATTCTAATCAGACCCTATTAGGTGTGAAAAGGGAAGGGAAACGAAAAGCAGTCTCCCACTATGCAATTGACAATAAAGTGTCACTAAAGATAATCTTAAAATAGAATAAAAGCAATATTGAAGTAAGAGAAACAAATTTAGATAGCAAAGGGGGAAGAAAATCTTGAAAAGTTGACAGCTATTCCTTCATAAATAGAAATGCATCACACAGAACGAATTTGATGCATTAGAGAAATCAGAAAAAGCTGACACTGTTTGCCATCAAGATCCCTGAAGTGACTATAATTCATGTGCAAAACAAAAGGAATTTAGAGCAATATCACACTACCTCAGTAGGTGGTGAAACAAGCAAATCACGACCCAACACCAACTCAAGGGGAAAATGCACTGGCTTATGCACCTTAGTGCTTCCCTGGTTTCCATAAGCAAAACGCATTAAGTGCAATATCATGATCTTGGGAAGCGTCTGTATCTGTACAGATTTTCTTGCACTCACAACGGCAGCCTGAAAGAAATTTATAATCATTAAAATATCAATAATAGAAGTAGCAAAGCATATTATTGATTAATAATAGAAGTAGAAAGCATATTGTCGCAAAGCTTGTTTTAATATAGGAGGGTCAAAAAGTTCCAAAACATGCAGACTCTTAACCTCAGAGCAGTAATTTTGATATTTCTGGCAAAGTGTACAGGCCACAGCAGGAGACACATGATAAGGCTATAATAGGAATTTGTCTTCCCAAAGGAAGAGATCGGATATAATTGCAAATTTCAAAAGCACCAAATCATCTCTGGAAAAACTGAATATGCACAAATAAAATCTAGATATGCACATAGGATGCCTGGATATGTAAAATTGACATGAAAAGAGAAATATAACTCCTAAAGTCTCTTCACAATGTATCCAATTAATCTTTCCATAAATTTAATTAAAAAAAAAACTGATATCAAACATAGATAATAGGATTATAGGACAGTTCCTTCCCTAACAGAAAACAAAGACAGAATCCAATATTGTCATATGGCGTTACCATATCTAGGAAAGTAGAAGTCTCAAAATCTTCACCAAACCAAAATGATTAAAGAAAAAGAAACACTTAACAAGATCAATATGTAGATTTAAAAGGAACCTTAAAATGTCAATGCAACTGAAAGAGAAAGGGTCGACAGTGCTAACTGCTAAAAATATTACACTGACAATAAAAAGGGTTCCATACCTTTCCAGTGAGTGAAGTTCGGAAACCTTCGAGAGTTTCTGGCGCAGAAAACAAGTGAAGTGCATCCTCAATGGTGTTAACATCTTCAGGGTAAATGTCAAGGTGGAGCAAGAGATAAGGTTGAATGGTAGCAGAAGCTCGGTTTCCTGGATAGTAAACAGACAAAAAAAAAAAAAAAAAAGACCCCAAAAATAAGTAGAGCTACAGTGCTTTTTCCCCTTAATCCCCTCCCCCCCCCCCCCAAAAAAAAAGAAGGTTTTGATGTCTAGAGCAGTGGAAAACTTGGATTAAAATTTTAAAATCCTATAATCCCATTTATTAGCAAAAATTGGTAGCATTATATGCCATTGGTAAAAGCAAAAATAATAGTTATAGAACTACAAGAACTATACAATAATGAAGCAACAGAAAGATCAGATAGAGTATACTTTCCTATTTAGTCCTCCTTTGAACCAAAATCAATAGGAAACATCTCAACAGTATAAGAGATGCATTTCCTTGTTATAAACTAGCAACCACTGATGGTTCATATCAATCTTATTAAGAATTTAAAAGAGAGACCTCCAGTTATGCCAAGACCCAATAAAAACTACAGTTCAAATGAAAAATAATGCCCTTGCTAATTACTTAACAACAACAACAAACAACAACATAGCCTTATCCTACTAGGTGGGGTCGGCTACATAAGAAAGAAAACATATATCCTTTTAAGATATTTCCTACCTCTAGCCCTCACCACACTTCTTAATTGCCCTCCAAAAATATCACTTAATTCTGAAGGAAGAAAGCTTTGAGTCCTTGTGACAGCAGATTTGTTCTTTGGTCCCACTGTCTCCCACTCATCATCTTCCACGGAACAAACTAGAGATGACTTGCCCCCATTAGTATTTGGAGACTGTCCTTCAAACTTCAGTAATTCATCATGCATTTGATCCATGACAAAGCTCAGAAATTCCTGAGCATCTTCCTGCCTGAAAGGAGGATGCCAAAACCAAGTATATGATGAATTGCAACTTCATAATACAGACCAATTATTTCATACTCAGCCATGAGGCCTCCACGCTTCTAAAAAACTGAAGAACTGCCTAATTTGAGTCTTGAATATAGGGAAAACATCAAATCGTGATTAACTTATGCTAAATAATAAAAAAAAATAACAATTAAAGAGGCAAAGGAGAAGGTTAAAAAGGAAACATATTTGGAAACATATTTATTATATTTCACATGCATACTCTATTGTCTATTCCAAGAAAGGAACAAAATGAAAGAAAGAAAGCTTTTAAAAGACTATATCTCCCTATGCAAAGAATATCCAAAAGAAATCTTCTTTGTGCTTGACAACATCCTTCCACTCTCAATTGAGAGATTATAGCCAATATCTGTTTCATTTATTTTCTTTTTGTGAATGGTTTTAAGGTGATAGTTCTTAAAGACATAACCAGATACCTAATTAGTAGCACTTTCAGCAATGTAACTTAAGATGTAGACACTAGACAGTACCAAAAGAAACAGCAAGGAACTAATAAGGGAACTGATTTGTAAAAAATAAATAAATAAAATAAAATATTAAAAGAAACTCTCACCAACCTTGGTCTTCCTGATATGCAATTTGGCACATCTGGGGAAAAATTTTTCAGAACTTCTTCAAACATGATGGGGCAGAATGGCTTTCCAGTCTCAACAGTATCCCGATCTTTCTTCTTTAGATTTGTGTTATTTGGCATGTCAAATTGAGCTATAAACTCAGCAAATGCGACCAATGTTGGATAGCCAGCCTAACAAAGAGTGAAGACAGAAAAGAGGCCACAGTATAATAAGCACTTGATGTCATAAAAAATTGATTAGATCCTCTTTTTTCTTTTAAATAGTAGAGATGTCAAATAAGTATACAATGTCGTAATTATAACACCAGATATCACTTTTCAATTTAGCTTTAAAATCCATATTATCAGAATTTCATGATTCAATGTGTGCAATTGGTCACAAGTCAGGCCTCCAGCAATATGAACCATGGTTCTGAATCGAAAGCAACAGTGAATTGCGTTTAGAAACATCAGAATCATTTAATTCATGCCAGGAAAGACAATTTGCATGATTCCAGTGATTCTTAACAAGGCTCTACGTCGAGGTCACAAAGTCGGTCTTTCGCGACCCAACGCAACCTGAAATGCCAAACTACCATTTTCTAATTCAATAAATTGCATCAGATGCATGCATTTCAGTAATTGGGTGAAAGGACTTAATCAAAACGCAGTATCATCCAGACTGCATCATGAAGTCTGAAGAAGTTGATACATTACCAGAATCAGACTACAGGTAGCCAAGAAATATACATTTACAAACTGGAGAATGCTATTCAGATATTATATTTTCCAGTGCTCCTTTGCCATCACCACAAGGGCTTCTTTGGAGGAAAACTAGTTTTGGTCTTTAAAACTTGGCTTGGTTACTTATGAATTTTTTGATTTATTGGCTTATTTAGTTTTGGTCTTTAAAACTTAGCTTGGTTACTCATGAATTTTTTGATTTATTGGCTTATGTGTGAATTGTCATTAGAGTAGGCTTGTTTGTGCCTTATTTATGGTTGATATTTTTCATAGTATTTGTGAATCTAATAATCCACGATTCACAATTCAAAAATTGGCTTTCCAATTCACAATTAGAACCACCATTTGATAACTATGTTCAAATCTTTCTCTAATAACAATCAGACCATAAGTTAAGCTAAAGCATTCAGAACATAGCAATAGATGATGCTACCAGAGATTAAGATAAAACTATTTATGGACCTTGACCTAACAGCTTAAACTTTTGAATTAAAGTAGTCCTTGATAGATGCAGAAGAAGAAAATAGTGATAACTAACCTTAGGAATCTTGCGAGTTCTTAATTCCTGTAAAAGCTGAACGAAAGGAGAGCAGGACAACAGAGCTTGCACGGTTGCATTCAGAAAGCATAAGTTACCAGAGTTAATAAGGCCCCGAGGTAGAAGGTCTTTTATGAGCGTAACTTGTCCATTTGATTCCCTTTTAGAGTCTTGATCAAGACTCCCTTTTTGATCTACATGCTTCGGGCTTCCAGTTTCAGAATCATCCAGTTTCAAATTTGCAAATTGATTTAAGGGTCCATCTACGTCAAAAGGTGTAGCATAAGACAGATTATCCTTTTTAGCTTCTTTTACATCAATTGCAAGTGAGGAACCAAGGGAGGGATTGGCAATACTTTCTTTCCCTTTTATAGCTCCTGACACACCAGCTACAGGTAAATTACCACTGACTATTCTGTTCACTCCATTGGATTTATGTGAATCAGA
The DNA here is from genome assembly GCA_037074585.1 of Biancaea sappan. Classification (NCBI taxonomy): domain Eukaryota; kingdom Viridiplantae; phylum Streptophyta; class Magnoliopsida; order Fabales; family Fabaceae; genus Biancaea; species Biancaea sappan. Next base: position 26,128,680 of record CM073501.1, on the reverse strand, counting down.
GGGAGGAAAATTATCCAGTGCTTTTGGTGATACTACAGGTAAATTATCAACGACTACATCAACTTTGTTCACTCCATTGCATTTATGAGAATCTGGTGCTTTTGGTGAACTAAGAAAGCTTCTTGAGTCACCAGTGCTACCAGCTGAAGATGATCCAGTAACAAAATTAAGAGAACCAAATTGCAGCTGTTTCTTCTGCACAGGATTTTTGTTTTCCCCAGAAGTCTGCTTTAGCAGCAATGATTTTGTTTCATCTTCAGAGAATGATCCAAATAATAGCACCCTCTAAGCAAGAGAAGCCCAAAACGCCAAAAAATAAAAATTAATAATGTCAACAATAATAAGTTTGAAATTACTTATGCACATAGGAACATATAACAAGATAACACGAAAATCAATGAACTACCAATAATCCACACTAAAACAGATTAAAAAGAAAACATGATCTTATTCATCTACATATTTCTGTAAGTAATATAAGATCAGTAAGACAGTAACCCAACAAATAATTCTTTATGCATTCATCCAAATCATTATAGATACCTCATAATTTAAATCAACAGCTGCAAATGGATAAACGCAAAACCAACTAAACGAACATTTTATAATAAACACAAACTACCAACAAACAAATATGAACACTTTAAAACCTCCCACAGAAGGGACCAAAAAACAGCTAATATGGAAACGTCCTTCACTTCCGAAACTACTTGCCAAATGATCACTTTGATGATGTAATGGTAGTACTATCTCCACAATCAAACAACAAATTCAGTTTTTATTTCTCGAGTCGACCAAAACTAGATACACCCATACAGCATAAACCAAAAACAATTGGAATTTGCGATTCACGTTGGCAGCAAAATCTCACCTTAGAGTCACTCATGCTTCTCACGATACCGAATTTTGCAAACCCGGAAGCCTCAAAATGATTCTTAATTTTCCGCTATAAGAAACAAGAGAAGGGTTGCGCATAAAGAAGGAATCAAAATCAGAAAGTAGGGTTTTTCTGGACCCTGATGCAGCAGACAAGAGTGAAACAGTAATTGTAGACATGTAAGGGGGGAAAGCTGGGCAGAGGTTGAAGAGAGAGAGCATTTAACAGAAGAACCCTCTCCTTTGGGGCCTTGGAAACAAGACAAAGCATCGACAGAACAGACAGACGAAGAAGAAGAAGAGAGAAGGGAATGATGAGGGACTGAATGAGTCGGTTTAGGGTTATGTGAAGGGCTTCGTACAAAGACAGCGGCTCACTGCCTCAAGCTGCAATTTAGCTAAACGCCACACAGCCTACAGTCTCATTGGCTGAACGAAGGAAAAATAAATAAAAGAAAAAAATTATATTAATAATTTTGTCCTTAAAAAATGCATTGGGTTTATACATTATTATTAAATTAATTATAATTTTTAAATTTATACAACATAATTCTTCTTTTAATTTTTTTACTAAAAAACCATAATATCACTTATTTATACAAGTTAAAGGAAGTCAAATTAGTAGAAAAGATAATTTTACTTGTCATCTCAAGTGGCGGATAATTTGTCATTTATCCTTTATGATGTATTTTTTTATTGATGAAAGAATTATACCGCACAATATTAAAAGTTTTAAAAAACTACTGTTAATTTTAAAATTGAAGAAATAAATTATACAACATTTTATATATTTATTTATTACAAATTAGAAGGAATGAAAGTAGAAAAGGGTCATAAGAGACATGACATTGACAACTATTAAGATTCCTCCAAGCTTAAATTTTAGAGAAGTGTTACTTGAATTATGATTTCATATTGGAATAATATTTTGCATTTTTACACTTTTTTCTTTAAACCATTTCCTTGTTTGGTAGGGTAGAATGGATTTATCTTCTCATACCAAACATGCTTATAAGCTTTCTCATTCCCATACTATCAAAGCTCATTATCATTCTCATTCTTATTTCTTTAAAAATTATTCTTGCAAACTAAATCAGTCCTAAGAAATTGATAAAATCCAAACCCTTTTCACAACTTCCAAGACAAACAAAAAAGTGAAACATATGCACAGATAACATAATTTAGTAATTGACAAAAGAAGATGACATATGATTGTTATGTTAGCGTTATTTGTGTGTATAGATTGATATATTAAATATTGTATATGTTTATATATTTTTGAGGAATATATAGTCAGTGCTATCTATAATTAGTTCTGTTATAATATCTTTATTAATTGTGTTTAGAAACCTATTTGATATATATTTGTTTTTGGTCTGAGGTTGTCACGTCCCAAAATTTGAGCACGTGACCGGCACGGAAAGTGAATTTCATTTCACCTCCGTAAGCCTATCTTTCTCTTAAAAATCATACAATTCTTTTTCATGCAACCAAAACGAGTTCTTTATACATACTACAATTACTCACATTACATCAGTGAATGAACCTACCCGATTACAGAGATTTCTAGATTTATACAACTTAGAATAAAACTTAACTATTATACCTTTATCCTGAACAAATGAAAAGGTAATCATGGACTAAGGATCCATAATTCCTTGTTCCGATATTTACCTTCAGCTGTCAACTCTGAAAAAAAATATCAATAAGAGGGGTATGAGCAAACCACGTGCCCAGTGAGTAGATAACACAACATTATGACAAAAAAATATCATACATCATAATGATAACATGCAGCAATCATACGTAAATCGATCATCATATGATATGATATTATTCGTAGTACTTCACGACAATATCCAAATAAATCAAATACATTTCAACATAATTCAAAAGTTCACAACAACAATCGGTGAAATCAATTTCACACAAATTTCCCGTACCAACCGGGTCGTCCAGAATACCTCTGGATCGTTGCCCGCGGCCCCTGCCGCATCCACCCTTATCGCTCCATTTATAATCTCCACCCTTATAACTTCACATAAATTTCTCCATGGGGTGCACCACCATGCCTTTCCTTTCCAGTCAAACACAATCACAATCATATATAAAAACATCCTCAATCATAATCTTGAGCCACATACACAACTCAGTCATTTACAATTCAAGCCACAACATAATAAATGTGGTTCCAGCAACATAGCATGTATACAACATAACCCATAATATAGAACAATTATTCAACTCAGTTCACATGCCATTCACAATCCATTATATAACCTCCATTCATGGGAAAATAAGAAAATATAATTATATACATTACCAGACACGTTCCACAATTGTTTATGCCTCATCGTTCCACATCATCCTCTTCAAACTTGGATATACAACATATTTCCACTATGATGCAAAAAGTCAATAACAGATATTTAATCATAGCAAGTATTAACCCACTCACCTGGATTTCACGCTCTCGGCACTCCCACTTTGCACCTTGACCATTCCTATTGTAACCAGACAAAAACATTAGGGTTACGAAATAGAGAAATTTCCTACCACTACTCTCGACCTTTACTCATATCTTAAGTCATAACTCCTAATCGGTAATGAATATCTAAATGAAACTTATACCATTGGAAACTAGACTCAAAGAACTTTCCAACGATATAAAGTTTGCCCAAAACGGAGTCCGTATGAAGAAGTTATGGCCGATTGAAAATGAGCTAAGGTTTTCCGACACACCTGGCGCCTGGGCGCCATGCCTTTCTCTTCCCCACATGTCCTTGAGAATTTGTAAAAATTTCCTAAATTAAAAATAAAAATTTCTATTTCCACATTTTCTTCACTAATTCAAAAAGAAAATTTTCCACATAATTAAATTTTTCACTAAACTTCAAATCAGACTTTAAATATTCATAAAAATTCTTGGGATATTACATTCTTCCCCCCTTAAAAGAATTCGGTCCTCCGAATTCAAAACTTACCTCAAGATTGAAGCAAATGCCAATATTTTGTTTATATCTCATTCTCTCTCTTAGAATTTTCACAATCAAGTACAAAATATAACAAGTTCAACATATTTTTATTTCTAATACATAAGTTACAGGCAACAAGCTGAACTTGATTTACAAAACAGATAATTTTAATACTTAAACATTAGATCAAACATCAGCTTTAGGTACAAACAAAAGAAAAGATAAATTAAGAACGAGGAGGCTTTTGAAATGCAGAAGATGCTCCAGGTCTAGAAGAAGAAGGTGCTTCAGACCTTAAGGAGGAAGTTAATCGTTGCAGCCTAGAAAGAGTTTCTGGAGGAAACGTCTGGGAAATTTGGCGAAGTGCAGAAGTCACTCCATTCATACAGTCAATACATCTCGCTTGTTGGTCACGAAAATTTTGAGTTGCAAACATCGAATGTCTATCAACTCTATTCGCCAATTCCCTAAAATGACGGTTCAAAAGCTTCTCTTGTTCTGTAAAGAGACGATTTATCAATCTCCCCTGGTCCTCAAAGTGGCGGTTTATCAGTCTTTCCAAGTCCTCCATCTTTTGTCTCATAAGCGCAAGCTCATTATTAGAAGATGTTGCTGTGCTAACATCCTCTAACTCTACTACATCCCTTTTTCTTTTCTTAGCCTCTGGTGACTCTTCCATGGATCTCTTATTCTTATAATTCTCCAGGCTAAGATTTAGATCCAGTTCTACCTTGCCAGCCTCAAAATTTAAATTGAAAGATTTATTGCCGGCCATATTTTTCTGAGCTATAAAGGTTGTACAGAAGGAGAAGTTTGATGCTAGAAAGCTTATAGATATAAACTTTTAGTGTAGTGAGCAGCGTAATGGGGCATCCATTATATATAGACGAAATTTAGGGCTACAAAACCTTTACATCATACTCTAAAGATGACCTACAGACCTTATCCGACGCAATGCCAACGGTCTCAGATAAGCATGCCAGAAAATAACAAAATATAATCTAATACAAAAGATTTCCTCAAAAATTTCGGCTAACTTTTGACTCTTGCTCAAATTATTAAACTAATTGCCGCTTCAATTTATGGCTTCTTAACTCTGTATTTGTCTTATCCAATAATTCTAAATCGAGATATTACTCCATGAACGGGTAGCTTCATACTAGCCTTATCTAGGTTTCTAATCCGTGGCTTTGCCCTAAGCTTACACATTTTCAAACATACATATTAAAATAAAAACTTCTCACATCTACACATCAAGCGTTCCATAAAGTGAGAGAAAAATTTTACCTTTCACTTGCCTCTACGAGCATATATGTATATATGTATAAACATAGAGATACATCATTATCTATATATATTTTCATCTATTCAAGTTCTTTTAAATTTCAGACTTCTCATTCTCTGAATGTATGTAGAATCATTACATATTATTCCTGGCCATAACAAATAACCTTCACTCTCTATGCATGAATAACATACATACATATCATATGTATTTAGATACATATAATCACAGTATAATTCAATCAATCATGTATATTATACTTAACTGAAGGCTTTCAAGAACAATACAAGAAAGCATAGAAATACATTTTAGTTCATCGTGAAAACATCCAAGACACTCTGTAATGGCTACATTGTCGACTTCCTTCAATTTCAGAAAATGCCAACGAGAGAAATGGAAAAACCAAGTGTAAATCGGCCGCAAATCCACCGAATATTGACTTTCGTGGTTTTGCCATTAATGCGACGCGTTGTTGGTGTGCATGCCTACCCTAGACTCCTAGCTTCCAGCTTGCAGAAATCCATAGGTTAAGCGTATAGGGTGCGGCGAAGAGATATCTTCTTTGTCTCTGAGTTCAAATTTTTCCTCTATAAGAACTATCCCAACGTTCTCAGTTACCACACCACAAAGAGTAATCATCTCTAAGCCTACAACTTCTCAGCATTCCTCTCTTCTCATACTTCGACATAAATTTCTAAATTTTCCAAATCATGGCCACAAGGAAGTACATTGATCTCACAGTGGATGCCAGGAGAGAAGAGCTCGACTTAAACTTAAGTCTGGGCAAAGACAAGGGCAAAAGACCTTTTGAGGGGTCTCCAGAGAAGCAGAAGGAGAAGAAAATGAAGAAGATCGAGGAAGCTGAGGAGACTAGCACGGGCCATACCTCGGAGGACAAAATCGCCTGTCTAGAGCAGGAGGTCAAAAATCTGAAAAAGATGATAGAAAACCTAGAGAAGTTAACTAAACGCAATCATGCAGAAATGACTTCAAGAATAGACAGGTTCTTCTATTGGTCTACCCAGTGCTTCTGCAATCAACAACAAAGAAGTGTTGATTGTATGAATGGGATTTACACTACCCTCCGCGATATTGCTCTGTCTCTCGCTCCAAGGAATGGTCGAGGGGTGATGATACAGTACAACCCTCCTAATCCGAGACCACCTCGCTTTTAGATTACTCATGCATGAGTAATTGTTTTTTTTTTTTTTGCAATGTAATCCTTCTGCTTTTAATGCCAGTGGTTTCTTTTATGGGATGGTACTCCAAAAATAGTAATAATAAAATTAAGAAAGATAAAATAAATCAGTCACACAAAATCAATCATGAATTTAACATATAAAGCCCCATACATACAATTTGATCCGACAGCAACGGAATCAAAACAAATAATAACCTTTCCCTTACCGAGTTCAAAAGTATAGCCATAACTCTCTAAAACTAAAACAAAAAACATAATTCATAAGAAAAGACAAGTCTTGGAGGAAAAGGAAATGAAAACATCCTACAGGACCTTCAGTGGAGCCATCTCTCTATAGTCGTGCCCGGGTTCACCACGATAGAGGAGATCCCACTAAGGTTACCTTACTCTGTAATCGGTAGGAGACCTAATCCCAAAGCTCTGATACCAACTTGTCACGTCCCAAAATTTGAGCACGTGACCGGCACGGAAAGTGAATTTCATTTCACCTCCGTAAGCCTATCTTTCTCTTAAAAATCATACAATTCTTTTTCATGCAACCAAAACGAGTTCTTTATACATACTACAATTACTCACATTACATCAGTGAATGAACCTACCCGATTACAGAGATTTCTAGATTTATACAACTTAGAATAAAACTTAACTATTATACCTTTATCCTGAACAAATGAAAAGGTAATCATGGACTAAGGATCCATAATTCCTTGTTCCGATATTTACCTTCAGCTGTCAACTCTGAAAAAAAATATCAATAAGAGGGGTATGAGCAAACCACGTGCCCAGTGAGTAGATAACACAACATTATGACAAAAAAATATCATACATCATAATGATAACATGCAGCAATCATACGTAAATCGATCATCATATGATATGATATTATTCGTAGTACTTCACGACAATATCCAAATAAATCAAATACATTTCAACATAATTCAAAAGTTCACAACAACAATCGGTGAAATCAATTTCACACAAATTTCCCGTACCAACCGGGTCGTCCAGAATACCTCTGGATCGTTGCCCGCGGCCCCTGCCGCATCCACCCTTATCGCTCCATTTATAATCTCCACCCTTATAACTTCACATAAATTTCTCCATGGGGTGCACCACCATGCCTTTCCTTTCCAGTCAAACACAATCACAATCATATATAAAAACATCCTCAATCATAATCTTGAGCCACATACACAACTCAGTCATTTACAATTCAAGCCACAACATAATAAATGTGGTTCCAGCAACATAGCATGTATACAACATAACCCATAATATAGAACAATTATTCAACTCAGTTCACATGCCATTCACAATCCATTATATAACCTCCATTCATGGGAAAATAAGAAAATATAATTATATACATTACCAGACACGTTCCACAATTGTTTATGCCTCATCGTTCCACATCATCCTCTTCAAACTTGGATATACAACATATTTCCACTATGATGCAAAAAGTCAATAACAGATATTTAATCATAGCAAGTATTAACCCACTCACCTGGATTTCACGCTCTCGGCACTCCCACTTTGCACCTTGACCATTCCTATTGTAACCAGACAAAAACATTAGGGTTACGAAATAGAGAAATTTCCTACCACTACTCTCGACCTTTACTCATATCTTAAGTCATAACTCCTAATCGGTAATGAATATCTAAATGAAACTTATACCATTGGAAACTAGACTCAAAGAACTTTCCAACGATATAAAGTTTGCCCAAAACGGAGTCCGTATGAAGAAGTTATGGCCGATTGAAAATGAGCTAAGGTTTTCCGACACACCTGGCGCCTGGGCGCCATGCCTTTCTCTTCCCCACATGTCCTTGAGAATTTGTAAAAATTTCCTAAATTAAAAATAAAAATTTCTATTTCCACATTTTCTTCACTAATTCAAAAAGAAAATTTTCCACATAATTAAATTTTTCACTAAACTTCAAATCAGACTTTAAATATTCATAAAAATTCTTGGGATATTACAGAGGTGTTGGTGAAAAATAATTTTATGTATAGATGTCCAACTCTAAATAATAATAGTGATGAAGTGTTATTATAAAATAGATCAACTGATTAGTATGATAAATAGGGTAGTAGTTCCATAGATTATATAAGGAAAATTCACTTTTGATTAGACTACTGTGTGTTGTTATTTGTGTTCTATCATACTAAAGGTGTGAGAGAGAGTCACTCATATCATTTTATAAGAGTCTACCTGTTTTGATTTTGAATTCAGGTTGCGATGGATAAAGTACACTCTCGGTATTTTATTAATTTGTATTCTTATTGCTTATCAAATACCGATAAATAGTAAGATTATTATTACAGCATTATGTATTTGCGTTTTCATAATTCTTGACTATTTGGCTATAGTTTATGCAAAATATTCTTTCGTGTTAGTTGTAATGATGTAATTTTTTTTTTAATTTTACGGAATTCTCTAAGATATATTCTTTTTGTTCCTTTCTCTTGCCTAGATCAAGAAAATATTTTGGATAGTCTTCTTGTATAGATTAGCAAACCCTAAACATCTTCATCTTCCAAGAGTATGATCTCAACTTATATCCAATTCAAATGCCAGAAGCACATCAGTTTATTGTTGGTACATGAAGAAATGAATGTTTGAATGCAAGACTATTTATGTCCTTTATTACTAAACTACTTATAATTACTGATTGGGGATGGATCTAGTAAAAAATACTAGATTTTTTGATAGAATATATTTGTGGGGAAAAAAATTACTATCTAATAGTTTGAAAGATATAATTTTTTGATGATAAATGAAAACAAAAAGAAAATGTTGGCAATTTGAAAATGTTAAAGTGATGGGAAAGCATTAAGGATAATAAAGAAATTGCTTCCAAGAGGAAAGAAAAAAGAATAAAGGACACCATTAAGAGGGGAAGGAAAAGAGAGAATAAGGAGTTACAACGGCATAATCACAAAAATATTTCTTACTTCAGTGGTAGTTATTAGGGTTTAAAGAGTACGAGTGTACATCCTTTTGGTTTGTTTAGTTTTTTGCATATTGACTAATTGACTCATTATGATCTATTTGATTAGGGTTATAAGACAAACAAAAAATGATAGGTGTTGGATGGCTTGATTTGAGCCTATTTATATCTTAAACAATTTAGACTTAGTTTATTTATTTTGAGATTTTTTATAAGATATTTTTCATAAGTCAAAACTTTATTGTAAACATCACACACCTTTATCTACTTGAAGCTCTCTATCAGGACAAGGAAGAAAGAAGTGTTGTCTATCTCCGAAGTGCACACAGATCTGCTCTATTTCTTGAAAGAGATATGATTCACTCTCAAGCAGCCCTCACTCTCTCTCTCTCACAAATCTTTTTTAGATTTTTTTTTTTGTTTGTAGATTCTTTCTCTTTTGGGAGAAATTTTCTCTTCTTACATTAAAGTCTCCCTTCCATTATGAAAATTTTCTTCTTACTTAGAAGAGGTTTCTTTTCTTAAGAATGAAACATTGACTCATAAAGTTTGAGAATACATTTCCAGATTTGCAAAAAATAAAAAATAAATCAAATTGTGATATATAGGAGACATGTTCCGATCTAAATTATGTTTGGCAAAAATAGTTAAAAGTTTAAAAATTAATTTTTAGCTAAAAGGTGAAAGTTGTTAAGCTACCTTATTACATTAGAAGTATTTGATAAAATTAATTATTGAATTATCTGATAAATGTAAAATAACATAAAATGATATACTTATATGATATTTTATACAAATTTTATTTTTAGGTGATTATAATTTTAGGTTTTTTAGTTAATTTAAACTATTATAATATTTTGTTTAAAGATAAATTTTTATTTAAAATTAAAATAAATATTCCAAATACTGTAATAATTAAAATAAATATTTAGGATCCCAAAATAATATCATAATTATGTTATCCTAAAATAGTGTTATAGTTATCATTTTTTGTTAATAATTACATTTCATTATGTAATACTAAAATAATACAAAATAAACATATCATTTAATGTCTCACAATAAATTAGCAATATTATGTTATGGGTGTGCAAAAAAAACTTGGAGAAAAATAAATTATGTTATGAGTTGTAAGTAAGATAATGTTAGAATTTTAATAAAATAATAAGGATAAAAAAAAAGAAAAATATATAATTTATTGACTATAAGCTATAAGTTACTCAAAATAACATTTCATAAAAAAACTATAAGCTACTCAAATAAACTTGTATACTAAATACTTCTAATTTAGTCAATCAAATTTATAAACTAATCAAATAAGTTATAAACTAGTTTATTTAACTTGTCAAACATACTCCTAATCATTTCAAAAGAGTGGAAAATAAGAGTTATGTTACTTCTATAGTTTTGTCTTGTTGACGAATGTCAGCATAATTCAGCTTTGGGTTTCATTATTTTTTGAGTGTGCTGTCTTTGTTCATTTTTTTTTTTAAAGGTCAAGCCTAATTTTGTAAATATTTTATCTTTATACCTTATAAAATTAATATATCTTCGAGTTTAACGTCATATTTATATAAATGAATTTTCGCATCCGCCAAAAAAAAAAAGAGGCTTAACTACAATATTATAAGGCCAAAACATTATAAAAGATCTTATAAAATTAAAGAAATATAAATTATATATTAAAATTGAGTAATTCTATGAGTACTTTCAATGTATTAATATTATGATTAGTTGTCAACTATCGAATAGAAATATCACTTTGTCAAAAAAAAATTGCTAAATATAAATATCAACTAAATAAGATATTAAGATACATGGGAATTCGGTTTGTTTTAGTAAATTTATTTTTTAAAGGAATTTTTAACCAATGTCTTTAAGTAAGAATGCATTTAATGTTAGTGAGTGTGACTATATTTTTTAACGATAATAATGCCCTTTATCCAATCTTCCAAATTTTAATTTAATATTAATTTAAATAATTTATCAACACTTTCTATTAACCATCTTCCATTTGATCTCACTACTCTCCACTTTTTTATTATACCTGCTTCATACAATGGCTTCAACATATTAATGTGATTGTAAAATTTCAAATCTGCATAAAAGAGATAGCTACGAGTTGAATTTCGAAAGAAAGCTTTGAAGGTGTTATGGGTTAAATTTCAAATTGCTATTGAAAATTGAACCGAAGAATTAGTAAAAACATTGATTGAAAGGTTAATAAATAAATCATGAATAAATTGTGATAAAACTGGTATTACGTAAAATATAATAAAATATTAAAATATATAATTATATATATATAATCATGTATATATGAACATGTGTAGAATATTTAAATGTAAAATTTTGTTTTTTAACTTAATTTTATATAACTTATTTTCTAGACTTCTATATTTGCAATGTGACAATTAATTCTTAAATTCTCCCGTTGATATAAATTACTCTTTTTTTTAACAAAATGACTAAATTAATTAACAAAACTATCCACATCAATTAAGGAGGATGTTATGGATTGTGAGAATTTTGTGGTCCACTTTTGGGTTGTGGTACGCTTTCTGTTTGATTTGATGATGGATAAGTGGAAAGGTATAGTTTTTAATTATAAAGAGGAGGATGTTATGGTCAATAGTCGATTCTAACTATGTCTTGTGGACACTATGTGGAGCAAATCATCCTACAATATTGGTGCATTTCAAAACACTACGAAACAAATATGGAAATTACGCAAAGGTGTTGGTATTAAGGAGATTGGTAAGAACACTATGATACAAATGGGGACGTTGGGGACGCTATCTCCTTATTCGTGCATATGTTGATCTCCGTAAGCCACTGAAAAGAGGAACCATGATTAAATGCCTAGATGAACAACATTAAAAAAGTATTTGTTACGAATTGCAGAACAAGAGAGGATGACTAAACAGTCTGGGCAAATTCATGAGCTGGCATTAGAGGAAACACGTGGCACAACCAGAGCTTGAGGAAGGATAAGGACAAAACTTTAATGGATGAATGTAGTGATTCCTGAATAGGATTTGGAGCCATCTCTCTGCTCGAAAGGGGGAAAATAGCTTCTGTTCTATAATTTGATTCAGTAGTTTAATTCCATCAGTAGCCTTTTTGCTCCATTTGTTACATTGGTGCTTTCATTTTCGATTTCATGGCTGAGGAAACCAGAATTGCTCGCATTGAGGAAATGTGCAACACTCTAGATTCACGGATGTCACGAATGCATATTTCTTTCCAGACTATGAATGGCATGCTACGCCAACTTCTGCAGCAAAATTCCATTGTCGGTGATGAACAGCGGGATATTGCACAGCAGTCAAATATGTCATCGCTTTCGAAGAAACAAGAGGGAGATCTCAAGATGGAGGTCAAGAAACAGGTAAATACCTTCAGATCGACGTCGAGATGGCTCATTCGCGATATTGAATCTGAGATGGATGAAATCGAGCTGAAGGTTGGAGGAGCTTCTGATCATTGCGAATCTTCTTCTGCTATAACTCGAGAGGTATTCTCCATTTCTTCGGGATCGGATAGACACCTTGAGCCACTTCCGATTTCTAGCCCAATTTCGAAGAGAGTCCGACCGCCACCTTCTACGCATTGCTCAACTTCGTCTGTCACATCGACACCGCCCCTTCCGCTGGTGGAGACTTCACAACGCCGAACAGAAACTAATATGATACCATCTTCTGAGCGTTCACAGGAAATGCATCACCTCTGGAATCAAGAACTACAGAGGTATATTGCGTCCTTAATTATGCGTTTTTTGAATCTGGAAGATGTTGAATCAGATGAAGATCATGGGAAAGGAGAAGAAAGAGAAAAGGCAATGCTGGAGATGGAGAAGAAAATAAGTGACCAAGCGGGAATAGGCTAACAGTGATGAATAACGTACTGTTACTTTCAGGAAAAAAAAATAAAAAAAAAAAGAGGAAAAAAAAAGAAAAGAAGACAGATGCAAAATATATAATAATAATAATAATAATAATAATAATAATAATAATAGTCAATTTACGCCAGCCTTGAGGACAAGGCTGTTTGTCAAGGGGTGAGTATTGTTACGAATTACAGAACAAGAGAGGATGACTAAACAGTCTGGGCAAATTCATGAGCTGACATTAGAGGAAACACGTGGCACAACCAGAGCTTGAGGAAGGATAAGGACAAAACTTCAATGGATGAATGTAGTGATTCCTGAATAGGATTTGGAGCCATCTCTCTGCTCGAAAGGGGGAAAATAGCTTCTGTTCTATAATTTGATTCAGTAGTTTAATTCCATCAGTAGCCTTTTTGCTCCATTTGTTACATTGGTGTGGAATATTGGGACATATTATAATAGACTGCAATGGTCGCGATGAAAGGGATTTAGGGGAGAAGGAATTGGAAGGGAATTATGGCTCTTGGCTTCATGTTACCCCCATATGTGTACAGGTTGGGACTCAAAGGGAAGAGAGTGGCCCCGATATAGTGAAACACATGATATTTAAATCGTTTTCTTCATCTCAAAGTCATGAATAAGAGATAGTACTCTTGGTGGTGACGAGGACATAAGGGACGATGGAAACAGATTCTTTATTTAGTTTTGAAAGTCAAGTAGGGTGTTTGACCTATTTGGGCCATTGATTTTCACAATCAACGATTTAGATTTCTAGATGTTATTTTTTTAAAAAAATAAAAATAAGATCTTAAAATTTAGACTGTTGATTGTGAACATCAATGACTTAAATGGACTAAGCATCCTGCTTGACTTTCAAAGCCAAACAAAGAATCTGTTCCCAGGGACGATGTTGTGTTTGAGATGGGTGGCGGAACTGGTATAGCATTAGTGGTAACGGTCTCAAGGATCGGAGAGGAGCATAATCAGATAATGGGTGACGTGGAAGCCACACTTCACAAATGGCAGTTATCGAAGATAGCAATTACTATGCAGAAATCAAACAAAGATGGAGTTAGCTAATGTTCTTTAGGTGACACATATACAACTGCTAAGATAATTATTATATATGACAATAAGATTCCCCTATGGTGACACATGGTAGTTCTAAGTTAAATTCTAGTGACAAAGTGAGGAAGTGGGGCTCTGTGACATTTATAGATAATGATGCTCCTCATTCATCTTTGCTTCCTAAAATGAAATCTAACACTACTATGAGGACTGTCGACAATTCAAAGAACATATCTATCAATGTGAACTTGGTTCTAAAAAAGAAATTGCTCGCGTCTCAAATGATGCGAACCTCATGGAACTTGTCGTGAAACCTGACAACAATATATGGAAATTAATCTTGGATTGTCCAAGAACAAGTTTGAAGGATAGGAATAATGACTTGTTGATTATAGAGAATCAGAAACCAATATTATCAAATTACGTAGGGATTCTCAAGTTTGCACTTGGAAACACCTTAAGTTCTCAAAAGAACAATTTGGAGAAAATTCTCCCAACTTTTTGTATTTTAAATGATAACTTAAGATTGACAATGCAAAATGGTCTATTTATAACCAAGAGACACAAATTAAGAAGACATAACTATAAAACCCTAATAGACTCGCGTTTTGGGCATTTTTACAAGTCATAAAATAACATAATTAAGCCCAAATATAAAAATTTTTGTTTCTAGACTCAAATGAAAATGGATATAAACATACTTCAGTAATTCGATCATATCTTAAGGTAAATACATACAAATTTTGTGATTCTTGATTCGTTTGAAAGATAAGACATAGATCTTCAAGTCATATTTCACATCATTTTGGCTAATTCTACCTAAATTGTATGGAAAAATTGGTCTCAAATTAGTGATGTGAAATTATGATTTTTTCTTTTCAGCTAGGTACTTGGATTCGTATCATTAAAGGTTATAATTGGTAATCTAATTGAGGTTAATATCCAAGCTTTCAATAATCATCTTGGTGTTGTGGGTCATAAAAGGAAAGTTGTGTGGATTGCTGACACTAATTCATTGGCAAGTGAAGGCAAGCTACCCCGTCGATGACACAAAGAAGAAAGAAGAATTGGAGTGTTTATTTGTTTTTCATACATTGTACAAATTACAAACCATATTTTTATACAACTCTAATAGGAATCAAAAATGAAAAACATGTAATCAATTACTATGATTGTTGCTATCATTAAGGGATCTAGTCAATGGTTAGTTGTACAAAATATTCTAAATTAGGAATATGCCAGATTGTAGCACACGACAACACTCTCGCTCAAGCTGGTGTGTATATGTCTTCTAAACCCAGCTTGTCCAATGTGCAATGAAATATCCTACTTGTCATTGCCTTTGTTAGGATATCTACTAGTTGATCCTTTGACTTGACGAACTAAAAATGAACCACACCGTTCTGTTGTTTCTCTTTGATAAAGTGTCTATCTATTTCTACATGCTTAGTGCGATCATGTTGAATTGGGTTTTATGCAATCTCTATTGCAAATTTACTGTCATAGAAAAGATCCATTGTTCTGTTTGGAGATATCCCGATTTCTTCTAACAACCTCTTGAGCCATAGAAGTTCACACACTCCTTTCACCAAACTCCTGAACATTGCCTCCGCACTAGAGAGTGCAACCACCTTATGTTTCTTACTCCTCTAAGTAACTAGATTTCCACCAACAAATGTGCAATATCCAAATGTAGATCACCTATCACTTACATTTCTTGCCCAATATGCATCCGTATAGGCTTTAATTGTCACATGACCATGTCTCCTGAAGAACAATCCCTTCCTAGGACGTGACTTTAAGTATTTCAAGATTCTATAAACTACACTCATATGACTAATATCTGGATTTTGCTTAAACTGACTTACCACACTAACTGAATATGCAATATTATCAATTTTCCCACCATTCTTTGGAATCTTTCCTTGTTGGCTGGTTGCAAATTTGAAGTTCAACTCGGGCCATGATTATGTGCAATGGGAGTTTCTGTAGGTTTGCAGTCTAGCATTCTTGTTTCAGCCAACAAATCAAGGACATATTTCCTTTATGAAAGAAAAATACCCTTCCTTGAGCAAGCTACTTCAATGTCCAAAAAATATATTAAGCCACCAAGATTTTTCATCTCAAATTCCTTCCCAAGTTGCTCTTCAAGCCTTGTAATTTCTTGTTTATCATCTCCTGTAATAATCATATCGTCAACATATATAACAAGAAGAGTTAACCATATTTATGCTTAAAGAACAAAGTACGATCAACATTACTTTGACTATAGTCATACCTTTTCATGGCTACGCTAAATCTTCTAAACCATATTCCTGGTGACTGCTTTAGGCCATATAGTCCTTTCTCAATCTGCATATCCTTTGATCCCCTTCAAAATTATTCATACCTGCCAGCAAATCCTTTGTCACGACCCGTTTTCTGGGCACATGACCGGCACAATGATGAATCTCTCATCACTGTAAGCCTTCCGATAATATATCAAATTTTCTTATCTGAAAATCATAGAGACGATTTACACATAATAATAGATTCTCAATATAAAATATATTATTATGCTGACTGTAATACCCAAGAAAAATAAAATATAAATATTTGTTTACAAACTACTGTTACTATTTCAGTATACGGTACTATTCACCCGTATAATACTATTTACGTATACGATACTGTTCATTTATGCAATCGAAATGTCAAGTACTAGATGTGGTTTGGTCATAAGAGAAAACTAGAAAGAAGTTTGTAGGAGAAAATGACGTTTTATGTGTAAAAATACCCTCAGGGACTAAATTGAAAGGACTGATTTGAAAAGAAACTTAAAGGTTTAAGGTGAAAGGATAGTTTTTCCTTTAAGTTTTCAATAGTAATAACAGAAAAAATTTTCAGCCGTTGCCGCTATTTACACAGTAACTGCATTATTAGAAATGTCATTTTCATAAATAGTAAATTGAATATTTTATTAACGTATAGTATCAAATAGTACCCTTGACTTTTCCTATAAATAGGCGCTTTCATTTCACTTCTAAACTCACACCTTCAACTTCTCTTCTTCTCTCCTTAAGTTTCTCTTACTTCAATGCTAGGCCTCTGAGATTGTGGGCCTTTCCTTTTCAGCTTAGGTAAGGATACTATGCCCTTTCTATGTCTTTCAAATTTTAGAAGTTATTTTCTTAAGTATGCTCTGTGGTTGCGGCCTTGGCTGATCTTCCACATCAGAAAAACTATCCTTAGCTGTTTATATGTTATTTTGATTCTCTGATTACCGAAATAGAATGTAAACTGTGAAGAATACATGTCTAGGAAAGTTCTGGCTAAGGAAAGACCTGGTTTTTAAGTGTGTCCAGTGTGACCCTCCACTCTTTCCTGGGAACTTACCTGGTGTACTCTTTTACAGATTGTATTCTCTATTTCTGGTATGAATAGTAACCGTACGTATGAATAGTAACCGTATGAATAGTGACCGTATATATGAACAGTAACCGTACGTATGAACAGTATCTGTACGAAAATAATCCTAACGTATTTTCTCTAATCTTTCATGAAAATCTCTGTAGCGGTATACTGAAATTTATCTGTGTACTCTTGTCCGTAACGACTTAGAGAAGTGATACTCGTATGGAATCGAGGTGAGAGATCCTACCTTACCTTGTTTGCTTATTTAATGTATATATTAAAAGTATACTCTATATATATATGTGACATGAAATTCATGCATTCATGTTATACATTGAAATGTGTAAATATGATTATGTTGTGAACTTTTCCTGAAATGAGATGAATATGGTTGCCTATGATTGTGTAATGTGGTTGTGTTTGATCTTAATAGAAACGGAAATAAAGTTTATGGGATCCCATAGGATGAAATAAGGGTAGAATGAAATCACTATAGCCACGTGATATTGAATATGATATTAGTCCTTTTAAGGACGGGGTGAAATAAGGTTAGACTACAGATTTGTCCCTTTGAGGACAGGGGTGAAATAAGGGAGGATACGGCAGGGGCCGTGGGGCAACGGCCACTTATTGTGGACGGGACCCGAAAAATGTCTGGGAACTTGATTTAGAATTGTATGAATTGTTTGAATTGTTTGAAATGTGATTTGGTTTGATCTTAAATATGTTGTTAATAATTGCGAGGTCGATTTGCTCACTGAGTTTAAAAGCTCACATTGTTTGTACAACCTTTTTGTTCAGATCAGGTTGCCAGTGAAGAATATCCGCTAGAAGAGTAAATTACTTTGGACCTTCCCGCTATCGGGTAGGCCCCTCTATTGTTGTAGATTATGTTGCTCTGTAATCATCTAGGACATCTAGTTCAGGGGTTTGGCATTTGGTTTGTATGTCAGCATAATAATGTATTTTATATTGAGAATCTATTATTACATGCAAATCATCTCTATGATTTTCAGATAAGAAAATTTGATATATTTATCAGAAGGCTTACAGTGATGAGAGATTCATCATTGTGCCGGTCATGTGCCCAGAAAACGGGTCGTGACAAAGTTGGTATCAAAGCAATGGTTGTTAGGTCTCCTAGTGATTACAGAGCAAGGTAACCTTAGTGGGACCTCTTCTATCGTTGTGAACCCGGGCACAACTATAGAGAGACGGCTCTACTGAAGGTCCTGTAGGATGTTTCCATTTCCTTTCCCTCCGAGACTTATAGGAATTATGTTTTTAGTTTTAGACAGATGTGGCTACACTTTTGAACTTAGTAAAGGAAAGGTTATTACTTGTTTGATTCCGTTGCTGTCGGATCAAATATTTATATGGTGGATTTTATAAGCTGAATTCATGATTGAATTTGTGTAGCTATATTATTTTAGGGTACCAGCCAATAAAAGAAACCACTTGCATTAAAAACAAAAAAAAAACTGAAGGATTACATTGCAAAAAAGAAGAAGTTTACTCATGCATGAGTAATCTAAAAGCGAGGTGGTCTTGGATTAGGAGGGTTGTATTGTATCATCACCCGTCGACCATTCCTTGGAGCAAGGGACATAGCAATGTCGCGGAGGGTAGTGTAAATCCCATTCATACAATCAACACTTCTTTGTTGTTGATTGCAGAAGCACTGGGTAGACCAATAGAAGAACCTGTCTATTCTTGAAGTCATTTCTGCATGATTGCGTTTAGTTAACCTCTCCAGGTCTCCTATCATCTTTTTCAGATTTTTCACCTCCTGCTCTAGACAGGCGATTTTGTCCTCCGAGGTATGGCCCGTGCTAGTCTCCTCAGCTTCCTCGATCTTCTTCATTTTCTTCTCCTTCTGCTTCTCTGGAGACCCCTCAAAAGGTCTTTTGCCCTTGTCTTTGCCCAGACTTAAGTTTAAGTCGAGCTCTTCTTCCTTAGCCTCTACTGTGAGATCAATGTACTTCCTTGAGGCCATGATTTGGAAAAATTTAGAAATTTTCGTAAGAGTATGAGGCGAGAGGAATACTGGAGGATTATAGGCTCAGAGATTATTACTCTTTGTGGTGTGGTAACTGAGAACGCTGGGAAGGTTTTTATAGAGAAAAATTTGGACTAAGAGACAAAGAAGATATCTCTTCACCGCACCCCTACACGATCAACCTATGGATTTCTGCAAGCTGGAAGCCAGAAGTCTAGGGTAGGCGTGCACACCGATAGCGCGTTGCATTAATGCTAAAACCATGAAAGTCAATATTCGGTGGATTTGCAGCCGATTTTACTCGGTTTTCCCATTTCTCCCGTTGGCATTTTCCGAAATTCAAAGAAGTTGATAACATAGCCATCAAAGATTGCCTTGGATGCTTTTATGATGAACTGAAATGCATTTCTCTGTTTTATTGTGTTGTTCTTAAGAGCCTTCAGTTGAGTATAATATACATAATTGATTGAATTATGTTGTAATTACATGTATGTATGTTATTCATGCATAATGAGTGAAGGCTACGATCAAGGAGAATATGTGATGATCCTACATATACTCATAGAGATGTGAAATCAAAATGACTTGGATAGAATAAAATGTGTAGATGATGATATATCTTCATGGTTACACATACTTACATATAATGCTCTCGTGGGCAAATGAAAGGCAGTGATTTCCTTACATCATGATAATACTTACTGCATGTGACCGTAAGCAGTTAACTTTGTTTTAATATATATATATTGATATACATATATTATGTGTAAATCCAGAATAAAGACACCGATCAGAATCTAAGATAAGGCTAATATGAGACTACCCAATCATAGAGGGATATCGTGATATGGGATTACAGGATAAAACAAGTTAGAGGGAGAAAATCTCAGACTGAAGAGCGTAGTTAGTCAAAAGTTTGAGAAAGGTCAAGATTAGCCGAAAATTTTTTTGAGGAAATCTTTGACTTATGTTAATTGCATTTACTATTTATCTGCATGTCCGACATTAATTGCTGGCATTGCGACATATGTGATCTGTAAACCTTATAGCGAGCGGCGTATAGGTTGTGGTGGCTTTAGCTCCAGGGGCTTCGGGTTGTCTAT
This sequence comes from Biancaea sappan, assembly GCA_037074585.1. Classification (NCBI taxonomy): domain Eukaryota; kingdom Viridiplantae; phylum Streptophyta; class Magnoliopsida; order Fabales; family Fabaceae; genus Biancaea; species Biancaea sappan. The sequence goes on along the minus strand of CM073501.1, from coordinate 26,107,934 downwards.
AAATCTTGTTTGCCCGTTACCCTACTCATCGCACCAAGCAAACCTACTTCTTTCATTACATACCTATTTCTCAATCTCCATTCCTTTCTCATTCGAAGTTATTTCTGATATCCCTAGAGCAATGGCCGATAATAAGTCTTTCAACTTGAATTTTGAGACTGGCAATGTAGAGCTTGATTTAAATCTAAGTCTCGGAGACAACAAAGGGAAGAGACCTGTAGACAGGTCACCAGAAATAAAGAAGAGAAAGAGGGATGTAATAGAGTTGGAGGAGGACAGTACTGCAACATCCTCAGAAAATAAGCTTGCATTCCTGGAGCGTAAGATCGAAAATCTGGAGCGTAAGATAGAGAGCCTGGAATACAAGACAGAGGACCAGAAGCGAATAATAAATCGTCTCTTTGAAAACCAAGAGAAACTGATAAACCGTCGTTTCGGGGAACTAGCTAATCGAGTTGATAGACATTCAATGTTTGCAACTCAAAATTTTCGTGACCAACAAGCAAGGTGTATTGACTGTATGAACGGAGTAACTTCAGCTCTTCGCCAAATTTCTCAGGCACTTCCTCCAGAAACTCTTTCTAGGCTGCAACGATTAGCTTCCTCCTTAAGGTCTGAAGCACCTTCCTCTTCTAGACCTGGAGCACCTTTTACATTTCAAAAGCCTCCTCGTCCTTAATTTATTCTTTCTTTTGTTTGTATCTAAAGCTATATTTGGTCTAAGCTTCATGTATTAAAATTATCTATGTACTAGAAATAAAATTTAAGTTAGTATTTAGATCTTCTTTGTTGAAGTGATTCCTTTTACTGAAAGAACTTGAGGAATGAGAAGATGTTGGACTTATATTTCATACTTGATTATGGAAACTCTAAAGCAGAGTATGGTAATATCTTTTTGACTGAGCAGAGTTATTAAAATGATATTTCATTACACTTCTGAAATATGGAGGAATGCTAAATAAGTATTTTATGAACCTATAAGAACTATGAGTTTGCCCTAATCATTGAAGGGATACGACTCTATATGAGTCATTGAGGTGAGAGGAATTTCTATATATATTTATTTTATAATTATGCATGAGGAGTATGTTATTTACTTAACACATTTTCTGGGATTGTTCTTCCTAGAGATTTATGTAATAATTTTACGTGATTTTTCTTTTTATATGACGCATTCAGCTGAGAGTATCGCCTTAAGGTAGAAGGATCACCTTCGGGCAAGAATATTGCCTATGGCCAAAATGATGTCTTCAGGTGAGGTGCTTGTATTCGTAAAAGTTATAAGTTATGTGTGTGATAACTTGTGTCCTGATATTCAGTATAAACTAGAAAGACCACGTGTCACTTTTGAGAAGACACCTATTTGAGGTTTTACATAGAGACAGAGTTCGTCTCTGATCAGATGGTTTAAGTTTGGTAAAGGTTATGAGGATGAGACACTTTATGGTACAAAAGGTTGTGGAGAAGATCAAACTGATGAGGAAGAGATTGTTTGCTATTTAGAAAAGGCAAAAATTCCTATGAAAATTATTAATAATGCGGTCTAGAGTTCACAGTCGATGCTATAGTGTTCTTGTAAATCCTACCAAGGATGTGAAGATGTTTGGAAAGAAAGAGATACAAAGGATGAGATATAGACGAAGTAATCATACTTTTTTCAGTCTTGAGATGAGTTTTGAATTCGGGGGACCGAATTCTCTTAAGGGGGTGATAATGTAATACCCAAGAAAAATAAAATATAAATATTTGTTTACAAACTACTGTTACTATTTCAGTATACGGTACTATTCACCCGTATAATACTATTTACGTATACGATACTGTTCATTTATGCAATCGAAATGTCAAGTACTAGATGTGGTTTGGTCATAAGAGAAAACTAGAAAGAAGTTTGTAGGAGAAAATGACGTTTTATGTGTAAAAATACCCTCAGGGACTAAATTGAAAGGACTGATTTGAAAAGAAACTTAAAGGTTTAAGGTGAAAGGATAGTTTTTCCTTTAAGTTTTCAATAGTAATAACAGAAAAAATTTTCAGCCGTTGCCGCTATTTACACAGTAACTGCATTATTAGAAATGTCATTTTCATAAATAGTAAATTGAATATTTTATTAACGTATAGTATCAAATAGTACCCTTGACTTTTCCTATAAATAGGCGCTTTCATTTCACTTCTAAACTCACACCTTCAACTTCTCTTCTTCTCTCCTTAAGTTTCTCTTACTTCAATGCTAGGCCTCTGAGATTGTGGGCCTTTCCTTTTCAGCTTAGGTAAGGATACTATGCCCTTTCTATGTCTTTCAAATTTTAGAAGTTATTTTCTTAAGTATGCTCTGTGGTTGCGGCCTTGGCTGATCTTCCACATCAGAAAAACTATCCTTAGCTGTTTATATGTTATTTTGATTCTCTGATTACCGAAATAGAATGTAAACTGTGAAGAATACATGTCTAGGAAAGTTCTGGCTAAGGAAAGACCTGGTTTTTAAGTGTGTCCAGTGTGACCCTCCACTCTTTCCTGGGAACTTACCTGGTGTACTCTTTTACAGATTGTATTCTCTATTTCTGGTATGAATAGTAACCGTACGTATGAATAGTAACCGTATGAATAGTGACCGTATATATGAACAGTAACCGTACGTATGAACAGTATCTGTACGAAAATAATCCTAACGTATTTTCTCTAATCTTTCATGAAAATCTCTGTAGCGGTATACTGAAATTTATCTGTGTACTCTTGTCCGTAACGACTTAGAGAAGTGATACTCGTATGGAATCGAGGTGAGAGATCCTACCTTACCTTGTTTGCTTATTTAATGTATATATTAAAAGTATACTCTATATATATATGTGACATGAAATTCATGCATTCATGTTATACATTGAAATGTGTAAATATGATTATGTTGTGAACTTTTCCTGAAATGAGATGAATATGGTTGCCTATGATTGTGTAATGTGGTTGTGTTTGATCTTAATAGAAACGGAAATAAAGTTTATGGGATCCCATAGGATGAAATAAGGGTAGAATGAAATCACTATAGCCACGTGATATTGAATATGATATTAGTCCTTTTAAGGACGGGGTGAAATAAGGTTAGACTACAGATTTGTCCCTTTGAGGACAGGGGTGAAATAAGGGAGGATACGGCAGGGGCCGTGGGGCAACGGCCACTTATTGTGGACGGGACCCGAAAAATGTCTGGGAACTTGATTTAGAATTGTATGAATTGTTTGAATTGTTTGAAATGTGATTTGGTTTGATCTTAAATATGTTGTTAATAATTGCGAGGTCGATTTGCTCACTGAGTTTAAAAGCTCACATTGTTTGTACAACCTTTTTGTTCAGATCAGGTTGCCAGTGAAGAATATCCGCTAGAAGAGTAAATTACTTTGGACCTTCCCGCTATCGGGTAGGCCCCTCTATTGTTGTAGATTATGTTGCTCTGTAATCATCTAGGACATCTAGTTCAGGGGTTTGGCATTTGGTTTGTATGTCAGCATAATAATGTATTTTATATTGAGAATCTATTATTACATGCAAATCATCTCTATGATTTTCAGATAAGAAAATTTGATATATTTATCAGAAGGCTTACAGTGATGAGAGATTCATCATTGTGCCGGTCATGTGCCCAGAAAACGGGTCGTGACACTGACATACAAACCAAATGCCAAACTCCTGACCTAGATGTCCTAGACGATTACAGAGCAACATAATCTATAACAAAAGAGGGGCCTACCCGATAGCGGGAGGGTCCAAAGTGATCTACTCTTCTAACGGATATTCTTCATGGCAACCTGATCTGAACAAAAAGGTTGTACAAACAATGTGAGCTTTTAAACTCAATGAGCGAATCGGCCTCGCATTAATAAAATTCAAATACATTACCAGTCATGCAAGCATATCCAAAGGCTCATACTCAACCAATAGACAGAAGATAAAAATTTATCCAATTCAACAAACGTTACTAGTACTCGTCAATGGCAATATATCCCGGAGAGCGCACACAGGCCGGCTCATCAATTATGTATATTTTCGCCATGACGCACAACATCATCCTCTTACATACAAGATAAAAATTCATCCAATTCAACAAACGTTACTAGTACTCGTCAATGGCAATATATCCCGGAGAGCGCACACAGGCCGGCTCACCAATTATGTATATTTCTACCATGACGCACAATCTCATCCTCTTAGCTAGGGCGCCTCACGGATTTATCACCAATCCGGGCTATATCCCTACTGAGGGAATTGTTGTCTCCACACTCATTGGTCAAGACACCCTGTCAACCGGGTTTTTCGCCTTGCCGTGAGAGGGGGTACTGTCCCGCTCAATCACAATCAATAGCATTTCATATCATAATCAGAAGCTCAATATAATATTCATCCATATAACAGGTATAGTATATTACTATATTATGGATTTATAAACCACATATCAAGATAACAATTAATCCATTTTTGAAAACATTCAAACTTCACATCATCATAAGATACTTATTTCATTTTATCCATACTTATGGATTAATTATCTCATTTAGATTCGTCATTCTGAATCCAATTTCCCCCTATGAATCTTGGGAGTGTCCTACGACATACTTTTTATCACCAGTAATGCTAAAACTCTATTAAAACGGGGTCGTTTCACTCACCTGGATTCCGTACGAACATCGCTTCTCTAAGTCATTACAGACAAGAGTACACAGATGAATTTCAGTATTCCGCTACGGAGATTTTCATGAAAGATTAGAGAAAACAAGTTAGGATTGTTTTCATACAGATACTGTTCATACATACGGTACTATTCATATATACGATCACTATTCATATATACGATACTATTTATATATACGGTCACTATTCATACGTACGAATACTATTTATACATACGGATAATATTCATACATATGGTCACTATTTATACGTATGAATACTATTTTTACGTACGGATACTATTTATATGCACAGTTACTATTCATACGGTTACTATTCATACATACGGGTACTATTCATACTAGAAATAGAGAATACAATCTGTAAAAGAGTACACCAGGTAAGTTCCCAGGAAAGAGTGGAGGGTCACACTGGACACACTTAAAAACCAGGTCTTTCCTTAGCCAGAACTTTCCTAGACATGTATTCTTCACAGTTTACATTCTATTTCGGTAATCAGAGAATCAAAATAACATATAAACAGCTAAGGACAGTTTTTCTGATGTGGAAGATCGGCCAAAACCGCAACCACAGAGCATACTTAAGAAATTAACTTCTAAAATTTGAAAGACATAGAAAGGGCATAGTATCCTTACCTAAGCTGAAAAAGAAAGGCCCAAAATCTCAGAGGCCTAGCGTCGAAGCAAGAGAAACTTAAAGAGAGAAGAAGAGAAGTTGAAGGTGTGAGTTTAGAAGTGAAATAGAAGGGCCTATTTATAGCAAAAGTCAAGGGTACTATTTGACACTATGCGCTAATAAAATATTCAATTTACTATTTATGAAAATGACATTTCTAATAATGCAGTTACTGTGCAAATAGCGGGGTTAAAAATTTGTCTGTTATTACTATTGAAAACTTAAAGGGAAAACTATCCTTTCATCTTAAACCTTTAAGTTTCTTTTCAAATCAGTCCTTTCAATTTAGTCCCTGAGGGTATTTTTACACATAAAACGTCATTTTCTCCTACAAACTTCTTTCTAGTTTTCTCTTATGACCAAGCCACATCTAGTACTTGACATTTCGATTGTATAAATGAACAGTATCATATACGTAAATAGTATTATACAGGTGAATAGTACCGTATACTGAAATAGTAACAGTAGTTTGTAAACAAATATTTATATTTTATTTTTCTTGGGTATTACATCCATGAACACTTCCTCTATAAGATTTCCATGGAGAAAAAGCATTCTTTACATCGAATTAATGTAAGGGCCAGTCCATGTAAGCGTTTCATGTTTGCATGATGGAGAGAGAAAATGGACGATGGAGTTGCAATTGCAAACCAAACACACAGGTGAATTGCCCCGATTGTAGCAGTTTGACCAGTTTGACATGTTCTCCACTAATTTTCTTACTCATCAATTTTTTGAGTTATTCTAGACGAAAAAATTGACCAATTTATCAATTTTTCAGTCGAACTTATTGGTTCAATCTTGTTATAAGAACATTGATATTCTAGTATAGAATTATGTTTTCTTTATTTTAATTTTTTTAAATTTAAAGAGGTTAATAAAAAAGAGTTAATAAAAATTATTTAAATTAAAAAGTGGAGAGCAATGGGCTCAAATGCGGTAATAAAAAGAAGATTAATAGAAAGTGTTAATAAAAATTATTTAATCAATATGAAATTGACAATTTGAAAAGATTAGATAAATGGTATTGTTGTTTTGAAAAAATATCGTTAGATCCCCATTTGTTTTTTTTTTTTAAGATTAAGATATATGAATTTAAATACACATATGATTATTAAGATATTGTCTTTGAATCTAAATACTTAATAATTAAGATTTTTTTAACATCTAAATATATATAAATAGTTTATAAGAATATTATATTCAAATAATTTTGCAAATAAATTAATAACTAAATATTTATTGTTAATGTTTTTATTTTTTTATAATTTAAAGTTATTTTATACAGATTATAATATAATTTATATTTGTTATATTATATATAAAAATTCACCTTTATATAATAGTTGTAAGATTTGGGCTGAAACAATTTTCTAAATTCAACATGTTCAATTCTTCAAAAAAGCACTTTTTACAATATCCAAATAAAGTAGTTAATACTCAACAACGTATTTGAAATGTTTCAGACTTATCTTAATATTTAATTTATTCAGATTTATTTATACCTATTAAAATTTTAATAAAAATTAAAAAAATACATTTAATAGTCTAAAATTTAAACGAATCAAATTCAAACTCTTTAATAGTTGTTTAAACTTTTTATTGAAATAATAATATATTTATAAACTTACTACTATTAAATGCATTCTTAACCATTGCCTTTAGCAATTCATGTTTTTTTTCAAACTAAAAGCTTAACCCAACTACCAAGTATAAAAGAAATTCAAATTGATTAAAACTAAAACTTAGAGTGTGTTTGATAGACAGGATAGTAAATAACAGAAAAGGAAGTGAAGTAATATAAAAGATAGTGAAAAGTTATCAAAATTATCCAAAAAATAATAATTTTTTAAAAAGATAAAGCATTTTAATAAAATACTCAGTTTTCATTCTCATTCTCATTTTATTTTCTTTTTCCTTTTTATGTAGCAAATAGAATGTTAATCAATATTGATATGTTTTTGGTCGGTAAGATTGGATTGGTTATGAGGGACTAAGTTCGAACTTATTATTAGATTTTTTTTTATTAAAATATGATCATTGAAAAAATTTTAGACTCCACACACGACTTGATTGGTAGTTCAAAAATTTTCTTCACATGTCTCATTTATAATAAAAAAAATCTAATAACAAATATTTGAAAAATTCTAGAACAAATGCCAATTTATTTATTTATATAATCACCTTTGAAGTTTTCAGTGGACTATTACACAACTACAAGAACACAATACTATTCTAATGATAGAAAATTTATTAGAACTAATAAGTATCTGAAAATTTATTGGCCTTTTTATTGATTTAGTTTGAGTCAAATCAAGTCATAAAGTACAAAAAAAGTCTATCTCAATTTTTCTTTTTCATTTACAAAATTCAAATTCAAAACTTAAAAAAATAAATGCAAAATCACTTAATTCAATCACCATTAATAAAATGATTTTGAATCGTTGTCATTGGATTACTACTTTAGTTTTTTTTTTTTTAGTTTCTCACGGTATTCTTTATTAAAAATAATTTTGTTCTATAAACACTACTTTTAACAAAAATTCAAATACGTTGTCAAATTTGCAAGTCTTATTAGTTGCTGCACTTATTAATTAAATGTGTGGTATGAAACAACCTTTGAAGGAAGTGGCCCCACAAAGGTATGTCCCAGAAAGAGGAAAAACAAAAATGACGGAGAAGAATTTGTACCTAACACTGACAAGGGACCATTGAAAGCACAGAATTTGCAGAAAAGGAAGGAACAACAAGAGCAGTGGTGGATTTGGTGTGCCTCTCAATTCTATTTTGCAGCAGCTGTACATGAGTGTGATATCATAGCAGTAGAATTATCCACCTATCACAAAAGTTGAGATTCAAAAGGATCATCCTTGGTACTAACGTTTTCTGTTTGCTAAATATCAATTGTAATATATATATATATATATATATAGACATTGAAGTTTGTTTCAATAGTTATATGATAAATAAAATCAACTAAAATCTTATTTTGGTTTCCACAAATATTTATTTTCAATTCGATTCTTAAATTTTTATATTTAATATAGTCCCTCATAGATTCAAATATTTTTAATTTGGTCACTTACAAAATTTTATTCTCAATTTAGCCCCTTATAAATATAAATATTTTCGATTTAGTCCCTCCATATGGTTGCTGTTAAATAATTTAACGGAGATGCTAATTTGGTAATTAACGTAGAGGATTTAACTTTAATGGCCTTTCTACTAGAGTGACCATTCTAAGAACCAAGTTTAACATGGTTTATTCTCAAATCAAATAGCTAACTTAACTTCATGTCCAAATAAGCAGAGCTGTTGCATGGAAGAATTAAATTGAGGACATTTGGATCTATAAGGGACTAAATTAGGAATAAAAAACTACTAAGAGACTGAATTGAAAGTATTTGAATCTATAAAGAACTAAATTGAGAATAAAAAGGAATCTATAAATAACCAAAATAGGGTTTTTGTCTAAATGTAAATTTGATCTACTTATATTGGGCTAGGCTCACTAATGACATGTTTGGTAGGTAGGAGGGAAAAGGTAATATAAGAGGAAAGAGAGTAATGACAAAAGAAAGATACTGAGAAATTGTTCAACCTATTCTCTTAAGACTTATAATCACTAGTATTTAAAAATTTACTGACCTTTAGCTAATCTAGTTCAACTATAAAAGTATAAAGTGTCACGTTTCAAAATCTAAGTACGTGACCGGTACGAAAGGTGAATTTCACCTCACCTTCATAAGCTTATTTTTCTCTTAAGCACAATAATAATCCTTATTTTTGTTATTCTTTTAAATGCAATTAATTTAAATTACATAATTTAAGAATTAAAATAAGAGAACTATTTCTCTTCTCACAAAAAATAAGAAAGTATGGCTAAACCGCGTTTCTCATATACGCTACAGTCATACACATTACATCACAGAATGAACTTACCCGATTACAGAGCTTTTCTAGAATAAGATCTAAACATTATATCTTAACCCTGAACCAATGAAAAGATAATCTTTGTGTGAACGTCATCGAACTAGGAAGTTCTCCATACTTAAAACTGAAGACAGCTTCTACTTGAGAGAATATAGGTATATATATATATATATATATATATATATATATATATATACATGCAGATATACATAATTGATCTAACCATACAATCATCTAAGTTTTGGTGTACAAGATATTTATTAAGATGCACATATTGAAATCACCTCACAATTATTGACAAATACATTCAAGATCAAGCCAAATCACATTTCAAACAATTCAAACAATTTATACAATTCCAATTTAAGTTCCCAGACATTTTTCGAGTCCCGTCCACATAAAGTGACCGTTGTCCCACGGCCTCTGCCGCATCCTCCTTTATTTCACCCCTGTCCTCAAAGAGACAAATCTATAGTCCAACCTTATTTCACCATGTTCTTAAAAAGACGAATATCATATTCAATACCACGTGGTTATAGTGATTTCATTCCACCCTTATTTCATCCCATGGGATCCCATAAACTCTATTTTCGTTTCTTTCAAGATCAAACACAATCATATTACACAATCATAGACAATCATATGCATCTAATTTCAAGAAAAGTTCATAATAGTCTCACATTTACATATTTCAATGCATTAATTTCATGTCATATATATATATATATATAGTACACTTTTAATATATACATTAAATAATCAAACAAGGTAAGGTAGGATCTCTCACCTTGATATTTGCCCAATTTTACCTTGAACCTTCCTCGAAGATGTGTAAGATGATGGAAGGTAATTTCTTCTACATCCAAACTATTCACAATATTTCAAAATATGTGGAAGATGCATCAAAGAATCCATCCCTATAAGATAATCATGCAAAAACATATCAAGGTCACCAAAATAGAAAAATTCCTTACTATAATTTTGACCTTTGATCACTCCTTTGAATATAACTCTCAAATGAAAAAGAATTTTCAAATAAAACTTATACCATTAGAAACTAGACTCAAAGATCTTTCCAACGGTATCTTATTTGCTAAAAATGGAGTTCGGATGAAAAAAGTTATGAACATTTAAAAACTGATGCTACAGTAATTGTCAACGGTCAACGCATTTACAGTAACTTTGACCAAAGTCAATGCTACAGTGTCCACGAAAAATCTGAAAAAATTTTCTCGATGAACAGTATTTTTTGGAAAAATTTTCAGAATGAACAGTACATTCTTCATATTCTTCATCTAAAAATCCCAAAATCACATCCAAACACACTATTTCTTTTGATTTCTTTCATGGGTTTTCATCTTTTATGTCTAAGGATTGTTTTGGCACCAAAAACTCCAATTTAAACTAACAATCTAAGTCTCAATCATCAAATTTTCATCAAGAATGCTAACTTTTTCAAATATCCGAATTTTATGTATTTCTCCTAATTTTCTCCACAATTATTATCCAACATGTAGAAATGTTTTAAACCAACATCTATACTTAAATTCATCTATACAAACAATATACAAAGATTTCCCAAAATGATAACCTAGGATTTGTTCTTGTAAGAAGAGGAAGAAAAAGAAGAACATTTACTTACCAATCCTCCGAGCTTCCATGGCTTCGTTCTCAAGCAATATGGCATGAATGGATGATGAAGGAGATGACATGAAAATGGTGAAGGAGATAGAGAGAGCTACGGGAGGAAAGATAGGAAATGAATAGGAAGAGAGGATGATAAGTGTTTTGAGTGTATGTGTGGGCCCTACTAATTTTTTTAGATAAAATTGCTCATAGTCACTCTAACTTGTAAGATTTGTTCACTTAAGTCTTTGAGAATTTGTAAAAATTTTTCAAATTAAAATTTTAAAATTTCTATTCCCAAATTTTCTTCACTAATTTAAAAAAATATTTTCCACGTAATTAAATTTTCTAATAAACTTCAAAATAGACTTTAAATATTCATAAAAATTATTGAGATATTACATAAAGTTTTTTCAATATTAATTTTCTTTTTTTACAAGATTCAAATTTAGAGTATCTACATTGGTGATTTTTAAAAAATTTTTAATTTAAAAACTGGTTCTTATTTCGGTTCACGTACTATTATAGTTTGTTACGCTAGTTGCTATGCGTAAAAACAATTCTTATATAAGAACCAGTTCTTATATAAAAAGTATCAATAAAATAATCAAAAAGAAGTATTTAAATTAAATTTAATAGATGTTTCCCACTTCCCCATGCTTTTTCGAAGAGAGAAACTGTGAACATCTCCACAAATTGTTTGAAGAGAATTGTTTTTAATATATGAATGTTGCTTGAAGTGAATTGTTTTTTAACAAAAATTGTGAAAATTGTTTTTAATATATGAATGTTGGAAGTGAATTTAGTTTTATGTAATATGCGAAGAAGTGATGAAATATATTTTCCAAAATTTTTAATATATCATTTGTAATGATTTATGTAGTTTTAATATATTTGTTATATTTTTAATATATAATTTTAATGATTTACCTAGTTTTGATATATTTGTTATATTTATAACATCTTTTTATTTTTTAAATATATTTTAAATTTATTTGCTATATTTTATATATTTTTTACGTATTTATTGTTTCAAAATTAAAATTCAAAATGAGTTAATATTTTAATTTATAATAGTAATAAATGTTAAAAAGTAGTAAAGAGTTATTTGTGGGACTTATTTGTGGATTTGGATGACCGTGGCTAAATTCACTTTTAATCATGGTTATAACCAGGCTAATAGCATATAGGAGTCCTGGACACAGAAGTGGATCAGCATCCCTCATTTGTAGGTTTTTAAGAGGTTTACCACTGTAGTGGATAGTTATTTAAAGTGATAGAGAGTTGCTTAAGCTAATGTGATACTATATGACCTAAAATAAGAACCCAAGTGAAGTTTACTACTGTAAATAGGCTCAAAATTTTACTTAAGAAAAAAAGTGTTAAATTATTTAAACCAATCAATGCTAACACTTTTTTAGCATTTTGATTCACGAATAAGAAAGTCTCTTAATTTCATGTTGGGATTTTATATTATTTCGAATAATTTTAAGGTATTATACGACTAGTATTTGGACTCGTGCAATGCACGGGATACTACAATAATAATCAATAATAAATTAACAATGTTTAAAAGTAAATATATTTTAATATATATGTAACATTTGTCATTAATGAAAATATTATGCATTATCAAAAATTTCTTTGTAAACTATATTTGTAATAAAATTTGAAAATTTTTCTTCCTTATCAAGAGCTAATATCTTTAAATCTCTTCTACTTTGAACTTAGAAATAGCCACATATAGTTGTCCATGAAAGAATACTGGGGTCAGTAAATAGACGCCAACATTAGACAATGATTGGTCTTGACTTTTATTAATAGTCATTGCAAAGCATACAATGAGTAGAAATTGTCTTCGTGTGAGCTTGAACGGCAATCGTGAGTCTGAAGGAATTATTGTTAGTCTAGGAATGAACACTTTCTCTCCAACATTGCTACTGGAAATTACACTTGCTTCTATTACTTGATTTCCTAGTTTAATGACCAATAACCTTGTACCGTTGCATAATCCCATAGATTGTCAATGTTTCTCAATAACATGAGAAGCACACTAATTTAAAAATTCACACCAATTTGCATATATTGTCAGAATTCAGATAAATCTTTTCCTCACCTATGATAAAATAAAATAAATAAGAATGGAGATATTATATAACTAATGATTTTGTTGTTTTAAATAGAGAAACAAAATACATACTAATAATTTTTTAATTAAACAAAAAATCCCTTAAAATAAAATAACATATTGACTGCATCATTATCGTACCTAGGAAAAGTTGTAACAAATGATCATTAGTGTCACGTCCCAAAATCTGAGCACGTGACCGGCACGGAAAGTGAATTTTATTTCACCTCCATAAGCCTATCTTTCTCTTAATCATCATACAATTCTGTTTCATGCAACCAAACCGAATTCTCTATACATACTACAATCATTCACATTACATCACTGAATGAACCTACCCGATTACAGAGATTTCTAGATTTATACAACTTAGAATAAGACTTAACTATTATACCTTTATCCTGAACAAATGAAAAGGTAATCATGGACTAAGGATCCATAATTCCTTGTTCCGATATTTACCTTCAGCTGTCAACTCTGAAAAAAAATATCAATAAGAGGGGTATGAGCAAACCACGTGCCCAGTGAGTAGATAACACAACACTATGACAAAAAAATATCATACATCATAATGATAACATGCAGCAATCATACGTAAATCGATCATCATATGATATGATATTATTCGTAGTACTTCACGACAATATCCAAATAAATCAAATACATTTCAACATAATTCAAAAGTTCACAACAACAATCGGTGAAATCAATTTCACACAAATTTCTCGTACCAACCGGGTCGTCCAGAATACCTCTGGATCGTTGCCCGCGGCCCCTGCCGCATCCACCCTTATCGCTCCATTTATAATCTCCACCCTTATAACTTCACATAAATTTCTCCATGGGGTGCACCACCATGCCTTTCCTTTCCAGTCAAACACAATCACAATCATATATAAAAACATCCTCAATCATAATCTTGAGCCACATACACAACTCAGTCATTTACAATTCAAGCCACAACATAATCAATGTGGTTCCAGCAACATAGCATGTATACAACATAACCCATAATATAGAACAATTATTCAACTCAGTTCACATGCCATTCACAATCCATTATATAACCTCCATTCATGGGAAAATAAGAAAATATAATTATATACATTACCAGACACGTTCCACAATTGTTTATGCCTCATCGTTCCACATCATCCTCTTCAAACTTGGATATACAACATATTTCCACTATGATGCAAAAAGTCAATAACAGATATTTAATCATAGCAAGTATTAACCCACTCACCTGGATTTCACACTCTCGGCACTCCCACTTTGCACCTTGACCATTCCTATTGTAACCAGACAAAAACCATCAGGGTTACGAAATAGAGAAATTTCCTACCACTACTCTCGACCTTTACTCATATCTTAAGTCATAACTCCTAATCGGTAATGAATATCTAAATGAAACTTATACCATTGGAAACTAGACTCAAAGAGCTTTCCAACGATATAAAGTTTGCCCAAAACGGAGTCCGGATGAAGAAGTTATGGCCGATTGAAAATGAGCTAAGGTTTTCCGGCACACCTGGCGCCTGGGCGCCACCTATGGCGCCTGGGCGCCACCCATGCCCGGCGCCTAGGCGCCCCACGTGGCGCCTGGGCGCCATGCCTTTCTCTTCCCCACATGTCCTTGGCGCCTAGGTGCCACACATGGCACCTGGGCGCCACGATCGCGACCCTTCGCGACTTTCTCTCGGTTTTGGCCCGAATCTGGCCAAATCTTCACTGTTTTTCATGATTTCTTCCATAGGATCTCACCCTTAATGTCTAAGGAGCATTTAGACACTAAAATCACCAATTTTAATCGAGAAACGAAACCGGAATCTCAATTTTTCCTCAAACACTCTTAAAACTAGAAAATAGGGAAAAACTTAAGAAATAGAAATTTCTACCTCGATTCTTTGCTTTCCCTACGTTGCTTGGCTCCTAGAGGCTCGCCCCGTAGCCCGAGATCCGCCCTTCAAAGACCGGTTGTAGAGTTGGAGTGTAGAGAGAGAAATTAGAGAGAAGGAAGAGAGAAAGAGAGGAGAGAAAGTGAAGAGAGAGAGAGGAAAGGAGAAAAATGAATAAAAAAATAGGTGAGGCCACCTATATACTCGCCCGGGGTGAAATTATCACTTGCTCTGCAATTGACCCTCAGTCAAGACTAGCAAAAGCAAATTCATAAAATCTCACCTCAGGTGTTTCTAAATCCTAGGTGCCCCACAGATTTCCTTATTTCACTTTAGTCCCTCTCAATGTCTCAAACTTCACTTTAACCTCAAATTCATCATCCTTTCGGTACCGGACTCATAATTCATTCCCATAAGCTCTATTCTTCTTCTCGGGTTCCTACTTGGTCATTTCTCAAAAGTCCTCTATACTTTCTTTTCTTTTCACTTTAGTCCTTGAGAATCTGTAAAAATTTCCTCAATTAAAAATTAAAATTTCTATTCCCACATTTTCTTCACTAATTCAAAAAGCAAATTTTCCACGTAATTAAATTTTTCACTAAACTTCAAATTAGACTTTAAATATTCATATAAATTCTTGGGATATTACAATTAGCTACATCAACATTTTGCAATGTCGGAGTCAAAATTAAAATAGCTCTTTCTTGAAAATAATTGAGTTGGCCCACCTTTCCTAGTAGATCAGGGTAAGTATAATCTACAATGGCTTCTATAGGATTGCAACCTAACTTGAAGAGTATATCATCAGGAATTTCAATTTCAAATTGACCATCATTATTGGTGTCAAACTTTCCTTCCCTAATATCCAAAATCCATTGTGAGAATTGTAAAATGTCATCAATGTCATTATTCATTGAATTTGATTGCAACCTCATGTTTTTTTTCAATCTCTTTACTTTGCAAAAATCACATAAATATGATGCATTGATTGTTGAGAAAACAATGTTCCCTTGTTCCCTTGGGAATTATTAGTAGTATCTATCTAAAATCATCCCCGAAGACCATAACTTTTCCCAAATGGCTGCAAATCACAATATGGGTTTGAAAAACACATTATATCTCTTAAGCTCTTGTCCACTACTTCAAAGCAAACTTTATTTGTCATTGGTGCTTCAGCCCAAATGATAAGTTTTGCTTCAACGATTAGCTCAGCCAAGTGACTACCTTGCTTTATATTGCATGTGAAGTCTTCATTTATTTCTAAGGGTATTAAAAATCTCGAATTGTTGTCCTTCCACCTGGAAGAAAGCAATGATGCAATGCCACTCAACGCAACATTTAATACAATATTCCCCTTAGATCTATGGAGGTAGATAACGTTTTCCATAAAAAAAAGTTTTACCAGTACCACCATATCCATAGACAAAGAAGACACCACCATTGTTTGAGTCTAATGCATTGAGAATTTCATCATATATTTCTTTTTGCTCAAGTGTTAAAGATTTGAGTAATTCTGCTAATTCATTAATCAATGCCTTTGTATCGTAGTTAAGTTAGACTCGTGAGGCAAGCCTGTGTATTTGGCTTTGGCATAGAATTAAACTTTGCAAGACTTCTACCATAGAATTTGGCTTATCTTCTGTTTTCTATCTATTTGATTCTAAAATACGTGTAACTTCTAGCCATTTAGGATTGCATGTAAAGGTAATGAATAGATCAAGATATCCTACACATTTGCATATTGTCATTACATTATGATAATTTTTTATGGTATATCGTGCACCACTTGTAAATAGTGATGGTAAAATTATTTGTTTCCCTTGTGATGATGGATCTGTTTCACCCTTGAGATAAGCTTCAGATAACCCTTTGTACAAATCTTCTCGTAGACTCGTCTGATGTGCTCTTATGTATTGTAATATTTCAGATTCAATCATTGTATAAGCATCAACCAAGAATTGTTGGAATAACTTTCCTAAAGAAACAATTGTATGTGGTTCATTGTCTTTATATTGTATTCTAAAAGCAAAGAATTGCTTCATTGTAAGTCTTTTCTGTTTTCTTGGCTGACTCATGTTATCTTCATTTAGAACAATATCTTCTCTATATCCATCTTTACCATATGGGAATAGCAATGGATATTGCATTGGTAAGTATTATGGATGTAATTCGTTTATTATTTCAAACAACCCTGATTTATATTGAACAATGAAATCTTTTTCATTTCTTGAATCACCAATGTCTCCAACGATTAAAGCAGCAACTTTAGCATAGGTTGGCAAATTATATTTTTTTCCATCTTTAGTCCTCGTTCTAATTAGACGAATTTTTAGATTTGGCAGGTAATTATCTTGAATCATATCTCTTGCCCAAGTCTCCATCCAATTAAATTGTGTTGCTAGCCCTTTTAAGTTCAAATCCCATAAGCAAGGTCGATAGGGAAGCTGAACTGCTTTTGACCTCATAAATTGCCAAGGAGTTAGTTGTCTGGCTATTGAAAAGGGTGGAGATGATGATCATGATAAGCGCATTACTTTTTCAATCACATCAGGAACATCTACATGCTCTATATAGTTACTATTTGATACACCATGTGAAGATGAAGCCATGTTCTCTTGGGATACACCTTGTATCATTTTCATAATTTTTGGTAAACTTTGTGTTGCAGGAATCATTAATGGCCGAGGAATGAAGTTTGTTTTCTGGTGTGCATATTCATTCAGTATCTCCACCTTAACTGCACCTTGTGGAGTGTTCGAAGAATTTGCTGAAGAAGTTGACATGTTTGATTGTTGAGTGATTGAATAATAATGCAATATGTGGTTTATAAAAGTAAAGATTATAGATGAATTGCTTATAATGAAAAAGAAGAAGAACATGGTTAATTTATTTATATAGTCATTTTAACTACTAATTGCTTATAATGAAAAAGAAGAAGAACATGGTTAATTTATTTATATAGTCATTTTAACTATTAATAATGTGCAGCCATTTTAACTATTATATAGTCATTTTAACTAGTTATTCATATAGTAATTTATTTATATAGTCATTTTAACTATTAATAAGTTTTGAATATTAATTTCCATATGGAGGAATGTGATAGACATTCTTGACCAACATAGATTACATGTGCATGCGATTAATCAAGTTTTTAGGGAACATAATGCAATAAAGGTAGGAGAGAAAGAGTATCAAAGCCAAAATTGAAATATGGAGAATCAACAATGATAGACATTTAAAGCTATTTATAATCAATTTGACATTAGCAACTGATCAACTAAACATTGATAAAAATAATATGCTGTAATTTTTAAAAATTAATTAATATGATTGCGTTAACAAATAATAATTAAAATTAATATAATTTAGAGACATATATTAATTATTATAAAAATTTAATTTATGTTTCTTTGAATTTCCAATGAGACTATTTTTTTTTGTCTGCACATTTCAAATTTATTCTTATAGCATAATCAGATTTCAAGAGATTGTTCACATTCTTATAGGTTCAATTTATAGTTATGACAAAAAAATAATAAATTTTACACTATAACACATGCATGCCTTAATTAATTTTTTGGGAAGTGTTATTGAATATGTCAGCCACGAAGAGAATAAGTATCAAAGCCTAAATTCATAGAATCTACTATAAACCCATGTAGAATCAAATTCCAAAGCTTATGATGAGTTTTATGTGCAAACAACCAAACAAATTAAATGCATTGATGGGATATCCTTTCAAGTTGTCACAATTTTCTATAGCTAATAATTAAAATTAAAAATAAATATAATTTAGAGACATTTATTAATTACCATAATTATACATTACGAAATCAATCAAAATTTATAATTTTTGTCTCTTTCAATTTTCAATGAGACTATTTCTTGGTCTACACATTTAAAATATATCCTTATGGTATAATCAAATTTCAAGAAACTGTTTACATTCCTACATGTACAATTTCTAGTTATGAAAAAAATAATAATAAAGTTTACACTATAACATGTACATGCGTGTAAGCAACCAAATAGATTAAAATTATTTATAGGGTATCCTTTCAAGTAGTTACAATTTTTCATGGCTAATCAACCAAATAGATTAAAATTATTTATAGGGTATCCTTTCAAGTAGTTACAATTTTCCATGGCTAATAATATAGCTTATGCCTTTCCAATTCTCAATAAGACTATTAATTGGTCTATACATTTCAAATATATCCTTGGCATAATCACATTTCAAGAAGCTATTCACATTCTCACACATTCAATTTGTAATTATGAAAAAAATTATTACACTATATGTCATTAATTATATTCTTCATTAATCCACGTGCATGCCTTGATTAATGTTTTGGGGAACGTAACTGAATATGTCTTGGAGATAATGGGTATCAAAGGCTAAATTCATAGAATATACTATGAACTCATATAATGTAGAATCAAATTCCAAAGATAATGATGAGTTTTTATATGTAAGCAACTAAATAGATTAAATGCATTTATGAGATATTTTTTCAAATTGTTACGATTTTCCATAGCTATTAATATAGACAAATAGTTAAGCTTATAGGCAAATAATTGAGTTCATCTAATGTAAAAAATGTATTTTGGTAGCTGTCACGTATTTTTTTTATTATTTTGCAAATTTAATTACTTTTTTTAGAAGAAATTTTGTAGATTTTTAATTAATTAGAATTGCATGACAACTATATATATTAAAATAGTTTAATTTTCTGGCTTTATAGTAAATTAAATTTTGATATCTTTATATTAATTGATATGCATTGAGAAATCTATCAAAATTTATAATTTATTCTCTTCTAATTTTCAATGAAATTATTAAGGGTCTGTTTGGTTTGTGAAAACATTTCCTGTTTTCATTTTCAATCTTCATTTCTTGAAATGCATTTCCTGAAACACTGAAAACATCTTTTTGATGTTTTCAGATTTAGACTTATTTTAAGAAATGTTTTCAAGAAAACGTTTTCAGTTAACTCAACCAAACGCATTTTCAAGTCTATTTTCTGTTTTCAGTGAAAATGAAAACAAAAAATACCCAAACCAAACAGCCCCTAATTGTTTTGCACAAAGAAAATATGTTCTTATGGCATAATCAGATTTCAAGAAACTATTCACATTCCCATGCGTTCAATTTGTAGTTATGGAAAAATAATAATAAATTATTACACTATATGCCCTTAATTATTTGTCATTAATTATATTCCTTTCCAATACACATGCTTGCCTTATTTAATCTTTTGGAAATGTAATTGAATATGCCTTGGAGATAATGAGTATTAAAGTAATACCCACCAATTTTATATTTATATAATTGATGGTATTACGGTATTTAAATGTTTTTATGAGAATTACACTATTTTTAATGCAATATTTAATAGCGTTATTTTTATTTTTATATTTTCAATCATTTAATTTACATAAATTGGAGGAATACTTTTGGTAATTTATTTATGAAGTTGATATTATGTGATTGGATTGAAAGATTTGTGGTGTTGTGGTATTTTTCTGCAATCTGAGGAGGACCATGGATGAAAGATTAATTAAAATTTATGAGATTTACTTGAGATTATATAAAAGTTGGTCGGGTATGGGTCATGGGTCAACCCATGACCCACCACCCATATAAGGTTTCTTCTACCCTTTTCCTCCTCATTCTACAACACTTAGTGGTTTACAGCTTTGAAGAACCTTACTTTCCTCTCTTATCTCTCTTCAATTCAACTTGTGTTTTCACCAATTAAACTTCAATTTCCAGTTGCTTGTAGCATCTCTGGACAATTCTAAGACTAAAGATAAGATTATATTTCATTAATCTCCTCTAAATTTCTGAATTTCTCCATGGCCTGGGTGATGTTGAGTTTTGAGGGTTTTTCATGAAAACTTTGTCTCTTTGGCTCCTTCATTAGATTTGTTTGGTTGGTTTTGTTATAATCTAGTTCATGGTGATAAAACAAACAAGTTTCATGGATCAGAGTTCAAGAATACGTTCTTGAGAGATTGCTAAAGAATTTGGGAAAATTCATGAAATTCGCTTGCTTTACATTTTAATTGTTCTAAATTGCTTCATAAACTTCATTTGTACTTGGGAAATCAAAGAAAGAAGGGAAAGAGTGCAAATCATGGAATTTTGGTGGATTTCTCCCTAAATTCGTGAAGAACATCAAAGGGGCAGAAAATTTGGGCGTCAAACACACCATGAAGAAATTGTGCTTGGCGCCCCAAGCACTATGTATGGCGCCAAGTACGGAATCTTAGGCAGAGAGTTTGGGCTTTAGCGCCTCATGAGCTACAAGTGGCGCCCCAAGTGTCCTTTGGGCTGAAAAATGCCTAATGTGTGTATTTTGAAAAGAATGTTGGGGGGTCCTTGATGCCTATTTGTTTGGATTTCTTTTAGGTGCTTTGATAGGATTAATTGGCTCTACTTTAGGACTTCATGTACGGTAAAACTTTGTTGAGGCAAAGGTGAGTAGTGGACTTTGCCAAAATTATTTTATTTCAAGTACAATATAAATCCCTCCTCCTTCATTTGTGGAAGATAAGTTGATTGTACTTCTAATTGTTTATATAAATTAGTATTGTGTGTGGAATATTGTGATATAGCGTGTAGTATATTTTGTGATATCCCAAATTTAATTACCTTAGAAAATGAAGCTAAAATAAATGAGCAAGTAAATAAGGATAAAATAGTTATTAAGAAATTTTTGAGAGATATAAATAGAATTTTATCCATTGAGTAGGGACCTATTTGTATAGAATAAAAAGATTTGAGGGTTTTTATCATTTTCAACCAAAAGAAAAAAAATGAGAAAGTGATGTGTGTGAGGTGTGCGGAGGAGAAAATGAGAAAAAAAAAAGAAAAGAAAAGAAAAAGAGAAGGAGGAATGTGGGGTATGAGAAAAAGTTAAAATATATATATATATATATATATATATATATATATATATATATGAGTGCACGGGGAAGGGAAGGAAGCAAGAGAAAAGAAGAAAGAAAGAGAAGAGAGAAAGAGAAAAGAGAGAGAAGGACGAAATAGAAAAGAAGAAGGAGGAGAAGAGAGAAGACTAGAAAGAAGGGATTTAAGGCTTGTTCTTCATAAGGTAGTTAGTCTTCCATAAAAGTATGATTAGTTATGATTTATGATATCTTTGTGCATAATCAATTTTTTTTTACAGAATTGTATTTATAAATCTTGTTCTACATAGTGAATAAGAGAAATTTAATTGTTATCAGTGTGATATTTGTGATGTTATGCTTTTATGGCTGAAATGATCTGTTCATGTATTTACATGTTTTTAATAAAGTGACTAGCTACTGAGATATTTTATATCTCACTTTTAGAAAATTGATCATTTCAGGAAAAAGAGCAAAAGGAAAGGCTTTGATGATATTAATGATGAGATTGAAGTGTAGAAATATATTTTATAGTAGTTTATGATTCAAATATGTAAAGATAATAACAAATATTATGTAAATTATTTTTGTATGTATTCAAGCTCAGATATAATTAATGAGAATCTTGTAAATTTTCTGCAAGATTACTATTCACATAAATAGTAAAATTCATGAATAGTGAAATCTATAATTATTTGAAAGAAAATTATTCAGAAAATTATCCAATGAACCGATTTAAAGAAAAATTATTATTCTTAAAGGAAAGAAAAAAATCGGGGTGTTACAAAATGGTATCAGAGGAAAAGATCTTGTCATCTTATGGAAAGGAAAATATTTACATGTAATTGTTTGATTTGTTAAAAGTATTATTTTTATGATGCTTGTGTTTGAGTTGCTGTGAATGTTTGTTATGATTAAGTGAGATTTAGAAGAGTATTTGAGAAAAAAAAAGCAAGTCATATAGAGAATTGATTAAATATGAATAAAGGCATACGAGGTATCTTTTGATGAATAAAGAAAATAATGGAGTCTTATTTGTAACGTATGCCTGGCCAGTATATTTTACATGTAAGAAATCATTATAGCCTAAATTCATAAAAAGAAAATGTATGCCGAAGTTGAATTAGAATTTACTTTGAGTGTGATAATTTAGATAAAAAAAATATTAGAGATATTTATCTCTATAAAATTAAGTACCTAGTGAAGTGTACATTGAATTATAGATAAAGTTTATATTTCCTATGATCATATGAATTATCCATGTGTTTGTTTTCTCTCTAAAAGTATTCTTGAAGATGGAATTCTACAAAAATGATCTGGAATTCTTATTCCATGCCATATTTATGATTAGAAATGTTATTAGTATAAACATATCTATGTTTATGTAATAACTCTTAATTCTGTAGAAGAATTTGAGTTAGAAGAAAGTATGTATGATTATGATGTATTATGAAACAAGTAAAGATATGTTTCATAATAGAAATTAAATTCTATAAGAAAATGAAATTAAAAAAAAAAGATTGCCTTGGATGCTTTTGTGATGCATTTCCATTATCTTACATATTTTCAAGGATGATTCAAGGTAAAATTGAGCAAAAGTCAAGGTAAGTGAATAACCTTGCTAAGCTAGTTTGATGTTATTAGTCAAAGTACAATATAAGTCCCATTTACAATATTATTTGGATATTAAGCAATTAATCTTTCAGATGACAGTATATGATGATTGGTATATTTTTAGAAATTCAAAGGAATAAAAGTATGTATAAATTAATTTATTTCATGGTAATTGTACTGCGATAAATTTTCACTTGTTTATTGATGAGCAAAGATCTATGAGATCTAATACATGAGTTTGAAAGGGTTAGAGTCCCATACTACTCAGTGTATAACTATGAAAACCTATGCACAAAGAGTTTGAGGGTTAAATTCCCAGGTCACTCGGTGCAAGTATCTACGGCACATAATGCAAAGTGATTGAGGGATTGATCACCCAAGAAATCATACGCAAATCTATGGTACAAATGCAAAGTGATTGAGGGTTTGATCACCCAAGAAATCATACGCAAATCTACGGTACAAATGCAAAGTGATTGAGGGTTTGATCACCCAAGAAATCATACGCAAATCAAGCAAATATAATACTACAGTTGTGTAAAATGAATGATAGATTGACTATGTTAATAAGTGTGATGTTTGTATTTGGAATATTTTCATGAACGTTGTGGTTGCAATTTTTATATGTGTATATATGCATTAGTTTGAATTTTGGGGACAAAATTCATTTAAGGGGGGAAGAATGTGATATCCCAAATTTAATTACCTTAGAAAATGAAGCTAAAATAAATGAGCAAGTAAATAAGGATAAAATAGTTATTAAGAAATTTTTGACAGATATAAATAGAATTTTATCCATTGAGTAGGGACCTATTTGTATAGAATAAAAAGATTTGAGGGTTTTTATCATTTTCAACCAAAAGAAAAAAAATGAGAAAGTGATGTGTGTGAGGTGTGCGGAGGAGAAAATGAGGAAAAAAAAAGAAAAGAAAAGAAAAAGAGAAGGAGGAATGTGGGGTATGAGAAAAAGTAAAATATATATATATTGTAATACCCATTATTTTTTTTAAGTTATAAGTATTTAAGAATTTCGATAAATTTATTTTGAAGAAAATAAATTCCCTATCAGTTTAATTTTTGTATACTCGTTTGTGCATATTGTTGAAAATATAAATTTTTAATTATAGATTCTATAAATTGTGGGATATAATGGATGATATGATATGGAATTAATCCCATTAAGTAAATATACAGTTCAAAAGTGAAATCTAGAATGAAAACTGGTAAGTGAGACTGGTAGATGAAATAGTATAGGAGAATGGTAGATGAAAACTGGTAAGTGAAACTGGTAGATGAAATAGTATAGGAGAATGGTAGATGGAATAGTAGCAAATAGTACCATAATTTCTCCTATAAATAGGCCCTTCCATTTCAATTCAAAACACACACCTTCAGTTTCTCTTCTCTCCTTTCCTCAAAACTTCTCTTGCTCCGGCGTTAGGGCTCTGAGATTCTAGGTCTTTCTTCCTTAGCCTAGATCCAAGGTAAGAATACTATGCCCCTTTTCTGTGCCATTCAGATTTTTAAAAGTTATTTTCTTAAGTATGCTCTGTGGTTGCGGCTTTGGCCGATCTTCCACATCAGAAAAACTGTCCTTAGCTACCTATATGTTGTTTTGATTCTCTGATTACCGAAATAGAATGTAAACTGTGAAGAATACATGTCTAGGAAAGTTCTGGCTAAGGAAAGACATGGTTGTTAAGTGTGTCCATTGGGACTCTCCACTCTTTCCTGGGAACTTACCTGGTGTACTCTTTTACAGATTATATTCTCTATTTCTGGTATGAATAGTACCTGTACGTATGAATAGTAACCGTATGTATGAATAGTAACCGTACATATGAATAGTAACTATACGTATAAATAAATAGTAACTATATATAAATAGTATTTATATGTATTTTTGAATAGTACATATACGTGTACATTTTTATATATATTTTTGAAAAGTACACGTACGTATACGTGATTATATGTATTAAAGAATTATATTAATTGAATCCATTAAATGTAATTGTGTAGATTTAAAGAAGATATAGTAACTTGGATTTCAGGTGAGTAGCTAACCTACTTGGATACTTATTTAATTATATGAATAGTCCAAGTAATTTACATATTCAGAGTATATCTACTATTACCTTTGACTGAATATTTTAATTAATATGGCTGTGTGCCGAATATGATTATGGTCATATGCTATGGCTGTGTGCCGAATGTGAATATGGCTGTGTGCCGAATATGATTATGGTCATATTTATGGCTGTGTGCCGAATGTGAAAATGGCTGTGTGCCGAATATGAATATGGCTGTGTGCCAAATATGATTATGGTCATATGCTATGGCTGTATGCCAAATGTGGAGATAGCTGTGTGCCGAATATGATTATGGTCATATTCTATGGCTGTTTGTCGATTATAAGTATGATATGATTTTACTTATGCATTTTATACATATACTTGTGTATTGTTAATCACTTGATGATTATCTGTAATTAAGTTTCTATCCTTGTAACGTTATCTATTCATTGAGATTATTATCTCATATTGTGGTGGATATATTTTTTTTCAGATCCTGAGATTAACGAAAAACATCTGTCTGAGCAGTAGCGCAAGTTCAATATCCTAACCCTCTTTGCTTCAAGGGTTGGTGTTTATTTGAATTAAAGCTGTTTCTTCAGTTTTAAATTCTAGAAAGCTCTGCAGTCAAATAGGACATCTAGGAGGAAGTGGTTATTGTACATAATTATGTTATTACAGTACTTTAAGTTTACTGTATGTTTTGTAAGATTGTAGCTTATTAAGTAAAATCAGAGTATTTAACTAAGATAAGTCTTTGTTATATTATTACTCTCACATTTTAGAATGATTATTATATGGAGCTAAAAGCATAGGCTTACAACTAGAGAGTATCTCTAGGTTGTGCCGGTCACGTACCATTTTGAGGGTCGTGACAAAGTTGGTATCAGAGGATTGGGTTTTTAGGTCTCCTATTGGCTACAGAGCAAAAGGTGTCTTCGGTAGACCCTCCCCTATTATTGTGAACCGCGGCACAATCATAGGATGAGGTTCCACAGAAGGCAGCATAGGATGTCATTAATATTCCTTTGGTGTCATACTCCTTAATTAGTATTGCGCTCTAAGGTATTCTTAATATCTAAAGGTGTTTGCTAAATCTGTGTAGATTTTGACACCTTTAATGGCAAGAGGAAGACCATCTAATCAAGGTAGGCGTTTGGGCTCTAGAAGAGTGCCAACACCTTCCTCCTCAGTGAATGCATCACAAGAAAGCAGTGAACGTACTGAGACTGTAGGTGCTGATGAGATACCTCCTCCAAATGATCCATTTCTAAGGGCTATGTTCAATACTATCCAAGAACGAATGGATAGAATGGAGGCAATGATAATAGGGCAATCTATTCTGAACAATTCCCCAGTGGCACCTCAAACAAATACGCAAGCACCTCTTCCCCAACAAGAGGAGATTTTGACAGAAAAACAACTTACAAGCTTCCTAAAGCTCAAACCTCCATCATTCTCTGGAGAAGATCCAAATGAAGACCCAAGAAAATTCTTGGATGGTATTGAAAAGGCCTGCACAGCTTTGGGATGTTCAAGTGTCCGGAAAGTGGCATTAGCTGTTTACCAATTGAATGGAGTTGCTGAAGAATGGTGGAACAGCTTTAAAGGGGGTAGAGCTAGTAATGCCCCACCAGTGGAATGGGAAGAATTTGAGAGGATGTTCATGGAAAGATTCCTCCCTCAAAGTGTACGAGGCGCAAAAACCCAAGAATTTGAAACTCTCAAGCAAGGGTCTATGTCGATCCACGATTATAACACTAAATTCATACAGCTCTCTCGATTTGCAGCTAACAAAAATCTAGATGAAAGAGAAAAGATAAGGAGATTTGTCATGGGCCTTCGCCCCTTTTTAAGACAACTTGTGGGGACCCAAATCGAAACATATCCTTCTTATGCCGCAATGATAAGTACTGCAAGATTCATGGAAATGGCAGAAGAGGTGAAGGGTGAACAAAGAACGAAGAAAAAGTGAGGACGGGAAGAAAAGCCCTACAATAGCTCAGCAGGAGCACCAAAGCCGCCAAATCCAGGCCAATCAAATCCTATAGCATTTTCGGGGCAAACTATTGCATCATCCAGTGTAGTACAACCGAGTTTCAATCAAAGGAGGGATGATCAAGCACCAATTCAACAAAGGCATGCTAAGCCTATGTGCCCGCAATGTAGGAAGTTTCATTCGGGAATATGTTATAAAGAGAGCAAAATTTGCTACCATTGTGGTCAAGCGGGTCACTTTGCAAGGGAATGTCCACAATTACTTATTGGGGCTAGGTCTACACAACCATCATATCCTCAAGCAATGACAACATCAGCTAGTGTAGCTCATTCATCTGCAGGAAGGGGTGGACTAGGAAGAGGAGCCGGAAGAGGAGCAGGAGGAAGAGGGCAGCAGTCTTTTAATCATGGTCCAGCTAGGGTGTTTGCTCTTACCAGACAAGACGCCCAAGCATCTAATGCTGTTGTCACAGGTATTTTGACCATTTACTCACATAAAGCTCATGTATTATTTGACCCTGGATCTACCCATTCATATGTATCTCCAAATTTTGTTAAATACATCCTTAAGAAACCGATAAGTTTAGAACAACCGTTTCTTGTGTCTACCCCTATGGGAGAAAGGGTTCTAATAGAGAAAAAGTATAAAGAATGTAGTGTGGTTGTAGGAGGGCTAGAAACTGTGGCAGATCTTATGATCCTTGATATGATAGATTTTGATGTACTTTTAGGCATGGATTGGTTGGCTTCATGCCACGCAACCCTCGATTGTCATAGTAAATCCATAAAAATTTCTATGCCCGGAGAAGCCATATTTGTATTCCAGGGAGACCAAAGTAGGACACCGCATAACTTGATCTCCCTAATGGGCGCCCAACGATTATTGAGAAAATGGTGCAGAGGGTTCTTAGCCTTCGTACAAGACGTAGAGAAGGAAAAGCTCAAACCTGAAGATGTGCCAATTGTGAGAGAGTTTTTAGACGTGTTTCCAGACGAATTACCAGGACTACCCCCGGATCGAGAAATTGAGTTCAATGTAGATCTGGCACCAGAAACTCAACCTATCTCAATTCCACCTTACAGAATGGCACCGACTGAGCTGAAAGAACTCAAGGAACAACTGCAGGATCTTCTAGATAAGGGTTTCATAAGACCCAGTTATTCCCCGTGGGGTGCCCCTGTTCTCTTCGTAAAGAAGAAAGATGGATCAATGAGACTTTGCATTGATTACAGGCAACTGAATAGGGTCACTATAAAAAATAAGTACCCTCTGCCTCGTATAGATGATCTCTTTGATCAGTTGCAGGGAGCTAAGCATTTTTCTAAGATTGACTTGAGGTCTGGTTATCACCAACTCAAGGTCAAAAAGGCAGATATACCCAAGACAGCATTTCGTACTAGGTATGGACATTACGAGTTCACAGTTATGTCTTTCGGACTAACAAATGCCCCGGCAGCTTTCATGGATCTCATGAACCGGGTATTTAAACCATACCTTGATCGATTTGTCATAGTATTTATAGATGATATATTAGTTTACTCAAGGAGCTCGGAGGAGCACGAGCAACATCTTCGTATGGCATTGCAGAAGCTGAGAGAACATCAACTTTATGCGAAGTTCTCAAAGTGTGAGTTCTGGATTGACCGAGTAACCTTCTTAGGTCATGTGATTTCAAAAGATGGCATACAGGCAGACCCAAGCAAGGTTGAAGCAATCAAGATGTGGCCGAGACCTACTTCGGTAACAGAAATTCGGAGCTTCCTAGGATTGGCTGGTTATTACCGACGTTTCATCCAGGACTTTTCAAAGATAGCTGCCCCTCTCACACAGCTAACACGAAAGAATGTAAAGTATCAGTGGGATGATGAATGCGAGAAGAGTTTCTTACAACTTAAGCTGCGGTTGGTTACAGCGCCAATACTTGTATTACCATCCGGACCAGGAGGGTTCACGGTATATTGTGACGCCTCTCGAATAGGACTTGGTTGTGTCCTCATGCAGAATGGTAAAGTGATAGCATATGCCTCCAGACAACTCAAGAAACATGAGCAGAATTACCCGACACATGACCTAGAAATGGCAGCGGTTGTGTTTGCACTTAAGATATGGCGGCACTATCTCTATGGGGAAAAGTGTGAAATATTCACTGATCATAAGAGCTTTAAATATATCTTTGATCAGCGTGACCTTAATTTACGACAAAGGCGGTGGATGGAATTGATGAAGGATTATGATTGCAATATCCTATACCACCCT
Source organism: Biancaea sappan (assembly GCA_037074585.1). NCBI lineage: Eukaryota > Viridiplantae > Streptophyta > Magnoliopsida > Fabales > Fabaceae > Biancaea > Biancaea sappan. The sequence goes on along the minus strand of CM073501.1, from coordinate 26,078,138 downwards.
GGAAAAGCAAATGTGGTAGCAGATGCCTTAAGTAGAAAATCCTCAGGTACTCTTGCACATATAACTGAGGTAAGAAAGCCCTTAGTACAGGAGTTACAAGAATTAGAGTCTCGTGGGGTATACTTTGAGATATCTGACTCTGGCATGTTCTTGGCTCACGTTAAGGCTAAATCTTCCTTATCCGACCATATTCGTCTATTTCAGAAGGATGACCCAGAATTGGCCAAGATCATGGACAAGGTACACAGTGGAGATACCCAAGAGTTTACACTTGATGACACAGGCACACTTTGGTTTAAAAATCGATTGTGTGTTCCTAATATGCCGGCTCTGAGGAGAGAGATTATGGAGGAAGGACATAACACGGCATACACAGTTCACCCTGGTATGGCCAAGATGTACCAAGACTTGAAACAAATTTACTGGTGGGATGGAATGAAGTGCGACGTGGCAGATTTTGTATCAAGATGTTTAACTTGTCAGCAAGTTAAAGCTGAACACCTGAGATCGGCAGGGAAACTTCAGTAAATTAAAATTCCTGAGTGGAAATGGGAAGATGTGACGATGGACTTCGTAGTAGGATTACCACATTCTTCTAGTGGCTATGATTCTATCTGGGTCATCGTTGACCGGTTAACTAAGACGGCCCAATTTATACCGGTTAAGACAACATATAGTGTGTCTAGACTGGCTGAGCTCTACATTAAAGAAGTTGTGAAGTTACATGGAGTTCCTTTGACGATTATCTCCGATCGTGGGCCACAATTCACGTCCCGATTTTGGAGAACTTTTCAGGAAGCCCTTGGCACCAGAGTAAACCTTAGTACGGCTTTTCACCCGCAGACTGACGGACAAACAGAGCGGACCATTCAGACTTTGGAAGACATGTTGAGGGCATGCATCCTTGACTTTGGTGGAAGCTGGGAAAAGCACCTTCCGCTAGTGGAGTTTGCCTACAACAACAGTTACCAATCAAGTATCAAGATGGCACCTTATGAGGCCTTATATGGTCGCCGGTGTCGATCACCGATTGGATGGTTCGAGATGGGTGAGGTAAAACTCCTGGGACCCGATTTAGTGCAAGAAGCAATCACCAAGGTAAGAGTTATCCGAGAACGGATGTTAGCAGCCCAGAATAGGCAGAAAGCCTATGCTGACCATAGACGAAGAGACTTAGAGTTCATCATTGGAGACATGGTGTTTCTCAAGGTTTCACCCATGAAAGGCATAATGAGGTTTGGGAAGAAAGGGAAATTAAGCCCCAGGTATATTGGACCTTATGAGATCCTAGAGAGAATAGGCAATGTTGCCTACAAGCTAGCCTTACCCACAGAATTAGGGGGAATCCACCCCGTCTTCCATGTGTCTATGTTAAGGAAGTACCTTCCTGACCCTTCACATGTACTTCATCAAGATACCCTCCAATTAGATGAAGATTTGTCATACGAGGAAGTACCGATAGCTATCCTGGATAGCCAGATTAAGAAGCTCCGATCTAGAGAGATTCCATCGATAAAAGTACTATGGCGGAATCAGACTCACGAGGAGGCCACATGGGAAGCCGAGGCTGATATGCGAATTAGATACCCACATCTATTTGAATCTTCAAGGTAATTTAAATTCGGGGACCGAATTTTTTTTAAGGGGGGTAGAATGTAATACCCATTATTTTTTTTAAGTTATAAGTATTTAAGAATTTCGATAAATTTATTTTGAAGAAAATAAATTCCCTATCAGTTTAATTTTTGTATACTCGTTTGTGCATATTGTTGAAAATATAAATTTTTAATTATAGATTCTATAAATTGTGGGATATAATGGATGATATGATATGGAATTAATCCCATTAAGTAAATATACAGTTCAAAAGTGGAATCTAGAATGAAAACTGGTAAGTGAGACTGGTAGATGAAATAGTATAGGAGAATGGTAGATGAAAACTGGTAAGTGAAACTGGTAGATGAAATAGTATAGGAGAATGGTAGATGGAATAGTAGCAAATAGTACCATAATTTCTCCTATAAATAGGCCCTTCCATTTCAATTCAAAACACACACCTTCAGTTTCTCTTCTCTCCTTTCCTCAAAACTTCTCTTGCTCCGGCGTTAGGGCTCTGAGATTCTAGGTCTTTCTTCCTTAGCCTAGATCCAAGGTAAGAATACTATGCCCCTTTTCTGTGCCATTCAGATTTTTAAAAGTTATTTTCTTAAGTATGCTCTGTGGTTGCGGCTTTGGCCGATCTTCCACATCAGAAAAACTGTCCTTAGCTACCTATATGTTGTTTTGATTCTCTGATTACCGAAATAGAATGTAAACTGTGAAGAATACATGTCTAGGAAAGTTCTGGCTAAGGAAAGACATGGTTGTTAAGTGTGTCCATTGGGACTCTCCACTCTTTCCTGGGAACTTACCTGGTGTACTCTTTTACAGATTATATTCTCTATTTCTGGTATGAATAGTACCTGTACGTATGAATAGTAACCGTATGTATGAATAGTAACCGTACATATGAATAGTAACTATACGTATAAATGAATAGTAACTATATATAAATAGTATTTATATGTATTTTTGAATAGTACATATACGTGTACATTTTTATATATATTTTTGAAAAGTACACGTACGTATACGTGATTATATGTATTAAAGAATTATATTAATTGAATCCATTAAATGTAATTGTGTAGATTTAAAGAAGATATAGTAACTTGGATTTTAGGTGAGTAGCTAACCTACTTGGATACTTATTTAATTATATGAATAGTCCAAGTAATTTACATATTCAGAGTATATCTACTATTACCTTTGACTGAATATTTTAATTAATATGGCTGTGTGCCGAATATGATTATGGTCATATGCTATGGCTGTGTGCCGAATGTGAATATGGCTGTGTGCCGAATATGATTATGGTCATATTTATGGCTGTGTGCCGAATGTGAAAATGGCTGTGTGCCGAATATGAATATGGCTGTGTGCCAAATATGATTATGGTCATATGCTATGGCTGTATGCCAAATGTGGAGATAGCTGTGTGCCGAATATGATTATGGTCATATTCTATGGCTGTTTGTCGATTATAAGTATGATATGATTTTACTTATGCATTTTATACATATACTTGTGTATTGTTAATCACTTGATGATTATCTGTAATTAAGTTTCTATCCTTGTAACGTTATCTATTCATTGAGATTATTATCTCATATTGTGGTGGATATATTTTTTTTCAGATCCTGAGATTAACGAAAAACATCTGTCTGAGCAGTAGCGCAAGTTCAATATCCTAACCCTCTTTGCTTCAAGGGTTGGTGTTTATTTGAATTAAAGCTGTTTCTTCAGTTTTAAATTCTAGAAAGCTCTGCAGTCAAATAGGACATCTAGGAGGAAGTGGTTATTGTACATAATTATGTTATTACAATACTTTAAGTTTACTGTATGTTTTGTAAGATTGTAGCTTATTAAGTAAAATCAGAGTATTTAACTAAGATAAGTCTTTGTTATATTATTACTCTCACATTTTAGAATGATTATTATATGGAGCTAAAAGCATAGGCTTACAACTAGAGAGTATCTTTAGGTTGTGCCGGTCACGTACCATTTTGAGGGTCGTGACATATATATATATATATATATATGAGTGCACGGGGAAGGGAAGAAAGAAAGAGAAAAAAAGAAAGAAAGAGAAGAGAGAAAGAGAAAAGAGAGAGAAGGACAAAATAGAAAAGAAGAAGGAGGAGAAGAGAGAAGACTAGAAAGAAGGGATTTAAGGCTCGTTCTTCATAAGGTAGTTAGTCTTCCATAAAAGTATGATTAGTTATGATTTATGATATTTTTGTGCATAATCAGTTTTTTTTACAGAATTGTATTTATAAATCTTGTTCTACATAGTGAACAAGAGAAATTTAATTGTTATCAATGTGATATTTGTGATGTTATGCTTTTATGGCTGAAATGATCTGTTCATGTATTTACATGTTTTTAATAAAGTGACTAGCTACTGAGATATTTTATATCTCACTTTTAGAAAATTGATCATTTCAGGAAAAAGAGCAAAAGGAAAGGCTTTGATGATATTAATGATGAGATTGAAGTGTAGAAATATATTTTATAGTAGTTTATGATTCAAATATGTAAAGATAATAACAAATATTATGTAAATTATTTTTGTATGTATTCAAGCTCAGATATAATTAATGAGAATCTTGTAAATTTTCTGCAAGGTTACTATTCACATAAATAGTAAAATTCGTGAATAGTGAAATCTATAATTATTTGAAAGAAAATTATTCAGAAAATTATCCAATAAACCGATTTAAAGAAAAATTATTATTCTTAAAGAAAAGAAAAAATCGGGGTGTTACATATTTGGTGTCATTGCATCCATTCATGACACCTAACATAAATGAAAATGTGTGGGAAAGCAGATGATTGGTCTTCTGCAAGATGTGAAATATTGAGAGAGGGTTAACCTCTGGAATACACTCATTGAGGGTCGATATACAATGGGTAGAGTGGTAAAATATGGCAAGCATTACATTTGTTTGATTGCATATTGGTAATCTATTTGTGGTTATTTGCTTTGTATTTGAATAATTTCCATTGGTGACGGTATTTATACTTGTGCACTATAATCATTTTTCTACACAGTCAATTGCTCACTGAGTTTTGATGAACTTATACTTTCTGTGATTACTCTTTTCAGATACGTAGATTGGAGAAGAGGAGTTTCCGCTGGAAAGTTAGCGGCTCTTTTGGAGTTATACTTCTCTTTATGTCGGTGGGTTCATGGAACCAAGTTTTGATAACTGTAGGATAATGCTCTGTAGTCTGTTAGGCCACCTAGGCTTGGGGTAAGAAACTGTACATTATAAATTCGGCTGTAATTTATCTTTGTACTGTTCATGCTGCGCTCTAATATTGTAAGATTTTCTATACATATGTGTATGTATAATATTCTACTTTTATGATAATAACTAACTTGTATACTACTAGTTGTGGATAATTAAGACTGTTTGATACAGTATTGGAATGTTCACGCTTGTTAAATGGGTTTGATTTTCGGGGCGTGACAATCAAAGCCTAAATTCATAGGATCTACTATGGATTCGTATAATGTAGAATCAATTCCCAAAGCTAATGATGAGTTTTTGTGTGTATACTACCCATATATTGTAAGTTGTCACCTTTTTTTGGCTTCATTAGTTGATTTTAATTAAATAGTTTTTGGCAAAGAATATTTTTAGATCATATTCAAATAGAATTGCATTACAACTTTATATTAAATTAATTTTTCTCTTTTTATTTATATCTTTTTTGCTGATTATAAAATTAATATATGCTCAAATAATTGTGCTTAAATATTGCATGGTCAATTTAGTGAGATTTTTAGTTATATTATTATATGCTTAAAATTTAACCCAAAAAAATATGGAATCAAATCTCAATTAATGACTTTGGCAATTGTAATACTATGAACGTCATACATGAAAAATTAAAGATCTAATAATGACGCCCACCAAAATGATAACAATTGACAACTTATCCATAGCTCCATCATAGAGAACACCAAAATAGTAACAACTGGGAACATCATAAATAAAAATTAAAAATTAACATATTCTACGTCCTAATAAAGAAACTGCATAACAAAAAGGTCATTGCATCCATCTTCTGTTCACTTCTCAATCTTAATTGTCTTCTTCACATTAGAAGATAGTTGAGTGTTAAAATTTTCATTTCATGTAAGATCAACAGCCACATCCGATACAACACATAATTCTTTTATATAGGTATTTCCAGTAGGTGTAACTTCCTCATAATTAATGCCAAATTCAAACTGATCTGTGTTAGAGGTAACCTACATTTGGAAAACACATTATATTATAAATATAATATATTTTTTGTTAAAATAAAGCAATCAAAATAAATAAATAAGTATAATAATTATATACCTTTTGATTAGTTTCACCAATGGTCTAACTATCATCCATAGTCTCATAATTCATAATCATGTCTTGGAAAACAGAATAAGCTCTTATCAAATGATCATTATCGTTCATTTTCTATGCCAAGATAACATCACTGTAGCTCCTGGCATTTCTATCACCAACTTTAATCTTGAAAATAAATTTTCTTCCCAAGAACTTGTCAAAACACTCTAGAACTTTGTTAATGTCACCAAAAGTCCAAAATAAAAAACATATGTAAGTATGTATATAATGATATTACTTGATTAAATGATAAAAGAGTAATTGAACAATAGCGTATATATGTGATCACAAAATTCACTTACAATACATTGCAGAAATCGAGATACCTCTCTCTCAAATACTACAAATACCGCACTCCCACTACTATCAATCACCTTGAGTTCCACTTGAATCTATATAATTACATCTCAATTCAATACTTTAATTAAATAAAAGGGAAAAAAAGTAAGTCTCTTTTATCTTGGCTCCATGGATGTCACAACATATATCATTCAAAAAGAAAAGAAGGGAAAAATAAATCTCTTTACCTTGGGATAGTGGATGTCACAATGCACCTACACTTATCACAATAGAACCCTAAACCATCAGGAGAAACCTTTTTTGTGCATTTATGGCAAAAAGTGTAAAATCAATCTTTTTGAGTTTCTATACTAATCACAATTACCATTGTTACACATGTAGTTTCCTTCAATATTTGAAAGAAGCATGTGTTAAAAAGTAAAATGAAATAGGGATTTTTATAACTTAGAAATCGGTAAAAAGTACTTACAACACGACAATTTCTAATTTCATCGATAGTCATTCTATTCTCTATCTACAAGAGACCAATACCAGTTGAATCCCATATCGTATAGATAGTTGAGTAGGACGTTGACTTGCTAAATCACCATTATTTTTCATCCAACAACACCAAAAGGATCACAACAGTTACAAAAGTTAATGAAAACATACCAAATAAACAAATAAACCAAATACATAATATAAAAGTAATATTTTAATCACTAACTATTCAAAGAGATCTTTGCACTCTTGAATTTCAGGATTTATAAGAAGCCTTGTAACATATAACAAATTTGAAATCCTCCTCATACCTAATAATAGAAAAAAAATGTAGTGTCAAATCTACTTCTAATTAAATGTACAATCATACTTATTTCCTTTAAAAAATTTATATTACTATAAAATAAAAGAGAAATTATCAAACAATAAAAATAATAACATTATTATACAACAAATAACTACCATATAACATATGCCAAAAAAAAAAAAGCTTATACTCACAAGTATAATCACGGATCTTACACTATTGCATAACAACAACTGTTGGGCTTGAACCATCCTTAGCCAGATGAGAATCAAGCTCGTCTGTGAAGCTCCCCCGCAATGTGCATATCAGCTTGTTACCTCTACAAAAACAACAAAGACATCAAATACAAATATCAAACAAAATAGTAACGAAAATTAAAAACAAATATAAGTACTTGGCATCCTCCAATTCCAATTCCATGTGCTTATTTTTTGTCTCGTTCTAGTTGAACACAATCTCAATTTAACTATATATACTCAATTTTCTGATGACATCTATATATTTACAACAAAAAAAGGAATAAATAAATATGGAAAATCACTTAATTAAAAAAGTATGATTGTACATAGTAACAATTAAAATCATACCTACTAAGAAGTTTTCATCTACACGTTGCAATAAGATGTCTTCAATAGAACAAAATCAAAATCATACATCCCTATGGAAGAATCGTCCGTAAGCAAATGTAACTTTGTAGACTAATGGAAATGGATATTATATGCATGCTTAGTTGTTCAATAGGATCAACTGTCATGATCAACATCGAACTGAGTGATAAAATAGACATTGCCCTCAATCAGAATATCCTTAAATTTACACAGAAGCGCTCTCCTAATTGTTGTATGGATGCGATAACCATACAAAATAATGAAACAATCAATTAGACACAATGCTTAAACATTGAACCACATATATAACATACCATTGCATCTTCCAACACCATTTCAACCCTATTAACCTCATCTAGTTGATTAAACCCACGAACTTTCCATAAACGTATGACACGAACCTTGATCTTCCAGCTTTGATGCAATGGGCAAATTTGCTTCACATAATCCATTTTCATAGCCATCAAGAAACACACCGAAAAAAAAAAGAAAATGAAGGCACAAAATAAACTCAGTGAAAAGCTTATAAGAGAGTTCAAGAATGAAGAAGGAAACTAAAAGCCAAAGAAAAAGAATGAAAAACATTTATATAATGATAAGAGAGTATGTGTGAGTGTTGGTGTATTGGGTTTTTACACTATCAAAAAAGAAAATTAATTGGATAACTTAAAGGTGAATCATTATTTTGTATTTTCTAATGTAGAAACTAAGAGTAAAATAAAAGAGGATGATTTTATGAAGCCAACATGGATAAGATGGATAACTTGACAAGCTAAGTAAGCCGTAACAAATAAGAGAGGTGAAACTGCTTTATTATATATGTATATATGTATATATATATATATATTGATTTTCACCCTGTCGATTGCACAGAATAAAATGTACTTTAGAAATAAAAAGGAATAAAAATAAAATTGAAAAGAGCAAATACACAATTCAATTTTTAATATATGTACTTAATAAAATTTTAGTGGTTAAATTTACAAAATTTACAATTCGTTAAATATTAATTTTTTTATTATCAATCATATAAACTCCAACAACCAATGGTATATTTATTTTATTTTGACAAACTAACTTAATATATATTCGTGACTTTTATTATTTTACAAAAGTAATTTATGCAAAAAAAGAATGACTTCAAATATTGAAGTTTAAAAAACATATATGGTAATCTTGAAATATCTTTTTTTTAAAATTTAATTAAGAAGGGAATGTGAAATCAAGTAATAAGGCATTTGGATTGCAGAATCTGACATACTTGAAAATAATCACATTTTTAATAATATGATTTTTATGGACGTGAAATCACATTCTTAAAAACATGATATCCTCATTTTCAATTCATCATAAATAATCAAGAAAATTTTCCTTATATAATTCTTAATTTAACACTTTCAAGTTTTATCAATAATATTTGACAATTTTTTAAAACTATTTGAAAACACATGTATAGCAAAGATGGAAACGAAGGTTTATAAAGGCCATTTTTGCTTTTTTAAACCTGAGACCCAAGCTGGGTCTTTCTTTTTTTCAAATTAATATATTAATTCAAATTAAGCCAAGTTATTATAGTAAAAAAAGTTAAGATCAAGGTTACTTTCAATTTTTTTGATAAATAAATAATAAAATTAGAATAAAATAAAAAAGAAAATTATAATTTACGATGTGAATCATTTGTCAACATTTTTGGACGAAATGACAACATACCATAAATAGACTAAACGAATGACAGAAATTAAAATTAAAAAAAAAGATCTTCTTTTTGTACAAAAAAGATTTCATGAGATTAACAATTGAAAGTTTTGTGAAGGTAATTAATTCATGAAAAATAATTATATTTCTCTTTTTTAGAACTTAAACAAGATGTGAAATTTTATCGTTTTCTTATATTTCAGCCCAAAAAAACTCCAAACATACGGCGAATCTCGCCTGTTGAGTACGAGACGATAAGAGAGCTGTCTCTGAGAGACAATGTCATTTCGACTTCTTAGCTTCGTTCCAAAGTTGAAGACTTGAAGTAGTTGCTCCATTTCCTCTCTGTATGCGAGAGGAAGTACACCATCTCACCGCCATGCCCAACTACCACCAGCTCCACGCATCTCTTCGCTCCACTCACTCCTCTTCTTCCTCTCAATCTTTGACCTCAAAGATTCTCCTCCTCCTCACCCTTCTTCCCGTGTCCTTGGCCGCCATAGCCTTTGTTCTTCAATGGCGAGGTGGCATCAGCGATCCAGCCACCCTTTTGACTCCTCCTGGCTCCCATCACTTCCCTGGCATGGACCCATCCCCTCTTTCCTCCGTTTCCCACCACTCGTCCTCGGATTGTGTCAATCTTGGTCGAAGTTCGTCCCCTTCGTATCCGTATTTCAACAACTGGAAGTTTGATTATGGGGCTAATCTGAAACCCAAGGTTTTTATTTAGTTTCACTGTGCATTTTGAGATTGATTTGCTTTATGGATCGGTTTTGGCTTTTGCTGAATTAAAATCTGGAGTGATCCTCTGTGCTCGAATGTGGGTCCCATTCGACTACTGCTTCAACTTTGATGCCAAAATTTGGGTTTATGGTTTTTCTATTTTGGGATCGAATCATGTTTAGTTGTCTTCTATGTTCTGAACTTGATTAAATTCTGCTAGTACAAGTGTTTACGGTTATATGAAGTGTAATTTAATTTTTTTTTGCTTTAATAGATCATGGAAGTGAAACTTGACTAGATGAAGATCATTATAGTGTTGATCTGGTATAATATGGTTTTGAGTATTTTAATGGTAGGTTTACTCTGCACTCAGATGCTCAAAGTTGGAAAGCTAGTTTAAGGGTTGCAATTATGACTAGATTGAATAAAAGGAATGGTTTATCTTTGACAAATCCACGGGAAACTTTTCAATGATCTGTTTGATGAATTATTTATGAGTTACTTTAGGATTGGAATTGGTACCGGTGATGAGAAACATGAAGATTTTACTAAATATCAAATTGATCTACTGTTATTATATTCAAGCAATTCTATCTTACAAATTTTGTCGAAGTGTAGCTATTGATTTAATTTGAATTTTTCTTTCTGATGTGTAGATCTGTGTTACAACTAGTACGTCGGCAGGGCTAGATCAGATTCTACCTTGGATGTTTTATCACAAAGTTATGGGAGTAACTAACTTTTTCCTTTTCGTGGAGGGGAAGGCTGCTTCGCCTGAAGTATCAAAAGTCCTGGAGTCTATTCCTGTAAGCTCAAAAATTCAGTAATCTATTCTATTATATTCAGCATTTACTTCTTTTTATCTGTTTTGCTCTCATTCATTCTCGCCCTAGTAATATTACTCTACTTTTGTTTATGTTAATTACTTAGGGCGTAAAGGTTATATATAGAACAAGAGAGCTGGAAGAACAACAGGCTAAAAGGTTAATTGATTTTATCATTTCATATGGATTCTTCTTTTTTGAATTTAATATTGCAATAGTAACTGTGTTCTCTATTTAGGTATGCAGGATGCTTTTCAGCATTCTATATTGAGATTCCATAATCAGTATTCAGTCTTCTTCTAATTTGGTTCATGATTCTCATATTGTATGTTTTCATGCTTAGTGCTATAAAATTTAGATTTTTCTGGCCCAGGTTTTATTGTACTGTATATGTTATTGTGGCATCCGCATCTTCATCTTCTTTTTGTCTTTGATTCTCTGGTATTCTTATTAATGCTAAACTAATTCTTAAATTCTTCATTTTTTGGTTGCATCAGCCGTATCTGGAATGAGACTTGGCTGTCAGGTTTCTTTTATAAACCATGCAATTATGAACTATTTGTGAAGCAATCTCTTAATATGGAGATGGCTATTGTTATGGCAAGGGTATGTCAGACTGTTGTTACTTTTTGCACAAATTGCTACTTTTTCATTTTTTGATGGTTAGATGTTATTTTTTTCATTTTTTGATGGTTAGATGTTATTTGCTTGATCAAATTATTTCTTGCTTATTGAAACATTAGGATGCTGGTATGGACTGGATTCTTCATCTTGATACAGATGAATTAATACACCCAGCTGGTGCACGGGAATATTCTTTGAGACAGTTGCTGCTTGATGTTCCAGGAAATGTTGATATGGTCATATTTCCAAATTATGTGAGTAGAATTTTCAGATCTTCTTAATTTCTTTAGGTTTTGTGTATAGTTATCACATATGAAATTTAGAGAGATGGCTAAAATGTTGGCCTCAACGTTGCAACTAAAGCTGATGTCTATGTTGTTTAGGAAAGCAGTATTGAACGAGATGATGTCAAAGAACCTTTTAGTGAGGTAAGTCCCCGAAACTATCCAATGTCCTTGCTTCATTCATGTATAACTTATTCACTTAATAGGATCCTGGATTAAATGATTTAGCATTGGTATAATTATATCAGGCACCTTCGTATATGTAAACTTTTCTATCTGTGCTATCTCTTTTCTTCAACCAATTATGCTGATGATTTGTATTAATCCAGAGTACATGGAGAAAAGGCACTGGATTATCTGGATCTGTAGATCTAACCTGCTATTATCTGTAATTACATAACAAGTTTATAATCTCAATGTACTAGAAGCTGAGTAAACTGATCTTTTGATGGAGCATCTGACGTATTAGAAGCATTTATATATTTTTCTTTACCATTTTGCTTGAAGCCTGAAGGTCATTTAGAGCTTTTTTGCTTCTGTTCTCTTACCAGTAAATTTCAAAAGTTTTTTTCATATATATGGAGCCATTATCATGGTTTAGTTGAGTTACATCCTATAGAGTCCACAGATAAGGGTTTCTTAGTTGAAGTGCTGCTTTGGGTCATTTGATATTACATTTTTTACTAATGCTTCAAGGTTCAAATTTTATGTTATGGCATCCAAAGATGTGTTCAAATTTGAGCTGACTTAATTTACAGAAATGAGGTTTGTGTTCATATATATTTAGTGATAGAATATGTTGTCCAAAAATGCATTTATACTCAGATAGAAATTAAGAAATGATTTGCATTACCAGTATTAAAGCATTGGCAAAAATTAACTTGGTATTGAGATTCTTGGAGGCTTGCACATCTCTTTGGCAATGTACTTGAGCTTCCCAGTTTCCAACTCTAGTATCTGCCAGGCAATAGATTAAGGTTTTCTCTGCCTTTGTTATCTCCATGGTTTCAGGAGATTTTTATATGCTAGGATCAGAATACCAATGGTCTTTAATTCAATGCTAGCCTCACCCAAACAGAATTTGTGGTGGATATCTTGCAGGATACTTTTGTATGATTCCAATCGTAACTTTCATGAAGGGCTTAACTTGAGTAGTCTCTTTGCCAGAAAGAGAGAGAGAGAGAGAGATAGAAGTAGTCAAAGCTTCCTTCTTCTTCTTCATTTTTTTTTTTGGGGTTTGTTGATTAGATTAAAATCTTTTAGTAAATGAGATATCTAAAGAGTTGGTCATTGATAGAGCTCAATGGCGTCGTGCGATCCATGTAGCCGACCCCACTTAGTGGGATAAGGCTATGTTGTTGTTGTTGTTGTTGTTGATTAGATTAAAAGTCAAAACTGAAATCTATAACCAACTCTTAGCAGCATCATACTTTGATATGCAACACAGTTAATAGGATTAAGTTGTTTTCAACTGAAACATTTGATATGACGTCATAAGGATTGTATACTTGTAATCACATCCTTTGTTAATTTATTTATTTCTACAAGTCTTTTTCTACCTTATCAATTCATCCATAGATGCGATTGAGGCCTATTTACTGATGAGAGAATCTGTCAAGTGATATTTTGGTTTTCTCATTAAGCACAAAGTTGCATTTCCGTGCATGTTCTTGTACTTTGGCTGATATTCCAGAACTTAATCAAGATTTTAGAGCGGTTCTACTTTGAAGCAGGCTTTTTTTGCCATTGACGATTGTTTGATTGTGGAACCAGGTAACAATGTTTAAGAGGAATTATGACCATCTTCCAAAAGATACATACTTTGGCATGTATAAAGAATCTACTCGTTCTAATCCAAACTACTTCCTGACATATGGAAATGGAAAATCAGTTGCTAGAATACAAGATCATCTTCGTCCTAATGGTGCACACAGATGGCACAATTATATGAAAACCCCGAAGTAAAATCATTTTTAGTTCATATAGCACCTTTGTATCCCTTAATTTTTTTTTATTTGTCTTATTATGTTTTCAATACCATGATAGTACTCCTGAATTATGTCAGTGAAATAAAATTGGAAGAGGCTGCTGTTTTACATTACACATATGCAAAATTCTCAGACTTAACTTCTAGACGTGATCGCTGTGGCTGCAAACCTACAAAAGAAGATGTCAAAAGATGCTTCATGTTGGAATTTGACAGAGCTGTGAGTTCAGGATTTCTGTTTTACACACACATATATAGTCAGTTAATCACGTGTGTTGCATAGCAGAAAACTGGATCTGTGTTACCAGTATATATTTTGATTTATGCTTGGCTATTTCATTAATTATTATTTTTTTTCCCTTTTGGAATTACTTCTCTCTGGTTTAAGTGAAGGGTTTCTCTTATATAGGAGGATTACTGCCTTGACAATTATTCAATCATGCTAAGCAGACATTTTTTATTGCAGGCATTTATTATTGCTTCTACTGCAACTGAAGAGGAAATGCTCAAGTGGTATGTTGAGTGCCAGTCCGGTCATGTTTTTAATTTTTGTTATTTTGAATACTTAGTCTAAAAATGAGTTTTTAGTAAACTTGCTTCCAAAAAGGAACAGCTAGTGCTAAGCCAAATCATCTAATAAGCATTTATTTTTTACTTAGTAGTTTGACAATTAAAAGTGCATTTTTTGAAAGACTGGAAAAACACAAATGTCATATTTAAATACTTTTACAGTCAATATTATTTGGATAGAAAAATATTTTACTTTTTTATTATGATTAATTTAATTAATTTTTAACTTTTCTTTGATTAAAATGTAAAAGAGTTTGATAATATATAAAATATATTTAATGAAAATAAATAAATGTGTGTTTACACACACATGCAATAAATAATTAAATAAATAACAAATATATAATCAAAATTTAGAGTATAATAAATTTTCTTATCAATTAAATATTAAATGTGTGATAGAGTTTTTCAATTTCAAATAAATTAAGTGACTTAGTGAAATTTCATGCATTTAATGCAAGGATAAAGTTTGATAATTTTGTAATTTTTGATTGAGGGAGGGCATCCAAAAGAAAATCAATGTTGCTTCCATTGTCACTTCAATGTAGCTTTATGTCTTGGTCAAATACACTGAAAAATAAAATAAAAAAAGTTAACTTTTCAAACATAAGGAGTTTTTTTTTTCTTTTTTGGTTTCTCCTCTTCGGTTAAGCCAAACATAAGGAGTTCCATTCTACATATTCTTTTTATGGTCTGTGTTTGCTGTATGTCCCATTCTTCTTCTTCTTCTTCTTCTATTTCTTTTTTTTTTTGGTAGTCTGTGTGTCTGCTGTAATTTTAACTGCCAACACATTCCAGGTACAATGAGCATGTTGTGTGGGGTGACAAAGATGTAAAAATGAAACTGTTAAGGAAGGGCATATTGACTCGCATATATACTCCTGCGGTAAGCATTTATAACTCTTAAAACTGACTCATATTTTTGTGTAAAGGAAAGAACAAAGAAAAATGGTTTGAATCTAACACTCTGAATAGACAATGGTACAAAAGGAGTCCAAGTTGGTTGTGGGAAAACATATGAATTGAGTGAGCAATATAATTTTACTGTCTTTGCCTGGTGCCTTTCTTGGAATCATGAGACCAAAAATCTGTTCAAATGGAGCAATGACAGCTATATATGCATACACACACAGACACCCAAACATACAGAAGCCCTCACTCTTCTACTGAAAGATTAAGGGCACTTAAGTCATTTTTTCACCTTGAATTTATTGAGAAGTGAGTAAATGACCTAAATGCCCTTGCAATAATTAGGTCTGTTCGAGGAAATGACTTTTAATACACTCCTATATTTATTTGGTCTTTTGGAAGAGTGAAGACTTTTGATCAAAGCATTCCATGTGAAGATTGCTAACTTGCCAATACCCTTTTAACTACTAGCTAGTTTGGAGGTTAGCATTCAGAGGAGTGATTTTTAGGTGAGAGGTGAGAAGAGTAACTTATCATCATTATATAACAAATTAAAGGTTAAGATCAGTGCAAAAACTGTCATAAATATGTAACAAGTATTTTTCTTGATTTTTGTTTGGTAGTTTTTGCATTAGTATTGACTATCAATTTGTGACCTAAGGATAATTAATATTTAATATTGGTTAAATTAAATTTTGGTCCTTATAGTTTTACCAAAATTTTAAATTAGCCCCTGTACTTTATTTTGATGTAAAATGATCCCCATAGTTTCTCATTCTTTTGAAATTGGTCCCCGCCATTAAAGAGGAGTAAACTATTGTTAAAATATTACAAGATGACAGATGATGTGGCTTCATTTGGACATGTTAACAAGCCTCCTCTTTTTTTCATCCTACTCAGCATGCGCAGTCAGCACTTAACAAGACCAAAAAAGCAGAATCTTTAACACCTTCAATCCCGTCTTCACCATCTAGCATGCATGGATGAACCTATCTTCACCGATTTCCATTGCTACAGAGTTCATAAGCTCTTTTCAAACGTTTCTTCATTGAAACCCGTTGCTACAGAATCCCATTGTTGTTTTCAAACCTATTTTCACTGATTACAATGGTTGAGTCAGGTATGTAAATATAGTTTGAAAATGGAAGGGAAAAAAAGGAGAAAATTTGATGACTTGATAATAGATCTTGTAGTAGAATGTGATACATTCACAAGAACCCAGATCCCAAAAAGTGATGAAAAATCATAAACTGAAGAAGTCCGGAAGTGAAAACAGGGGAAATCAGAAATGAAACCCAGTATTCAACATTTGCTTTAATATGACTTTAGGCCTTTATCTATGTAAGTGGGAGAGGGTGTGAATGGAAATTTCAGCTATTTCTTCACTTAACATCAAAACAAAGACCCAGGTTTTAGAATTTACAGCAGTTACTAATTTTTTAATGCTTGTTTGATTGAGGAATCAGAGGGTTCAAAAAAATTCCAGAACAGAAAATAAACTTCATGGAAAAAGGGTTCAAAGAGGACCTTCATAATCTGAAGGCATCGAGAGCCGAGCACCCTAAAGACGAAAACACAGAAAAATTTGGTGAAGATGGGATTCGGAGATGTTAGGCTTTTTGTTTTTTTGGTCCTGATGCTTTTTGATATGTGCTGATTGGGATTAAAGAAAAATGAAGTGGCTTGCTAACATGTCAAAATGAGGCCATATCATCTGCCACCTTGTAATATTTTAACAGCAATTTACTCCTCTTTAACGATAGGGACCAATTCAAGGGATTGAGAAAGTTTACATCAAAATATAGGGATTGATTTATAATTTTAGTGAAATTATAAGGACCAAAATTATAATTTAACCATTAATATTCCTTTCACCTTGCACCTAAATCCAGTCTTGTATGATTCTTCCCCTCCACACACACACACAGACATACACAACACACACACACACACACACACACACACATATTTAAACATACATTTTGGTTCCTGAAAGTGCACCTGGATGACAAAGTAATTCCTGAAAAATGACCACGGATTACTTTAGTTCTTGAATTTTGAAATTGTTCAACAAAATGGTCAATTTGTCCACCTTGTCAACACAATCACCATTATCTGTTGATGTAGGAGTGACACGTGCCATCTTAATATGTTGTCATGGCTGACTACTTTAGTACTTGAATTTTGAAATCGTTACACAAAATAGTCTCTCCATCGGATAATGGTAGGTGTGACAGTTGTGATGGATAGAGGGACCATTTAGTGTAACAATGTTAAAATCTAGAGATTGAAGTGGTCAATAGCTATTTTTTAGAAACTAAACCGTCACCAAAATACACTTTCAGCTACTAAATATTGAGTTTACTCTATATAATATATGTGTATATATATATAACTTGGAATTTATTTTCTGATGTGCTTGTCAGGCCATAATACAAGGTTTAAGGGAATCTGGGGTGTTCAGTTCTGTCATTGCCTCTGCCCCAAAACTTTCCAAAGAAAATTTTTTGCTGTCGATTGATAGTAGCAACTCAACAAGAGCTGCCGCCTCTCAATCCCTTCCTTCTAGAAATACTGGAAGAGTCAAAGAGCACCAAGCAACTACAAGAAGGATTCTAGATATTGAATTTGCTGCAACTCATGAAGAGGCTGTGCCACCAATGTCTCCGCCGGGAATAGAAGATGAAGGTGATGACCTCACTTCACACTCTTGATCAATCCCACTGTATTTATTCTTGGAGAAAACTTAGGTGTAGTTTTTTAGTGTATTCGTTTTCCAATAAAATTATGACATGTGGAGGAATATTTTGTAAGGGGCCAATAGTGGAATACTGTTGTAAAAAATGTTCACACGTCGTAATTTTATTGAAGCTGATGGTAAATGCTTGAAAGAACTTGTGTACTTGCCCTTTATTCTTCTTCCATTGGGATGGTTGATAGGTTTTGTTAAATATGCAGTGGAAGAACAAGATGTAAAGAAATAGTTGGTCTTGTTTTGGCCTTCTTCTGTATAGAAACCAAAATGTGAGGTATTTTTAATGATTTTATGTCCCTGATAATTTTGTCCAAAAAATATATCCCAGATAATGAACCGATACTGACATGAAAATATGATTTCACGATGTTAGTTGCCTTAATTCACTATGTTAAACATTATATAATACAGTACTGCATTACAAATCAGATATTGTTTTTCACCAGATGAATTATTCCCTTAGAAGAATTAAATTGTAATGTAGCTAATTATGTCAGGGTAAAATCTTATTTTGGGTTATTTTAGATTTTATATTATAAAATCTTATTGATTCTTTATACTAGGAATCATTCTCAAATTGGTCTTGACAATTTTTTGAAAATTACTGTAAAAAAATCCATTTAGAAACAAGTTTTTTTTATTTCAAAAGTAGCCTTGATTTTTTGTGATATTTGATATATATTATAAAGACGTCACATTCAATTTGCTTTTTATTAGTAAAATTAACTTTCTACGCTATACATGTTTTTTTCAATTAGAAAAAAAAAAACCTAGAGGCATTTATAGACAACTAAATTTATAAGATGTTCAATATTTCAACAATGTCACTCTCCATGCGTCTAAATTCCTATGAACATGTCCAAAGGGGTAAGTCATAAGACCTATGCATTTCCATGCAATTTAACAGTTCTTTGGTTTCATCTCGTCAAGTTTGAAATTAATTTCTACGATAATAATAGTCAATGAGTAAAGTCCAGAAAGCAGGGGCCACAGATTTTTGGCTGATCTTCTTCGACTTGTATTCTTAATTTGTTATAAAAAATAAATAAATAAGCAGTTATATTTATTGAAAAAAACACAAGACTTGACCTAAAAGTTATCCTTTACTGAAATAGCCAAAATGGAAAAGTAAATGAGCGTTGTAATAGACAATTTTCAACTTTTCACATATCTTCAACAACAACAACATAGCCTTATTTCACTAAGTGGAGTCGGTTACATGAATTGCACGACGCCATTGAGCTCTATCAATGACCAACTCTTTAAATATCTCATTTACTAAAAGGTCCCGTTCAATAATTTCTCTAAGTGAATTTTTCACATACCTTCATTTTTAATAAATATTGACGGGCCTTATTAATTTGCATTACTAAATTTTGAGATTTTAGTATCATTAAAATTCAACTCTATTTTTGTAAGATGTTTACTTTTAATAAAAGTAATAATTTCTTTTCCATTAATCATGAATATTTTAATTTGTATTTTTACCTATTTAGTGCCTAAAAATACTGTTGCCATCAACAATTAGTTATGTATCAAAAGTTTATTGTCATTAATTCAATTCAAATTTGGTTAGCATCGGAACTAAAATGATATAATTTTGTGAATATTAATACTAACATGATGACAGTGGAATTTATAAAAATTGAATTAATGTGATCAAAATCTTTTAAATACTCCATCATAGATAATTCTTAAATGATATATTTCAAAAAAAAAAAAAAAAAAACGGGGGCTGCGCGTCCCATTGGAGCGATATTGTGGGGCTGACTCTATGAATACCCAAGTTCATTAAACATTTTTTAATGTTCAAGCTTGCCTGCCATGGCCCTTAGCCTAAATAGGTTGGCCTGAAAGTCATTTTCTTAAAAAAATTATTTAAATAATAGAATTCTAAATTTTTTTAAATTAAAAAATTAATATTTTTTTATTAAAATACAATTTATACATATTAAACATTACTTTTTTAATATTTTTAAATCATTAATAACTTTAATTTTTTAAAATTAATTATATTATATTAAAAATTAAAAATTCTATATTTATTTTTGAAAAATTACAAAAGTTTTCATATCTAAATTTGTTATATTTATTGAATTAATGTTATAAAACATGACAATGTAATAAAGTTAGGTTCGCCAAAAAAAATAAGGCAAAAAAATAAATTAGCAAACTCGCAGACACTACAGGCTAAACGTGCTAAAAAAGAAAAGTTTAAACCCATCCAAAATAACTTTTACTAGTGGCGGTACAAATGAACTATCACTAGGGAAGTCAAAATGGGCGAAACACATCCTAACCCTGCAAAATAAGGGTGTAATGGACTAATAATTAATGGTTCATTTAAAGAAAGGGTGGACTGACTATGTTAGGCTTTTTTTTTAAAAAAATAATTTTTTAAGACTTAGTTTAATATTTTATAAATTCAGTATAATTCTTTTAAAGTTTTATAATCATAATACTTAAATTTTGTCATATAAAGTAACTAAAAATATATTTTTTAAAAAAAAAAATTGGCTCATTTTGAAATTTAATATACTTTTTCAAAAATTTAGTCTAATTCTTGGACGATTTATAATTTTAATACCTAATTTTTATTATTCAAAATAATAAAAATATATATATTTTTTAAAAAATTAGTCTTTGGATTGGCTCAACCCAATTCACAACTCTTAAGATTGAATTAGGTCAGAATTTTCAACCCATGTACTATAAATATTTCGGCTTAGTCTAAGCCATGTTTTCTCTTAGCGCTACAATGTTTGGGTTGGGATGGATTAGCCCGATTCATTTGACACATATACCTGTTACCAGCAAATCAGATGACATGGCATCCACTCACAAAAAGTTGCTGACCTGTCCTCCAACGTGTTGTGCTGACTGTGCACGCACGTTGATTTTATCGGTGAGGGTGTTTGCAATAAGTCGTGGGAACGAGTCGCAGGTGATTTCCTTCTCCGAGGCACATCAGAAAGTCTCAAACTTCACTGGCGGTGGCAGACGCGTCCACAAACCATGGCGACTTTTCTTCTTACCCAATCTCTTCCCTTCACATTCCCTGCGCGCGCTTCCTTCAAAACCCCACATTTCTCCAATTCTCCGGCGATACGCTTCGCCGAGGATGCCTGCCACCACCGGAAGGCGAGAGGCTCGACGGTGGTGAGTCGTGCTGGTCCCAGCACGAACAGCTACATCTTCGCTTTTGCACTCCCGCTTTCGCTCCCCGCTATCACTATAGTCGCCTCGTTGAGAATCGGAGAGAGGCTTGGCAGAGAATTTCTTGAGGAGGTAATGGGAAATATTTCTGTGTGGATATGATTTTCTAGTATTTGTTTGGATTTCTTATGGCTGGGTTATGTTAGTTCTTTATTGTTTGCTTATAAATAGATAAACTGTTAATGGGATGCCATCATTTGGCAAAGTGACTGTGCTTGTAATCGGTAGTAGAGAAGTGGAAATTTGTGCCAAGTCTTCCACATGTTTGAGGAAAGTCTGCATCCAGAATTACAGTTAAACCACACAACAGCAGTGGAATCTAGGAAGAATTATCGAGTTGGTACTTATATTTGAATATTCGTAAATGGGAAGTAACCAAATTTAGAAAAAGACCTTGGATGACACCAGATTTTTCGTGTCATTTGAAAATGAACTGCTGCTACCTCATTAGAAGCAATTTTTTCTTTTCCCTTTTTTTTTTCCTGGGGAATACCAGTTTCTCTAATCTCAGGATGTAGTGATGATAGGTATGTAGGTCCAAAAATCTACCTAAAGCAAAAGGTTGTTGATCGTCCTGAAAGGATTTTTTTTTTAATTATTTCTTTTATTTTTCTATTTCTCTCGAAGATGCAGCAGAATTATGTTTAAGCTGTCTGAATAGTTATATGGCATTATCTACCTATGGCTCATTCCGATTTAACATTTACACTTGACCATGTCTCAACTGAGCTTGAGGTTGGTCTTGCCCCTGTAGTAAGTTATTTTGTTGATTTTGGCATTGATCTTGAGCCATAATCACTTGTTCTAATTGGACATTTTTAGACACAACAATCCTTAAGGCCTGAGTTAGTCTACCCATTTGTAATGCTAACATATTACATGCATTATTGGTATTTTTCATTAACGGCCTTAATACGACACCCGTTTATTATGTCAACATACTCACTATATCATGGTTATTTTCATCCATTTGCTGTCGAATGTTAGCCAATGAACTTACAGTAGATGTGGCGATAGCATTTGGCATGTCTAGCTCTTGACATATTTGGAAAAACATATCCCAAATTCAGTCTCTCCTATCAGAACATAGTGGGAGTACTTGTTCTTCCCATATTTGTCAATGCCAAACTTACTATTTGGCTTTGAACCATTTGACATGTGGGATTGGTCAAATTGATTTCCAATCCCAAGTTGGGTCATTACAAGAGGGACATACCTTTGAGGTAATCCATATTGAGGTGCAAATCTTGTCGTTTGATTGTCTACTGGACTTGGTGACACTGGTGTCGATCTAGATACTTGTTCCATTATAAGGTTTTCCGAAAGGGATAAGTTTGGCACAAAGTCTGTAGGAATAGTAGTTGTTGCTACTGTTGGTATGTTTGCCTTGGTTACAACAGTTGTAAATGTAGTCAGTGCACCATTTACGTTATTCCTTATGTGTTTACCACTTCTCAAAAGCATGCATTCAATGAGTTACTCTAAATTGTTGTAATAGGAGTGCCAATTTGTTTACGGTGATTTTTGGTCTAACTAGAATCTGATAACAAATTTCCTATGTGTCAATTTGTTAATAGGGATCTTCAATTAAAGCCAAATCTGACAACAAATACTTGATTATATCGAAAGCAATTATATTTTCAAAGTTATGCGGTAGTCTCATTTTTTATTGAAATATGTCGAATGAGAATAATTTTACGAAAGAACGTGAGGCCTGAAATGTACTTTTTGCATAAAAGTTAAATAAAAACGATAAAAGTAGAAAGTAAGTGCAGAATGGAAATTGTAGAATGTAAAGTGCAGAAAAGCAAACTGCAGAAAGTAAAGAGAAGAAAGTAATTGACGGAATGTAAATGGCAGAAAGTAAATTACAAAAAGTTTAAAGTGCAGAAGGTTTAAAGGAAAGCGATTAAATTGCTGGAAGATAAATGCAAGCGTTTAAATTGCATGAAGTATAAACGAAAGCTATAAATAACAGGAATGATAAAAGACTTTGAATTAAATTTGACTATAATATAAGGTGAAAAGTATATTTTGATGTTAATCATTTAATCTGCTCGTGTGAGATTTTAGAATTTTTAATCAAGAGTTGCCAAACCCTTTTACAACAATTAACTTAGTATTTATAGGCAAATGACTGAAGTAACTGTCTACTTTCTAATCACCATGTATGTGATGGTTTACATTTACATTGCATCGACATAACTACCTAAACCCACATAAGTGATAGTTTACATGGTTTGACATAACTACCTTGGCCATCTGATGGTAGGAGTAACTGTCTTTGACGGCTTCAATTTGACAATTTCCTTTACTTTCAACGTTCAACCACCAAGCTATGTTTAATCGACATACGCTCATCTTTTGACAACTATAGTCTTGACCTATTTGTCGATCATGTTTAAATTTACTTGTCGAATAACGTGTTTCCAACAACTTTGATAGATGTACACGAATGTTTTTTGTGAACTATTACGAGTTTGACGTCCATACTTTTTGCTTCCTTCTGTTAAATTTGTCTCTGTCGAACTGTTGACCTTTGTCAAATTTCTGTGCTAGATCACTTATTTTGTCACTTAGGCAATTGGCACTACTTTGTTGTGCCACTAAGGACGATTATTTGTCAGTCAAGTAGCTCACTTTTGTTATCAAATATTTATATTTATATTTAAAAATAAACATCCAACACATGATAATTGAAATTTGCTACGATCTCAAGGCCCCTGCACCACCAACAAAAGTAGCTCAACATCCCTATAAAGCACAACACTAAGGCTACCTACAACACTTGTGGCATAACGTGCACCTCTTGAGATCCCTGCCAATTTCAATAATATTTGAGAGCAAAATTAAGTAATGCTATATTAGTAGAATTCCAGTTACTCAAATGAAATGGTACGAGACTTTTTTTTCAGTCTAAGATATGAATGTGAATAATAATTGAGATGAAAGAAGAGAAATATTTACTATACTCTCTTAGTATTGAAAAATTTAGTACTACTTCAGCTCATATTTTGACAAGTAAGTAATTGTTCTCTAAAATTAGATTATGTGGGTTTTATAAAACATCATAATAAATTACTTGTCAAAACATAAAGGGGAATAATATTAAATTATTCAGTATAATATAAGACCGAAAAACGAATTATGAAAGAAGGACACAATTTTCATTGTTTTTGTTGGTAATGTAGTGACCATGCCCCCCCCTCCCCCATTCAAAAAAAAAATCACGGAAACAAAGATTTCTGAAAACTAGAAAATTAACTCAGGTTAATCACCAATTAACTCAGGTTAATCACCTTCTATTATTGTTGACTTTTCTTTTGTGTCATTCTTAGTTGACCTTGTCAATTTGGGGGAACTATGGTAATTCTCTTCAAATGGAGACCGTATATCGGACACCTTGTGCTCAAGAAATTCCAGCATCTGCTTCATGCTTATTATGTTAAAGATAAAATAAAGTAAAATCAAGCGACACTGTCAAGGATTAAGTTGACTGTTTCAGTTGTGTGTGAATAAAAGGATTGTGATTCAAGTTACCAAGCTGGGAAAAACTGATGCAAATTTTAAATTTAAAGAAATTTTGAGTTGAAAATCAAAGTGAAGCGAGGATGAATTCAGTACTCTACTTCTGTATTTATAATCTACAAAAGCTTGTAGTTATTCTCATTCATATAACAATATTCTACTTGTCGTAAATAAAAGCTTCATGTTTTTTTAAAAAAATACGTATAATCTAAAATATGCTATCAAGTTATTTTGTTTGCATTATCCTCTCTATACTACTAGTCTTTGACAATGGAGAGGTAACTCTACACCTTTATAGTGTTTCTGTTTCAGCTGGCCCCTTTGGCCTTAGTACACTGTCCATTTGTTTGTGTACATTGTAGAGTCGCTCTTGCTTTACTATTTCATTTTATAATGCGTAATATTTCATTCATACTCAAGAGTCTCAAATACAAAATTTAAAAACAAATATTTGAATTTCCATCTCTTATGATGAAATAAATATTACAATAACAATATTCACTACATATCCATTGTGCTAAATAGAGCATTCATTCTCCTGGGCTAAAAGTGAGACTAAATCTTTAGAATCACTTCTTGATTGATCCGTGGATGGTGTAGTTGAACTTGTGTGATCTCTATCATCCACTGTTGGTAATTCTTGTGGATATAGGTAAGGCTTTTGTGGCATTTCTAAGTCTTCCGCTTCTCCTTCAAGCATCTCCACAACTTTGTACATTGAAGGACGATCCATAGGGTTTGTTTGTATGCACCACAATGCCACGACCATCATTTTCTTCACCAATTTCATATCCTCAACTGTGACATTTGCAATGTTAATTTCTTGTCCTTCTTGTAGCTGATCATAAACCCAAAAGGGAAAGTAAAGTTGGCTTGAATGTTCAGCCAATGCATTCAAGTTTTTCCTTCTACCAGCCGTCTCCATTAGCAGCATTCCAAAGCTATATACGTCAACTTTGTATGAGATCCCACCCACATTTCTATAGAAGAGTTCAGGAGCCATATATCCTATAGTTCCTCTTGCTGCTGTTAGAGATACAATCATGTTATCTGTAGGATAGAGTTTAGCAAGTCCAAAATCAGAAACCTTTGGATTAAAGTCTTCATCGAGAAGAATATTGTGCGGCTTTATATCAAAGTGTAATATTTGCATATTGCATCCTTTATGTAGATATTCAATACCACGAGCTACTCCAAGAGAAATAGCAAACAACTTATCACAATCCAAGGAAAGATCATTCTTTTGTTGAGAGTAAATGTATTTGTCAAGAGACCCATTTTGCATAAACTCGTATATAAGAGCACGCTTTGACCCTTCAACGCAATAACCAATTAATTGAACTATGTTAACATGATGGATTCTACCAAGTGTGGCAACTTCATTTATGAATTCTTGACCGCCAGCTTTGACCTTATCTAACATCTTGACAGCGGCAAGACGGCCACTTCGAAGTTTCCCTTTATAAACAGAGCCACAGCCTCCTTTTCCCAGTCTAATTTTGAACCCTTCAGTCATCTTCCGGATGTCTTTGTAAGAATACCTCACCGGCATGATGTTATTGTCACTCTGTAGAAAATCTTCAATGCTTTCATACATACATAAATGTCTTCGCCGCCATTTGTAGATCAAGAACACAATGGCAAACGGGTAACACAAAACACATTTGGCAACAGCATGTACAACTGTAACAAAATTCGAAAGAGATTAGAAACAATTTGAACATGCTTCATTCCTTACTAAATAACAGAAATTGTTTGGTCGTGTCTTAGACGTCTTTCCCAACATTTGGACACCTTAAGTGTGTCTAATTGTTTTAGGTGTGGACGCTTCATTGCATTATATATACCTTTATCACATAAGATGATTTTTTTTTATTGTATTTCAAGTTATTAAAAAAATATAAAAAATGTATACTATATTCACTTTATTTTTTTTTAAATGATCACTTATATCTTTTTTATAACAATTATTAATTACAATAAAAAAACGTGAACATCTATCTTATATTTTAATATCCTATATACTAAACCGTTCGCAAACCTTTCTTTTCATTAGCTCGCTTTGCCTTTGTATTTTTTATTTAAAGTAGTTTGAGAGCAAAACAAGTATAACAGAGAAAACATTACCTATTAGAATTACCACCGAGCCCACCAAGCCTGAAAAGTAGATAAATAAATAAAAGCAGAGAGTATTAATTAAAGTCATTTTAGGATATAATGAGATGACACTGCTATATAAAACTAAATAGTATTATAAGTTGAGAACTTATTATGCAGAAAAAAAGGAAAATATAAATGAGAGAAAAATAGATTGTAACGCTGGCTCAGAGTTCATGCTATTTTGATTTTATTTTGTCTTTTTGGGCATAAGTACATTTGTTTTTAACGAAGAATTTGTGAATCTTGACTTATGGCTTGCACCTTGAAAGGGGGAAAAATACGAAGAAGGAATGGAAGATACAAAAACATGATAACTTACCAGTAACCAGAAAGATTAACTGGACTTCTGAATAGCCTCTACCTAATAGAGAAATCAAACAACAATTGTATAATTAATTAACAGAAGGATTACGAATATATCAATATTTTTCCAATATTAGTGACTTTGACATACAGTAAATTGAATGTTATTTTTTCCCTCAATATAATTTAGAGTAATTTTTTGAATACAAATCAAATTATAGAAATTTTATATTTTAAAACTAATAAAAAGAAAAAAAAAGAAATTATATAACTTTTTGCTCTCATTTATATTTTAGTTTCTCTTCTGTATATTATAATTTAATTTACACTTTATTTCATGTGTGTTGATATATAGATCAGAGACCATTGATTAGAAGTTCCCAAAATTATACATAATACTATAAGTTTTATAAAATTTTAAAAATTGTCATATATATATATATATATGTATGACAATTTTTAGTCCTTATAGTTTCACTCAACCATGAATTTAATCCTTATACTTTTAAAACCAAAGATGTAGTCCCTGTAGTTTTCAAAAACACAATGATTTTTTAGTATTAGTTAATTGTTAATCAATAATTAGTCTAGTACATGTGATATTAATTAGGATGTTTCTATATGTCCATGTCAATAGACACATGTGTCCAAATAAAGTGCTGATGTAACATCACATCATTAATTTTTTCTATATTTTAACACAACTATTTTATTTATTATAAGAAACAAAATAGTTGCTCATACATTAAACTATAGTAACTAAATTTATAGTTGAATGAAACTATAAAAATTTTAGATATATTTTAACCATTAAAATAAAATGTATGAACAACACTTTTATTTATTATAATTTGTTTTATTTATTAGAGAAAGTTACATTTTATCTTTTGATCTAAAGTTTAATTATAACATTGATACATAAACTTTAAAACCTAACCAAAAAAAAAAAATACTTGGTTTTAATTTAAGGAAGTTAGGATAGCAAGAGTTAATGCACTTACACGTAGGCTTCTTACGGAAATCGAGATAGGCAAACTGTCGAGGCTTGTGACAGATGCTGTTGAGCCATGAAAGCTCAAAGCCATAAACATGCATATTGTGGATATCTCTGCAGGAATTGATGGCGCCCTCCTTTGCGTCAGGCCACGATGTCATATACATCAGCTCTATTCGACAATCGTCCTCTAACTCCAAATCCCGTAGCTTTACGTATTGGTTGCCAACATTCACAGACAAATTATACAATGAAGAAGAAGAACCTGATGACCCATTTGAAGCTTCCACACAAGGGGCACTGTCCACCAACACCGACGAATTAACTGCATGTTTACACCTCACGTATATCATCAGCTTTGTTAGTTGACTCCAAATTATTGACCGAATGTTAGAGAGTGGCCGAAAGATAGAATATGGATCATAATTATATTGATATCTGCTGAAGTTGTAGGGGGTTAAAGATTCTCGAGGGAGGGAAGAGTAATTAGACCCCACAACATTGGCATCCCTCACTCGGATAGTGTAGTTGTCGTAATTAATGGACACAACATCGTACCTTCCAGATTTCAAATACAGAACCAATTGGTTGTGCTCGCAACTTAGATTATACCTCTTGTCACCGCACTCATCTGGATAATGTTTAAGCCGGAAAGGGTGGCCAACCTTATGATTCCCACATGAACTACAACACTGATCACGATCTGTTGCCCTACAAGTCCTGTAGGATAACATCATCAGAAGCAGGGCTACCAGTAGAACTACAGAGCAGGACATAGTTATTCTCATCAAGATTGAAGGAGTAAGTTGCAGAAAGACAAATAGAGAATGACTTAAACAAGTCTTCTATGGAATCAACCACATATGTCTCTATTAACGCCACTCAGCAAAATATGGAAGAGAATCCCCATAATAGTGCCAACATCAATGCAGAGCCGTTGGGATTAATTGCAGCAAAGTCAAACCAACAAATTACCCTTGATTTATGCTAAGCTTTATGTCACTCCTTTCTAGTTTTTTTATTTCTTTTACTGTTGTTTTACATCTTACATATATCCGTAGCTTCCCTTTTCCTTTGTAATGTGTGTTCACATTTTCAATCAATAAAATATATCCTCCATCATTTTCCCTTTTGTCTTCTTCGTAGTGTGAACACTATGACTTTGTCTTTCAATGTAGGCACTATTATAAGGATTCTCTTTCATATTTAGTTGAGTGGCATTAATAATCTCATCCTCAGCGAGTGGCCTAGAAATTTTGTGATGTTGACACTTGAGGGCACTATCATGCGAGGAAATTATTGGGAAAATTCTCTTGGGCCACACGTTCTTTACTACAAGAAAGATCTCAATTTTTGACGACTAATTCAGAAGAGAAATAAAAAATTTCAGCAGGAAATATCAATTTCTTATTGCTTTTCTACGAAAAAATTTTAGTCAGAAATGGAACAGTCACTAAAAATTTTTCTAAAAACAAATCCTATTGAATATTTTCTACTAAATTTCAGCCGGAAATTCACATTCAAGTACTCACCTCGACCCTCCACGTGTATATCTGGTGTGAATTCCTTGTCGAGCCACTGTAATGGGCACCAGTCAAGCTATTCTAAAATAGTTTTTCATTCCTTCGAACCACTCTAAAATAATTTTTGATTCCGTAATTTTGTATTATTAATTATTTATACTGTATATTAATTAATTGTATTTGTAGGTTATAATAAAATTATATATTTTATCTATTGGTGATAATAAAATTTTTATTTTATAGAATATTTAGATTTTTATAAGAAATAATATTCATCTCCTTCATTTGGTATAGTCATCTGTTATAATATAATATTTGGATGTCAAATAATTTAATTTTTGTCTTCTCTATTCTTATAATATATGCATCTTCAATATTTAATTTAATATTTTGATATCAAATAATTTAATTTACATTTTTCTCATTTTCATAATATACATGTCTTTCTTATAATACACGTGCAATTTTGTCTGTTAAGCTGCTTGATTTATAACCATGTTTGCTAGTTGTTAATACTGAGTAACATGTATAGATGTAAACCAAAAGAATTAAAATCCCAGCGTAAAGGGCAAAAAAAGAAGAATATATTAAAATATCTGTTGATTACCTAGAAGCATTGAGATAAAAATAAAATTAAAGTCTGTAATGTAAAAACAAAAGATTATTGTTAGTAATATAAATGGTGTTGAATGATTAAAAACAAAGTAATGGCTAAAAGAATATAATTTATTTTTTTCTAACCATGCAAACAGAAGAAAAAAAATTGGAAGTTGTAGAAGAAGAATAGCACTAAACTCAGGGACTAGTGCAAATCTGAATAGCAGACGAGCAGATGCAAAAGAAACAAACAAAAGACAAAAAAGAGAAGACAAAAGAGCAAAAAGAATAGAAGAGGAAATGATGAATAGACGCGAAGACAAAAGAGTAAAAAGAATAGAAGAGGAAATGATAAATAAAAGCGTGTGATAAAAAAGTTTAATAAAATACTAAACAAGATTTATTATATAGTACGAGAAAATAAATAGTTTGAATGTGAGCGAAAAAATTTGTAATCATGCCTATTATTTTTATGTTAAAACTTTCACTGTTCCGCACCAAACATTTGTTATATCTTACACGACTTATTTGCATTTTTCAATAGAAAGCTTTTCTAATTACTTTTTTATATACAATTGAAATTATTATTAGATAAATAAATATTTACAATATTTTATTTATTACTAATAAACCAATAAAACTTTTAAAATAAAAATTTATAATTTCAGAACCTGGCTATTGAGCCACACAAAGACGTGTCCTTAGGTAGAAATCATATTAAAATTCATATCACTTTGTCAAAAAAAATTGTACCTTGTCATTTTTGTAAAGAAGCTTTTACATATGTGTATAATTATTTGTTATATATCATACTTAAATATATTAATAATCATAATTGTATTAAATGTTTACATATATTTATAAATAAAAATAACTATGAAGAAATTGTATCAAATAATCAGTTTATCAGCAAAAAAATTAATACAATAATACAAATTAATTTCAATAAATAAGTTGGTTAGTACAAATTTTTACTCTTCGTCGTCTTCCCTATCTTCGTCATTGTCATCATCGTTTTCCTCATTTTTGACTGCAGTAGATGGAATATTAAGCAGAATAAAATAATTTGAAGCATTGTCTACAGAAGCCATATCTGGTCGATATACCTCCACATTTCCTTAATCACTCGAACTCCTATAAAAATTCCTGTGGAGATGGATGTGGCAGATAAGATCCTTACACTGCATTTATTATACTTTTTATGCTATTGATCTCACTGCTTAGTTCTCCCATCTTTTCCTCATATCGTTTCAAGTTTTGTTCGTAGGATTTACTTAGAGTTTGAACAATTGTGTCCTTTAAAACTTATTGAAATTCTTGAAAGCAAGTCCAATCAAGTTCTGATGAGCTGTCTTTTAAATGAAATTCAGAGGTTGTGTTACTAACTACTTTGGACACTCAACTCCTAAACCATATACTTGTCCTTTTTTTTCCTCCAACTACTTGCATCCATAGATCAAGATCCGATAATTGGTACTTAGAATTAGTTGAAGATTGGAGTCTTTGATATTCAGCCTTTGAAAGTAAAAAATACATATATTAGTTGTATTATAAAATATATAGTATATACAAAGTAAAAGAGCACTTACAAAGATTTTCTTAGATTTTTTATCAACTCATCCTTAATCAGCCTTCTTTTGATGAGTTCGAATAAATAACTCAAATGCAGTAGGCACTTTTCCTAATTCATTTTCTGTGGTACAAATTGAATAAAATATATAAATTTGAGATATAGCAGTGAATAGAGAATAAACAGAGAAGTAAAAATGAAATAAGATACCAATATTCTATTATGCTCTGCCATTGATATAGAGCATCTGGTGTGAAGAGATGAGCCTAACTCATAGGATTCAGAAGATCTATTCTTTTTCTTTTGCTCGCTAATTTGCTTGAAATTCAGCGTTTCCTATTTGTCGCACAATTGATTCCAATGTAAAAGAACACTTACAAATATTTTCTCAGATTTTTTATCAATCATTCCTTGATCAGTTTTCTTTTGATGAGTTCGAATAAATAACTCAGATGCAGTAGGCACTCTTCCTAATTCCTTTGTCTGTGGTACAAATTGAATAAAATATATAAATATGAGATATAGCAGTGAATGACGAATAAATAGAGAAGTAAAAATGAAATAAGATACCAATCTTCTTTTGTGCTCTGCCATTGATATAGTGCCTCTGGTGTAAAGAGATGAGCATAACCCACCGAATTCAGAAGATCTATTCTTTTTCTTTTGCAAGCTAATTTGCTTGAAATTTGACATTTCCCATTTGTCACACAACTGATTCCAAACGGATTCCCCAATCCACCCTGGTTTTTGATTACTCTTTTTACATGTCATATATATCATATCTTTTAAGTGCATAGTCTCATAGCTTTGGCAAATGAAGCGAATATTATCTTCATGTTGTTGTGACCAAATATGATATTTCTAAAACAATAGTAAATTAATAATAAATGACAATGTAAAGTAAAAAATTGTTATTAATAATGATAATAAAGTAGTACTTGAAATTTCGTCCATCAAAAGTTTTTTAGTGTTTTAGGTACATTTCTCCAGCATGTGTATGGTCTATTGTATGCTCCTTTAATAATGGACATAATCTGAGCTTGAATCTTTTTATGGTTTGGAGAAAACCTAAGTTAAAATAAATATAAAATATATTTAAGTGATTTAAAAATATATATAATGTAACTATACTAGATTATGGCAGATAGAAAAATGTGGAATAAATACTCTTTTCCATCAGAAGTGATGAGTTCCTTTGTAATTATGTTGCTATCTTGAGAGGCATTATTAATGGTCACCTTTGTTAATGGTGGTGAGAATCCAGATGGAGTTGAAACTAGAGGTGTAGGTGTTGTAGGTTGGCTTAAGCCTAAATTTTGGAAGGAAGATTGAGCATGTATAGAAGTAGATGAGTTATGATATAATTGTGATGTCGATGATGGGTTATCTAGCACTTAAGAATAATTATATGGCACATTAGATGTATCATGGTGTGTGTAGAATTGTCTTGGTGGTTGTGGTCCTGTTTGAGGGTAATTAGGATGGGCCATGGGTGGTACATTTCCTTGAAATTGACATGGCACTGGTGGATAAAAGTCAGGAGGCATACTTTGTTCTGGGCCGAAAAAAGAAGGATAAGGAAATGGTTGTCATCTGCTTGTTGTATTTGCGGCATTGTCAGAACTAGTATTGGAAGAAGAAGAAGGGTTATGAGGTTGAATAGTAGTCTATCTTCTTACTCTTTAGTTTATGCCACCACGATGCCGAATCGCCCAAAATTGAATTTATGGCAATTTTGCGGTATAGTGATCTCCAGGTCGTATTCACTCAAGGAGCCTTATTTCTAACCGTTAACTAATTGTTCTAAACACTCAAATACTAAAAACAAATACAAAAACCGGGGGGGGGGGAGGGGGAGGTTTGGTTGTGATAGTAACAATAATAACAGAATTAAAACAGAAACAGTAAATAATAATAAACCAGCAACAGGACAATGACAGAATTATTTGACAGTGAAGGAGAATATGTAACCAGCCACTAGGATTTATGGGAGTGTAATTATCCCTACTTAACTCATTGATTTAATATTATTCTCATTTCACCATTTGGTTTTTATGGAAATAGTTCTAGAAGAACTTCCAGAAATTTAATGCTTCTAACTATAATCAAGAAGAACTTCATTAACTATAGCTAGATGTAACTTCAAAAGACCTAAACCAAATCAAGTTAAATATCATCTAACTAGCCATTTTGTTTTATTTGCATTCCCAATCAATTTAGCAAGATTATATTTCAAATACAAATCAGTTTATGCTTCTACAAGTTCATACTAGAAATTAATAGTAGCAGAAACACCAACACATAATAGAAAACAAAAATGAGATGGAATATAGAATAAAACAACTTATCTTGCACTGAAAGTTCAAGCTACAACATCCTAAGGTCCTAGTGACTAATTGCAATGAAAGTTTAGCCCTCCATGAGAGCAAAATCAGAAGAACAGTAGTGAGAAAATAGAAAGGAAGAGTAACCTACGAAAAAATAAGTTATAGAACTGAAAGAGTGATTTCTGAGATACAAAATTGATGCCCCACTAAACCTAAGAAATATTCTATCCTAGATGCCTTCAGTTGACTTTCAAAACGGGCTAAGGTGTGGCTGTTTCCTTCTACAGAAGAGGCAGCTAGCAAAAACATGGAATAGGTGTAGCAGAAGGGTTCTTTTTCATGTAGAATACTGATGTTTCCATTTTCAGCAAAGTTTTGGGAAGAGGAGGTTGCATGCATGGTAAAAAGAGCTAAATAATCTGAAATGAGGGCCTCACATATCCATGCATCTGGTCTGTAGAATAGGGGTGTCAAGTCAGCATCCTACTCATCATAAAAGTGTCATATCAGTGTCCATGTCAGCAGGAGTGCCATGTCAGCGCCACATCATCAAGAAATCTCCAATATAAATTTCTGCAAAGTACACAAGATGGATTAAATTAAGTCTTTTATAATTTAAGTCTTAAACAATGAAAAATAATTTATTTTTCATCCAAAATTGATTTAGACCCAATAAATTACAATGTAATAAAATTGGAGAATTTCCATAGATGAAAATGCAAATAGACCAAGATAAGGGTTAAAATGTATATAAAAATGTTAGATATCACTCTTCCTTTATTAGGTACATTTTCTTGCTGGTGTGCTCTTTCTCCGGATAAGATGAAAAGACCTGAGAGGAACAGAGACGAGAAAAATGAATTGAGATGCAAATAAGAATGGGAAAGATATGACAATTGATGGCAAAGTCTACCATCTTTATGTAAAATTTTCTGATGCTACTTTTGACAATGTGTATTATGTCATAAAATATTTTAAAAAATCTTTGACTATTTGAAGGAAGATAGACTAGTAGATTTTGGATACTTTCATTTTAATATTTACAACTTTTTTAAATATATTTTATATCATGTGGTTATAATACATTATGCTAAATTATTTTATATCATTTGAAAAGCTATTTAGTTATTTTATTTCATTTGAAAAGTTATTTAACAATGTTAATTGCTATATAAAAAATATATGTGTACTATTATATTATATTTTTATATTAGTTGTTATGTTAAAGATAATTTAATTTATATTGTTTGTTATATATATTTAAAATAAATGTTAATATAGAACTATCAATTTAATTTTTTTGTTATATTGTTTCCATTTTTCTTCACAAAATATCTGAAGAGTCAATCATTCAAATATCATAAATAAAAGTTAAAGACACATCAAATTAAAGATATCTAGTCGTACTCAATTAAAAGAAAATTAGCAAGACTAAAAAAGAAGTAAAAATATTTGTCTGACCTCACATAAATTACACGCAACCTCCTCATCACCCATATCCACATACCATACACATTCATGTGGGACCACATCACATATCCCCCCTCCCCATCACATGTACATTTCTACATGCCATACTCACCACTTCTATATATGTATAAAGTTTTCTTCACACTCTTTCACATTACTTATTTCCTACTTCTTTCACTTGCCTTACATCACTCATTTCCTACTTCTTTCACTTTCATTTTAGCTTTCTCCTATCCACCTATACACACACATGGATCATGGTCAAGATGATACTGGCAAAATCCTTGCTGGCCCTAATGATCCAAGTCTATTATATTTGCAAGAACAACATATTTCTTCAATATTTATGGAGTACTTATTTAGTAAGTATAACTTATTTAAATTACATAAATTATTTATGTACTTAATTATTATTTAATAATTTCACTTTTTTATGTTCATTAAAAAAATTATCTTGTTGATCAACTGCATCTTGGTAGTCCGATCATGGAGTGACGATCGATTTCAAAGTCCCCCACTGCTTGTTATTGTCCCATTTCTCATGCAAGCTGGGTTTTATAGTTTATTTTTTCTAGGATCTCTTCAATATAACCATGCCTTAGTTTCGGCGTTCGTGGAACGGTGGCATCCAGAGACCACATTTTTCACCTAACCAAGGGTGAAATGATGATCACATTGGAAGACGTAGGCATGTTACTGGGAATTCCATGTTTGGGAAAACCAGTAACTGGCAATCCTATTCTAACCAACATCAAGGAATTATGTTTGCAAGCCTTAGGAGTCATGCTGTCCAAATCAAAGATTAATGGGCAAAGAGTAACATTGAGGTGGCTCGTGGATACATTAGAAGAGCTATAGCAATCCACGCTAAAAGTTGGATTTTATAATTAATTGGTGGATACTTAATGCCAGATCGATCTGCTATCTATGTAAACTTGAAATTCCTTCCATTCATTCTCTGCTTTGATAGGTGTGGCCATATGTCATACGGCTCAACTATATTGGCATTTTTTGTATAGACAGCTTTGCTGCGAGGCCTTGAAAGATGTTAATTTCCCAATTAACATGTTTTTGTGCTCTTTTTCTTGGCAATTGAACCTTACTATTGCTTATTTTTATTGATTTATTACCTTTTGACCTCAAGATTTTCTAATTCTGATTTCCTTAAGTCCTTGCAATTTTCTCTATTTTTACCCTCATTTTTATGTTAGTAATTGATGTTTGATCTTGCATTTTAGGATACAAAGAAGGACTACCAAAAGGAAACCACTTTGGGAGAAAAAAAATAAAACCACTTTTGGGAGCAAGGAAATAAGAAGGAAAGCAGTAACCTAGCACCAGAAGCCAAAATCTGCCTTTGTCGTTGCAGGGCTACCTTCTAGTAGCCAGTGTTCGGTGCTGGCTATCTAGCGCCTAGCACTGGAGTAGCAAATTTCAACAATACATTCTGCCACTCACCGTTGTAACGTGAGTTGTCCACTGTACACCTAAGTGCTATGCTGAACATTTTTTGCAGCTCTCCTTTTCTATGTTCCAATGCTCCAGCAGTAAAGACGTATCACTGCAGCAGCAGAATTATTTTCCTGCCATATCAGACAACATTTAAATAGTTGGAAGGATATTTTCTTTAGGGTATTATGATATGAAAGAGATAGGAGCACGCAGTTTTTGCTGAGAACTGCAAGGGGAACCTTATCTTCAAGGCTTTGGGGGCTCAAATCATCCATCCGACTACAGATTCATGACTTTCTTTACCTTTATTTCTGTTTGCTGCTATTTATTTTCCATGAGTAGCTATGTAATACCCATGAAAAATAAAATATAAATGCGTGTTTTCAAACTACTGTTACTATTTCAGTATACGGTACTATTCACCAGTATAATACTATTTACGTATATGGTACTGTTCATTTATACAATCAAAATGTCAAGTACTAGATGTGGTTTGGTTATAAGAGAAAACTAGAAAGAAGTTTGTAGGAGAAAATGACGTTTTATGTGTAAAAATACCCTCAGGGACTAAATTGAAAGGACTGAATTGAAAAGAAACTTAAAGGTTTCATGTGAAAGAATAGTTTTTCCTTTAAGTTTTTAATAGTAAATAAAAGAAAAATTTTGCAGCGTAAGGTGCACACTGCATTATTAGAAATGTCGTTTTCATGAATAATAAATTGAATATTTTATTAGCGCATAGTATCAAATAGTACCCTTGACTTTTGCTATAAATAGGCTATTCCATTTCACTTCTAAACTCACACCTTCAACTTCTCTTCTTCTCTCCTTAAGTTTCTCTTGCTCCGACGCTAGGCTTCTGAGATTTTGGGCCTTTCCGTTTTTGCTTAGGTAAGGATATTATGCCCTTTCTATGTCTTTCAAATTTTAGAAGTTATTTTCTTAAGTATGCTCTGTGGTTGCGGCTTTGGCCGATCTTCCACATCAGAAAAACTGTCGTTAGCTGTTATTTTGATTTTCTGATTACCGAAATAGAATATAAACTGTGGAGAATACATGTCTAGGAAAGTTCTGGCTAAGGAAAGACCTGGTTTTTAAGTGTGTCCAGTGTGACCCTCCACTCTTTCCTGGGAACTTACCCGGTGTACTCTTTTAGATATTGTATTATGTATTTCTGGTATGAATAGTACCCATACGTATAAATAGTGACCGTATGAATAGTAACCGTACGTATAAACAGTATCCGTACGAAAACAATCTTAACGTATTTTCTCTAATCTTTCATGAAAATCTTCGTAGCAGAACACTGAAATTCACCTGTGTACTCTTGTCTGTAACGACTTAAAGAAGTGATACTCGTACGGAATCCAGGTGAGTAGAACGACCCCGTTTTAATAGAGTTTTAGCATTACTGGTGATAAAAAGTATGTCGTAGGACACTCCCAAGATTCATAGGGGGAAATTGGATTCAGAATGACGAATATAATGAGATAATTAATCCAGAAGTATGGATAAGACGAAGCAAGTATCTCATGATGATATGAAATTTGAATCATATAGTTATATACTATACCTGTTATATGGATGAGTATTATATTGTGCTTCTGATTATGATATGAACTGTTGTACTATTGATTGTGATTGAGCGGTACAGTACCCCCTCTCACGGCAAGGCAGAAAACCCGGTTTAAAGGGTGTCTTGACCAATGAGTGTGGAGACAACGATTCCCTCAGTAGGGATATAGCCCCGATTGGTGATAAATCCGTGAGGCGCCCTAGCTAAGAGGATGAGGTTGTGCGTCATGGCAGAAAAATACAAAATTGGTGAGCCGGCCTGTGTGCGCTCTCTGGGATATATTGTCATTGACGAGTACTAGTATCGTTTGTTGAATTGGATAAATTTTTATCTTCTTGTATGTAATTTCTAACTATGTCTATTGGTTGAGCTTGAGCCTTCGGATATGCTTGTATGACTGGTGATGTATTTGAATTTTATTAACGCGAGGCCGATTTGCTCACTGAGTTTAAAAGCTCACACTCTCTGTACAAACTTTTTGTTCAGATCAGGTTGCCGCCGAAGTACATCCGCTAGAGGAGTAGATCACATTGGACCTTCCCGCTGTCGGGTAGGCCCTTCTTTTGTTATACAGTATGTTGCTCTGTAACCGTCTAGGACATCTAGGTCAGGGGTTTGATATTTGGCTTGTATTTCAGTATGATAATGTATTTTGTACTGAGGATCTATTATTTTTTAATTAAGAAAATCTGATGTATTTTCTTTGTATTTATTAAGGAATGATATTTTGAGAATATAGAGATAATGACTAACAATTTTACTTGTGGGAAGAATTTATCGAAAGGCTTACAGTGATGGGATATTCATCATTGTGCCGGTCATGTGCCTAGAAAATGGGTCGTGACAAGCTAAATTTTCCATCTATGGTTACTATGAATTCAACTCTAAATTAGATTTTGTTTCCTCTCATGTATTTGCAACTCTGATTCAATTAATATACGTTTTCCTATTCATTTTATTGTTGCTTTATGTGGATCTGATCAATCTATATTTATGCTTGTTGTTATCATCAAACTCGGGAGAGGGAGGTGAGATTAGAATGTTGAATAGGAAGAACGAGTGTGTAGAGCTTAAGTGTTTCCGCTTGTTAGGAAATAGGAATATTAGTTAATCTCATTTAATTAAAGGTAGGTTGGATAATATAGACTTAACTCACTTAAGGAATTGAGTAGGTGTTAAGTATCTTAATTGAGATTTAGGAGCATTCTTTAAAGTTATTAGAATAATCTCGAATTAACTTATACGGTTGATAGAGTTGTAAGTGCGTGAGAGGGGTTTTACAATTTTTGTGACAGAAGAGAGAGATTAGTAACTCTAGGCTTTTAAACTAATTAATTTCTTCAATCTGAGTGTTTGTTTGCTGTCATTTAAGAAAACCTTACAAAAATTTACTATCATTTGCCTTTTATTTTATCAGTTCTTGACTAGAGTTGTCTTCAATCACGATGTTAGTTGCTTTAATTCACTATGTTAAACATTATATAACACAATATTGCATTACAAATCAGATATTGTTTTTCACCAGATGAATTAATCCCTTAGAAGAATTAAATTGTAATGTAGCTAATTATGTTAGGGTAAAATCTTATTTTGGGTTATTTTAGATTTTATATTATAAAATCTTATTGATTCTTTATACAAGGAATCACTCTCAAATTGGTCTTGACAATTTTTTGAAAATTACTGTAAAAAAATCCATTTAGAAACAAGCCTTTTTATTTCAAAAGTAGCCTTGATTTTTTGTGATATTTGATATATATTATAAAGACTTCACATTCAATTTGCTTTTTATTAGTAAAATTAACTTTCTACGCTATACATGTTCTTTTCAATTAGAAAAAAAAAAACCTAGAGGCATTTATAGACAACTAAATTCAAAAGATGTTCAATATTTCAACAATGTCACTCTCCATGCGTCTAAATTCTTAAGAACATGTCCAAAGGGGTAAGTCATAAGACCTATGCATTTCCATGCAATTTAACAGTTCTTTGGTTTCATCTCGTCAAGTTTGAAATTAATTTCTACGATAATAATAGTCAATGAGTAAAGTCCAGAAAGCAGGGGCCACAGATTTTCGTCTGATCTTCTTCGACTTGTATTCTTAATTTGTTATAAAAAATAAATAAATAAGCAGTTATATTTATTGAAAAAAACACAAGACTTGACCTCAAAGTCATCCTTTACTGAAATAGCCAAAATGGAAAAGGAGCGTTATAATAGACAATTTTCAACTTTCATATATCTTCATTTTTAATAAATACTGGCGGGCCTTATTAATTTGCATTACTAAATTTTGACATTTTAGTATCATTAAAATTCAACTCTATTTTTGTAAGATGTTTACTTTTAATAGAAGTAATAATTTCTTTTCCATTAATCATGAATATTTTAATTTGTATTTTTACCTATTTAGTGCCTAAAAATACTGTTGCCATCAACAATTAGTTATGTATCAAAAGTTTATTGTCATTCATTCAATTCAAATTTGGTTAGCATCGGAACTAAAATGATATAATTTTGTGAATATTAATACTAACATGATGACAAGTGGAATTTATAAAAATTGAATTAATGTGATCAAAATCTTTTAAATACTCCATTATAGATAATTCTTAAATGATATATTTCAAAAACGGGGGCTGCGCGTCCCATTGGAGCGATATTGTGGGGCTGACTCTATGAGTACCCGAGTCCTGCAACAGATTTTGATGTGAAAGCGGGACATATAGAGGGAGAAATGATTTGGGTTGATACTTGGCACTGATATGGCTTCCACGTGGTCACAATGATGACATGGCTTACACATGGTTGACAAATGTTATATGACCTAGCAGCCAATTCACCAACTTGGACTGATCTGTCATCCACAACAACGCTGACTTGGTAGACACGTGGTGGTTAAAGGTGTCAAATAAGTCGATCTCAACTCGTTTATTAAACATTTTCTAATGTTCAAGCTTGCCTGCCATGGCCTTGAGCCTAAATAGGTCGATTCGAAAATTATTTTTTTAAAATAATTATTTAAATAATAGAATTCTAAATTTTTTTAAATTAAAAAAATTCAATATTTTTTTATTAAAGTACAATTTACACATATTAAACATTACTTCTTTAATATTTTTAAATCATTAATAACTTTAATTTTTAAAATTAACTATATTATATTAAAAATTAAAAATTCTATATTTATTTTTAAAAAATTACAAAAGTTTTCATATCCAAATTTGTTATATTTATTGAATATAATGTTATAAAATATGACAATGTAATAAAGTTAGGTTTTTTAGTACTAAATAATTTTGCTAAAAAAAATAAAGCACAAAAATAAATGAGCAAACCCGCATACACTACAGGCTAAACATGCTAAAAATGAGAAGTTTAAACCCATCCAAAATGACTTTTACTAGTGGTGGTACAAATGACCTATCACTAGAGAAGTCAAAATGAGCTAAGCATATCCTAACCCTGCAAAATAGGGTTAGAATGGACTAATAATTTAATGATTCATTTAAAGAAAAGGTGGACTGGCTATGTTAGGTTTTTTTTAAAAAAAATAATTTTTTAAGACTTAGTTTAATATTTTATAAATTCACTATAATTCTTTTAAAGTTTTATAATCATAATACTTAAATTTTGTCATATAAAGTAACTAAAAATATATTTTTTAAAAAAGAAAAATTGGCTTATTTTGGAGTTTAATATATTTTTTCAAAAGTTTAGCCTAATTCTTGGAAAATTCATAATTTTAATACCTAATTTTTATTATTCAAAATAATAAAAATATAATTTTTTTTAAAAAAAAATTAGTCTTTGGGTTGGCTCAACCCAACTTACAACTCTTAAGATTGAATTAGGCCAGAATTTTCGACTCATGTACAATAGGTATTTCAGCTTAGTCTAATCCATGTTTTCTCTTAGCGCTATAATGCTTGGGTTGGGATAGATTAGTCCGATTCATTTGACACATATACCTGTTACCAGCAAATCAGATGGCATGGCATCCACGTCACAAAAAGTTGCTGACCTGTCCCCCAACGTGGTGTGCTGACTGTGCACGCACGTTGTTTTATCGGTGAGGGTGTT
This sequence comes from Biancaea sappan, assembly GCA_037074585.1. NCBI lineage: Eukaryota > Viridiplantae > Streptophyta > Magnoliopsida > Fabales > Fabaceae > Biancaea > Biancaea sappan. The sequence continues at coordinate 26,035,276 of CM073501.1, read as the reverse complement.
TGCGATATGTCGTGGGAACGAGTCGCAGGTGATTTCCTTCTCCGAGGCACATCAGAAAATCCCAATATTCACTGGCGGTGACAGACGCGTCCACAAACCATGGCGACTTTTCTTCTTGCCCAATCTCTTCCCTTCACATTCCCTGTGCGCGCTTCCTTCAAAACCCCACATTTCTCCAATTCTCCGGCGATTCGCTTCGCCGAGGATGCCTGCCACCACCGGAAGGCGAGAGGCTCGACGATGGTGACTCGTGCGGGTCCCAGCACGAACAGCTACATCTTCGCTTTTGCACTCCCGCTTTCGCTCCTCGCTATCACTATAGTCGCCTCGTTGAGAATCGGAGAGAGGCTTGACAGAGAATTTCTTGAGGAGGTAATGGGAAATATTTATGTGTGGATATGATTTTCTAGTATTTGCTTGGATTTCTTATGGCTGGGTTATGTTAGTTCTTTATTGTTTGCTTATAAATAGATCAACTGTTAATGGGATGCCATCATTTGGCAAAGTGACTGCTTGTAATCGGTAGTAGAGAAGTGGAAATTTGTGCCAAGTCTTCCACTTGTTTGAGGAAAGTCTGCATCCAGAATTACAGTTAAACCACACAACAGCAGTGGAATCTAGGAAGAATTATCGAGTTGGTACTTATATTTGAATATTCGTAAATGGGAAGTAACCAAATTTAGAAAAAGACCTTGGATGACACCAGATTTTTTGTGTCATTTGAAAATGAACTGCTGCTACCTCATTAGAAGCAATTTTTTCTTTTCCCTTTTTTTTTTACCTGGGGAATACCAGTTTCTCTAATCTCAGGATGTAGTGATGATAGGTATGTAGGTCCAAAAATCTACCTAAAGAAAGAGGCTGATGATCGTCCTGAAAGGATTTTTTTTTTAATTATTTCTTTTATTTTTCTATTTCTCTCGAAGATGCAGCAGAATTATGTTTAAGCTGTCTGAATAGCTATACAGCTACCGCACGAGAGTTCTCTTGCTATGAGATTTATTCATCTTACCTCGATATATTCATGCATTTGATGGCAGAGTATCTCTTTTTTCCTTTTTCTTTTTTTGGGGGCAAATTTCTTTAAACAAGGATACAGGCCCTCTGTTCTTGCTTTCCATCATATCAAGATCCATTGGAGCTTTACGTTGTATTTTGTACTGAAGTTCATTTGTCAGTGCTACACGGATATTTTCACTGTTGCTATTAATGCACCAATTTTATGTGTGTTTCAAATGTTATAGGTGCCTTGTTTGTAATAACTGAGGATATATGACTATATTTAGCAGCTCAATAAGCTACATGAAGCCACTTGATCCTAGCCATGCAAATTGAGTTTCTAACTAATAGCGAGATTATATACTACAATGATCCCATTTTGCAGTTTTGAGGTTCTTGTCAATTTTCGTAAGTTTGCTTTGTATGCAGGATTGGAGATTATTTATTATAGGGAAGTTGGTTTTAGGGTAGAAAGGTCTTTATATAAAACTGATTGTTTTTTGACAGACATCTTATGAATACCAGATGGCAATGAATGAAGCCATCATGGAAGCAGATGAAGACGACGATGATGATGACATTGAACCTTATAAACAAGATGAACCTGCCCTTACACGTGCTCGCAACAGGCCCAAGAGGGAAGCTTAGAGCTACATTTATTGCCTTAAGTCATAATTTTTTGTCCAGGATGCACATGAAAAGTACATAGGGCGGCAGATTTAAGATTGTAGAGTAAAGAGGAGGGAGGGAGTTTCTTCTTCAAGCTTCAAGTTTCCCCTCAGGTTCATGTAACATAGGTCTTCTGGGCGTCATTCTCTACTTAAAAGGAAGCTTAAAACCTGATTTCTTCGGATGTAGTTAAATACACCAAGGGCTTTTGGTTCTTATGGCATATGTATACTAAATTATCGCCATGCACTGTTTAAATTTAAAAATCTCTACTTTAAATGTAATTTTGTGTTTAATCAGCCTAGTAATGCCATTAACAATTAAAACTGAGTCCATCTTTGAACGCCTTTACACCATACTTGTTAACATCTAGAAGTCCTGAACATAAACTGAATTTGATGCGATTGATAAAAAACTGATAAAATATCAATTGGAAAATATTAAGCTAAGTTCCCGGAATGTTGGAATCCATTTAAGATGCTGTCAAGTTGGCAGCAACCATGTTTTTCACATTTTCTCCACAAAAAAATTAGAGTAAACCCCGTCTTAAAAGTAAGTGCACCAAACAGATTATCCATAATCATACAACACCACACATACGTTTTATTGGAGTCCACTTCCCACATGTAAAATATCTAATCATAAGTGGCTTAGTAATATCAGAATCTCCTTCACCATATCCCATCTTCCAAAACGCCTTGTTCTGCTATGATTAAATCACTAACAGTGGTGAATTTGACTTCAGACTTCAGTGGCACTATAGATACAGCTTCAGCTTCACAATTCAAAGTACAGCTTCTGACTATAAGAACTAATACGCCATCAATCTGGATAGAATATAAGAAAAGAAAGAAAAAAAAAATAGGGGGAAATTTAGCATGTCTTATATGGTTAACAATGAAATCCAAGAATACTCTACACAGTCCACTTGAAAGTTGAACAAAACAACAAATTTCTCATTCTGTAAACAATCATTTTACCTGAAAATGATATTTTGAGAAGATATCAAGAGAATTTTTGTTTAAAGCAAAAAATATCTAATGCCAGGTCGATTCAAGCAGTTTTTAGTGACCTGTTGCATATGTTCAAGGGCCATTCCGAGCGAGCTAGAACCAATGACCTCCATAGTCTAAAAGTCCAATGTTATGGCATATGCACAGAGAATATCCTGCAACACGAGTCTGAAACTCTGAATCCTGGGGAGATAATAACTATTTAAAGCCATACTTAAATATATAAGATTTGGTTCAGCTGAAATAAGCTACCTGAGGAGCAACTAAATGAATGATCTCCCCACGATGCTTCTTGCATCACCTTCACATGTTTGACATACAAATAGCAAAAGACATCAATCAGTTTCCAATGCTGTTCAACTTGGCAGGAACTTACAGCCCCTTGATTTTAACTTGGATTCTAGACCAAAGAACTTCAATCCCAACAGCACCAAGTCTGCTGTCTTTTTCTTCATGTGATCAATCAGTATTTCATCATAAACAATTGTCTTGGCTTCAGTCAATAATTTGCGCTCCCTCAAATTCGTGAAAACCTTCCTGGCGTCTTCAATGGTTCCATGCTTACACATGCCAGAGATGATAGCAGAGCATACAACATCACCAGGAGGGCAACCTTCTTGCATCATCTCATTTAATACTTCAATCACCTTCTTGGCATCATTTGACTTACATGCATGAAGAACGGAAAGACTATACTTGAACTCCCTAGGTCCACTAGTAACACTAGCTAAGCAATCGCGAACAAGCATCATGGCTGCATCAATCTCTCCAATTCTGCAAAGCCCTTCAGAAAGACAACTATAAGCAGCAACAGAAGGAATTGAAGACATCTCAATGATCTTATTGTGACATGCACATGCCTCTTGAATTTCCCCAAGATCGACAAAACATACAATTACTATACTGTATGCAGATGAATCGGGTGTACAGGTTGAGCCATTCATTTCATCAAAGAGTGATAATGCCTTCTTCACCTCACCAATCTTTTGTAGAGAATCCATGAGAATATTGTATATTTTAACACTAAAGTAACCTTTTGCTTTCAGGTCTGTAAATACCTCTAATGCCACTATTGGTCCCTTCTTCTCTACCAAAAAGTCAAAGTATTTGGAGAGGTCATCAAGAACTGGAAAACCCAACTTCTCCATCTGCTTGAGCAACTGGCAAAAATTTTCCATTTGGTTTGCTTCAGCATACGACATCAATAAGGGTTTCACAGATACAAAGTCTGGCTCGAGATCTTCCTGTATAGTGACCTGTAAAATCTTGTAAGCCTTCTCAACTTGATTCACACTACACAAACCTTCAATAAGGGAATTATATATCCCCAAATCAGCCCTATATCCTGAAGCCATCAAATCCTTCAACAAATCACAAGCAGGGCCAACCTTTCTCTTTGCCACAAATGACTCGATCAGTGTTCCATATATTGCTCTATCAATCAAATATCCCTTATTCTTCATCTCCTTGAATAACTCATATCCCTCTTCAGTTCTGCCTCCTTTACATAGGCCTGTAATTAAAGTTGCATAAGCCATGACATCAGGCTCGACCTTATCTCTCTTCATTTCCTCCCAAACCTTCAAACACCCATCTAAATTGCCCTCTGGTACCAGTACCCGAACCATAGCAGTGTATGCAAACACATCTGGCTTACACAAGTTGGTCCTCATTCGACCCAAAATCTCTAACATTTCATCAATTCGCCCTGCCTTACACAACCCCTTTATCAAAATCATAAAGGTAACAGTCTCTTCAACCAACCCGTCTTCTCTAAAATCACTATAAACTGATAATGCCAAATCTAAGTGATCTGTTTTGACTAATGCATCTATAATCCTATTATACAAGAAAACCCTAGGTTTAACTCCAAATTTCTTCATTTTCTCATAAATATGATAGACCCTAAGACCCCTATTGGCATCTGAATGCATTCTTATTAAGATCTCGAACTGCTTCTCACTAGGTGGCTTTCCTTGTGAATCCATGAGTTCAGGCAGCTGATCTGCTGCCCGAAACTGATTGTTACGATTCAAGCAATAAGCAAAAGCATTGTAGGAGGCAAAATTGTGATTGTAACCCTTCTGCTTCCCTGCCCAGTGGAAGAACTTAGAGGCAAGGATGGGATTACTTTGAACTTTAAGCACCTCAGTAACCAGGTTCGGAGTCACTCTACGGAGCTTGCTAAGCTCGGCTACCACAGAAGGGCCCCACTTGTTCTGGTTCTTGCGAAAGGAATCAATAATGAATCGGGCAATCGGAGAAAGCCGGCTGGAGATGGAGAATGAGGACTCTATTGATGGTGAAGGTGATGGTGCTGAAGATGATGGGGACTGGGGAAGGAAGTGTGGGTCCCACTTTTGTATATCAAAGGGCTGGGCTTCAGCAACTTTGGGTTTGTTGGGTTTGAGGATTAGGCGATTGGAGAAGAGACCACCACGTACAATTGGACGGTTCTGGGAGGGCTTGCGGTGGCCATAGAAGAAATAAAATTTGTTGGGTTTGGCTGGTGGGGGCGATTGCGGAGGCATTTGCAGGTCTCTAGATGCCCCTTGATCTTTGCAATATTCAAAGTAATATTATATACACACACACACACACACTATATCTCTTCAATCCTTCCTGTATGAAATGGTGTCATGGAAAATCTTGTGCACAAGCTTACTCTCTTGGCTACTTAAAGGCTTCAGCACAGAAGCACTTCTTGGTTTACTCACAAAACTGAGCGGAACTATTCCTTTCTGTCAACAGCACACCCACCTACAGTTTTATCCCCTGTGGTCATCACTTGAAAGTCAGTAGAATGCTTCAAATTCTGCAACCAAAAAGGAAACCAAAAAAAGAAGCTCTCAAACATATGACAATGGAAAAACTAATTTAAAAGAAACGAACTGAATGACATCAACACACTCTTTGTAAATGATCAGCAATCTTTGTTTTCTAGTAGTTCAGAATTATTATGCATTATTGTATTCATGTTTTGCCTGATATTCCAAGCTAAGCAAGTAATGACAATTGAAATTTAGATATATGTAAGAGTTTTACAAACAACTAGCATTTCATATATTTTAAATGCTCCAGCACAGCAGAAAATGCATCACATCAGGGAGCAGACTGTCACCTAACAAACATAGTAATCATCATATTATCTAACTGCTTAAATTGGGTTTTATGAAGTTCATCAAATGACAACATACACATAAATTATGGGGCGGACTATAAACAAAAGTAAGGAGGGAGATGCAAGGGAACGCAAAGTAACCAGCAGTATGTAGGCATGCCCAGAAAACAGCCAGGAAATTAATCCCTACCAACAAAATTGGTAAAAAGTATGAACCAGGCCTCAAAAGGGAATAAGAAAACAAGCACATGATAGCAGATATTCAGAATAACTCTGGCCCAGTGAAATGCCATCAGGAATCAATTTGAAAACAGCCCAAATCCGAAAAATCTCACAAATACCTAACAAAAATGTCTGACCATGAAATTACACTTCATATTATTTTATCCACCCTTTTTTTTTACTCCAAAATCAAATTATTAATTTATGAAATTAAGTTCAGAATGCATCTCTTTCTTTCTTTCTTTTTTTGTTGGTTGGGTTTCCCATAAGTATCCTCCATTAGAGGTAATTTTATTCGAGGCACTATTAGACACTAAATACCAGCATCTCTCCTAATAGAGATTCAAGCCTTGGGTCACTACCTTGTGAAAGACTAACCTTTTCCACCAGACTCAACCTCCATTTGTAGAATGCATCTCTTACAAAATGATAAAATAGTCACATTATTTGACTTGAATCATGCAAATCCAAAAAAAATTAGATTTGTTTCAAACTATTTCCAGAAAATTACAAACAGGAAGAAAACAATTTGGCAACACAATATCCAAACAGATTCCAAAAATAAGCATAATGCCAATCAATTCAATCAGTAATTAACGCCTCATATTCATGCATCATAGAAGCAGCAGAAGAGGATCTAAGTTTATGCCAACCTAATTAGAATTCATCCCGTTATTGAAGCGAAATTTCTGCGTATTCCTTGAAGTCAAGGATGTCAGATCTTATATTACCAGAGAAGATGACAAGAAAACAAGGTTTCATACTCTGTCAACCCAATCCTGTGTAAATGTAGTGATAACAGTTCACTAGAGAAAGATTGGTATCGCACTCTTACTCATTTAAATTTGAGAACTAAGCGAATCTATAAGCAGCCGTAACAATGAACTAGTCGCAAAAGACAACCCATTTAAAAGATTCAAGCGAAATCAAAAAATAAGGGGGAAGGACGGATTTCACGCACTCAATCTAAATGCAATCAACGCTTATAAAGAAACTCCAAAGTCGGGCAACATTACCTACAAAGTTCCCGCTCTGCACAAAGAAGCTCGGCCTCCAAACTGATTCTTCCCTGAAATAAAATCTGCACCGTCTCAAAATCGTGCTGTCCTTCGCTCTCTCATCTCCTTTCTATTAAGCGTTCTGCACCGACCCCTTTCTCTCTAATCGAAGCTCGCCACACTCACTTGCACTCTCTGCGCTGCTTGTTCTCTCTCTCTCTCTCTCTCTCTATATTCTCTAAATCCAGTCCCTCACACACACACACTCAAATGCTCTGCTATCGCTCTCAAGTCTGTTTGTTGCACTCTCCATATGATTTTATGCACAATTACTAGCAGAGCTTAATCAAATTCTGAACATGGAAGACAAGGGAGCATCGATACTCCTAGAATAAGAATAACCATCAAAGTTGAAGCAGAAATCGAATAAGAAAACGACAATTGACAACAGGGGTGCACTTCACATTTTGCAATTAGCAAAATCCAAACCGATTCATAAAGTAAATCAATCTTACAGTCGAACGTGCAACTAAAGAACACACCTTTGGCCTCAGTTATACGCGTAATTAAACTGTAGTTGTTGTAATACGGCAATGAAGGCGACGAGCTCCGACCAATACCAACAGGACGACGAGGAGTAGGAACTGAGAAACGGAGGAATGGGTCCATACGAGGGGAACGAATAAATATACTGAATGCCCAAAAAGTACTTGTCATTTTTTATATTTATTTTTTTTAAAATTAAAACAATTAATTAAATTAGTGAAAAAAAAAGTCTCTAATAAATAAGTTTCTTCTCAATTCTCTCTTATAGGAAAAATGTATTTTATTTTCATGAAATTTGTTATATATACAAAAAAAAATTTTATGAAGTTTAAAATTAAGCAAAAATTTTTATCAACTTTCATATTGTGCCAAAAAATATTTGTTGGTGAGGTTCTTATATATATATATTCTATTGGATATGGTGATTGAATAAAAGAGAATTAATATAGTATATAAATCATTTGTTAATGTAACGTTTTAGTATCCATATCAACATTGATGGTCAGTTAACTAACGATCAACTAACTGACAAATAGTTTTTGACACAATATTAAAGTTTATAAAAAATTTTTTGCTTAGTTTTAAACTTAATAAAAATTTTCTACACATAAAACAAATTTCATTTCATGAGAGTAAAATGTATTTTTATCGTATTTAACATTAACATAAAACTTAACATATTGCTACTTAAAATCAAAAACTTGATGTGAGTTATTTATTAGTCTGAGCATTTTTATAATATAATATTTTGATTAAATTTTTGGAAAAACACTTGTCAGAAATTATATAAAAAAAATATAGGCTTATACTATTTGAAATTGTTTGGGCTTTAGCCGAAGTGTTAAAAATCTTCAGGGTTGCTCGAAATGCATTTGGGCTTAACTTTACTTGTTTTTCTCGTGGCTCATTTTGTTACTCAGATCTCTATTAGCATATTATAATAATTTGCCCATTTCAGATTTCTTCCCACGAAATTCGAACGTCCTTTTTGCTTTTTAACAAATTGGATAGTATGCAGAAAAGGTAGCACAATTCTAGGACTTTTTTACTGCTGTGACAGACTTTTTTACTGCTGTGACGGACTTTTTAACTTAAATTCTGATTTTATTCCATTTTCAATTTAAATTTTGGATATACACCAATTTTATTGTAGACCGCAAAATGCATCTTTGATAGGCATATTTCTAACATGTAAAGTGCAGCCATCTTGTGTGTATTGTGTGCACACAAGGTGCATGCACCTTGAGTGCGCCTGTGGTGCATGCCAAAAGAGTGAGACATGGGTTGTAATTGTCAAGTCACAATAAGAGTAGGATACGTGTTTTACTTTATCCACCGCTCGTCTCATTTTCTTTCTTTTTTACTGGTGGTTCTTAATCTTTACATTTATTTTTGTTCTTCAGCTTCTGCTTCAGTATGCCGCTCGACTTCTCCCTTCCCATTTTTGCTTCATTTTAAGATAATTTTGACCTCACTGTGACCCATTTTCTTTTCCTTTTTAGTTGTTTTGCTGATCCTTTTCCTTTTTTTTTTGGGTTTTTGTTGAGTTTTTTTTTATTCTTTTTTTTTGGTAGAGTTAGATAGTTTTATTTTTTTAATTTGATTGTAGTAATAATTTTTTTAGATTAAATTTTAAGTGTTCAGCCTTGAAAATATATTTTTAAAATAATTATATTTTTAATTACATTTACATTTTTCTGATTATTTTTTTGGGGTGAAATTAGATAAGTAATCATATTAATTTTTTACTTGTAATGTATTTGTATAAGTTGTAGTAATAATTTTTTCAGATTAAATTTTAAGTGTTATTAGATTGAAATAATTAATTTAAAAATAAATAGGCTATTTTTATTAGGTTAAACTTATTTTCTTCAGATTCTCTTTTTTTTTTGTGGAGTTAGATAATTATATTTAGTTTAAATTTTAGATTTGTTTAATTATTTTGTTTTATTCTTTATTTGTTTATAATTTGTAATTTTTAATTATTATTGGTCTCTTTAGGTTTAAATGTGGTATTTATTTTCTTATGTGTTTATAATTTTTTATTTTTTTAGTTAGATTATTTTTGAAAAATTAATTATTTCATTAGGATGATATTAATTGTAAGTTGAAAACATAGTTAATTAATATATGATCATAATTTCAATTTTATATCCATGTTTTGTTAAATAGTTAACACGAGTGCTTATTGAGAATATTTTCAATTTTTCCTCTATAATTTTTGTTAAGTAGTTACATTTAGATATAATTTTTTATTCATGTTTGGCATGGTAAAAGTAAAATGGTACAAAACGTCAGAAACTTGGTGCCGCCAAACCCCGGCCCTGAGGATCTGTTAGTTTTATACTTGTAAGATAAACACATATCCAAGGCTGGGTGAGATGGGGTAAGTGTATATGAAATTAATTTGTTTATTTAGTTTTTATTACTACAAATAGTACTGTCGCATCCCAAAAATTGAACATGTGAACAGATACTATTTTTAAGAAAATCTCAGTGATATCCCGAAATCTTGGACAATCTTAATATTCACAACTACTCATTTGATAAAATTTTCAAACATGAGTTGTTCACATACATTCTATAAGGTTTTACGTTCAACCTCAAACATTCATTCTACACAACAGAATTATATTCATCTGATAAGCAAATATAGGCATACATAATTTGATGTGTTTATCTCATCGCAAGCCTAAGAGACCTATAGAAAGTACAGAGCGTTCCTAGTATTCACATTAATAAGTATTGTATCCCACAAGACAGAAATTGAGAATATTTCTAAAGGGCTTCTAATCTTCAATCGGATACTCTTCTTCCTTGTTTACTGTATCTGAAAAGATAATCATAGGGAGTGTGAGTTTATTTAAAAACTCTGTAAGTAAATAACTGTACTATATAAAATATCAAAAATACAAATACCACATTTACTCATATAATTAATTGTCTTATACATCGAGTAGTATGAGACTCTAACCCTTTCAAACTCATGAATAAGATTTCATAAATATACACCAAGTAGTATGAGACTCTTAACTCTTTCAAACTCGTGTATAGATTTCATAGATATACACTAAGTAATATGGGACTCTAACCCTTTCAAACTCGTATTTATGATTTCATCTATTTAGACCGAGTAGTATGGGACTCTAACCCTTTCACACTCGTGTATAGATTTTCATAGTTATACACTGAGTAGTATGAGACTTTAACCCTTTCAAACTCATGTATTAGATCCCGTAGATCTTTGCTCATAAATCAAATAATGAGAATTTATCACGTAGTACAATTACCATGAAATAAATTAATTTATACATACTCTTATTCCTTTGAATTCCTGTAAAAAAATTATACTAATCATCATATACTGTTATCTGAAAAATTGATTGCTTAATATCCAAATAATGTTGTAAATGAGACTTATATTATACTTTGACTAATAATACCAACTAGCTTAGTAAGGTTATTCACTTACCTTGATATTTGTCCAAATTTACCTTGTTCCACACTAGAATTTGTGTAGGAAAATTTCCTAGTAAAAGATATTACAAGGAAACATAAGAAAGGAAACAAAATCACGAAAATATGCAATATTTTCTGATTGCTACAGTAACAGTTTGCTACAGTGACGGTTTGCTGCTACAGTACCGTTGACTGCCGACACTACAATAACTACTACAGTAAACTGGAAAATTTTTTCCAAAATTTCTGGTTGCTACAGTAAATTGAGTTTTGCAAAAAATTTTTCAGAAAATTTTATCCTTTGATTCCTTGTTTTGAAACCAGAATCTCATCTCTCTTAACCGACCATAACTCAATCCTAACTCAAAAAGAACCTCGAAAACAACTCAGATCCATGAATTATCATAAAAATCTTTAAGAACAAAATCTCCTCAATCTTCCCTATAAACTTAGACTTAAGGAAAATAATGAGATTAAAGCTTACCTTTGATCCTTATAAGGCTTTTGAATTGAACAAATGATCAAAACTCTGAAGATCAAGGAAAGAATTTGTTAGCAAGATGAACAAATGAGAGAAAACGAATTTACTGTTCACTTCAGTCTTTGCTTCAGATGCGTGAGTAATAAGAAGATACTATTGAAGTTTTATTTTAAAGATTTCTAATGGGTTATTTGAATATCCATGGATATCCATGATCTAACACCCAAACCCAACTAGTCAAATTACCAATAATTGACCAATTAACTATCATTAAGCCATTTTCCCATAAATTTCACCATTCTAAGAATATATCCCACATGATTGAGAGTATTTAATTTACTCATTTTGCACTATTTTTATTAATAATAATCAAAAAGAAAAAATAAATATGAAAATATTAAGTGACTAAAATGAATAAATCTAAACAACGCTATATATATATCAGAAAATTCTCAAATGTATAATTCTAAATTTGACGGGTATTACAAGTACTAAGTTGATTAACAAGTTAACCATGTATTTACCAAAGTGCAACATTATTATATCCATGCTCGAAGCTTTTACCCACCGCTACCTCTTGTTCTCTACATTTAGCAGGCTGGATTATATGGAGCATCGCTGATGGGAAATTTTGAAGTTAATTATGGATTGGTTTCTATACCGGTGGAGCGTTGGAGGCTTGACACGCACACATTTCACTTGCCAGTTGGTGAATGCACTATTATTTTGCAAGATGTGACCATCCAAACTGGCCTACCAATTGATAACTTGCCTGTGGTTGGACAAACCAATTATATTTGGACTGAGCTATGTCAAGAACTGCTCGAGGTAAGTCCTTCTGAAAACGCCATTAGAGAAGGATGCCTATCATTGCCTTGGTTAAGTGATCAATCTAGTGATATCCCCCTGAATGCCACAGAGGAGCAATTGCAATAGCATATCTGTGCGTATATTCTTAAATTAATTGGGGGCATACTGATGAGTGATAAATCTAGCATGTACGTACACTTGATGTTTCTTCCCTTTTTACAGGACCTCTAGTTTGCTAGCCAGTATAGTTAGAATTCTGCTGTAACATCCTACCTTTCTATTTCCTTTAAATAATTTCAAATTTCACTATTCATGAACTTTACTATTCACATGAATAGTGACCTTGTAGAATAACTGACAAAATTCTCAAAGGATGTCTGAGTTTAAATATATACAAAAATTAATTTACATCATCATGACTATTCACTTTACATATTTACATAACAAGCTACTACAAATTATATTTCTATACTTCAAATTTATCATTTAAATCTTCAAGTCTTCCATTTGCCATTTTCTCTTGAAATGATCGATTTTCTAAAAGTAAGATACAAAATATCTCAGTAGCTAGTTACCTTTATCACAACATATAAGGAGATCATTTCAGCCATAAAAGCATAGAATCATTAAGTAATAATCATATTAAAATACATCCATGGCATTTTTCATTATATAAAACACTAATAATAATTAAAACTCTCTTGTTCTCTACTGTGAAACAAGAGTTATTCTCTTTACTTTCTACTGTGAAGCAAAGAGATTATAATATGAAAATTATAATTTTCTCTTCTATCCTCTACTATGGGATAGAAATTCTCTTTTTGTTCTCTACTGTGAAACAACGGGAAAGTCTAAAAATTCATAAAAAAACTTCTAGTAAAAACTGATCATATACATAAATATCATAAATCATAAATAAACATACTTTTATGGAAAAACAAACTACCTTGTGATGAAGAACAAGCCTAAACTTTAGTTCTAGTTCTCTTCTTCCTTTGCCTTTCCCATACTTTTTCTCTCTTCTTTTCCTTCTTTTCTATTTTTGTCTTTTCCTCTCTTTTTTCTCTTCTCCTTCCCGCCCCCTCCCCCCCACACACATGTATATATTAATCCAACTATGTCATTATCTCTCCTTCTTTTTCTGTGTACACACACCTCACACATAAATATATATAAAAAATTCATTCTACCTAATCTTGTCATTAATAACTTAACATCATCATTACCTAACATTTCATCATGTCACCTTCATCCTTATCTCTCATCTTCTTCTTTTCGTCCATTTCTTTTTCTATGTGGCATAGCTTTTATTTCCTTTAGTTGAAATAATAAAAAGATTTCATATCTTTTAATTCTATACAATTAGGTCTCTAGCCTAATGGATAAAATTCTATTTAAATCACTTAAAAAATTTTCTTATGATTATTTTCTCCATATTTATTTCTTTAGCCTCATTTTCTGAGGTAATTAAATTTGGGACGTTATATTTGCAGTGCTAACACATCTTTATCGAGAATTATGTGGAACCACAGATGTCGATAATAAGGAGATTACAAGTTGTGTGCACTTGTCCATGCTTGGGCATGGGATCGATTCCCACCGATCTAGCCCCGGATCTAAGGCCATCATGTGCGAAGATTGGTCTCAGATCAAGAAGAAGCTGATTACCTCGATCCTCCGTCACTGAGCTTCAAGTATGTATTTGCCCTAATATTTTTAATTTAGTCAAATTATGTGTAATATAATATAACATATTACGTTTCAACCCTTATGTAGGTGGAGCGGTTTTAAAGGCTTGAAGGAGCACCCACTATATTTGCTGATACAATATCACAAGACATTGGACCATTTGAAGGAAAGTGATGTAAGTTTTTCACTAAAAAGATGAGTCCCATTTTTTATTTCTCAAATTTTCACCTTTTAACTACAACTTTCTTTTACAAATTGTGTAGGAGCCATATAAACAAGGAGTGTGTGAGAATCCAATACTAGACTACTGCTATAATGGTTTTTAATTTTGGCAAGTGGTTATGCCTCTAATATGCTTCCATATCTTTGAGTGGCATCAGCCCGATAGATATCTTCGATAATTTGGGCAAGAATCGTTGTATATAAATTCTTAATATATGAGATGGTATTGACGCATCACACGCCGATGGATATCATGTACTGTAGCTGTAAATTTGGTAAATTTTTATTTGTTACCCTTATGAAACTTTAAATTTCTTTATAATGATGTTCTATGACTAAAATTTACAATTATACTACAATCGATGGTTACCAGTTCATCTATCGCAAGACCTTTCAGGCTAGCCTGTTGGAAAACATACAGCAGATCAATATGGATATGCTACAGGCTTTGGGTAAGGATCAACTGTTGTAGGATGATCCTCTTGAGCACATAGATCCTTAAACATCTTTTGTAGAGGTGCTTGTAGAAGAGGCTAGACAAGACCGTCATCGATTCACAGGCTATACATGCATCCGAAGATCTATGCGATGATGAGCTGATGAGGAAGACACTAGTGCACCCCCTCTAGCTCCTTCAGTCCCACCTATCCCTATAGGTGACAGTTCCTCTACATACATCGTGCTACCTATCCCTACCGGTGAGGGCTTCTCTACTTACACCATGCCACCTATGCCAACTATGTATACCAGGAAGGGCTCGTCTATGGCTCATGAGATATTCACACCACATTTGCCTCAGGGGTCTATTTATGGGCGTTCAACCAAGAGCATAATGTCGCCACCACAAACACAAGTCCCATTTATGAAACTTGGGTTTGGCCTATGGTCGAGTTCAGGAAAATCATCTGAATTTTCACAATTTCGATCACCTCCTTCTTCTCATATTCAAGTGGGCTTCACCTATCATCAAGAGTCAGAAGAGGAGGGCAACCAGGACAATGAACAACTAGAGGACTAGCATGACTAGGCCGGTGATCCTCCTCTCGAGCATGGTCAACCATAAAGAGATAGGAGACTTACTCGGTGTAGTACTGGCAGCCACTACTTGTTGTAGTTTGTTTTTATATATGTATAAGGAGTGTTATTTTATTTTGTTTCAATCTAGTTATTTAGTATAACTAAAAAATTATTTTATCTTGTTTCAATCTAGTTATTTAATATAACTAAAATATAGTTATTTAAGAAATAAATAAATAAATTCAATCAAACTTAATTAATGGACTGAAATTGAAAAAAAAAATCACTAATTTGTAAGATAAAATTAATTTGTAATACAAAAAATATCACTGATTGCTAGGGCCTTCAAAACAATGCCAGTTTAGACAAGTATGGCGATAATGCCCTGTTTCTCGACACATTCCAAACCTTACAGGCTCACCTACATCTCTCCATTCCATCTCATTCTTCAATTGTCTAGACTTTGGCCTACCTAGTTTTCGAATATCTCTGGAGTCAGGCACAAATTTTGATCCTAGTATCTATAGTCAATATTGCTCCCCCAAATTGGGTGAAAGGGACTATAATATGCAACCATTATTGTCTTTAGGCTGTATATTGGGTCAATGAAATTTGTGTAATCAAGATTAACATTTAAGCAGGCTACAACGAAATGTGTGCAAGGAAATCAAAGCGCCTGAAACTCCCCACGGTCGCAATATCAGTTGTATACCAAGACCCTGCAACGACGTCCAAATTGCCTCCGTCGTCTGTTGTAAAGTTCTTGCATCTTAAACCATAGCTGGCCACGGTCAAAAATTGTCACCATACAAACAGTTACCTTTGACTCGTGTTCTTTCAATTGATCTAGAACGTAGGTAAAAAAATTTCGTTGGGCTCGAATCTAGGCACTTGCCTCACCCAACCTATCTATGAAAGTATTTGGATAATTTGTAATAGGTAGCTTGAGCCAATGCTGCTATAGGCAGACTCCTCACTCCCTTAAGCATGCCATTCATACATTCTGCCAGGTTAGTTCTTATGTGACCCCAATATCTTTACTCATCATACGCTCGACACCACAAGGCACTATCACCCATATATTACAATACCTAATCATAAGCTTTGTCCGCAAGTGTGCGAATCTTGAGCATCTTTCTCTCAAATACGGGTTGTTGATATAAGTATCTTGTATAGGTAATAACATTGTAAGTAAAAGACATTAATGTAAAATGTAAAAAAATACATGCAGTAATAATAGTGCAAGCAAATTACCTATGTTTATAAAGAGTTGTTTCAACTGCTTGTTTTTGAATTTCATGTTTAGATTGCTTACTAAGTGTCGCATGTAATGAACATGGTATCCCAGCAGTGGTTGCCTTCCATTCTCAACTTTGGCCATGACTTCAATGATTGATAGGTGTTTGTCTGTGATCAAATATATGGTCTTCTTCTTTGCAACATGTTGACATAAACTAGATAGGAAAAAAGACCATGCATTAAGAATTTCTCCTTCCACAATTGCAAAGGTAAGCGGTAGAACATGATGATTCCCATCTTGACCACATGCAATTAACAACGTCCCTTTGTATTTTTCATAAAGGAAAGTTTCGTCAGCTTGAATCATTTGTTTCAGGTGATCGAATATGTCACATCCCAAAAATTGACATGTAAAAAGATACTATTTCTAGGGAAAACCTCAGTGGTAGCCCGAAATCCTGGACAATCTTGATATCCACAACTACTAATTTGATAAAATTCTCAAACATGAGTTATTTACATAAACTCCAAAAGGTTTTACATTTAACATTTATCATATATTCCATAAAACAGAATTATAAACATCTGAAATAATAAAGAAAGGTACACATAATCTGTTATATTTAAAACATCACAAGCCTAAGAGACCTATACAAAGTACATAGCATTCCTAAAATTCACATTATTTAGTATTGGTATCCCACCAGAAAAAAAAAAAAAGATAGAGACCAACTCCAAGGGGCTCTTAATTCTCAGTCAGATAATCTTGCTCCTCACTTACTGTATCTAAAAAGACAATTATATGGAGTGTGATTTTATTTAAAAACTCAGTAAGTAAATAACTGTACTATATAAAATATTACAAGTACAAATACCATATTTACTAACATAGTCAATCTATCATTTAGTTTACATAATCGTAGTAATACATTTGTCTGAATTTGTGTCTGATTTCTTGGGTGACCAAACCCTCAATCGCTTTGCATTATGCGCCGTAGATATTTGCATCGAGTGACTTAGAAATTTAGCCCTCAAACTCTTTATGCATAAATGTGCCGTAGATGCTTGCACCAAGTGACTTGAGAATTTAACCCTCAAACTCTTTGTGCATATATAACAGTAGATACTTGTATTCCCTTGAATTTCTATCATCAATCATAGCAATCATCATATATTATTAATCGGAAGGTTGATTGTTTAACATTTCAATAATATTATAAATGAGACTTATATTATACTTTGTCTAATGATATCAAATTAATTTAGCAAAGTTATTCACTCACCTTGATATTGTCTAAATTTATCTTGTTCCTCACTAGAATTTGTGTAGGAAAATTTCCTAGTAAAAGATATTACAAGGAAACATAAGAAAGGGAACAAAATCATAAAAATATTCAATATTTTCTAATTGCTACAGTAACGGTCAACTGTCAACTAATGGTTACTACAGTAACAGTTTGCTACAGTAACTATTAATGGTCAATTAACCGCCACCGACGCTAAAGTAACGATTTGCTAAAGTAACGATTTGCTACAGTAACTACTAATGGTTAACTAACCACCACCGACACTATAATAACGGTTTGCTACAATTACCACTAATAGTCAACTAACCGCCACCAACGCTACAATACTTCAAAAAAATCTGGAAAATTTTCCAGAATGAATAGTGTTTTCGAAATTTTACAGAAAAAAAAAATCTCTAAATTTTCATCCTGGAATTTTTTTGTTTCTAAACCAGAATTCATCTCTCTTAACCTACCATAACTCAATCCTAACTCAAAAACCTCCAAAACAACTCAAATCCATGAATTATCATCAAAATTTTCAAGAATAAAATCTCCTCCAATCTTCCACATAAACTAAATTTTGAGGAAAATAATGATATTTAAGCTTACTTTGATCCTTACAAGGCTTTTGAATCGAATAATTTCCAAAAAAAAACACCAAATCAAAGGAAGAATTGAGAGAGGAAGCTTGAACATTGAGAGAGAAGTGTTCTCTATCTCTTGAGTGAAAGCATAAAATGAGGGGAATTAAGGTTGTTAAAGGCTTTAAGTAGTTAGATGGGTTATTTATCCATGCTCATTTTCTAAACCCATTTGTCCCATAAAACATATAATACAATTAATTCTCCATTAAAATAAATTCAGTCCCATTTTCCACAAATTTCACTATTAAAAATATCTAGTCTAGTCATTTAACTTAATTTTCATAAATAATATTCAAAGAAAACAATTAAATATGAAAATTAAAATGACTAAAATAAATAACTAAAATAACATTGTAAAATTCCAAAATACTCTCAAACGTATTATACTCTGAAATTGACGGGTATTAGATTCTACCCCCTTAAAAGAATTCGGCCCTCCAAATTAAAATCTCACCTGATGTTTCAAATAAATGTGGATATTTATCCACATTTCATCTTCTGCCTCCCACATAGCTTCCTCATAAGAATGATTTCTCCAGAGAACCTTGACAATAGAAATTTCCTTAATGCGCAATTTCTTGACTTTCCTATCAAGAATAGCTACTGGCACCTCTTTGTAGGTGAAAGTTTCATTAAAATGAACTTCTTGGGGTTGAATTACATGAGAAGGATCAGGAAAATACTTCCGTAGCATGGACATGTGAAATATTGGATGAACTCCTTTTAGGTCTGAAGGTAGGGCTAGGTAATACGCCACATTACCCACTTTGTCTACTATCTCATATGGACCAACATACCTCGGACTAAGCTTCCCTTTCTTCCCAAATTTTATTACTTCCTTCATAGGTGAGATTCATAAGAAAACCATGTCACCTATTGCAAATTCAAGGTCACGTCGTCTGTTGTCCACATAAGACTTCTGTCTACTCTGAGCAGTTAACAACTTCTCTCTGATAAGTTTAACTTTATTTATATCTTCTTGTACCATCTTAGGTCCAAATATTTTGGTTTTACCAAGTTCAAACCAATCTAGAGGAGATCGACACTGTCTCCTATATAGAGCCTTGAAAGGTGCTATTTGGATTTGGTAACTGTTATTGTAAGCAAATTCAACAAGAGACAAATGATCTTCCCAACTTCTACTGAAATCTATCACAAAAGCTTTCAATATATCATCTAAAGTCTGAATTGTCCTTTTGAACTGTCCATTTGTCTGAGGATGAAATGCTGTGTGAAGATTCACTTTGGTACCCAAAGCCTCTTGAAAGACTTTCCAGAACCGAGAAGTAAACTGAGGTCCTCGATTTGATATAATGGATACTAGCACACCATGAAATTTTGCTATTTCTTTAACATAAAGCTGAGCAAGTTTCACCACACTGAAAGTGGTATGAACAAGAAAATATGCTAACTTAGTAAGTCGATCCACTATGACCCATATTGAGTCATTTCCTTTTGTTGACCAGGGTAAACCCACTACAAAATCCATAGTGATCCTTTTCCATTTTCACTCGGGAATATCTAATTTTTGTATCAAACTAAGTGGTCGTCAATGCTCAACTTTAACCTACTGACAAGTCAAGCATCAAGCTATAAAGTCAGTCACATCTTGTTTCATGCCCTCCTACCAATAAACTTGTTTCAAGTTCTAATATATTTTTACGGTACCAGGATGTACAACGTATGGCGAACCATGAGCTTCCACTAAGATTTTATGTTTCAAAGATTCAATGTTGGGGCCATAGAGTCTCCTATTAAACCATAAGACTCCTTCTTCATCTACCAAGAAACTTGGTGCTAAACCTTCCCTTGCCTTATCTCTGGTTTTGACCATATCGATGTCATTTTCTAAAGTTACTTTTACTTTTTCAACAAGGGATGATCTAACTATTAAATGAGCCAGAAATGTACCTGACTTAGTGATCTCAAAGAATACTCCATTAGCTTCTAATTCCTGTAGTTCTTATATTAGAGACTTCTTTATAGTGGCAATGTGAGCTAAACTTTCCATATATTTTCGGCTTTGGGCATTAGCCACCATATTTGCTTTACCTGGATGGTAAAGGATGGTGCAATCATAATCTTTCAGAAGTTCCATCCACTTTCGTTGTCTTAGATTAAGATCTCTATACTCAAAAATGTACTTAAGATTTTTGTGATATGTGAAAATTTTACAGGTCTTCCCATACAAGTAGTGTCTCCATATCTTTAAGGCGAACACTACAGCTGTCATTTCTAAATCATGAGTAAGGTAATTCAACTCATGCTTTTTAAGCTGACATGAGCTATAAGCTATGACTCTACCATGTTGCATCAACACACCCCAAGCCTATCTTTGAGGCATCACAAAATAAAGAGTAACCCCTAGTCCTAATGGCAGGATTAAGACTGGTGCAAAAGTTAAACACTCTTTCAACTAAAAGAAACTTTACTTACACGAATCATCCCAAATATATTTAACATTTTTTTTTGGGTTAACTTATTCAATAGAAGAGCCATCTTGAAAATTTTTTTGACAAAACGACGATAATACCCCACTAAACTAAGAAAACTACGAACTTCAGATACAGTTGTTGGTTTAGGCCATTGGTTTACTACTTCAATTTTGAGACCTTCGCGTACAACTTATGCTTTCTCAAGGTCTGAAGCACCATTCTCAAATGTTCAATATGTTCTTCATGACTCTTTGAATACACCAAAATATCATCGATAAATACAATTACAAACTTATCAAGGAATGGTTTGAACACTCTGTTCATTAAATCCATAAATGTTGCTGGTGCATTTGACAACCCAAAAGACATCACGAGAAACTCATGATGTCCATACCGTGTAGAAAAGAAGTCTTAGCTATTTCATCATTCTTAATTCGTAACTGATGATATCCAGACCTTAAATCAATCTTTGAGAAGTATCTTGCTCATTGAAGCTGATCAAACAAATCATCTATCCTTGGTAAAGGATACTTGGTCTTCACAATGACTTTATTCAACTGATGGTAATCTATACATAATCTTATAGGACCATATTACTTTTTCACAAAAAGAACAGGAGTACCTCAAGGTAAAAAACTCGGGCAAATGAACCCTTTGTTCAACAAGTCTTCCAATTGTCTTTTAAGTTCTTTTAGTTCAGCAGGAGCCATACGATAAGGTGGAATTGAAATTGGTCGTGTGTCTGAGACCAAATCAATACCGAACTCAATATCTCTTTCTGGCGGTAATCCAGGTAAGTCTTCTAGTAACACGTCTGGGAATTCATTAACCACATGTATCTCTTCTAACTTCTGTTCTTTCTTTTCTAAATCTCTAACAAAAGCTAAAAATCCCTGACATCCTTTTTGCAATATACGTCGGCCACTTAACATAGATATCATGCTGTAAGGTGTATCACTTCGATCTCCCTAAAACACAAAATTATACCTTCCCGGCATATTGAAGGAAATAACCTTGTCACGACAATTCATAGTAGCATGACAAGAAGATAATCAGTCCATCCCTAAAATCACATCAAATCTAACATGTTGAGAATCATAAGATCTATCTCAGTTTCCATACCTCCAACAATTATTCTACAAGAACGATAACCCATTTTAACTACCCAGGCTCTCTCATCGGTGTGGAAACCAAGAATGGTTCCTTAAGAGTAATCAGATCAAATTCAAACCTCTTGGAAAATAGAGGTGATACATACAAATGAGTAGAACTAGGATATACGTGTAGCAAAAGTATTAACAGATAATATACCTATAACAATAGCATTGGATGTTTGAGCATCCTATTGGGTTAGAGCATATAATCTTACATTTCCTCTGCCGGCAGCTTGTTTTCCATGGTCTCCTTAGCCTCTTCCAGAACCTCTTCCTATACTATCCCCTATTGAAGTGGTCGGTGTTTGAGTAACAGAAGCAGAAATAGATTGTGGTCAATGCGACAAAGCAGACCCTTGACCTGGTTCTGTAATGAGCTGAGGGAATTCCCTTATAAAGTGTTCCTTTTGTCCATAGTTAAAACAACTTGTACTGATAGTATTTAACCTGCATTCTCCAAAGTGAAACTTTCCACAATCAGGATACTGAAGTTTTTTCCTTTTAGTTTGAGTACCTCTTCTACTAGAAGAGCTGAAACTGCCCCTAATCTCCAAATGAGGCTTAGCAACACTGGCTGTGGAATAAGATGACCTGGAAGGAGTGGTCGGAGCATGCTGTGACGCAGTAAGGGGTTTCAAAGTCCTACAGTCTCTCCCTTGATTAAAAGATCTCCTATATCTAGCTTTCTTCTTTTGTCAATATTCTTCCTTATTCTTCGACCTCTTTTCCATTCTCCAAGCCATATCAATAGCTTCTGAGTATGAAGGGTAATTATACATATTGGGACCTACTTGATCATATAAGGCATCACGAAGTCCTTCCACAAACTTTTCTATTTTTTTCTTTCAGAAGGAATGATTTCAGGGGCATACTCAGATAATTTAACAAACTAAGCAGAATATTCATCAACATGGGTCCCTACCTTAAATACAGAAAATCCTTTACCCTAGATAATCGTACACTTACTGGGAGAAATTCATCCATAACCAATCCTTGAAACTCTGCCCACACAACTGGTGGTGCGCTTTGGATTCTCGCTTTCTTCTAGTTCTTCTACCATTTACCAGCCCTACCTTTCAACTGAAAGGAAATGATTTCTACCTTCTGAATAAGAGAACACCCTATAGCATCACAAATTGCTCACAATCTTCAAGGAAACATTGTGGGTCCTCTTTGGGATCTTCTCCTGAAAAAGTAGAAGGCCTCATTTTTTGAAATTCAGACATTTTTACCTCCCTTACATTTCCCCTCCAGCCAACTGAGCTAGTGGTATAATTTCAGCTTCAACAATAGAAGGATCCATTGGTAGGTTAACTTATGTAACTTAACCTCTCTTTTTAGCCTCAAATCGGTCAAACCGTTCATTCATTAAATTAATCATATGTGCAATAGCCGCATTATTAATCTGAGTGACAAGTTTGACTCTCCTTGCTTAGCCACGAGCTATGCCCTCAATATTTTGAGCATGTAAACTATCAGCATGATTAGGATTGTCTTGCACATGTACTGGTAGAATTATGGCCCTCCTTGGACCCACATACTTATTATTATTAGGAGATCCTTCTGACATTGAATAGTCAAAGATCTACACACATAATAAACACTTTTCAGACATATATATAATATCACTTACTAGCCCTACTGAAAAGTTATCTATATAATGGCATTATACTCTACAATGTCTTTTATAGAACCTAATCTCATAGTCATGCCGCAGCTCATGACAATATGGAAGGGCCCACAAAGATCTCTTTGCTCTGTACTCTATAGAGGACCTATAGAACCTATCCTCTTATACCAAATTATCACATCCAAAAAATTGACATGTGAAAAGATACTATTTCTAAGAAAAAACCTCAGTGGTATCCCAAAATCCTAGACAATCTTAATATCCACAACTACTCATTTAATAAAATTTTCAAACATGATTTATTTATATAAACTCCAAAAAGTTTTACATTCAACATTTATCATATATTCCACACAACAGAATTATAAACATCTGAAATAATAAAGAAAGGTACACAATTTGTTATGTTTAAAACATCGCAAGCCTAGGAGATCTATACAAAGTATAGATCATTCCTAAAATTCACATTATTTAGTACTGGTATCCCACTAAAAAAAAGATGGAGAACAACTCCAAGGGACTCTTAATCCTCAGTCGGATAATCTTGCTCCTCACTTACTATATCTGAAAAGACAATTATAGGGAGTGTGAGTTTATTTAAAAACTTAGTAAGTAAATAACTGTATCATATAGAATATTACAAGTATAAATACCACATTTACTAATATAGTCAATCTATCATTCATTTTACATAATCGTAGTAATACATTGTCTGAATTTACGTATGATTTCTTAAGTTATCAAACCCTCAATCACTTTGCATTATATGTCATAGATACTTGCATCGAGTGACTTGAAAATTTAACCCTCAAACTCTTTATGCATAAATGTGTTGTAGATGCTTACACCGAGTGACTTGGGAATTTAACCATCAAACTCTTTGTGCATCTATAACCATAGATACTTGTGTTCTCTTGAATTTCTATCATCAATCATAGCAATCATCATATATTATCAACTAGAAGATTGATTGTTTAACATTTCAATAATATTATAAATGAGACTTATATTGTACTTTGTCTAATGATATCAAATTAATTTAGCAAGGTTATTCACTCACCTTGATATTATCCAAATTTACTTCGTTCATCACTAGAATGTGTATAGAAAAATTTCTTAGTAAAAGATATTACAAGAAAACATAAGAAAGAGAACAAAATCATAAAAATATTCAATATTTTCTAATTGCTACAGTAACGGTAATGGTCAACTAACGGTTGCTACAATAACGATTGCTACAGTAACCGCTAATGGTCAACTAACAGCCACCGATGCTACAGTAACAATTTGCTATAGTTACCATTAATGGTCAACTAACCGCCACCGACGTTACAGTAACTTCAAAAAAATCTGAAAAATTTTCCAGAATGAACAGTGTTTCGAAATTTTATAGAAAAAATCTCTAAATTTTCATCCTGGAATTTTTTTGTTTCTAAACCAAAATTTCATCTCTCTTAACCTACCATAACTTAATTCTAACTCAAAAACCTCCAAAACAACTCAATCCATGAATTATCTTCAAAATCTTCAAGAACAAAATCTCCTATAATCTTCTACATAAACTAAAATTTGAGGAAAATAATGAGATTAAAGCTTACCTTTGATCCTTATAAGGCTTTTGAACTGAACAATTTCCAAAAAAAACACCAAATCAAAGGAAGAATTGAAAGGGGAAGCTTGAACGTTGAGAGAAAAGTGTTCTCTGCCTTTTGAGTGAAAGTGTAAAATGAGGGGAATTAAGGTTGTTGAAGGATTTAAGTAGTTAGATGGGTTATTTATCCATGCCCATTTTCCAAACCTATTTGGCCCATAAAACATATAATACAATTAATTCTCCATTAAAATAAATTCAGTCCCATTTTTCACAAATTTCACTATTAAGAATACCTAGTCTAGTCATTAAACTCAATTTTCATAAATAGTATGCAAAAAGAACAATTAAATATGAAAATTAAAATGACTAAAATAACGTTGTAAAATTTCAAAATACTCTCAAACGTATTATACTCTGAAATTGACGAGTATTACAGAATGCATCAACGCGTGGTTTGTACGCCCAAAACACCTAACAAAATATTCTCATATCATTTTCCTAATCATAGTCCCATATGTAATCAACTACAACGTCAAGAAGAAATTGTCGAATTGCCGCAAACCAACAACCCAATTGCCAATACGAGGCTTCTCAATCCCCATAAGTTTTGGCTATGGCCTTTTGCTTTGCCATCCACGCCTTCTTATAAGATAACGTGTACACAAACTGGTCTTTGATACATTGCATCACTTGAGAAATACATGTTTGGAGATTGGTTCACTTGGGCTATTATTGTCGTGGCGATCAAATTAGAGTCCAACTATCTATGGTCTTAGTAAATGGATGATGAAACACATATGTGATCTCTATTGTACTTTGTGATCATCCATATGCCATAATTCTTCTTTAAACAAGCCCTCACTCTTTAGTTACAACCATTCCCAAACTTCACACACTTCACCTCCACATATTTCTTACACGACTTTGCCACCTTGAAGTTGTTATACCTCTTAATTGAGTATGTTTTCAGCGTCGCCATTAGTGTATCTTTGCCAGGAAATAATAAACTGACAGCAAGGTCGGATTCATCATCCCAGGTGTGGGCTTCAACGATGTCTGAAATTTGTGGCTCATCTGTTGGGACTGTACTTGCATCATATAAAAGGGTGGAACATAGAATGTGATGGGCTCAACTAGCTCAATCTTCCTATCTCCACCCATTAATTCTTGTATGCTCCTTCCAAACTCTGGTTCGGGAACACTGTCGTCCTCAACATCTTCTATGTCATCGACATCCACATCATCCATAATATCACATGGTGGGTTAGGTGGCGGAATGTCTATATCATCCTCCATGAGTTGAATTTCTGCACTCGATGACACATGATACTGTGTAGAGGGTCTGCTATCCTCATCCTATATGGCATGCTCATTTAAATCAAGAATGTTGGAATTGAATTGGAGTTGGAGCTACCCGAACATAAGTGGCGTCATTTATTTGGGATATCTATATAGTAACTGTCATATCTTTTCATGTTGTCTTAGTCTCAATTTCCAATGGATTAATTGTCTCAAGACTTCTAAAGAAATATTGCATCGAATTTTTATCACCATTGTGTTATCGGCTTCAAATGATACACCATTGGAACTGTCACTAAATATAGCCACATTTGAATAAACACGAACTAAGAGTGTTCCACTTCGATTTATCCTATATTAAGAGAAAATTTATTCATTATCCATTACAACTAATTATTATTTAAATCTACTAAGAATTAAAAATAATAAATTTAAATTACCATAAACAATATAAACTAAGAAAAATAAAAAATCCATAAATTAATTATAAAACTAAGGAAAATAAAAATCACAAAAATAACAAAAATAAACAAATATAACTAAAAAAATAAAAATTCATAAATTAATTATACAACCAAGGAAAATAAAAATTCATAAATTAATTATACAACTAAGTAAAATAAAAATTCATAAATATAAAAAATAAAAAGTAATAAGAAAAATAAAAACAACAATACAACTAAGGAAAATAAAAATTCATAAATTAATTATACAACAAAAGAAAATAAAAATTCATAAAAATAAAAAAATAAAAAAGTCATAAGAAAAATAAACAATAATATAACTAAGAAAAATAAAAATAAAAATTCATAAATTAATTATACAGCTAAGGAAAAAATTAAAAAATAAATAGTCATAAGAAAAATAAAAAAACAATATAACTTAGAAAAATAAAAATTCATAAATTAAAAAGGAAAATAAAAATATTCCAAAAATAAAAAATAAAAAATTCTTAACAATATAACTATGAAAAATAAAAAATTCATAATAACAAAATAATAAAAAAGAAATATAAACTAAACAATAAAAAAAATCAATAACTAAAATAATAATAACACATTTACCTTTTTTGTATTCTTAATACCAAAATTCAGCAAATCGAAGGCGAGTGTAAGATTAGAAAGTATTGAGGATTGGGAATATTGAGAATACTGGAATAATGCAGATGAATTGGGAATATTGAAAATACTGGAAGGATCAATAATAAAAGTGGAGTTGGAAAGTTACTAAAGCAAAATTTATAGGCACTTTTGTAACGATTAAAAAAGAATGGTCAAATTAACCCACCTCTGAAGTGTGCCTTACGTGTTAGTAAAGCGCTAGTCAAAAATGCGCCTTCTACTAAACAATAAATTTGGGGTATGTCAGAAATTTAAATTAGAAATGAGGTAGATGGATAAATTAAATTAAAAAGTAGGTTACAGCAATTAAAAAAAATCCACAATTCTAGAATGAGGTACATAGGTGCTAAAAAGTAAGGTAGATAAAATACTCACAATAGTGACTCAGTGAATAAAAGCATTCACCTTCTGCTCCTCTAAGTCAATCAACTAGATAACATATCTCCCTATTTGTATATTAACTATGAGGCTTTAAAAGAAAGATGGAAAAGCTACAAATCTCATAAGTGCATTAATAGAGAAGATCATTGAATTTTTCAAAATGGAGAAGCTTGCTCTCGACGACTAGTATCTTGTTGAAGTTATTTAAGGCTTTTCTCCTACCAACCTTTGAAGAATTGATTACTAGGGAGAAAAATCAAAATATCTTGAAAACTCTTGTAATTACTTCAGAATCTTAATGAAAGAGTGTTTATTGTTCATTACTCTTTATGAGTTATTTTGTCTAATTGTTTGTTTTGAGTGAACCAAAATAGTTTGTTGGTTTTGTTGTATTGAAGCCTTGTGATTGGACTTGTGTAAGTTTCTAAGAATCTTGTATAAATCTTAGAGTTGTTGATGTAAAAGCCTGAAGGGCTGATCCTTTTAGGTTGAAGGGATTGTAGAAGACTAATAATGGTTTACTCGAGGAGTGGATGTAAGGACTTTTTTCTAGAAGTACTTGAATACCATATATTATATTGTCATGTTTTCTTGCTTATGTTTATTTCAAGATCTTGTTTATCCTTAAAATTACAGTTTTACTGAGTGTTTGATACACAAATCAATTCTTAGCAAATAAAAATTTTCTCAGTGCATTCTATCTTAACAAAGGATAAAACTAATCTTCACATAGTCTTTCAATCTTTTAACTTAAAAGGAGCTAGTCAATAGTTTTTCAATTATGTCAACCTATCTTTCATGATATTATTTTACAAAGGTTGTGACTAAACACAAGAAATTTCTGAAAAACTTGAGTACCCAAATTCAACCCCCATTTTTCTTACATTATTTGACTATTAACTAGTATAAGAGCCTTGGTCTCTAAGTTGTGTAGGATTAAAATCCCAAAGAAAAGATATGAATGATGAATCAACAACCTCGAGCTCATGAACAGTATATAGATAGGCCACCATTCTTTAATGTAATGAATTACACTAACTGGAAGGCTTGTATGAAGATCTTTCTTAGATCACAAAATATACAAAAAGATGACCAAAAGATCCAGTGGACTCAAGAGGTTTATGTAACTGTAAAGAATGTTCAAATAATTGTTCAAAAACTATTAATGTGCTCAATAGAGATAAGATCTAAACTTTAATAGAAATAATAGATAAAATAGATAATGAAGAAGTTAGAAAAGAATATTTGCTCAAAATTAAGGATATCATGGATTTAGAAGAACCCCAACCAAAACCCGAGGTCAAACCATATAATGTTCAAGAAATTATCCATAGGTTACAAAGAAACCCAGCTGAAGAAAAAGTTACAATAAAAGAATTAAAAGAAGAAAATAAAAATTATTAAAGAAGAGATTTAAATGTTAAAACAAAAGGATATAGATTTATCCTTAGATATATTAAGTTTAATGGCTAATAAGATATTAGGAATTCAGATGATCAAAATAATTTAGAAGAAAGTAGTTCAACTCCCAAAGAGAATTATTTAAACATAATCTCTAGGATTCAAAATCAAAAATGGTATTGTCATGTTAATCTTACTATTAATAAAAATTATAGTATCAAAATAACAGCTCTTATGGATTCAGAGCTGATCTCAATTGTATTCAAGAAGGATTAATTCTCACTCAATATTATGAAAAAACCACTGAAAGTCTCAACAGTGCAGGAGGTGATCAACTTCCCATTAGGTACAAATTATCAAATGCCAAGATATGTAATCAAGGCATTTATTTGAACACAACTTTTGTTTTAGTTAGGAATTTAAATGAACCAATGATTTTAGGAACGCCTTTTCTAACCTTAATTTATCCTTTTAAGGTTTCAGAATTAGGTATTTCAACAAATGTTTTTGGTAAAGAAATCTATTTTGAATTTTTAAATCTTGCCAGAACCACAGATGTTAATTTGCTCAAATCTTTAGCTGTTTCAAAATTAAACATAATAAATAGAATACAAACCCAAATTAAAATGTTAAACAAAGAAGTTCATTATAAAAAGATTGAAGAACAGATAGAAAAACCCCAAGTTAAGGATAGGATAACTCTTGTTCAACAAAAACTTGAAAAAGAAGTCTGTTCTGAACACCCAAATGCTTTTTGGGATAGAATGAAACACATAGTTTCTCTTCCGTATGAGCCTAGCTTTAAAGAAGATAAAATACCAACCAAAGCCAGGCCCATTCAAATGAATAAAGAAACTTTATAATATTGTAAAAAAGAAATTCAAGATTTGTTAAATAAGAAATTAATTAGAGCTAGTAAATCCCCTTGAAGTTGCTCAGCCTTCTATGTTCAAAATCAGGCAGAAATAGAATGAGAAGCCCCTCGTATGGTCATTAATTATAAACCCCTTAATAAAGTTCTTAGATGGATTAGGTATCGTATTCCAAATAGAGGAGACCTAATTTCCAGAGTTCAACAAGCCTCTTTATTTTTAAAATTTGATATGAAATCAGGTTACTATCAAATACAAATTACAAAAAAAGATAAGTACAAAATGACATTCATCATTCCCTTTAGTCATTATGAATGGAATGTTATGCCATTCGATCTAAAAAATGTCCCCTCAGAATTTCAAAATATTATGAATAATATATTTAATCCTTTCACACAGTTCACAATAGTTATATTGATAATGTTTTAGTCTTTTCTAGATCAATAGAACAACATTTTAGGCACCTTGATCAATTTCATGATATTGTTAAAAAGAATGGACTAGTAGTCTCTGCCAAGAAGATGAAATTATTCTAAACCAAAATTAGATTCTTAGGTTATGACATAGCTCAAGGTATGATCAAACTCATTAGTCGTTTAATAGAATTTGCCGATAAATTCCTAGATGAAATAACTGATAAAAACCAGCTCTAAAGATTCTTAGGATGTCTTAATTATGTTGCAGATTTTGTTCAAGACTTAAGAATTATTTGCAAACCCTTATATTCTAGGTTAAGAAAGAAAGCACCCACTTGGGATAGTTCAATGACAGAAGCTGCCAAAACCCTCAAATTCAAGGTAAAAAAACTCCTATGTTTAAGAATACTTGACCTAGAAGCCTTTATGATCATAGAAATCGATGCTTCAAAATTAGGCTATGGAGGAGTTCTTAAACAAAGACTCAAAGATAGTTCAAAAGAACAAATAGTTAAATTTAATTCAGGAGTATGGACTGAAGCCCAAATGAAATATTCTACGATCAAAAGAGAAATTTTATCAATAGTTTTAAATATCAAAAATTTTCAAAAAGAAGTTTTCAATAAACAATTTTCGTTAAAAACAGATTGTAAATATACCAAAAGCGTTTTAAAAAAAGATATTCAAAATATAGTTTCAAAACATATTTTTGCTAGATGGCAAGCACTACTTTCCTGTTTTGATTTTGAGATTCAACATATAAAAGGCAAGGAGAATGCCCTACTAGATTTTCTCACTAGAGAATTCTTGCAGGGAAAAACATAAGAATGGACAAGAAAAAAATCAAAAGAAGTAAGTAGAGATCAATATGGATCCCCATTGAGTCCTTCAAATGTTCAAATAAGATCCCCACTGGGCCCTTCAACATCACCATTACTGGTGACTTCGCTCAATTTCAGCCCTTTAGGCAGTGGTCTTCAACCACAAGAAATTAAAGGTATTCGACCTTCTTCCAGTTCAACCATTTCTCAAAATCGATTTCTTCCTTTAACCTATGATCAAGCTTTAACCACTCCTTCTCCAAAACAAATCACCCCTGCTCAAACCTCATCAAAATTGATTCCTCTCACTCCTCAAAAAACCCTGTTCAAAACAAAGATAAATATATTACAAAAAATTGTTCGCTACCCATCTGTTCTCTAGAACCCAAATGGTTGTAGAATCCAAAAATAACCCCTAGCGAAGTTGCTCAAAAGTTCTTCCCAGAAGGACAACATTTTTATGTTTCTGACCTAGAAAAATCCAGACTATTCTATGAGTTCATCTTGGTAGATACCAACTCAATATCTTCAACTCATAAATACGACCCTCAAAATCTATCTAGAATTCAATAGTCTAAGTTCAAAATAAATCATGTTTTAACCCTTTCTCAATGGAACCAGAAATCATTTACTCAAAAGTCTTTTTCAAGATAGTTCAAACCTCAAAATTTTAATTACTGGGATTATAAAGATGCATGGTTCAATATGATGCTTATTCGACCCTTCTCTCATTCCTCGTTCATATGGTTCAATAAAGGTCAACGTAACTTTCTAGCTTGGTTCTCTGAATGGTTTTATTTCTTTAGACTAACTCAAGAATTTCTTCCCTCTTATGCTAAAGAATTGTTTTCAATTTTCTCTGCTCAAACTAGTTTTGTTTTTTGGTTAATGTTACTTCAATTTTTTTCCACATTCGGAACTCCATGGATCATGACATGGGATTTTGACTTTAAAGATAAGCTCGGAACAGGCTACCCTCTGTTTCTTAGCAGAACGTTCAATATTAAATGGTGGACAACTTACAATCCCCACTTGCTTAACAAAAAGGCCATTAAAAAATGGCAAGCTCAAAATCCTCATCTCATGAAGTATCCGTAAGCTGTTCAACAACAATCTCCCTTCTTAGCTTCAAAGTCGCAAATAATGACGGAATTAGCTAGAGCTCAATCCGAAGAAGAATTCAATCAATTAGTTCAAAACTTTGCTGATAAGACTCCTACCAAGAAAGCTCTATCTGAAGGTTCAAATCCAGAGATCAAAAGTTAGTTTCAGAATGAAGATGATTGTTTCAACATAGGTCTGGTTAACCTCAGTCAATTCTGACTAGGGTTTGGTTAGATCGTCGGCACAATATGACAAACTCAAAAGCCAGCTCAACAACTTTACTTTCTGTCAAAATAAAGATGTTTAATATATGGCAGACCAGCTTTATCAAAAGGTAGTGTCGACATAAAATGACGAAAATACTTTTCAAAAAGCAAGCCGCCCCGTGATTAACTTTTGGAATTCAAGCAAGTTCAAATTCGCGAACTCTAGAGCCTCTGAAATCCACAAACTTCAACATTTTTCAAATCCACCCTCTTAGCCTCTATATAAGATCATTAGTTCAATTGTAATAGACATGGCGAAATACAGTGAAATACTTTCTTTAAAAACTTCCTCTGTAAACGCTTGTCTCTTTTCAAAATTTATAGTCGTTGCTTCCATATTGTAAGTTTGTTTCAAAATCTTTGTATAATATTTTCAATATCAATATAAGACTTTCCTTGCTCCATTATATTCCTATTCCTTTTATTGATTTAATGCTTGTTATTAAATTCGAATATTTTGTTCATTTTAATGTTTCAAGAATTTACATTGTTAGAGAAGATATTTTTATTGAATTTAGAGATGTTGTTCAAAGTAATGAATTTTCTTTCAAATATATGCTTAATTAATAATTAGGCTAAGACAGAATGCGATCCATACGGATTGTGCGAAAAATGGTATCAGAGCCTAGTTTTGTTAGGAGCCCTCTTGTCAGTTTAGATTTGTTTAAGAATTTAGTTTCTTAAAAAACCACTTTTAGTAAGTTAAGGGTTAGCGTTGGTCAGCCTTGTGGCTGCGTTGGTAAGCCGTAAGGCCCAAAGAGAGGCAGGTGTTCCCATAGGAGGTGGTCCCGATAAACCTTAGCAAATCTAGAAGAAAATTTTTTAAGAATTTATTTTCTTAAATATATCTGAATTAGTAAGAAGACTTTTTAACTGAAATAGCTCAGAAATCAGTCTTCCTGCAACCTCTTCAAATTATAGTTCTGTAGATCAAGATGAAATAAATAATTCTGAAGTATCAATATTAGAAGCAGAAGAAAGGTTAAGAAATTAGGAAAAACCTAGGGTTAGACCTAGTGAAGTTTATAAACATTCAACGTTCAATTTCAAAGTTCAAGATATAGTTAGAACTATAGAATGCATAACCAAGTTAGGATCTTATCAAGATACGATAAATCTGCTCAATAAAGAATATATTGATCAACATAAGAAAGATGGATTTGGATTTATCCATATAGGATTAATTTAAGTTGTTGTTAAGCCTATGCACAGGTTAGGAATTAGTCATCTTGTTCTTCTACTTTTATAGGATAGACATGCCTTATCATTTCAAGATTCAATGTTAAGTTTAGTAGAGTCTAATCTCTGTAATGGTCCAATTTATTTTTAATGTTTTTCAAATTATATGAAAACGTTAAGAAATGTCGAAACTGCTTTAAAATGACATGTTAAGACCACAGAATGAATATTCAGTGAGGAATTAGATAATCTTGCTATAGTTTTTAGAATTCATTACAAAATTTCAAAAACCGGTGTAGAAATTTCTGTTAAGAAAGAGTCACCTAGGAATGAAACTATCCTAATGGAGGCTGATCTTCAAAAATCTATGATCATGACACCTAAACTTCTCAAACATGATGAAATCATGGCTACTTTTCCAGACACTTGGGATTTGGATAACATCCAACCACCCAAGAAAATAGAATCAAAAAGTTTAGGAGACTTTGTTCAAAGTCCAGAAGAACACATTAAGTTAACTATGAAAAGGTCATCATCTTTTAGGTCAAGAATGTTTAGAAATTTAAAATTATAGTTCAATAGTAACACTATAGATTCTGATTATAGATCTGCAGTAGAAACTCCAGAGGCTTCGACTAGTCTCATAGGAGTAGATTTTCAACCCAATGTTCCACAACCTATTTACAAACCTGTTAATAAATCACTCCCCCACTATATCTGTCACGACCCGTTTTCTGGGCACATGACCGGCACAATGATGAATCTCTCATCACTGTAAGCCTTCCGATAAATATATCAAATTTTCTTATATGAAAATCATAGATTATCAATTTAAAATACATTATTATACTGACATACAAGCCAAATGTCGAACCCCTGAACTAGATGTCCTAGACGATTACAGAGCAACATAATCTATAACAGAAGAGAGGTCTACCCGACAACGGGAAGGTACAAAGTGATCTACTCCTCTAGCAGATATTCTTCGATGGCAACCTGATCTGAACAAAAAGGTTGTACAAACAATGTGAGCTTTTAAACTCAATGAGCGAATCGGCCTCGCATTAATAAAATTCAAATACATTACCAGTCATGCAAGCATATCCAAAGGCTCATACTCAACCAATAGACAGAAGATAAAAATTTATCCAATTCAACAAACGTTACTAGTACTCGTCAATGGCAATATATCCCGGAGAGCGCACACAGGCCGGCTCACCAATTATGTATATTTCCGCCATGACGCACAACATCATCCTCTTACATACAAGATAAAAATTCATCCAATTCAACAAACGTTACTAGTACTCGTCAATGGCAATATATCCCGGAGAGCGCACATAGGCCGGCTCACCAATTATGTATATTTCCGCCATGACGCACAACCTCATCCTCTTAGCTAGGGCGCCTCACGGATTTATCACCAATCCGGGCTATATCCCTACTGAGGGAATCGTTGTCTCCACACTCATTGGTCAAGACACCCTGTCAACCGGGTTTTCCGCCTTGCCGTGAGAGGGGGTACTGTCCCGCTCAATCACAATCAATAGCATTTCATATCATAATCAGAAGCTCAATATAATATTCATCCATATAACAGGTATAGTATATAACTATATTATGGATTTATAAACCACATATCAAGATAACAATTAATCCATTTTTGAAAACATTCAAACTTCACATCATCATAAGATACTTATTTCATTTTATCCATACTTATGGATTAATTATCTCATTTAGATTCGTCATTCTGAATCCAATTTCCCCCTATGAATCTTGGGAGTGTCCTACGACATACTTTTTATCACCAGTAATGCTAAAACTCTATTAAAACGGGATCGTTTCACTCACCTGGATTCCGTACGAACATCGCTTCTCTAAGTCATTACAGACAAGAGTTCTCAGGTGAATTTCGGTGTTCTGCTACGGAGATTTTCATGAAAGATTAGAGAAAATACGTCAGGATTGTTTTCGTACAGATACTGTTCATATGTATGGTTACTGTTCATATATACGGTTACTATTCATACGGTCACTATTCATACGTACGGTCACTATTCATATGTACGGTCACTATTTATACGTACAGATATTATTTATACATACAGATAATATTCGTACATACGATCACTATTTATACGTATGAATATTATTTTTATGTACGGATACTATTCATATGTACGGTTACTATTCATACGTACGGATACTATTCATACCAGAAATAGAGAATACAATCTGTAAAAGAGTACACCAGGTAAGTTCCCAGGAAAGAGTGGAGGGTCACACTGGACACACTTAAAAACCAGGTCTTTCCTTAGCCAGAACTTTCCTAGACATGTATTCTTCACAGTTTACATTCTATTTCGGTAATCAGAGAATCAAAATAACATATAAACAGCTAAGGACAGTTTTTCTGATGTGGAAGATCAGCCGAGGCCGCAACCACAGAGCATACTTAAGAAATTAACTTCTAAAATTTAAAAGACATAGAAAGGGCATACTATCCTTACCTAAGCTGAAAAGGAAAGGCCCAAAATCTCAGACGCCTAGCTTTGGAGTAAGAGAAACTTAAGGAGAGAAGAAGAGAAGTTGAAGGTGTGAGTTTAGAAGTGAAATGGAAGGGCCTATTTATAGCAAAAGTCAAGGGTACTATTTGACACTATGCGCTAATAAAATATTCAATTTACTATTCATGAAAATGATATTTCTAATAATGCAGTTACTGTGATTACTATTGAAAACTTAAAGGGAAAACTATCCTTACTTAAAGGGAAAACTATCCTTTCACCTTAAACCTTTAAGTTTCTTTTCAAATCAGTCCTTTCACTTTAGTCCCTGAGGGTATTTTCACCCATAAAACGTCATTTTCTCCTACGAATTTCTTCCTAGTTTTCTTTTATGACCAAACCACATCTAGTACTTGACATTTCAATTGTATAAATGAACAGTATCGTATACGTAAATAGTATTATACAGGTGAATAGTACCGTATACTGAAATAGTAACAGTAGTTTGTAAACAAATATTTATATTTTATTTTTCTTGGGTATTACAATATCACAAATTTTAGTATTAAAAAAAGAGTTAAAGATAGATAAAGAAAAGTTAAATACTGAGTTCATGAAAAATTACAATACTCTTAGAAGAGAATGGTATTTTAAGACCTTCTCGACGAACAAGTTCAACAATGGAAGCTAGAATATTATCAATATTTAGAACAAGTTAAAGAACATATTTTCTCTTTTACATGGTTTGAAATGTATTGTTACAACAATAAGATAAAAAAAATCCATTCATAGAAGAACAAAAACAGATAAATACCCATACTAGGATAACAGTATAATGGGAATGGGATACTACTTTAGGTCAAAAGATTATATTTGTTTATTCGCCTTTAGAAAATCTTAAGATTTCAAAAGGTAGTTCAAAATTATAAGCAATACCGTTCAAGACTGTAGAAGGAAATGAAGATCAACCTAGTTCAAAGAAAGATGTTAAGAACATAGAATCCCAGAATAATTTTACAAATATAGCTCTCAACACAATAGGTAAACAATTAGATAGAATAGAAAACGTACTCAATAATAAAGCTTTAGAAACCTCAACTAGCACCCCTTTTCAACATAAGATTAGTTCATCAAATCCTTAACAACCTTTGTACAAGGTACCCACTCTTACTAAAGAAGAATTAAGATCAATAAATTTAGGAAAAACTTCTCAAAATTTAGTTGAAGAAATCACCAAACGATTAGATCAACTTAATGTTTCCAACAACAGATTAAAAGGACTTCAGATCAATACTTTGTCAAAAATAGAACCCGTAGGAGAAAATCAAAAAATAAACAGAATCAAATTTAAAAATCCAAGACCAATAACTAGGAACTACTACTCAAGACCTAGTTATCCAGATACTCAATATGAAGAAAACACCTTAGTTACAGAAGCTAGCTATACAAGCGAAGCAATAGTAGAATGGAATATTGATGGTTATAGAGAGCATCAAGTGTTAGAAATAATTCAAAATATGTCCATGTGTGCAACCGCATATAGAATAAAAAATAATGATAAAAGATCAATAGTTACTATGTTAACAACTGGTTTACTGGTCAATTAAAAGGCTGGTGGAATAACTATCTCACCGAAGCTGATAGGTTAGCAATTAAATTTGTAGTTAGGCAAAAAGAAATTAATGGTCAATTAGTAGATGTTCAAGATGGAGTAGCTGTGTTAATATATGCGTTAACAAAACAGTTTGTAGAAAATCCTACAGATTTCCAACAAAGGATAGCTAATCAATTGGTCAATCTCAAATGTCCGACGAAGTCTGATTTTAGATGGTATAAAGATATGTTCCTTACTAAGTTATATACAAGGTCTGATAGTAATACAGACTATTGGAAAGAAAGGTTTTTAGGTAGATTACCCAACTTATTTGCCGAAAGAGTTAAAGAAAGCATTAGGAAATAATGCAATAATACCCTTCCTTTTCAATACATGACTTTTGGAGAATTAATTAATTATGTTACAAATGAAGCTCTCACAGTCTGTAATGACATGAAGTTACAATAGAAGCTCAAATATGAGTTCAAAAGTAGTTGTAGAGAGTTAGGCAATTTCTGTTATCAATATGTGATCGAAAAAATCCAAGCCCCTTCCTCAAAATATAGAAAGAATAGGAAGATCGAGAAATATAGGCCTGTCAGAAAGATATCTCGTCACTACTCTGACAAACCTGTTAGATCATTCCAAACAAATAAATCTTATCAAAAGTCTAGGAAATCTAGACAACATATGTCTCAAAACACCGATCGCAAACATATAGTTTGTTTTAAATGCGGGAGGTATGGCCATATTTCAAAATATTGTAAGCTCAAGAAAAAGATCAACTTATTAAAAAATAGATGATAAATACAAATAGAATCTTATGAGTATTCTGTTAGAAGAACAAAATTTTGAGTCAAAACATGACAGACAGTATAAGTGATCAAAATGAAATATATCAAATAGATCAATTATCTATATATATATACATATATATATATAGATATGTGAAATGTGTAGTATATATATGTGTGTGTATATATATATTATTACTTGTATGCTATTTTAGATAGAGAATGTGTATGAGAAGAAGAGTTTTGTCTATATTTTTTGTGCAATAATTATAGACTGAACATGTGAGTCATGGACTATTATATCTGAAGGTAATATATTTGTATGTCCCTGCACTAGGTGATATAACAAAATCAACTTGTAAAAAGCGTGAAATTACCTTAGATAAAGACAAGCTACTCAATTTTCAATCCAATACTACGCATTTTATATTTTAATGTTAACCTTTAATTTCTTTTATTTTGTTAATATTCTTATTTTTTATATTGCTAATCTAATAAGAAGTCATTACACATTGTTAACAAATTAACCCATCAAATATTATTAAATATATGCTTTACTCCTATAAAAAATTAATTTGTAATGCTTTACTCCTATAAGGAATAATTTATTTGTACTTAAAGTTTTAGAGAGTAAATAATAATAATAATAATAATAATAATAATAATAATAATAATAATAATAATAATTGTATTTTCTTAGAGTAAATCATTAATTTTGTCCCTTTATACTTTTTCAATAGTAATTGAAAAATAAATATTTTAATTTAATGTTTAAATGATTGTATTTGTTTAATTTATTTTTTGGTTATTAAATATCAATTTTTTATTATTAAAAGTTATTATGACAAAAAGAATCAAATTAAAATAATTGATATTTTAATAATTAAATTAAAATAAATAACCATCAAGTTGAGATAGTATATTGGGAATTTATTTTTGAAGACATTTGTGTATAATTGGTGCGAACTGCAAAACAACAACGAAACCATTTGCATCGCGCCTCATTCCTATGCCTCAAAACTCAAAATTCAAAGAGGTAAGTACACTTACATTCCATCTCTCCGAAAATTTTCCCTTTCTTGCTTCTCTGTGATACCATGCGCATTGCTCTGTCTGAGTTTGTACAATTACATTCCGCAGATATTTCAGATTTGAGGTTTTTCAATGGGTAGTTGGAGAAATCGTAGAATCTTTCATCAACGAAGATCTCCCATGTCTCCCTCTACATTCTACGATCTTCAAGATCCTCTTTCTTCCAAAATTTTTTCCACTTTCGCTCTGGGTTTTGATATAGTTGTTAAAACCTGGTTTATCCTGTTCCTTTCTGGTCTCTTCTTTAATCTTCTGCATCAAATTACCAAAGACAGTTATTGGCTTTTTCGTTTTGAAGTGTATACTGGAGTTCGATTGGTTAAAAGAATATGTATTTATTGACTTGAAATTGCAACGGCATATACCATAAAGACTGCTTTATACAATGTCATGTTTTTATTAGAGAATTTAGTAGCATATACCTTTAAAAATTTTACTATGTCTTTATTTATTTATCTATTTATTTTTGTTTTTGCTATTGGCATTGTAACTGTTATGCCTTGATTAAAGGCACGCTTCATGAATTACCAACCTGTATCAAGATTTGTTTGGTCCTATAAAGAAGACCTGCAATGGGGTTTCCCTTAAAATTATTGCAGTTATTAACTGATCTGAATGTGTGTGTGTTCATAGTTGACTGGATAGCTTTGGTATTAGTTGTTATAGGAAGTACTGTAAGGCTTCTTGCCTAGTCAAAGTTATATATATATATGTATATATAGTTATAGGAGGTGCTGTTAAAGGTTTTGAGTTGTTTAAATTAGTGAATAATAACTTGTGAATTTGTCTATATGTGTTATAGCATGACTATATTCTGCAAGATTCCTTTCTGATACTCTTGTGTGATTTTGGAAGATTGTTTCAAATTTAGAAATCATATGCATCAGTGGATTAAATCATCATGTCTATTTGTTTGTTTCCTGATGCTATTCTGAATAGTGAATACTTAGCGAACATTAAAGGACATGTTTTTCAATCTATCACATGCTGTTGTTTAGTTGTTATATATATATATATATATATATATATAAAATATTTATCCATTAATTGTCAGGTCCTGCATTCTTAGTTTCTACAGACATATTTTGAAACCAAAATCTTGTACTTATCTGTGAAGGTGGTGCAGGCATGTGAATCTCTATTCTTTAACATTAAAATGCGGGAATGGATCATATCTATCCACAAGGTTTCTACTGTCTAGCTTTGTCTTTATGCTTTGAAACACGTGATATGAGAATGCAAAATAGTTGGCTGTTTGTTAACCTGTATTACTTTGTGCTGAATACGCATATTGCTTTTCCTACCAAGAAAGTGATTACAATAATGACAACAGTCACTGTATTAACTTATAGTCTCTCGGTATAATTTCAATATTTTTTCTACTGAGGTTTTTCTTTTCTCCTTCCAATCTTAATAGAGTTTTGGCAGGACGATATACCTTTATGGGAGAAGAAATTTTGCACTTTGGTTGAATCAGTACCATCGCAGAAGATAGTTGATTCCAAGAAGTTTATGAACTGCCATAGTAATGGCTCAATTGGAACGATTCAGCTGCTGAAGAAGCATTTCAAAATGCCAAAACATGATATTGGGCGAATATCAATAGCCTCCCTTGTGATATTTCTCTGCCTGATTGAGATACATATGTTGATCAAATAGATTGGAACCCTTACATCAATCCTGAACTGATAAAGGACTTGCAGCGTGAGTACTTTGCTCCACCTGATGAGGAAGAAAGAAATGCTGTAAATTACAAGGGGGCAAACTTTTCAGAGAATGTTGCAAACTCTCAGGAATGTGATGATACAAAGCTCAACAAAGCTTTAGAAAATAAAATGCGCAATCAGCACGAATCGGATTATCACAATGATGTTCCTTCCAATTTAGACAGTGCTGACAACCCTTGGGAGTGCTGTGTAACTAGTGAAAATGGAGGATTAGCAGACAATGCATGGGGAGCTGGTGGTGTTAAGTTATGGGGTTGGAACCAAGTGAGTCGCCATAACAATCACTCTAGGAAATGGGGCTACGGATATAATAAAAGGTGGAGTAAAGTTTGGGATGGTTCTTGGAACCAGAGGCAGTCAGATAATTTGTTTAACGTTGAAAAAACTTGGGAATGCAAGCTTAATTGGCGTAATAGAGCTCCAATGGGCAGAGGATGGAGAAACTATGTGGAAAATAGTTCCAAATGGAAGCAGCAGAAGAATGCTTATGTTTCAGGTGATTTAATAAAGGTCAAATATATCAGTAAGCAAAATGAATAATCATCTATATTGATCTGAGAGGTGTACATATATATAGATAGCCTAAGGTCTGTTAGGTGGTTAATGACACTAACTATCGCCTCTAACTAATCACATGTCCTAACTAAACTCTACAACTAACCCAAGTACAATTTTAGTTACAGTAAAGTACAGTGAGTCATAATGCATTACAACACATATACTTTATCATCCCCCTCAAACTCAAGGTGGGATTTTGGATTCACAAGGAAGCCCAGCATTGAGTTTGTCCCCAAACCAGAGAAACTTTATACACAACAAGGGCTTCCTCAGAACATCAGCAAGCTGATTATCTGAAGCAACGTGAGCCACTCTTAATTCTCCACAAACCACTTTTTCTCTGACAAAAAAAAGTATGACAGATCTCGATTTCGAGGGGATGATAATCACTCCGGTGATAACTGGAGGAGGGAAGACTATAAGAGGAGGGTCAGTTTTGCCTGTGAATAGCCACTAGAAAATACTGTGTTTTTACTATAGGCATTAAATCTTTATCCCATCATGGAACTCTTCATCTGGATTTTCATACAAAGCTATATAGCTACAGTTGTGTCTGCAATTTTTCCACTGTTTATATTTTGATTCAATATCAGAAGGAATGCAAGAGAAGAGTGTTCTCATACTTGAGGCCTGTTCATAAGAGAAATACATTAAGAAATTGGAGGCATTTGTCCTTGACGTGTAAACTTCATAATTTTGCTGGTCTCTCATCATTTTCTTCTCTATGCTCTTCTATAGGCTGAGAAAATTTTTGGGTTGTCTTGTACATATGCAGGTTAATCAAATAAATTTTGTACTAGCAGAGGAAATAATAGATGTCATATTTGGATCCTCTCTTGTAACTTGATAATCAGGTGAAGAGAAACAAATAAGAAACAAAAGATAACAAAAATGATTATGTATATCTATTTTTTCATATAATTATCTTATGATTGAATTAAATTCATTAATGTCTTTTGCACAAAGTTGGCCTTTTTACATTGAAGACTGATTTTGTTAACCTAATGTTGAATTATTAACCATTGACCCATTGTGAAAGATTGTTCCTATTCCCAATTAATTTTGCTTCTGTCATCATTGATGTGCGTATCACTTTAAAGTTTTATTAGGAAATGTAATAGTAAATATCTCAAATCTAAGGTAAAATTTTGTCACTTAAAATTAAAAAAAATTAAGTAAAAACATGAGTTATCCCTTGTTTTTGGTTCACCACATAGCTGAGGAAAAGGCTTTTTTCTTTTTGAACTGGAGGAAAAGGTATGAAAAATAAACCCTTTGGATAAGAAGAGGACAAGCCCAAAATCAAATAACACAGCCCAAATATGACCTACAATTTTTGTGCATGTGAATGCAATTATCTTCTTTTTTTTTTCCCCTACATTGCTTCTCATTCATATCAAAGGGTTAAAAAAAAAGAAAAAGATGTGCCATTGACTTTTAATGGCTCAGAAATCCTCATAACCATTCAAGAAATTTTTACTTGTGTTTGTCGATCTATCATTTTTTTTTATTTCTAACAAGTTAAACTAAAAAGATAAAAGGTTCTTAGTAAGTACAACTGTAAAAGTTATTAGTATTATCATATTTACGTTGTGTTAAACATTAAAGCCGATCCGTAATGTATGGTGATTGGTGAAACATATTATGATCACTACATTTTTTTTCGATGATAAGAGTATTTTTTAATTAATTTATATATAAATGGATTTTTTGAAGAGTTTTAAAAGTGAAAAATCATAAATTAGGTAGTAAGGAATTGACTAGCAAAGAAAGCGTAATGCCGTTACCAAAAAGGAAAGAAAGAAAGCGTAATGCCTAGTAGGTCTAATAAGCCCAAAATTATAATTAATTTGAACTTCAAGCATTGTTCACCACTATTGATGAATGTCTTTCAACTAAAAATTACAAACAAATAATATATACATTGCATGTGTTTAATATAATGAAAACGACGATTATAATAAGTTTATAGAAAGCTGAATTCCACCCAAACTCATAGTCATACATAAA
This sequence comes from Biancaea sappan, assembly GCA_037074585.1. Taxonomy (NCBI): domain Eukaryota; kingdom Viridiplantae; phylum Streptophyta; class Magnoliopsida; order Fabales; family Fabaceae; genus Biancaea; species Biancaea sappan. The sequence goes on along the minus strand of CM073501.1, from coordinate 25,990,900 downwards.
TTATTGGAAACATGATAAATTTGTTTGACCATTTATTTTATGTTTCTTGACCTATATATATATATATATATATATAAACGTTATTGACATCGAGATTTTACTTAAATTTAGTCAAAAAACAAAAGAGATCGAATCAAGGAAATACTTTATCATTAAAGAAATATAATAACTAAAAATACATTTATGTATATATCATTCACAAATAAGTATAATATTATATTAAAAATAATTAATTATTGTACAATTTCAATAAATAAGACTCAAAATATGATAATAAAAAAAATTTTACAACAATAACAAGAAATATTGTTATTCAATATTTGAAAACTTTCTATTAGTATAAAAAAAAAGAGAGAGAGAGCATCCCTCACTTTTTATTATATTGAAAAACCTCTTTTTTTTAAACTAAATAGACATTTCCTTTTTCAAAACTTACAATATTATAATATCTAGTTATCAATGTTCACTAAACTCAGTTAAAAATTGAATAAATTATGAGTGATAAGATTGTAATTATGTATTATTAACAAAGATCTAGGTTAGTGTAATAATTTTTTTTGATCATAATTGACCTAATAGATTAAAAATATTTTAATAAATTAAAAATAAAAAAATTTAAAATATTATAGAATCAATAAAATTATAACTTTTTAATATTTAAATTGAAATCTTATATATATATATATATATATATATCACTTAGCAGTTAAAAACAAGGTTCAAAGTCAGTGCTTGCAGTTTAAGATTCTACAAAGAGTTGCATGCCTTAAAGTTCTATGATTGCACTAATTTGATACGTGAAGGTTAAAGTTTTTAGGATCCTATCTATGACTTTGAATTTCAAACATCCTACAAAGGATTTAGACCTAACCAACGTAGTTCCTTTATATATATCTACTACTTGGGTTTCCTAAAAAGCAACAAAATTCAAAGACAAGTACACAAAAGAGTTTAACTTTTAGAGAACTCTGGTTTTTTCATTATTAAATTATCTTATTAATTAATTTTCTTGACTTTTAAAGAAGTCCAATGTTTTATATAAATTTCAAGAAAATTTAACTATAAAAAACTCCATCTTTTCAAAAGTTGTTAAAAAAAAAAACCAAAGCTTGAGCCTAAGAAAAACACAGCAAAACTATTATTGAAATGTAATATAGAATGCCCCAAATTAGAATATAAATGAAGGAATAGCTACCTTTTAAAAATTCATTTAAAAAATTTAGTTTAATCTTTTTGAAAAAAAAATCTATCCTAAATATTTTTTTTAAAATAAAAAATAAAAACGATGCAACAGTTTTTTTTAATTTTTTATTTAATATATTTTTGTTGGAGAATTAGATAATAAACATTGAAAAGTTAAAAAAAAAGTTATACACGTTCAACTTGTATTATTTTTGTTCCGAAAAAAAAAACTTGAATTGATTTGGACATCTTATCCAATTCAAGTGATTAAATCAGTTTACCAAAAAAACTTAATCAATTAATCTAAATAAAGTAACCACAGTCAAAACCAATTTAATTTGAACCAAAAAGAAAAGTCAAATTCTAGTAATATTTTTTAGAATTTAAAATTTTACAAATATTTCACTCATAAAAAAAGTGGATGTAGTTTTATCAATAAAAAAATAGATATAAGGTTGAAATATATATATATATATATATGCGCGCGCAATTACGTGTAAATTTTACAAAAATTCATATGATTAAAAAGAAAATTCTGATCAAATTAGTTGAGTTAAAATTAGATGAAATCATTGAACAAATCTATATAAAAAATTGTATTTAAGATAAATATAATCAGAAGTAAATAAAGAAAATAAAAGTTTGAGAGACAGAATTCTTTATTTATATATTCATTGCAATGACTTATTAAACAATTATTATTATTATTATTATTATTATTATTATTATTATTATTATGTGTGTGTGTGTATGCTAATTCAATTGAAGTGAGTGTAGGTGAATAAAAGCACAAAACAAGGCAATACAAAGAATTATTTGTGAGTAATAATCCAACAGAAAGCAGTACTTAATCAAAAGTGAGGACCATTGACTACAAAATTGTCGCATATTGATATTGGCAACATCACACACTTTGTCCATTTAACTTTACAACTATTTTCGACCATCCACACACAAAAATATATGTAGGGGATGTGTTCAGTCAACTTCGGATTTTCTGCTGACCAGTATTTTGTTGCTAGATATAGACCAGATTTCAAGAGATTTTTTTTTAAAAAAAGTATGAAATATAAAAATCAATAATATCTTTTTTTAAAACTTTCACATGAATAAATTTTGTATTAATCTGAACTATTAAATTTTATCAATGTGAATATATACATATATATATATATATATATAGAGAGAGAGAGAGAGAGAGTTTCTTGATAGAGAAAAAAATGCAAAAACTCAAACACTCTTTCAATTAACAAATTTTTTACATCAAATTTTGCTGATAACCTATTATAATCTTGCTAGCTTGAAAATAACATTAAAACAATTTTTCTTAAAAAATAATTCATTCTTCTCCATTTAAATTGAAGCTGTGAATTCTAACTTGTTTGATTATTCTTTTTCTTAAGATTAAATTATTACTTTGATCTTTATATTTTCACTCAATTTTTAATTTGATTTCTATAGTTTGAAAATTTTTAATTCTTTATTATTACTAAACTTTTGTGATATTAGTTCCATTAGATTTTACTAACATGATTATGTCTATATATATTGACACTTTAAATCTGTATGACTTAGGTAGTAAAATAAATAAATAAAATTTTATATATATATATATATATATATATATATATGAACATCTATAATTCTATATAGTTGATTCATTAATTCTAGTGTAAGCTATCCAATAGACAAGAAGATCATATGGCAATATCATTGGAGAAATTAAGGCATTTTATTTTATATAAATAAAAATTTTAATTATAACCTAAAATTTTATTTTGTGTCAATTATAATCTATATATTTTTATTTAGTTTCGATTATACCCCTGAGTCTAACGTCATATAAATATTTAACATCAAACACTAACATAATATCCTATTTTGTACATTTAAGCATCCATTAATCCACACTAACTTTGCAATGTGGGATTGAAACTGATATAGACTAAAATAATTATTATTATTAAGTAAAATAATAATTATTTTAGTCAATATCAGTTCTAATCCCACATGACAAAATCATGATAGATTAGTAGGTGTTGACGTGTGTGAAATAGACTCTATTATTAAATATTTGGATAACATTATACTTAAGAGTATAATCAAAACTAATTAAAAATATAATAATTATAATTGACACAAAATAAAGTTCTAGATTATAATTACATGAGTCAAAATTCTAAGGGCATAAATAATACTTTTACTTCAAAAAAAAAAGATTTGAAAGCACTTTTTAAATCAAGGAGCATGGTATCCTTAACTTTAAGTTCTCTCCGCCATATACCAAAAACATATCCTTATTCTTCAAAAGTATTTAAGGGTATATTTAACAATAGTCCAATGTTCCAAATCTAGATTTGCATGGTACCAACTAGGTATACTAATAGCATATCTTATATCAAGCATAATACATAGCATAGCAAACATTATATAAGTTTCACACTATTCAAATATTTAACGACAGAAGTTGACGTATCATTCTATTATAACACACATCATTTGAAAGATGTTATTTATGATTTAGGATATCATTAAGCTTATCATGAAAACAATTTGATTATAATTGACATGAAATAAAATTGTGAATTATAATTGAAAAATAAGTTAAAATTCTAGAAGCATAAATAATACTTTTACTTGAAAAAAAAGATTTGAAAGCACTTTTTAAAACAAGAAGCATGATATGGTTCAGTGACATCAGATCAAAATTAACTTTGATGGTGATTCAATGTTCTAAAACTTATTTGTTGTTATTGCAATGCATGCCTGTGAATCAATTCTTCCTGGATTATAATTGAATCATGAGTCAAAATTTCAATGACATAAATAATATTTTTACTTCAAAAAAATAAAAGATTTGAAAGCACTTTTTAAAAAAAAGAGCGTGATATCCTTGACTTTAACTTCTCTCTTGCCATATACCAAAAACATATCCTTACCCTTCTAAAGTATTTAAGGGTATATTTCACAACAATCCAATGTTCCAAACTTAGATTTGCATGGTACCTACTAATTATACTAATAGCATATCTTATATCAAGCCTAGTACATAGCATAGCATACATTACATAAATCTCACATTATTCAAATATTTAATGACAAACGTTGACGTATCATTTTATCTTAATACACATCATTTGAAAGATTTTTTTTAATAGTTTAGGATAACATTAAGCCTATCATAAAAACAAATTGATTACAACTGACATGAAATAAAAATTTTGAATTATAATTAAAATATGAGCCAAAATTGTAGAGGCATAAATAATACTTTTACTTAAAAAAAAAAGATTTGAAAGCACTTTTAAAAACAAGGAGCATGATGTCCTTAACTTTAAGTTCTCTCTGCTGTATACCAAAAACATGTCCTTATCCTTCTAAAGTATTTAAGGGTATATTTCACAGCAATTCAATGTTCTAAACCTAGATTTGCATAGTACCTACTAGTTATACTAATAGCATAGCTCATATCAGGCCTAGTATATAACATAACATACATAATATAAGTCTCACACTATCCAAATATTTAATAATAAATGTTGACGTATCATTCTATATTAACACATATCATTTGGAAGATTTTTTTTTTATAGTTTAGGATATTGTTAAACCTATCATGAAAAGAAATTGATTACAATTGACATGAAATAAAAATTTTAAATTATAATTGAAATATAAGTTAAAATTTTAGATGCATAAATAATACTTTTACAAACAAAAAAGGTTTGAAAGCACTTTTTTAAAACAAGGAGCACCATATCCTTAACTTTAAGTTCTCTCTGTTGTATACCAAAAACATATCCTTATCCTTCTAAAGTATTTAAGGGTATTTTTCACAACAATCCAATGTTCCAAACCTAGATTTGCATGGTAACTACTAGTTATATTAATAGCATAGCTTATATTAGGCCTAATACATAGCATAACATACATTATATAAGTCTCATACTATTTAAATATTTAACGGCAAATGTTGATGTATCATTCTATCTTAACACACATCATTTGAAAGATGTTTTTTTATGGTTTAGGATAAGGTTAAGCCTATCATGAAAACAAATTGAATATAACTAACACAAAATAAAATTCTGGATGATAATTGAAACATGAGTCAAAAATCTAGAGGCATAAATAATACTTTTACTTAAAAAAAAGATTTGAAACCACTTTTTAAAATAAGGAGCATGATATGATTCAGTGACATCGGATCAAAATTAACTTTGATGGTGATTCAACGTTCTAAAACTTATCTGTTGTTATTGCAATGCATGCCTAGGAATCAATTCTTCGTCCTTTTCTTTGCTGTGTGACTCATCGTTGTGGTGTGTTTGTGGTCCTATGACTCCTATCAATGTATATAATATCCACTTTCTTATTTCTTTTTTTTTTTTGACTCTTCCTTTGTCTTTACTTTATTCTGTTCCATATACTTTCGTTATCTACAAATATATGGAGCTATTAGTCAATAGATGCAGTCAAAGTTATGAGAATTTCGTTTTCTACAACATGTCAATTTGAATTTTAAGTTATATATATATATAAAACATATTGTATATTAATATTAACTAATATATTGTATTAAATTAATTTAGACTTGACAAATGAGAAAGCACTTAAATGCCTTTACATATATCTTTTTTTATTTGACTTGGGATTTCAATTTTACTTTATTATTATAAATATAAAAAAAATAAGAAACTAAGTTATTTACTTTGTGAGACAACAAGCTTTTTGGCTACGTGATGAGAATCTTCTTACTTGGAAAGATATATCCAATCTTAAAAAATTTTAATGACAAAGATAAATTTAGAAAACATTTATATATAATTTTTAAATAATAATTTAATTATAAATTTAATATCTAAGATTGAATATGTAATAGTTTATCTTCCAAACTATTATTAAAAATAAAAATGTTACATATAAATTAAAATGAACATATAAAATACTAAGCTTGTAACTCAAATGGTATAAAATTGAGTATTATGAGTTCAGGGTCAAGAGTCCTGGATTCGTAACCCCTTGTAATAAAAAAAAAAATTCATGTAGGAGAAACACAACTTATGGAGGCATAAAATATAGCGTCACAAATTAATCATGTGATTGTAAGATATTAATTTTAACTAATACGTAACATTTTTAATTTTTGTGGTTATTTAGGAAAATAAAATATTACATTTTAAATTTTAATTACTTAAATCATAATTAAATTATAGTTCAAAGAAATTATAAACAAAGTTGACTGAGTTAAGTAGTTTAATATTTGTTCTTTTCAAGTAAGGATTTATGTTTGAATCTTGTGGATAAAGAAAATCAACACTAAAATTTTTTTATACCTATATGATCTGATTTAGTTCAAATTAAAATATTTGGAGCTCAATGGGTTTTCAAATATTGGTAGCTCTAATTAACTAGGGGTGTTTATTAATTTAGATTGGATCAGTCTAATTCTTTTGATAAACTAATGAACCTACAAAACCCTTCAATTTGTATCTGACTCAACCCATATATTGTAGACACTCTCACATTTCCACCCCCAAGCATTTTCACTTTTCCCATTTATAAAAAATATCCCACTATTTGCTCCCATTCTTCATCGAATCATATGAATTGATTTGATAACTTTCTTCGTTGTTAATCTAGAATACACATTATAACAAGTATTACATTTTCTTGTAAAAATCATCAGTTCATACTTTTTTTGTTAAAAAAAAGGTTGTATTAAGTTACCAAATATATATATATATATAAAATATTATAATGAACTGTTTTCAACAAAAAAATATTAAATTAGACTAAATTATAGTAATTTTATAATTATGAGAGATAAATGTATATTTTGAAAATAGAAAAAAAATATAATTTTAAAAACTTTCCCAGTGCAATTTACTCTTATACATTGCCTTAATGCATAAAACTTTTTTGTTTCTTATACCTTTAATTTATTCATTGAATGATGAAGAAAGATTGAAATTAATCTTATTTAATTTATTCATTGAATGATGAAGAAAGATTGAAATTAATCTTATTTAATTTATTCATTGAATGATGAAGAAAGATTGAAATTAATCTTATCTTAATGTGTCCTAATATTTTACAAACAATAACAGATGAACATTTTGTTTGTATTAATAGATAATTGGCAATGAAAGACACTTGAAGTCTCAATGTTAGAGATGGTGAAGACACCTTTAGGTAACAAAAAATTAATAATTGGGATATAGGTTTAATTATGCTTACACATCTAGGTTAATTGGGGATGAAACGACAAAAGTAGGACACATCGATATAATTAAAGTGATAAAAATAATTAAATTGAAAAGCACGATAAATTATAAAAAGACACGATAAGATATGTTTTTTTATTATTAGTTATTTTGTAATTTTTCATGGCAGGGAATTTAATCAATTGTACAATCTGCACTCCACATGTTATGATGGAGTATCCTTACGTGCAGTTCCAGTGGGGCCCACTCATCCTATTTGCCATCAGATCATTCGTCAGCCTCCAATTTCCCAGCTGCCCAATAGAATGTTCCCGATAATGCATACGTGACAATTTGTAATAACATGTGATAAACTTTATTTGAGTTTTTATTGTGAGTTTTACAGAGTCACATAAGTTAAAATAATTTTTTATCATTTTAAGTAATTTCTCACTCCAATGTTGAATCTCTTAAAAATCTATAAATAGGTCTTATAATCAATTCTCTACTACTTTAGCATTTATTATTCTCTATTAACATTTATTGTGAATTGATTATTTTATTATTATTATTTGTATAAGAACCGATTCTTATATAAAAATCATACTTACGCATGGTAGCCAATGTGGCGAACCAAAATAAAAATCAGTTTTTAAATTTAAGAACTCTTTAAAAATCATCATTGTAAATGTTTTAAGATAGACTTAATTATGAGTTTGAAAACTCTACTCAAATTGAAAAAAATTAAAAATTTGAAAAATTAAGAGTATTTTTATTTTTTAAAGGCATGAATTAATTATATATATATTTAAAATTAATAAAGTATCTATTTTATATAATATATGTCTTTTACTTTTTTAATGTATAATATGTAATTTATAAATAATTTTCATATTTAATTTGATCTTTAATTGTTTATCATATATTTTATGCTATAATTGTATAACATTGTCTTTTATACTGCATAAAAGTAATATCTTTTTTTTTTATAAATACATGTTAAATATGAACTCGAGTAAAAAGTACAGTTTGTTTCTAATTAAAATGTCTATCTCGTTTTTAAATGAACTCAGCCTGTTTTTACCATGTAAAAGCTTGATCCGTGATTAAGTTTAGTATTGATGGGTTTAAAAATACAAATTAAACTGATAATTAATAAATAAATAGTGATGATGAAAGTGAATTTTTTTTAATTGAAGGTAAACCACCATTTAATTATTGAGAGCAAATTTATTATTTTTTTAACTACAAGCAATGCTATACTTTTTGTGTGTGATCCCTTTTTTTGAATAGTGAGTCACAAAAAAAAATTTAAAAAAAGGTATGCACAATTTTTTATAATTTTATAATTAGAATTTTTAATTAAAACATGAAAAGTATATTATTATCTAATTTGATAATTTGAATATAACAAGTGTATACTCTTTTAAAAAAATAACTTTATATTCTTTATAACATATCATTAGATGACTGTTCTTTTAAATTTTGTTTACATATTTTATTTATATATTGAATGAAAAAGTTAATAACAAATATATAAAGAAATTAATAGCACCTTAGTACGTCTCATTCTTTTAACTCTTTGATGGAAAATAGCATTATACAGCATGTGACTCACAAGTTTCTCCTAATTCACCCAAATTTCATCCCTTTAAACAAAATTGGAAACTTCATAAGAAATTAGACATTTGGACAAAATTTGAAAGTTTGCTTCAGAGTATATTCGGGATATATTTTTTTTAATATGAAAATTTGGGATGATTTTGTGTCGTATATATTCAATTTTAAAATTTAATTAATCAAGAGAAATTACTTCATATGAAATTGGAGATTTCATGACGAATTTTTAAATATAATTACCAGTTTGCTAATAATAAATTTAATAAATTATTTTCCTTCTACAAACAAATAATATACCATATTTATTTTATGTTTTATTTTGGTTCTTTATATTTTGAAAATTTTTCAAAATATTATTATTCTAGTCATTTTTTATTTGAACCGTTAATATATGTAATAGAGTTAACACATTATTTTCTACATACTACATAGTCGGTTTACATGGCTCATGATTGGATAATAATATCTCATATGTAATTCCTAAAGTGCCCTTATCTTTCTTCCCTTTTACTATACATCTTCTTTCTCGGTCTTTCGAGTATTTTGAAAATTATACTTGGGACACTAATGTCTATGTAAATCAACTGTATCAACATTTGGAGAATAATGTGTCAACTTTGTTATACAGATTAACAAATTTAACGAAAAAAACTATGATAATAATACTTTATAGAGGATAAAAATAAAATCTAAAATAAATATAAATTATCAAAATATTATTTTTGCCCAATATACAACTTTTTTAATTACTTATCAATGAAATGAAATGATTCAAGAAGATTGTGAGAATGAAAAGTAAGAAGATGATGGTGATTGTGAGATTCTTCACTGCTCAAAAGGGGGTATGTGCTGTCCACAATGGGAGCAATGGAGGCCCCATGATTATAAGAGCTTAGGAGTATTCCCTCATCATAATTGCTCCCTTAAACAATCATCTTCTTGTCTTCTTTTCTTTATTCATGGTCGGTTACATTTCCTTTCTAGAAAGCTATTCCTAAAACCAAAAAACAGTAAGATTAGGGTTTAACTTTCACCAAGGACATCACTAGGTTACTTGCTTTCCCACATTTTCACTCTCCTATGTCTAATTAATAGTCAAATCCAACTTTAACAATATCTAACACACTCGTCGCCATAATATAGGTTGATTCCACGTGCTTAAAAAAAGAAGATAAAGATTCAATTTTTAAAGACGTTAATTTGGTAAAAAACGCTATTTTTTAGATGTAACATGCGATTTTTTGAAATTGGTGCTCAAAAAAAGAAGATAAAGAGAATTTTTAAAGACGTTAATTTGGTAAAAACACTATTTTTTAGATGTAACATGCGATTTTTTGAAATTGGTATGATTGTTGATTTGAGCTAGTCTTCGGATTACTAGTTTAATTATTGGATTAAATGACCAATTACTGAACTGATTAAGTAAATAAAAATATTATATATACATGTATATGTTGACAAATAAATATCAAAAATTAAAAAATAATTAAGTTTCAAAATTCCTTTTAGATACATTGTTTTTTAAAAAATAAATCGGATCAATTTGGGTTGATAGGTCACATGATTGACAAAAACAAACCAACTGGGTCATCATTGGGTTAAATTCAAAACGGTCTAATGATGTGATTGGCCTAGGTTAGTGCTAGGGGTGTTCAAGCCACACGACTAAATTAAACTAAATTGGCTAAAATCTAAAAAAAATGTCTAAATTAATTTTTAAAATATAAATTTTAATTAATTTGATTCGATTATCGATTTAGTTTGATTCGATTGGTTCGATAAAAAATCGAACCAAACCAATTTTATATATAAAAATCATATTATATATATACTTTATAATTAATTTGATTTCTTTCTTTTTATATTTATTGAAATTAAAAATTACAATTTATTATAAACTAAATCAATTAAAATCGAATCAAATCGTACAAAAATTAAAATGAATAAATCTATAATTTAACAAAATCAACTAACTTGGTTCGGTTTAGTTAAGACTCAACTAAATCGAACCAAACCTATAAACACTTCTAATTAATACCTAATTCATCATTTTTGATCAATTTGATGAACCAAGCCGAGTTACAAAACATTGGTTACAAGTCTTAAAAAAATTGATCTTTCATCTTATTAGAAGAAAAAAAAGTACCCTTATTAAAAAAGAAGTAAAAAAACTTTATCAATTAACCTATTATTTACAATGGTAATATTTGCAGCATGAGTGTCACCTTATAATAAGCTTCCTTTTGTTCACCAGTATCCATGTCATGATTAGGGCTCGCTGGGAAGAGTTTATTTTAAACTTATTTGACTTATCTTATAGTGTAAATATTTATAAATGTATTTGAAAGACCTTATAGAAATAACTTATGATATGCTAATAAGCTGAAAACAGTTTATTTTCATAAGTTCTCCAGAGTAGCTTATGAAAATAAGTTGAAAACAACTTATGTGAAGTTTGCCCTTATAAACTCTTCAATTATAGAAATAATTTATATATAAGCACTTATATGAAAAATGTTTATTCTATAAGCACTTAAATAAGCACTTAATTGAATTGGAAGAGTTTATTTTGAATTTATTTGACTTATCTTATAGTATAAATATTTATAAATGTGTTTGAAAGACTTTATAAAAATAACTTATGACATGCTAATAAGCTGTTTTCAGTTTATTTTCATAAGTTCTCCAGAATAGCTTATGAAAATAAGCTGAAAACAGCTTATGTAAAGTTTGCCCTTATAAACTCTTTAATTATAGAAATAATTTATATATAAGCATTTATATGATAAATATTTATTCTATAAGCACTTAAATAAGCTATTTACTCAAACAAAACCTAAATCTTTCTCTTTTTTAAAAATAATTGAATTACTTTAATGTTGTTGATCAAGATATTAATGGTATGGGTAAAATTTTTTCTAAGAATTTCTTTAGAAAAAAGTTGACTTCCTAAATAAGTTGTGGAGTTTTTGACATTAAGAGTGATCGTCAAATTATCATTAATCAAACTTTTTTCTTTTCCAACCGAGTCAACTACGTTGATAATTAAATTATAGAAGAAACTATACATAAATATTTTAAACCATAAAATAATTATAATTTTAATATCTGAACTTTAAAATATAATATTTATCCCTTAAATTATTACAAAAAATAAAAATATTATATATCAATTGAAATAATATCTTAAAATCATTTGATTTGAAGTTAAACACAAATGAGACATTGTGAAGGAAAGAAAATTGAAAAAGATAATAGATGTATAAAATATAATGTCAAAAATCATGTTACTTTTAGATTGTTTTAAACTGATATGTATTTTTCTTTGTAATAACTTTAGAAAATAAAATATTAAATTTTGGAATTCTGATACTAAAGCTATAATTAAGTTATAATTTAAAAAAATTGTATGTAATTTTCCTTAAATTATATTCATACCACTAATCCTTTTCAAAGATTCTGTATATTATTTTAGTAAGCAAGAGAAAATTCTCTCCATTATTTTAAAAAATAGGTTGACTGCCAATATGATTTTTTTTTAATCAAGAGAATAATTTAAACCCTCACAATATATCTATCTATATTCAATAATTGATCACTTTTGAACCAGTGTTATTGTTATATTCTTCCGCCAATTCTTTTCATTTGAGCCTCTCAATCTATTATTATATCCCGGGAATTAGAAAGAATTATAATCCGCATCTCTTCTAAAATTCTAGGAATTAGTTGATAATTATAATAGATTCGTAGATCAAGTCCACTGATTTAAAATTAAAAATTCTTTCTTGCTTTTTCCTGTGTTTTCTCACGTTTTCAATGAAATCTTCTCGAAAATGTATTGTAAGCAAAATATCAATCTTTTTTGAATTTATTCGACATAAAGGTAAAATTCTCTTTAAATTAACATTTTCAACAATTGAATCTTTTTCCTTTTTGAGTGCAAATAACCATTATCACTGCAACAATCAATCTTAGCTTAGACAGATACTATGCTATGATATTCCTATTACGAAAGGCTGATAAAAACAATTAAGGAGTGAATGGCTCTAAGAATCTTTGCATCACTTTCAGAAAGGTTTGAGAATTGAGCCTGCATTTGACCCATTCTTGAGGACCCCATTTGTGTTTGTATGATTAAGGAGATTAAATTACACTGTCCTCAATATAATTTACACTATATATTAGGTTGGTTTGGAGGTGTAATCAAGTGGTCTAGGAAATTAAGGACACAAATCACATCAATAAGGGCAGGATAGAATAAAAAAAGGTAAAAAATAATTCACCCCATGTAATTTAACTTGGTGTTACCTTGTCTTTATTCAACTTATTTTTTAATTTGTTCTATCACCCTTAATCATTATGTGATATATTTTGTTTATTTTCATATTCACAATATTTATTATGTGAACATTGAAAATATATATTGTACTTATTCCGTGAATGGTTTTATCATTTCATAAAGTCAGTCATGGAATTGGATTGACATTCAAAAATTAAAAGAGTTCACCTAAATTGTTCAAGATGTAAATAAAATAAATTCTTAATGATAAAATTATTCTTTGTTTGAATACTCATGTGATTAATTTAGTTAAAATTTAAATGTAAATATCATAAGCTTGTAAAAGTAACAGTAAAATAAATATCATGAATATTGAATATCCACTTTCAATCACAAATAACAAATCAATTGTGAACCAAATTTATAGAGAATAAATTAATAATTAAAAAAGAAAAAAGACAGAAGAAAATAAAGAGAGTGAGAAAAATCTCTCTGTTGGATGGAGTCCCAAAAAAAAAAAGGAGTAGAATATATGGTTCACTTTAATTGAGTTGGTATAAACAGTAATCCAACTGGTTAAGGAATATAAGGAGAGATATACATAGAGACACAGAGCATCAATAATTGTGCTCATGTTTTTATTGTGAAGCCTTGAGAGACAGAGACTCTTCATCCCACAAGGCCATTTGCCCATTGGCATGTGTTTCTTTACAGAGAACAAAGGAGGTTTTCAAGGACCACATCAAAGTGAAACCAACCTAATCCTCTCAACAACACAACAGAGGATAAAGAAAGCATTTTTTGTCAATCTAATGAAGTGACCACTTGACTTGCTCATCATACAGGGAAGGAGGGGTCAGAATCTATGCTGCTCTATGAAGCTGCTACATTTATCAGCAAGCAAATTGCAGTATAGATAGACCAAATTAATTAGGAAGAGATAAATATGTTACAGGAATGTAGTTGTATAAAATGTGCCTACAATACTTGTGTTTCTTCTCTTTATAACTGGCTTGATTTACTTGTTTATCATGTATAGATTAGGTCTATTAAAATATTTTTCAGAAAAGTTATGATAGTATTTCTCATTGGCTGTGACATACAGTGCAAAGCAAAAACGCTAAAAAGATTCCTACGTAAATTTGATTTATAAAATATAGATAAATCAGGTCAATCAAAGATAAAAGTTTACTTAACATGCTTGTCTCTTTATAATTGGTTTAACTAACTTGTCTTTCCCAAACCACAACTACTTGTAAATTTGTCAAAGGAGCCAACTCAATGCAGTTTTTTTGGGTTTTTTCTATCAAATTATCCAATAAACACATGACACGAGAATATTTTTTTGACTTAGCATAATAAAATCTAGGCAAAAGTACCTTTATACCCCTAAATTTTGACCCATATTTCAATAATACCCTTGGACTTTATTTTGTGTTAATTATATTTATATCTTTTCAGTTGGTTTTAATTATGCCCTTCAGCCTAATGATATCTAATTTGTTAACAACAAAAATTGACATAACTATCTCTTTTGTATATATCATTATCAACTCGTTAAGTTATCTTTTCTCTTAAAATGATAAAATTACATCTCTTTTCTCTCTTCTTTCTTTCTCTCTCAAAAATGGTCATTTCAAAAAAAAATTATTATGGACATGTCTATGTGAATGAGTTAACGTTGATATATGCAAAAGAGATTGTCACGTCAATATTTGTTCTTAACAATTTAGACGTTAAGTTCAGAGATATAATAAAAACTAATTGAAAAAATAAAAATATAATAACACTAAAATTCAGGGATATAATTAAAATATGAATCAAAATTCAAGAGCATAAACAATTCTTTTGTCTAAAATCTAATAGCAAAACACTTGATGAACTCTATTTAAGTTAAATCACTTTTGCAAAGGGTCAATAGTACTTCTAAAAAAACAAATTGTCGACATATTACGTCTTCATAACCAAATCTAATAGCAAAAACTTGATGAACTTTAAGTTAAATCACTTTTGAAAAGGGTCAATGTTAGCAACACAGTGAATTATTACCACCTAATAAAATAAGAAAGAAAAAGACAAAAGAATCTCTCAAAACTTGTCCACTAGCATCATGGTAATGAGGATTTGAGTTGAAACAACAGCAGCAGAGCAGTGCAGAGATGGTAGTGCAGCACAACAGCAGATATGTATGTATCAGTCTTTCAGTGTTTTTCTTGAATCCTGAAGCTGCCACTATCAGCTCCATTTCTCCTCATTTGTTCTTCTTCCTCTTCTTTCTTACCCTACAAGAGTGGCCCAATGAGAGGTCCCTACATGGGTTCAATCATGGCCAGAGTCCCAACCAAGCACACATGAATTAATATTTCACGTGCCTCGTGGACCAAAACAGACCCCACCAGTTCATCCCTCCCTCTCTCAAGAATGAATCAAACCAGACCCGAGAGTCCTTCTCATAAAATCTAATAGCAGGATTCGCGATGTTTACATTCCAACAAGAGTGGATTCAACAGTACTCTCTCAAATACGGGTGAGGTAGAGACAGGAGGAGACGTATGGGCATACCTGTCCATGGAGGCAGAGGAATACTGCACAGTGGAAGAGGCATGGAGTTTTTTCTAAATAAGGAAAAGCATCCTTAAATTGGTAAATGAGCATAAGTTTGAAACATGTCTGTCCTTGATGGAAAGATGGGGCTTTGGTTGCAACTGTTTGGTAAAGTGAGAAGATTTGTGAAATCTCTCTTTGTTGTCACTTTTCCTCTTCAAGTTGGCTTATGTATGATGGTTTCGGCTTCTCTTTTAAAACAAACGAACCCAAAAAGGAGAACCAAAAGAAAATCCTATAAAACTCTTCCTACCAGGTAGGCAGTCTTCATACGGATTCTCTAACTGAAGATGGGTTGACTCAGACTCAGCCACCCACCACTTCTATAAATTCTGGCCCAACCCTTTGAACTCCTTGGCTTTCCATCACTTCTTCTTCTGTTTGTGCCCACGAAGGAAAAATGCCTACACTTCTTTTGCCTTCAACTCTCTACAGCAAAATGAGACTCCCAACATTCAGCCCTGTCAGAGAGCATAACATCCTATTCATTAGAGGCTTCATGATCTTGTTCCTTGGTTGTATAACCATTCGACTTAACTTCTGTATTTCCAGCATCCCTTCTTCATTAAAAACACTTGCCCTTGAAGGACATCTCAATTTTGAAGAAGTTAGCCTTGCAGCCCGAGACTTTGGCAACAGGTATCAACACCATCCGATGGCAGTGCTGCATCCAAAATCAGTTTCTGATATTGCAGTCATCGTAAAGCATATCTGGCAGATGGGTCCTCGCTCACAGCTCACTGTTGCAGCCAGAGGCCACGGCCACTCACTCCAGGGCCAGGCACAAACTCATGGAGGAATTGTGATCAACATGGAATCTCTCACGGTTCCTAAAATGCAGGTATATACTGGAAATTATCCATATGTGGACGTCTCAGCAGGCGAATTATGGATAAACATACTGCATGAAAGTCTAAGATATGGTTTAGCACCAAAATCATGGACAGACTACCTACACCTGACAGTGGGAGGCACTCTGTCCAATGCTGGAATCAGCGGACAGGCATTTCGTCATGGTCCCCAGACAAGTAATGTTCAGCAGCTGGAGATTGTAACAGGTTCGTAACTTGGTGAGAAAACTAAATAAGGGTCAGGGGATGGAGAAAAAAAATAGTCACAATTTCTATTTTGTCCTTCCTGAACTAATAATTCACTAGAAACTAAAGAAATAGCTTCATAAGATTCCTTGTTATGCATTTGATAACTTGACCTGGGTGGCACAGGAGAGTCTTAGTTCATTGGTCATAAATAAAATTTCAAACAGAAAAAGGAAACTCTCCCTCGTTAGATGATTATAGGATGTCAATGAATGACTGCAGGAAAAGGAGAGGTGTTAAACTGTTCTCGGGAGCAGAATGGTGATCTCTTTCACAGCGTACTTGGGGGGCTTGGTCAGTTTGGCATAATAACCCGGGCAAGAATTTCCCTGGAACCAGCACCTGCCATGGTAATGCATGAGTCACAATGCCAAAAACAAAGTCTTCTGATTTTAATTAAAACTTTGAAAGTATCAGTTGTCATTACAGGAAGTTTCCATTTTGAACAGGTTAAATGGATTCGAGTTCTTTATGCAGATTTCACAGCATTCACAAGAGACCAAGGACTATTAATATCTGCAGAAGATGCTTTTGATTATATTGAAGGATTTGTGATAATAAACAGAACTGGTCTACTAAATAACTGGAGATCATCCTTCAACCCACAAGATCCTGTTCAAGCTAGTAAGTTCGAATCAGAAGGGAGAACTCTCTTCTGCCTAGAATTGGCCAAATACTTTAACCCAGAAGATACAGATGTAGCAAATCAGGTGCGGCAGCAACAGACCAACCTGAAGAATGATTTCATGCATAAAATATACACGAATAAATGTAGTTATTAACTTTTTTTAAAAGAAAATCTAGGTACACTGCCTCTCACTATTTTTTAATTTTTATCTAATGCAGGAAGTTGAGAAGCATTTGTCCTACTTGAACTATATCCCATCAACACTTTTTCTAACAGAAGTCACCTATGTAGATTTCTTAGACAGGGTTCACGTCTCCGAGGTCAAATTGCGGTCCAAAGGCTTGTGGCATGTTCCACACCCATGGCTCAATCTTTTTATACCCAAAAGCCAAATACACAACTTTGCAGAAGTTGTCTTTGGGAATATCCTAACAGAAACAAGCAATGGCCCCATCCTGATCTACCCAGTAAATAAATCGAAGTAATGGTTCATAAACAAGTTATCTCTACCAATCTTTTATCCTTGACATGTGATTAATGGTTGACGTTTCTTGCAGGTGGGACAACAGAACTTCTGTTGTTACTCCAGAGGAAGATATGTTCTACCTGGTGGCATTTCTTGCATCTGCACTCCCTTCTTCCAATGGATCTGATGGCATAGAACACATTTTAACTCAGAATAAAAGAATTTTAGAATACTGTAGAAGAGCCCATATTGGGATGAAGCAATATCTTCCCCACTACACTACACAGGAAGAATGGCGGGACCACTTTGGTCCCAAGTGGGAGACTTTTCTGCAGAGAAAATCCGTTTATGACCCATTGGCAATACTCGCTCCTGGCCAACGAATATTTCAAAAAGCAACAACCTTCTCATGACGACAGCCACATTTTATTAAATATAATAAAGAAGAGGCCATCATGTCATATTCGAAATATGTCTTATTTGCCAAGAATGAGCAGGGTCTGGCTGAGATTTGGTCAACAAAAAGGATCAAATTTTTCAGACATGAATTATTATAGAGTTGCCAAAGGACTCACTATCATCACTAGAATGGATGTATATACCACTTTAGTAAACTTATCTGCCCTTGTATATTCTCTAATGAAGCAAGATAAGAACAAGAATAGAATCATATTGTACATGAAGATTACATGAAGATTACATGAAGATTATGATATCCATCATAAAAAATTAATTGTTAAAACAACATAACTCATCAATCTACAGCAATCCATAACCTACTGCTACAAACAATGTGTTAGGGCAAAGAGGGAAGAAAAAAACTCATATCAATGAGACAAATGAAGCAAAACTGGCTAATATGGAAGTTGCAAAAAATTCATAAGCAGAAATTGGGGAACTTGAACAACAGTAGCAAAAATGAGATAATGTATCCATAATCTGCTTTACCCAGAGAGACTATTCATATAAAGGGTAAGAGCGACAAATCTTTCTTTTTTCCTACCTTTTTTATGCCCATATTATCTTATTTGTGTAAAAATAAGAATATAAGTAACAACTTCAAGACTCAATCCACACAGATCAGCAAGTGAGACATTTTCAGTTTTCAGCTCTTTTAATCTTCTCACATACTTTCTATCTTTTAAGTAACATCTTTTTTTTTATTTTTTATTCCGAGTTAAGACCAAAGAGACCAAAAGTTTCCAAAGTCACATTAATATAGATATGTTGGCATAATCCAAAACTATTTATGATTTTCAAGTGAAATAAAGGTCCAAAAGTTACAATTGCTAAAAGCTATTTTTTTTTTCCAATCCCACTTCCAGCGTTAATTATCAAGCTGTTCATGTTAATGCCATGAAAGTCCAGGATTCATTTTATTTTTTATGATTTCCTTATCCCTGCCTTTTCCACTTACTTCAGTATGTATATCTTTTCTTTCTTTTGTTAGAATTTTATATTTTTGCTCAGCATCAACGTTCACCTAAAAGGATAAAATCCATCGAAGGGTGAACTGAAAGAAGAGCAATATGTTACTGTTCAATTTCAAGAGACTCCAGCATCTGCATAGGAAATAGAGGGAGAATGGTGTTCACTTGCTTCTAAACCGTTTTCCACTAATCAAGAACATAAATATCAACCAAGTGAAATTTTCAACACATGTCGACCTTCACTAATCCAAAATGCTTTCGTTCTGAAGACTCGTTTCCAGATTCTGGTTTTAAAACCTCTCCACAATCACACAGTAAAGTAAAGCACCAACTTCCATATAGATGAGACTGAGAATGCATACCATGAGATAATTCCTTCTAGTTTTGAAACCACTCAACAAAAAAACTATAGCTAGATGGCTGTAGTACTGAAAAAGGGATGTGAGAATATTGAAATGAAATGCAGTGCAAATCATTCATAAATCGACATGGTAGTAAATCTACCCAAAGGAGCTATACGAAAATGCGAGTGGTTTTTATCATTTGAGTGGCATCATTTCATCTACATGAATACTAAATTTGTCGCATTCTTTTTTTGGCAAATATGCACTATGGATAAAGCTTTTAAATGCAACATAATGCATTTACCTAATGTAACAAATAGTTTCATGCAATATGATATTGCTAATTATTGGAGGATCAGGACACACAAACAAAGGGGCCCATCTCCTGTCAAAAGCACCTATAATCAAATACTAATCAGTGCCAGATTGACTACCACAGCATTGATAATTATTCATGATAACAATCTATTACTCAAAAGCACTGTATATTCTGACTACCCTCCTCAGAATGATCAAGGGACAAAGGTTGCCGCTATGAAAGATGCAAAAGAATCTAATGATAATCGGAAGGTACGCTGACAGACTTCTGAGCATAAGATACAGAAGTTTCCCTAAAAACAATTTTGTATTATATCCAGATTCCCATGATGAGTAGATAGAAATTTCACCGTGTAAAAGTCAAAATTTAAAGTGTGCAGTGAATGGCTCAACAAACTCTTATGCCATAGCAAAATTTATATTCAAAAGGATGAAAGCAAACAAAAGCTCACCAGCATGCTCCAACACACAGCAAAATTGAAAAAAAATATATATGATCATTTGAAATGTGGAGACACTAATGACAGGATAAACAAAAATAAAATGACCAAATTCAAAGCATCATTGACATAAACTTCAGATGCATTCCAGAAAGCTATCCTATTTCAAGGGGGATTTCATAAGATTTTGATAATCTGTATTGCATCAGTTCACATCGATATCATTTATAGTCGACTTGTGCTGGTAATGTCATGAGTAACAATAAATAGATTGCAACAACATTTTATCCAAAATCATAGCTCCAACTGACATAAATTTTTTAATAACGTGTTCCGGACTATAACAATTTTTTTTTTTAATTAATGATTTAACCATCAATAAAGAATCTTCTCAAATGATGATTGGAAAGTTGTCTATTTTAAAGGTATGCAAAGGCCAAATGAGGTTTTGCAAGTGCCTATAAGCACAAATTTGTCCAAAGTGCAAAGAGATGTGCATAACACTAACAGGGTATAAGTGATTTCTAGAATACTTATCTGCAGATCGCTAACATCAGCAAGGGTTAAACAAACTTCAAACATGTTATGGGTAGCCCAAGATAGTAAAGAAAATAGAGGAAAGTGATAACAGCTGTCTCATAGAAACTGTAGCCAATGTTTAAATTCTAAAGAACTATCATCAACACCACGCAAAATAAATAAATAACAATTTCAATAAAAGAAAATACTGCATAAAAAGGTGGTAAGTGCCAATTTTTTTCCAGAAAAGAATATCCTTCCTAAATTTCATTGGTAATTAATCCAGCAGGAGAAATCCTGTGAAATCTTACTGACTGAAGGAAAAAGAGATATAAGAAAATGTGAGTATTGAAAAGTCAACAAAAAAATTTGTTGATTGAAAGCAAAAAAGAAGCAATACTAAGAATAGGATAACATAAAATAAAAAAAAAATACTATACCTGACAAATTCTCTGCCTTCTTATCCACTTATTGCTCAAAAATGCAATAATAATAAGAAACCATCTCCTATGTATAAAGTATTTGAAAAAGTAGATAAGCTGACTTTATGGGTCTAGATAGAGTAAAATCAGATTGGAAGAGAGAGGAATTTGACTTCTTCTTCCTAATAACCATTTTGTTGGTTCAAATTATAGAGAGAAACATGATCTCTAGTGCTCACACACAAGGTTCCTTTTGATAAATAAAAGGATCTGATATCCTTCATTAAAATTCTGAAACATTTAAATACAACTTATGGAAGCATAACTTCTCCTATGCTAGCATAACTTCCTTGATATGAAAGTGGTAGAAAACTACTGCTATAACTGCCCACTTAAAAAATAAATCACATTTAAAAGATAAGTATACATAAAATAAGTCTGAAATTACAGGAAAACATAAAAAACCACGAAGGTAACTGCCACTGCCACACTTGGGTGCTTAGGCGCCCAGCATACAGAAGGGAGAGTTGGTAACAGACTTACAATCTGAGAAGAAATATAGCACTACTTCTTACAGATTACAGTCAATCTAGACTGGAAGCACCACTTTTTTTCTCATGAAAGATAACTAGTAAAGGAAATCATGCACTTGTGCTAATGGAGGGGAGAAGAAAAATGCACACATAACACACGGAACAAATGAATAAAGAATTAAGTCATGCAATGCCATAAGCTATGAAGAAAGTTCTTTCAGAATTTGTGCGTGTTAGAACTTGAGCTTCGACATAAAAACTTAGAACTTGAGCTTCGACATAAAAACTAGTAGCAAATGCCTGACAAAAATCATATGCACCTCCTGGAAAAATAAGCCAAGATTTTTAAACATATATGAAAAATATAAAGATAGTGTGATTTAAAAACCTAGAGTCGTTGACATGAGAGCATAGAATCATATAGCTTCTCGGGCACACACTCTTGTGATTGTCCATCCTAAGGTTATAGCCATGACTCATAAGGAATTGAAGTTGGTTGAGGATTGCATTATGGCACCCTCATCTCTGTTACCAGAAGCTTTAAGACAAAGTAATCACGCACCAACCATATATTATAGTTGTAATAACTGATAAGAAAGACGAAGAAGACAACAGGAATCATAAAGGAAAGGAAATAAATCACAGATGTGCAAAAGAAAATGGGGGAAATTTTTTGCAAGATTTGATTATCAGCGGACCTGCCAAATGATCTTAAACAGCAAATGATTGATCATTTCAGCTCTTATGGCAGGCTATTCATGGATTCTTTACAAAGAAACCATTGTTATAATGCAATGACCAATTGTGCAACGACCGAGTCACAGTGATACGAGACCGCCTCTTTGCACTTATGCTAGGAGGAAGCCACGTGGGGTTTAGGAAGATAAGTTTGTTGTTTCTTTATTAATTATGTGTCAGTTTTGTGTGAAGTTTGCGGTTATGTGTTGGCAGTTCCGTTTGAGTGTAATGGTTGGAAACGGATTCTCTATTTAAAGTCAAGCAGGTATTTGATCAAGGTATTCGATCAATCGTTAATTTTTACAACAGTTTAGGTTTTAGGATCTTATTTTTATTTTTTAAATTTTTTTATTAAACAATATCCTGAATTTTGAGATTCTGTTTCCGTAATTGTTTGTGTGAATTATGTTGGGTTGGCTATGTGTAAGTTATGGACATAAATAAGATGATTAGTAACTGTAAATGGGGGATCTTATCGAGTTGGCCTGAACATTGTCTATTGGGCGTTTCCCTTAGTGGTCTCAATGAAGAACTCAAGGCTGATGTGGGCGTACCCAAACCCAGAACAGTATGTAAGGCCAAGAGCTAGGCTTTTGACTTTGAGTCCAAATTGGGCCCAGATCGCAAATCCAAGCCTGCTTCTTGGACCGTTTCGTCCAAATCGCAAGGTTCTGGGGCGCTGGGTGCTCTGCGTCTCACTCCGGCAAACGCCAACCCAGATCGCACTCCACAACCTCGTCTCAGTGATGCAGAACTGCAGGCCAAAAATGCAAAGGGACTATGTTTTCGATGTAATGAGAAGTTTGCTCTAGGCCATCACAGCAAGACTTCGGCGTTGACAATTAATGGAGGTTACCGAGGAGGACCCATCAGAAGAAACTCCCTCTAACAGCGGTGATGATGTGGTACAGGCAGAAATAGACGAAAAAAAAAAAAATTTCTCTGCATGCTATACTCGGCAGAACCAGTGGAGCAACAATGAAATTGAGGGGTAAATTAAATGGCGGAGAGGTTGTACTTCTTGTAGATAGCAGGTCGACTCATAATTTCATAGCAGATGTGTTGGTGACTGAATTGGGATTGAAGGTACAGCAAGTTACTCCTTTCGATGTGCAGATTGGTGATGGAGATTTGGCCCGTTGCAATCGTTTATGTCCTCAAATTGTGGTTCAACTTGCTGGGCTTACGATAACAGAGGATTACTATGTTTTCTCGATTGGTGGAGCAGATTTGGTTTTGGGCATTAAGTGGTTGGCATCTCTGAATACTGTTCAAGCCAACTAGAATCAAATGTTCATGATCTTTTCATTGAATGGGAAGAAATATGAACTGCAGGGAATACAAAGTGAGTCTCCAATATCAAAGCAAGATGACCCATCCTACAGTAAGTCACTCCATCTATTCAGATGATTTTACTGGACTTTAATGATGTATTTGCTGAACCAATATCATTGTCACCTTTTCGAAGTCACTCATGCTATACCGCTACTGCCAGATGCTGAACTTCCGATTATCCGTCCTTACTATTATCCCTATTCAAAAGACTAAAATTGAGAAGCAAGTAGAAAATTTGTTGAAATTGGGATTTATAAGACGGAGTTCAAGTCCTTTCGCTAGATCTGTATTACTAGTGAAGAAGAAGGATGATTATTGACGTTTGCGTGTGGACTACAAAAGTTTGAACCAGATTACTATTTCAGACAAGTATCCCACTCCAAACATAGATGAGTTGTTGGATGAACTACCTCCTTTTTTTTTTTTTTTTTATCTCTCTCTCAAGATCGATCTTCAGTCCGGTTATCATCAAATCAGAGTTCCTTCCTGAAGACATACATAAGACAGCTTTTAGAACTCATTCCGGACATTGAGTTAGTTCATGCAGTTTGGGCTGTCCAATGCCCCATCTACATTCCAAGCGGCTATGAATGATCTAGTTCGCCCCTATCTCAGAAGTTTGTGCTCGTCTTTTTTAACGACGTACTTGTTTGTAGTTCTAATATGCATCACCATCGTCACCATCTACAAATTGTCCTAACAGACTCTGTAGACTATTCATATTATGCTAATGCCAAGAAATTCTTGTTTGGGTCGTCACAAGTTTACTTTCTTGGGCTTCACGAAGAAGTGGGTGTTGATCCGGAGAACATTAAAGTGGTTCTTGAATGGCCTACCCCATCTAATGTCAAAGAATTATGTGGATTTTTGGGATTGACTGGGTATTACAGGCGTTTTGTCAAGGATTATGGAGTAAGGCTCCTAGCTGATTTGAATGCTTTTGCTTGGTCTTCTAAGGCAGATTCGGCATTTAACCGCCTCAAAACAGTGCTGATCTCTGTGCCAGTTTTACAACTACCAGATTTTAGTCAGCCTTTTACTGTTGAGTGCGATGCTTCCACTGAATGAGTAGGAGCAATATTGCTGCAAAATGCATCCTTTTGCCTAGTTCAGTAAGGGTTTCTCTTCTTCTAATAGCTACAAGTCTACTTATGATAGAGAACTCTTAGCCTTGGTTCTTGCCTTACAAAAATGGAAGCATTAGCTATTGGGGCATCATTTGTTTTTTTGTCATATCGGACCATTGCAGTTTGAAATATTTGTTGCAACAGCATCTTAATATGACAGAACAGCAGTGTCTCATCATGAAGCTCTTACCCTTTGATTTTACAATCATCTACAAATCCGGTCGGGAAAATAAGGGGGCTGATGCTTTCAGAATGCATATAAAACATATTGGCTATGCCAATACCTTTGGATTATGTTGACCTTCAGACCTTGAAGATGCTTTGATTAAGGATCCTCATGCACATGATATTATACAAACTTTACAGCAAAATCCCTCTGCTGTTCCAGATTTCAGTTTGGTTAATAACACACTGTTTTATAAAGAAAGGCTCGTCATTCCTGCGCATCCTACTTTACATCAAAAGTTGTTGCCTGAAACCCATGAATCATTGACAGGAGGCCATGGAGTTTATTTTGAAACCTTGAAGAGACTCATTGTAAATTTTTATTGGCCCCAAATGAAGCATGATATCAAGTTGTTTATGCAGAATTGTTTGGTTTGTCAGCAAACCAAATATCAGAAGCTTGCCCCCGCCGGATTATTACAACCACTACCCATTCCTACATGAGTTTGGGAGGATATTTCACTCGATTTCATTGTGGGACTGCCCAAGTCGAATGGCTTTGAAACAATCTTAGTGATTGTTGATTGATTTAGCAAGTGTGGTCATTTTATTCATTTTATTCTTCTAGCTCATCCCCATACTGCTAGAACAGTGGCTGGAGTTTTCTGCAGGGAAATAGTCCACCAACATGGTGTAACCAGATCAGTGGTTTCAGATCGGGATGTTATTTTCATGAGTTCTTTTTAGCAAGAATTATTTCGGTTGAGTAACAAAAAGCTGCGTATGAGTACAACTTGTCACCCAGAATCTGATGGTCAAACAGAGGTGGTGAATAATTGTTTGGAGGGTTATGTTCGCTGCTTTGCCCATGAACAGCCTTGGTCATGGAGCAAATTTCTTTGTTGGGCAAAATATTCATTCAATACTGGATTTGATAGAAACCAGTATTTTATTTCAACGAGAATGAAATACAGAAATCAAATCAGTAGCAAATCAAATGAAAATCAACCAGAGACCCGTAGGACTCCTCCAGAGCAGGTACTGCTCCTCTCTCTACCTCCCAAAACAGAAAAGATACCATACCCCCACTATTCTCCCTCTCCTCCATATAACTAACTTCCCCGCCGCGTCAGCACCCCCCAAATTATCTAACTCTCTTACCTCCTGACTAGAGTTCCCCTTTTTACTCTTCCTAGCGTACATTCTCCAAATGGGAGGGCGATTACTGATAAAATGGACCAAGTCTTGGTGCCTATCAGGATTTCATTCCTCTGCTGGTATGACTCCTTTTAAGATACTTTATGGCAGAGATCCTCCCCTACTTCATCCTTTGGTTAAGGATCAAACTAATATTGCTGAATTGGAAGAGCAACTCCTAGCCCGAGATGCTGTTTCTAAGGTTTTGCATGATAACCTTTTGAAGGTGCAAACCCGCATGAAGGCACAAGCAGATTCTCATCATCGTGACCTTTCTTTCAACGAAGGGGATGCTGTTTTCCTTTCATATTCTGCCCCATAAACAGCTTTTCTAGCCAAACAACAATTTGAGAAATTGTCCCCAAGGTTTTTTGGAACTTATAAAGTTGTCCGTCGTGTTAGTAATGAGTTGGAACTGCCTACGAATTCAAGGGTACATCCAATCTTCCATGTTTCACTCCTACGACCAGCTCACGGTCATTCACCAACTTCACCACCAGCAGATTTGCCTCTTAGGTGACTGGGAACTTATTCTTTTTCCTCACAAGGTGCTGGCTCATCTTTGGATTCAAGATTCTGGTCATCCTTCTATATAATTGTTGATTCAACGGAGTGGTCATCCTGTTCAGGAGGCTAGTTGGGAGGACTATGATTTGCTGCAGTCTCAGTTTCCTACTTTCCGCCTTGAGCCTCAAGGCGCGTTTTCAGCTGGGTGGTAGTGATAATAGACCTCCTTTTCACACTAATGCTAGGAGGAAGCCGTGTGAGGGTTAAGAAGACGTTTGTTGTTTGTTTATTAATTATGTCAGTTTTGTGTGAGGTGTGCAGTTATTTGTGTCAATTATGTGTTGGCAGTTCTGTTTGGATGTAATTGTTTGTGTGAATTATGTTTGGGTTGGTTACGTGTAAGTGACGGACATATGTAAGATGATTAGTAACTGTAAAGGGGGGGATCTGACTTGACTTTTGAATCAGTATCGTTGTATTGGTAGTTTGCCCACCCCGTACGGGCATCTTACTGGAGCTGTACATAATTTCAGATCTTTTCCTATATTGTTCCATCCTATTCTCTTCTCTATTCTGTTCTTTTATCTTCCTAACCCTTTTATATATCAGTCTCTATCACATTTCAACTCAAAATCTTAAGCTTTTAAGCTAAGAGTCATGAATAATTTTATTATTATCTCTCCCCTCATGCAAAAAGCCTTTTTGCCTTTAAGAATAGACAAAGCATAGGCCTACCATACCCTAATCTGAAAAATTTATTTAATAAAATTAGAGGCGGCAAGGATTTAACGCTAAACCACTGCATAGAAATTTTGATAATATATCAAAGGATCATTTTAACGTAAAAGCTTGAACTTTTAATTTAAAGCCCATGATTACTTTAATCACAATTTTTTTTTTATGCATAACATAATTGACCGAACTTGATGTTTATCCTACAAATCCAATCCAATTGAATTCCCATTGAACTAAGCTTTTTAAGTTTCAAGCTTGTCTCAAGTGCTGTAGTGACATTATCAATTTCAAGATAATTATCTAAAGAAGCAAAAAATTATCCAGAAGGCATATTTTCTTGATGCATTATAAGCTATATGATTTGCAATTCTTACACCAATTAATACACTTTAAACAAAACTGGAGAGCAATTAATCAGAGATTTGCAAAAACATCTACTAAAATTGACTGACTCATTACAGCAGAATAGCATCCAAACCCAAATCCCTAAATCTTAAAACCAAGTCTTTCTGCTAAATTTTGAGAAGAACATTGGAAGTCAACCTAATCAGTGGAATGACCTTATCAAACTTCTCTTAAATAACAATTATATGTCAGTTGACTGAAATCATTCACTGAAAGGATATGCTTATTAGTAGCATATCAATTCAGGGTAATATAAATTACTGCATATTGTAGAAGCCTTTTCAATGAAGAACACATGATGAAAGGTGCTAGCCAGAAATATGTGCAGAAGTAGCAGAACACAGAAGGTAAGTATCAGATTAAAAAATAAATAAATAAATATGAATGAAGAGGGATAAGCATGGTTCAACAATTTTATGGATTTAAAAAAAAAAAAATCCTTAAAGCACAGCCAACTTTGCATTTCAATTCCTCTAGCAAGAGATAATAAAAAACCATAATAATAACTAAAAACACCTCTATAATGGACATAAAAATTCTCGTCCATCTATAATCATATGCATTAGATAAGTAGTCTATAACAATACACTTTTATCCATATGATACACTGGCCCTCCCATCGGTTGAGACCTACAAACCAAAAGTAATTAAAAGAAAAGGTTATGTCTAGCTTTGCAATATCAGATGTCTTTAAATACATTATAGATTTCGAGTATGAATAAGCAAATTATATAGGACAAAAAAGGAGCATTTTCCTGCATGCAACATTACACTACCAACAACTACTATTTCATCCCTAAAGAATGAGCCTTGCAATGCATCGCATCAGAAAATACCTGAGAGAAAAGCGTAGGCAGAAATTGAATTCATAAACCCCCTGATCACTATGGCCTCTTGTCTAACGACATAGACTGTGTGATGCAAATGCCTCTTTAATAAGTTTTTCAATTTACTTTTGAGGTGTTTATATTAGGAGATTAGATTTCAATGAGGAGTTTGAATCAAGTCTTTTGGGCTTATGGCTATGTTAACTCATATTCAGTCTATAAATCAGAGTTTTTTGTGAGCTTTCTTTTCTTAGTTGTGCACTAATAAGCAAGCAAACGACAAAATAGTGACGCCACGCATACAATTGCACTCCTAATGATGCTGAATGATATCAGATTCTTCAAAAAAGCCCCATTTCTTATAATATTCAACAAGAACACTGGGAAGAAGCAGGGGAAGGGAAGGAAAGGAACGAACGTACCTGAGAATGAAGATAACCGCAACAAACAAATTTCTTCATAATCACCACAGATGTTCGAATTCTGATCGCCAAAAGCAACTAGTAGAACGGTTGTTTATGGCAATTCTTGGACAGATTTTGCTAAAGTTTCAGCTCAATGCACGCTTTAGAAATTGAAAAGTAGGAGGGGTGTGGATCCTCTGCTCAGAACAAAACAAGCAGGTATCTGCTTGCAGTTTTAGCAACAGTTAAAATCGTTGCTAAAACTCCAAGCACAAAAATTCTAAACAGAGGATCCACAAGAAGGACAGAGTACGTCTCAAAGACAAAATACCTCGCTTCAACTTTGCTTAGAATTTTTTTGCTTGGAGTTTTAGCAACGGTTTTAACTGTTGCTAAAACTTTCAGCAACGAAAAAAACTATTGCTGAAAGTTTTAGCAGACACCTGCTTGTTTTGTTCTGAGCAGAGGATCCGCAGGCCTTCAAGTTGTTACATGATTGTTTTCCCAAAATAATAAATTTATTGTAGGTTAATTTTTTTAATATTCTAAAATTACATGACAAACATAATACTCTATAATAATTTGATTATTTTAAAAACTAATTTGCACACTTTTTAATTTTTGATAATAAATTTCAAATGTATTTAATTTAACAATTTAAATGTGACGTTAGATTATAAAACGTCAATTAAAACATAATAGATATTTTTAAACAAAAAAAAAGTTTATAATTATTAAAAAGACTGTATATTTTAAACAAGATGAGTATAACTAAATTTGTTTCTTGAAGAACGTACCATCTTGAAACTTTTCTTCTCTATCTTAGCTTTAAAAGCATAAATTTTAATTGAACAAAACAGTTTTATTCTATTTTTCAATCATAGTTCATGAATATCTATGTATATATACATATATGAAAGTATAAATACTATGTGAAAGTATGAGATATATTTATATGTGCTATAAACACTTATAGTAGATATATATTGCTATAATTAAGTAAGGTTATATCGGATGAGACTTTTGTAAATAAAATGTTGTGTGCAAGTATGAAATGCATTTGTATATGCTGAAAACACTTATTTTATATTTATATTTTGTCTGATAAATAATTTATTTAAGTACTTATAAAAAAAATTTTAATTTTATTTGAGTAAATAACTTATTTAAACACTTCTTATATTAGCGTTTATATATAAGTTATTTCTATAATTAAAAATTAAGTTTATAAGGCTAAATTTTATATAAGCTGTTTTTAATTTATTTTCATAAGATCTTCAAGAGAGCTTATGAAAATAAATTGAAAACAACTTCTGAGTATGTCATAAGCTATTTGTAATACCCGTTAATTTCGGAATATAATTCGCTTAAGAGTATTTTAGAATTTTACAACGTTACTTTAGTTATTTACTTTAGTTATTTTTAATTTTCATATTTAATTATTCTATTTGAATATTATTTATGAAAATTGAGTTAAATGACTGGACTGGATATTTAAACCTTATGGGTACATTCTTAAGAATAGTGGAATGTGCGAGAAAATGATTGAATATAATTAATTGAAGAATTAATTAAGGTATTTTGTATGTTGGGTCAAATGGGTTTGGACAATGGGTATGGATACCCATTGGGTTATCCAACTAACCCCCCAAAGCTTTAGTTTTTCTCTCTCCCTTATGATTTCATTTTTCCCCGCACCTCCTTCAGCCACTTCCTCACAACTCAACCTTCAAACCTTCCCTCTCAACTTTCCCATAGATCTGGTGTTGTTTTTGAGAATTGTTCGGTTCAAAAGCTTGGTAGAGATCAAAGGTAAGTTTTAATCTCATTATTTTCCTTAAATTTCAGTTTATGTGGAAGATTGGTGTCATGTCCCAAAATTTGAGCACGTGACCGGCACGGAAAGTGAATTTCATTTCACCTCCGTAAGCCTATCTTTCTCTTAAAAATCATACAATTCTTTTTCATGCAACCAAAACGAGTTCTCTATACATACTACAATTACTCACATTACATCACTGAATGAACCTACCCGATTACAGAGATTTCTAGATTTATACAACTTATAATAAAACTTAACTATTATACATTTATCCTGAACAAATGAAAAGGTAATTATGGACTAAGGATCCATAATCCCTTGTTCCGATATTTACCTTCAGCTATCAACTCTGAAAAAAAATATCAATAAGAGGGGTATGAGCAAACCACGTGCCCAGTGAGTAGATAACACAATACTATGACAAAATAAAAATCATGCATCATAATGATAACATGCAGCAATCATACGTAGATCGATCATCATATGATATAATATTATTCATAATACTTCACAACAATATCCAAGTGAATCAAATGCATTTCAACAAAATTCAAAATTCACAACAGCAATCGATGAAATCAATTTCACACACAATTCCCGTACCAACCGGGTCGTCCAGAATACCTCTGGATCGTTGCCCGCGGCCCCCGCCGCATCCACCCTTATCGCTCCATTTATATTCTCCACCCTTATAACTTCACATAGATTTCTCCATGGGGTGCACCACCATGCCTTTCCTTTCCAGTCAAACACAATCACAATCACATATAAAAACATCCTCAATCATAATCTTGAGCCACATACACAACTCAGTCATTTACAATTCAAGCCACAACATAATCAATGTGGTTCCAGCAACATAGCATGTATATAACATAACCCATAATATAGAACAATTATTCAACTCGGTTCACATGCCATTCACAATCCATCATATAACCTCCATTCATGGGAAAATAAGAAAATATAATTATATACATTACCAGACACGTTCCACATTTGTTTATGCCTCATCGTTCCATATCATCCTCTTCAAACTTGGATATACAACATATTTCCACTATGATGCAAAAAGTCAATAACAGATATTTAATCATAGCAAGTATTAACCCACTCACCTGGATTTCACGCTCTCGGCACTCCCACTTTGCACTTTGACCATTCCTATTGTAACCAGACAAAAACCATCAGAGTTACGAAATAGAGAAATTTCCTACCACTACTCTCGACCTTCACTTACTTCTCGAATCATAACTCCTAACTGGTAATGAATATTCAAATGAAACTTATACCATTGGAAACTAGACTTAAAGAGCTTTCCAACGATATAAAGTTTGCCCAAAACGGAGTCCGGATGAAAAAGTTATGGCCGATTGAAAATAAGCTAAGGTTTTCCGGCACACCTGGCGTCTGGGCGCCACCTATGGCGCCTGGGCGCCACCCATGCCCGGCGCCTGGGCGCCCCACGTGGCGCCTGGGCGCCATGCCTTTCTCTTCCCCACATGTCCTTGGCGCCTGGGCGCCACGATCGCGACCCTTCGCGACTTTCTCTCGGTTTTGGCCCGAATCTGGCCAAATCTTCACCGTTTTTCATGATTTCTTCCATGGGATCTCACCCTTAATGTCTAAGGAGCATTTAGATACTAAAATCACCAATTTTAATCGAGAAACGAAGCCGGAATCTCGATTTTTCCTCAAATACTCTTAAAACTAGAAAATAGGGAAAAGCTTAAGAAATCGAAATTTCTACCTCGATTTCTTGCTTTCCCTACGTTGCTTGGCTCCTAGAGGCTCGCCCCGTAGCCCGAGATCCGCCCTTCAAAGCCCGGTTGTAGAGTTAGAGTGTAGAGAGAGAAATTAGAGAGAAGGAAGAGAGAAAGAGAGGAGAGAAAGTGAAGAGAGAGAGAGGAAAGGAGAAAAATGAATAAAAAATAGGTGAGGCCACCTATATACTCGCCCGTGGTGAAATTATCACTTGCTCTGCAATTGACCCTCAGTCAAGACTAGCAAAAGTAAATTCATAAAATCTCACCTCAGGTGTTTCTAAATCCTAGGTGCCCCACAGATTTCCTTATTCACTTTAGTCCCTCTCAATATCTCAAACTCCACTTTAACCTCGAATCCATCATCTTTTCGGTCCGGACTCATAATTCATTCCCATAAGCTCTATTCTTCTTCTCGGGTTCCTACTTGGTCATTTCTCAAAAGTCCTCTATACTTTCTTTTCTTTTCACTTTAGTCCTTGAAAATTTGTAAAAATTTCCCAAATTAAAAAATAAAAATTTCTATTCCCACATTTTCTTCACTAATTCAAAAAGAAAATTTTCCACATAATTAAATTTTTCACTAAACTTCAAATCAGACTTTAAATATTCATAAAAATTCTTGGGATATTACAATTGGAGGAGATTTTGGTTCTTGAAAATTTTGATAATAATTCATAGATTTGAGTTGTTTTGGAAGTTTTTGAGTTAAGATTGAGTTAAGTAAGTTAGAAGAGATGAAATTTTGGTTTAGAAACAAGGAATTATAAGATGAAATTTTTGAAAGATTTTCTGCAAAATTCGAAATACTGTAGCAACTGGAGAATCTGGAAATTTTTTCGAGTTACTGTAGCAGTTACTGTAGTGTCGGCAGTCAACGGTACTGTAGCAGTCAACGGTACTGTAGCAGTTAACGTTACTGTAACGAACCGTCACTGTAGTGAACAGTTACTGTAGCGAACAGTTACTGTAGCAAACCGTTACTGTAGCAATCAGAAAATTTTGCGTATTTTCGTGATTTTGTTTCCTTTCTTATGTTTCCTTGTAATATATTTTACTAGGAAATTTTCCTACACAAATTCTAGTGTGGAACAAGGTAAACTTGGACAAACATCAAGGTAAGTGAATAATCTTGCTAAGCTAATTTGATATTACTAGTCAAAGTACAATATAAGTCCCATTTACAATATTATTTGGATATTAAGCAATAAATTTTTCATATGGGAGTATATGATGATCGGTAGAAATAAAAGTATGTAGAAATTATTTTATTTCATGGTAATTATACTATGTGATAAATTCTCACTATCTTATTAATGAGTAAAAATCTACGGGATCTAATACACGAGTTTGAAAGGGTTAGAGTCCCATACTACTCGGTGTATATCTATGAAACCTATACACGAGTTTGAAAGGGTTAGAGTCTCATACTACTCGGTGTGTATCTATGAGATTTTATTCACGAGTTTGAAAGGGTTAGAGTCCCATACTATTCGGTGTATATCTATGAAACCTATACACGAGTTTGAAAGGGTTAGAGTCTCATACTACTCGGTGTATATCTATGAGATTTTATTCACGAGTTTGAAAGGGTTAGAGTCTCATACTACTCGGTGTGTATCTATGAGATTTTATTCACGAGTTTGAAAGGGTTAGAGTCTCATACTACTCGATGTATATCTATGAAATCTTATTCATGAGTTTGAAAGAGTTAAAGTCCCATACTACTCTATGTATAAGACAATTAATTATATGAGCAAATGTGGTATTTGTACTTTTGATATTTTATATAGTACAGTTATTTACTTACTGAGTTTTTAAATAAACTCACACTTCCTATGATTATCTTTTCAGATACAGAAAACAAGGAAGAAGAGTATCCGTTTGAAGAATAGAAGCCCTTGGAATTATTCTCTCTTTATATCTGGTGGGATACCAGTACTTATTAATGTGGATACTAGGAACGCTCTGTACTTTCTATAGGTCTCCTAGGCTTGCGATGAGATAGAAACATCAATTATGTATGTCTATATTTGCTTATCAGATGAATATAATTTTGTAATGTGGAATGAATGATTAAGGTTGAATGTAAAACCTTACAGAATATATGTAAATAACGTATGTTTGAGAATTTTATCAAATGAGTAGTATCTTTTCACATGTTCAATTTTTGGGATGTGACACTATTTCTATAAGTTTTTTCAAAATACGTGTATAAGTGCTTTTAGCATAAGTTAAGCCAAATGAACTCAAAATAAATTCTTTGAAACGCACTCTTTATGTGAAAAGCTTTTATATCATAAGTTTCTTTTAAATTAAGTTTTAGTGTTTAGATATATATTTAAAGAAACACTTTTAAATTATAGTTGGAAAAAAAGGGAGATGAATAGCTTGATTTTTATGAAATTTTAAATTATGATTGGGGATATACTTATTTTATAAAAATACAAAAAAACTTTCCTTTATATGAATTTGAGCTTTCGTACAAAGTTTTTTCAACAAGCTTAAAAAATTGATTTAATAAAATAAGATAAAAATAACTTTTTAAGGATTAATAAGTTACTTAATTAAATTTACCTAAACAATTTTTTTACGTAAAAATATTTATATTAATAGAAAAATTTAATAGACTGTAAGTTATACTATCTAAACGCGACCTTAGTTTGGAACCAATTAGTTTCATTTCCTCTTAAATAATGAAAAATTAAGTAGTTAATAATTTGAATTTAGGCGAAAGGTTTTAAACACCCAAGTACTCACAGTAGTAATATAGGAACCTTCAAATTGAAACTATGATTTTTCTTACATATTACTCCTTAACTAGCTTTACTTCAAGAGGCACTACAAGTGGCAGTATAAGAGGCTCTAGAACCCAATTAACTAAATTTACTATGTAATTAGGACATAAGATTTCTAACATATAGTTACTTAAAATTGAAATTTTTAATTATTTGAATAAAGTGAGTTATAACCTCGAATTAATTTTGTAAAATCTTACACTTTTCTCTTTTATAACAAAAACTGTTTTTTAATTATTTTCTTTCTCTTTTCTTTTATTTTTTAAACATTAAAGATTAATCAAATAAATAAAAAAAGAATAAAAAATTTTACAAAATTGAGAATGATACGTTAAAAGCGATGATATGTTAGAAGATCTCCAGAATACCCATTGTGTTGACGGTTTTACCCAACAGATCAGTAGTGGGCCAGTCTCCAGTAGCCATGGCGGTGGATAACCATGACAACGATGACGTCAGCAACGTGTTACGGCGCTTGGGCAAGTCGACACAAAGGAACAGAGCATTCACAGCACGGCGATTACTGATGCACGAGGTTCTTCTTCGTTTCTTCCTCTTCTTCTACATCTCGACGAAAGGAACTTCAAATTTCCTGTTGCCTTTTTTCTCCTATACTCCCACGCATTTGCCGGCATTTTTTTTTTTTTTTCAATTCCCGCAATTTTCACGCAAACCCAGTTGGATAACCTCGTTTTCTTTTTCGCTGGAAGGTTCCAGCGACTGCGTTCTTATATGGAATTTCCAAGAGAATGAGTACTCGGAAATGCGTGAAGCAGAAGGAAACAACCTCAGTAGCTGAAAAGTTCAACTTGCCTCGTTGGATGACCCGCCGACATACATTGTTTGTTCCGCCGCTCATTCTTGTTGACGGGTTGTTTGAGATTAGATCACCAAACTTGTAGATTTGAGTTTTTCTTTTTTGGGGTTTTCTTTTATGCATATTGATATTGCATACAGAGGATCAAAGCTGTACCCAATTGGAAATTGTTGAATATTCTTGAAACTGATGATTCATATCCTATTCTGTACTTTCTTGGTGATATAATTGGAAGGTGTTGTCTGTTTTAGATAGAATTCGGAGTATCTACCAATATGATCAGATTTCTATAATGTTTTAGAGGTCTTTGGTTGCTTTGGCGCTGATTTGCTCTTATAAAGGTGCATCTTGGATGATAATTATCAACAAGACTTCTAGGTATTCCAGATTGTTAGCTAATATCTCTGAGCATATTTCCTCTAAACGGTGGGCTTTTGAAGTGTCATTTGGAACGAAGATGGTTGGGACCACTGAAGCTAAGAGTCAAGATGTATATTCAAATGGTTCTCTTAAAAATGGGAGTGGTAGTTTAGAAGAGAAGGTTGATGAGCTTCGTCGGCTTATGGGCAAAGTGGAGGGTGATCCCTTGAGAATAGTTGGAGTTGGAGCTGGTGCTTGGGGTAGTGTATTTACTGCTATGTTGCAGGAGGCTTATGGTAGTTTAAGAGAAAAGGTTCTTATAAGGATATGGAGACGACCCGGAAGAACTGTTGACAGAGCCACAGCTGAGCATTTGTTTGAGGTGATCAATTCAAGGGAGGATGTACTAAGGAGGCTGATTAGGCGGTGTGCATATTTGAAATATGTTGAGGCAAGATTAGGTGATAGAACACTACAAGCAGATGAGATTTTGAAAGATGGGTTTTGCTTGAATATGATTGATACCCCTCTATGCCCTCTGAAGGTTGTGACAAACTTGCAGGAGGCTGTATGGGATGCTGATATTGTGATTAATGGCTTGCCATCGACAGAAACCCATGAGGTCTTTGAGGAAATTAGCAAGTACTGGAAAGAGAGAATCACAGTTCCTGTCATTATTTCCTTGGCAAAAGGTGTGGAGGCTGAATTGGGTCTTGAGCCACGAATAATAACTCCCACTCTTATGATAAATCGAGCAAGTGAGTCTCATTTACCTTTATTTCGTTACACATTTAAAGTAGTGGTATATGTTCATTAGTGACCTGCTCTCCAAAATTACTTGTCTTTCGGTCTGTATTTTCCCTTGAGCCTTTGAATGCATCTTTGATGGTAGGTTGATCCTCTCTTAGTGTACTGTACTTTTTGGTTTTTTATTGTATTTCCAAAATCCTGAAAGCTTTGCCTGTTAATGGTGACAAGACTATATCAACTCCTATATGATGATAAAATTCTGTACATCTTTTTTTTTTTTTCACAAGGATACGCAGCTAAGACAGGCTAGTGAAAATGATCATTGGAAAGATTGTCATTAAGCATTCAAAATGATGACCATGAGCTGGTATCAAATTTAAAGTACCAATTAAAGTTAAGATTTTATTTGATAGGAAATGGCCTGACTATGTTCATAAATAGAATTATTTTTTGTTGTCACCGAGAACATTCTTTTGGTTTCTCATTCTTTCTTTCTTAGTTGCTTAGCAAGTAACTTGAAATTTCTGTTTGTTTAAATAGTTTTAATTTCCCTTCTTTCTTCCCTTTTTGCTCTTTTTCTTTAGAGTTATTCCTGCCTTTCTTTGACATTTGTAACTTAGGGGAAATGTGGTCTGGAAAGCTATGTGAGGGGGTTCTAATACTGTACGCAGGTTCATTTGAAATTGGAAAACAGTTGCATCATTCATATTTGGCTAATAGATAGCATCCAAATAAGCATTTTGAAGAATCTGTTTCTGATTTATTAGCTACAGTTGTTGATAAGAATGTGGAATCAGTTTATTATCCCTGAAAATAAAGCTCTTTAGTGGCTTATTATATAAAAAATGAAGAGGTTGTTTATTGAAACATCCAAGTCAGTCGCTGTTGATAAGGATGAAATTCAAGACTCTGCACAAATGCTACTATGTTTGCAATGTACAAGTGGAGGAGGACTATGAGATTTTATTAAAGTTTAGAAATAGTCTTCTTTGACTATAACACATTAATATTCAAACCAAGATGGCTAACTACCATCAGGTGTCACTTCTTCAGCCAATGAAGTGGGAAGTCAGTACTTGCTTGTGTTTTTCCTTTCTTTTTAGGGGCTACAATATGATGGTTCTTGCATTGTCTTGTTGCAATGGGTTTTCCTTGGCATAGTCAAGAAATTGCTTGACTCATCTCATTGAGTGGAATCCTGGGGTTCCCAAGTAGTTGGATTGTGTGGAAAGATATGCCAATGATTATGATGTAAAGTATTTGAAAGGAAAAGAGTACATGTACAACTAACTTCTGGTAAATTTTTCTTTTTCTCATGGAGGTCAATTTGGGAGCTCAAGAATTTCTATAAAATGCTTGGACGAAAGCTTTCCATCTTTCATTAGAGACAATTTCTTTTTAGGACTATCCAACTTCATGAATTAAATCTTGACAGCATCGTTGTGTTTGTGCTTTTATTTTCTTTTAAAGCTTGTACATTTCTGATCTACATTGGTCTTTGTCCCTTTGTGCTTTGAAATGGAATTTTAGTATGTGTAGGAACTGAAATAATTGTTTTAGTTTGATTTATTTATTAAATTACAGCATGGGTAAGTTTGCAGTACTTATATACAATATTTCTTTTTCCCTTATAGAACTAGACTAGCTCATACCTGTACAATTGTATGACATTTTATTTTTATATTTTTTATGGACTATATATGAAACCTATTTGCAAAATGGATTGTCAATGCAATATGTAAATGTCAAGATAATGGTAAAATAATTAACTTTTGGCAAGAATTTCATATTTTTGAATATCTATCTCCATGTAGTAACCATAAGCGTGCCAAATGTGATACATACCATATGTGCAACTTGAGTTTCACTTTTGTTTTAACTTGTCAAGCATCTAATAAAAAGCTCATAAAATTGAACGGTACAATAGAAGTTTATTGTTGACACAAGAAGTCAAGAACAAAAGAAGTTTTCCCTGATTAAGTTGATGAATCCTGATGTCCTTTCTTATGTTCTTATTTTCATTATGACATATCTGTCCTTGTACTATATGCTTAAGCTTGCATTTCTTTTATCACCCAATATCATTCTTTGCAGCTGGAGTTCCCCTGGAGAACATTCTTTATCTTGGAGGACCAAACATTGCCTCAGAGATTTACAACAAGGAGTATGCAAATGCTCGGATATGTGGATCTGAGAAATGGCGGAAACCATTGGCAAAATTTTTGAGGCAGCCCCACTTTATAGTGTGGGATAATGGTGATCTTGTTACTCATGAAGTTATGGGCGGTCTGAAGAATGTCTATGCAATTGGAGCAGGTAAAGTTTACTTTATTTTTGTACTTCAATTATACAGAAACAGCTTAAAAGAAGCCAACTGGTGCATATTAGTTCAAACAGGAAATAGATAATGTCCATTTTGGATCTTTGCCATGATATTGCTTTCGTGTGTTCTATTAAAATTTCATTATTTTAGTCTAGTTAAAAGAGATCTGGGAATCTTACAAATAAATAAATGGAATGAAAAGATAAAGGGGAAGAAAGGCAAGCCGTTAAGTATTTCTTAACATCCCACATATATATATATATATATATATATATATATATATAAACACACACACACACACATATATATTCACTCATTCTTTGACAAACATGGACTCTGCCATGATGCACTGTTGACATATGTCTCCCACACATCCATAAAAGTTAGAAAAAGAAGAAAGAAAGAAGTTTTAAATGTAGTTGTTTTCAATAGTAGTGACATCTCTACCACTTTACCCTTGCAGAGTTTATATGTTTGTTGGAGATAACATCTTTAGCAACAAGATCTGTTTATTTATTAGTTACAACTTAATCTCAATATCATTTTTTAGAAATTGGCTAGCCTAAGCAGTCCTTATTTAAAAGTGATTAGAGTTGGTCAAATGAGTCCTCAATCAAGAAAATTTGTTGAAGAATCTATTGGTCATTTGAAGATCTGAAGACTTGTGAGAAAACAATTTTTTCTTTAGTTATATGAAGAAAGTGCCATTTTGCTTTCTCTAAGATAACATAATTCTGTAAGTAAGATTTCAAATACGAATGTCTGGCATCAGATGTATGTTCACACTGGATAGTGTACCATATTTTCTTTAAATGTTGCTCCTACTTCATATGCATACGTTGACAGTTATTGTTTGGACTTCAAATTCTTAGACGAATGAGACAGTAAAATGTGTTCTTTTGTGTAAATGTTTTCAAATGCTGTACTTAGTATTCATGAATTGAAGTGTAACAGGAATGGTAGCTGCTTTAACAAATGAAAGTGCCACCAGCAAATCAGTATACTTTGCTCACTGTACATCAGAGATGATTTTTATCACTCATCTATTGGCAGAAGAACCAGAGAAACTTGCAGGACCTCTGTTGGCCGATACTTACGTAACCTTGTTGAAAGGTCGCAATGCTTGGTATGGACAAAAGCTGGCCAAAGGGGAATTGAGCCTTGAAATGGGTGATAGTATCAAAGGCAAAGGCATGATTCAGGTATAGTTTCTGTTTGTTTGTTTTTTCCTCAACATTTGTTTGGCATAGGGAAAAAAAATGAGTAAATTATTAATTTAGTTCTCAAAATATTACAATTGTCTCAATTTAGTCTATAAGAGATTGTGTTCATTTCAATTTGGTTTCTCTTTTTACCCAAGTGACTTTTAGTAACGAAACTTTTTAGATTGAGCAACAGTATATTTTATGATTTAGCAACAAAATGGATCAAAATGAGACAAATACAATCTTTTGAGAACTAAATTGAGATACTTTTTCTGTAATCTTTCAAGGATTAAATCATTTACTTGGGAAAAAAAAAATTGATCTTGTAGTCTTATTAGAAAGAATTAGAAATGGTAGGGTTCTTTGAGGTGATGTTGATGTTTGATGCTTGAGCATAACAAAAATGAAAAGATTTTAAAATTAACGTGTTATGTATGTGTGTGTATATGAAGAATTGAAGAGTATTCTTTTTTACTCAAAATCTGATAATTACCAGAGAATAGACTAGAGTTTATATACATCTAGCTAGGGCAATAGAAAAGGAAAATAATCAACCTTAAGAAATACAAATTAATCCTAATCAATCATAATAATTAAATAGGAAACAAATCAGAGATAAAATATTTACAGGAAAGGAAATAAATCAATCATAATCAATCATAATAACGGAATAAAATGAGAATCTCACACTCCCCTTCAAGTTGGGGAGTAAATGTCAATCATTCCTAGTTTGGATAAGAGATTGTTAAACTGAGTTCTGAGAATAGCCTTGGTAAGGATATCAGCCTTCTGTTGATGTGTAAGAGTATAAATGATCTCAATAATCCCTTGCTCCAACATCTTTTTGATGAAATAACAATCGATCTCCATATGCTTGGTTATGTTATGATGAACTGATTCTTTGCAATTTGAATTGTTGCTTGATTGTCACAATGGAGTCTTATGGAGGCGGTGATTGGATGCTGAAGCACTTCCAATACTCTTCTCAACCATATTACTTCACAGATCCCATGTGCCATAGCACGAAATTCTATTTCAGCACTACTTCAAGACACCACAGATTGGTTTTTACTTCTCCAAGTAACTAGATTTCCCTACATATAGGTACAATACCTTGAAGTCGACCTCCTATTGGCCTCATTTAGGGAACCGGCCTAATCGGCATTCAAGAAAACTTCAACAATCTTATTGACCCCTTTTGTAAAAGATAGACCATTTTCGGTATCATCTTCAAGTATTTGAGTATCCAATTAACAGCTTCAAGATGTTATTCAGTAGGATTATTCATATACTGACTTGCTACACTTACTACAAAATTGATGTCAGGTCAAGTATGAGAGAGATATTTGAGTTTTCCAGCAAGACATTGATACATCCCTTTATCAATAGGACTTGAAGAATTGAAGAGTATTATTTTTGCTCAATCTAATAATTACAAGAGAGTAGACTAGGGTTTATATACACCTAGCTAGGTCAATAGAATAGGAAAAAAAACCCTAATAAATACAAATTAATCTTAATCAATCATAATAATGAATAGGAAACAAATCAGAAAGCAAATATTTTCAAAAAAGGGAAATAAATCTATTATCATAATAACAAACTAAAATTAGAATCCCACACTCCCCCACAAGCTGGGGAGTAAATGTCAATCATTCTCAGCTTGGATAAGAGATTGTCAAATTGAGTTTTGGGAATAGCTTTAATAAGGATATCAGCCGTCTGTTAATGTGTAAGAGTATAAATTTTCTCAATAACCCCTTGCTCCAACTTCTCTCTAATGAAATGACGATTGATTTCCATGTGCTTGGTTCTGTCATGATGAACTAGATTCTTTGCAATCTGGATTGCTGTTTGATTGTCACAATGGAGTCTCATAGAGGCGGTGATTAGAAGCTGAAGCTCTTCCAATACTCTTCTCAACCATATTACTTCACAGATCCCATGTGCCATAGCACGAAATTTTGCTTCAGCACTACTTCTAGACACTACAGACTATTTTT
The DNA here is from genome assembly GCA_037074585.1 of Biancaea sappan. Taxonomy (NCBI): domain Eukaryota; kingdom Viridiplantae; phylum Streptophyta; class Magnoliopsida; order Fabales; family Fabaceae; genus Biancaea; species Biancaea sappan. Next base: position 25,947,531 of record CM073501.1, on the reverse strand, counting down.
AACTTCTCTAGGTAACAAGATTACCCCACATATAGATACAATACCTTGAAGTGGACCTCCTATCTGTTAGGGAGCTAACCTAATCAGCATCCAAGAAAACTTAAAACACTTCTATTGGCCTCCTTTTTAAAAAATAGACCTTTGTCAGGTGTCATCTTCAAGTATCTGAATATCCGATTAACAGCCTCAAAATATTCTTCAGTAGGATTATTCGTGTACTAACTTGCTATACTTACGGAAAAACTAATGTCAGGTCGAGTATGAGAGAGATATATGAGTTTTCCCACAAGACGTTGATACATCCCTTTATCAACAGGACTAGAGGACTCCTTTGAGCCTATTTGTTGAATGGATCTATGGGGGTATCAGTAGGTTTACACCCTATCATTCCTGTTTCTCTCAAAAGATCTAAGGTGTACTTTCTCTGTGAAATAGAGATTCCTCTACTAGATCGGGCTATTTCCATCCCAAGGAAATATTTTAAAGGACCAAGATCCTTGATTTCAAATTCATTACTTTGTCACCACTTCTTCATTATTTCCAGTGACTACTCTATTGTCCACATATATAATGAGAATGGTGATTTTTCCCCCAGGAGAATGTTTGATAAACATAGTGTGATCTATTTGCCTTTGAATATATCCCAGCCTTTTAACTACTCGAGAGAACCTTTTAAACCAGGCCTTTGGAGATTGTTTAAGGCCATAAGGAGATTTCTGAAGTTTACACACCATATGAGAGTTATTCGAATTTTTCAAACCAGGAGGTATCTTCATGTAGACCTCTTCTTCAAAATAGCCATTAAGAAATGTATTCTTGACGTTAAATTGGTGAAGCTTCCTGTTGAGGTTTGTAGCAATAGACAGGAAATCACGAATAGTGTTTAACTTTGCTATAGGAGCAAATGTCTTGATAATCTATCCCATAAGTTTGAGTAAATCCTTTTGCCACTGATCTCGCCTTGTATTTATCAATGCTCCCATCAGCTTTGCACTTAACAGTGAATACCCACTTACATCCTATAGGTTGCTTTCTTGGAGTTTTTTAGTAAGAATCCACGTGTCATTTTTCTTCAAGGCATTCAACTCCTCGTTTACAGCCTTTCTCCATCTTGGGTGTTGTAGAGCTTCTTCTATGCAAGTTGGAAGCTTGGTGTTATCCAAATTTGTTGTAAAAGCCTTGAAGGTACTGGATAATTTCTTATATGAAACATGATTAATAATGGGATGTTTGGTGCATAATCTAACTCCCTTTCTCTAAGCAACAAGAAGGTAGAGATCAAATATAATATCAGTAGAGAGTTTAGAGTCAGGTATACTTCGAGAGTTTTGATTGTTCTCCCTAGGAGTTGGATTTGGGTCAGATTGGCAATCTTCACAAATTATCTGTTGTTGTTGGGTTTGATTCTGCTTTAGGCACCTGGAGTATACCTTCAACTATGCATTGCCTTCCTGTTTATGAGCAATGGGAGCTTCTGATTCAGGTGGGTAGGTAGGTAACCTTTCAGAGTTAGGTGCAACAATTCCAGGTAAGGTAGCCCAAAACTGATATTCTCCTGGTGTCGAGTTCTTCCCCTAAATATGAGTTTTGGGGTAGAAAGAAGTGTGTTCAAGGAAAGAGACATTCATGGAGATATAAAACTTCCATGATGTTAGGGAATAACATTTATAACCTTTCTAGTTAGAGGCATACCCAACAAAGATGTATTTCTCGGATTTAGGATCTAACTTCCCTTTATTCTGAGATGGAACATGTACAAAAACGCAACAGCCAAAGACCTTAAAAGGAAAATTGATAACAAATCTATTGTCGGGAAAATGCTTTGAGAGGACCTGACATAATGTGTCAAATTTCAAGGGACGAGATGACGTTCTATTAATTAAATAGGTAGCGATCAACAAAGCTTCACTCCAAAACTGATGGAGAACATTATGGGTAAGCATTAAGGATCTAGGTATTTCAAGGATATGTCTATTTTTACGTTCCGCAATTCTATTCTATTGAGGCGTGTAAGTGCAAGAACTCATACACAATTCCTTGTTCAAGGAAAAAATTCTTAAAGACCGAATTGAAATAGTTCTTAGCATTGTCAAACCAAAAAATTTATATTTTGGTTTGAAAGTGGGTTTAAATCATGGTGTAGAAATTTTTGAAAATCTGTGAGGCTTCTGACTTACTTTTTATAAGAAAAATTCACGTAACACGAGTGTGATAATCAATAAAAGATATAAGCCTATATGCCTTAGGTATATATTGGATGCGGGATGGACCTCAAATATCACTATAAATGATGGGAAAAAGATGGTATGGTTTATATGCATGACCAGGATATGAACTTCGACAATGCTTAGAGAACACACACTTCAAATTTAAATGGATTTGGATGTTTATTGATGAAAAGAGAGGGAAACATTTTTTATAAATATATAAAATTCGGATGACCAAGACGATGCCACAACATAACCTTATCATTATCAAGGCTATTTAGGACTATCCGGAATATGCCATGTCAAAGTTACTTGATTCTCGGCTTGAATCTAATATAATCCATCAACCTTCTTAGCATTGTCAATCATCCTCACCAAATCCAAATCCCTGTAACAAACAACTCGATGGGGAGAATTTAGCAATACAATTCATATCCCTTGTCAGCTTACTAATTGAAAGTAAGTTGCAAGATAAGTTTGGAACTAAGAGAACAGAATCAAGGGTGAGAGAGTCTAAAATGTTCAATTTTCCATCACCAGTTATAGTGGAGAGGGATCCATTAGCAATTTTGACCTTGATATTTGTATTACAAGGTTTGACATCTAGGAGAAGGGAGGCATTACCAGTCATATGATTTGAGGCGAACCTTGGGGTGGTTCTACCAAGACTGAGGTTGTGCGTGGTGACAAAAGGTTAGACATGTATTCCAGAGGCACATCGATAGATAGATAGATAAATAGATAGATAGATTTGAGAGGTTTTGAAACTTGGGCTCTGATACCATGAAGAATTGAAGAGTAATTTTTTTTACTCAAAATTTGATAATTACTATATACACCTAGCTAGGGCAATAGAGAAGGAAAATAATCAACCCTAATAAATACAAATTAATCCTAATCAACCATAATAATGAAATAGGAAATAAATCAGAGATCAAATATTTTCAGGAAAGGAAATAAATCAATCATAATAATAGAATAAAATTAGAATCCCACAATAATATATTTGTATTCTATATTTACTGCTTGTTAATAATGTTTGATTTGCTTTGCATGTTGTAGGGAGTATCTGCAGTGAAAGCATTTTATGAACTACTTAGTCAGTCCAGCTTAAATGTCTTAAATCCTGAAGAAAACAAGCTTGTTGCCCCAGTAGAGCTTTGCCCCATCTTGAAGATGTTGTATAAAATACTAATATTCAGGTAATAACCCTTGCTGCCCCACTGTTATCTTTCGCTCTCTCCCTATTTTTTACATTACTTTATAACTTCTTCTGAAAGACTAAATTACTGATTTAGTTCTTGAAAGATTATAATTTTCTTAATTTAGTCTTTGAAATATAAGTGTCTCAATTTAATTCTTGAAAATTGCATGTTTCAATTTGTTCATTTTTGTTGATAAATTGCAAAATTTATTGTTGTCAAATCTTAAATTTTTCTTTGCCAACGTTACTTTGATGGACAAAAGGACAAAAATTGAAACAAACATAATCTTTTAAGAGATTAAATAAAAATGTTCAATCTTTCAAAGACTAAATTGAGATGATTGTACTTTGGGACCAAATCAGTAACTCATTCATAAATCAAAATGTAATAGAAATGAGACTATTTCAACAAAATGCCCTTTAGTTACTATATTGATATCTTTTGGTCATTTTTCCTAGTTTTACTCATTGGTTCAGAAACCTGGCCTTTTAATGATGGGCCTAAGTTAAGGTGGGCTAAGGCCCAACTGATAAAAGCCTACTGGGCTTAGCTTTAGCCCAATCTGGCCCAGCCTACGAACAGTTATACTTGAAAGTGCATAAATCCTTAATGGATCTTTTCGCTGGAACTTGCAAGTAGAAGGCTGAGATTCTTGTTCGTTGTCCTAACTTATAACCAAAATTTTCTATGGTTTCTTTTTTTTGACTTTGAATGTTCAGAGAATCTGCTCCACAGGCCATACTTCAAGCACTAAGAGATGAGACCATGAATGATCCTCGGGACCGTATAGAGATTGCTCAAAGCCATGTTTTTTACAGGCCTTCTCTTCTTGGTCAGCAGCCTTGAAGCTTGATCACTTCTCAATTATGTGGGTTTGGCATGTAATGTTGACTACTACTTTTAGTGGATCTAAAAATGTTGAAATGTGTGTTACACTTGGAACAGTTCTTGTAATGGAAGTAATCCAAAGTGATGGAGAAATTTTCTTGGTATATATAACCATTATCATGGTCAATAGAGGTCATACAATTATAACCTATAGAGAGGTCCATCTTAAGTTGTGTTTCTATATTATTAGATCATCAAATCTCGACAGAACGTGGTAGCAGAGAACGCCACTTCTTAAAAGGTTAAGCTAAATAAAATAATTCATGTTGGATTTCATCTGATGCCTCTTTCCCTAGTTTAGTCATAATTATCGGTTGTTATTATTATTATTATTTGTTAATCTGCATATTCTGGGATGATTTAAAAGATTTATTTCACATATCGGGCTGGTAAAATTTCCGTCTTCCTATAGTATTAAGATAGTAGGTATCACTATTATTTATATTTTGGTAAATAAATAATTTTTGGTTAAATACTATAATTGTTAATTATTAATACAAGTTTTATACAGCTCAATGTTATTTGCCAAACTAGACAAGTGAATCTCCAGTTATATATAATTTTAGACCAAAATGTTCCTTTTTCCAATTTGTTCCTCCAAATTTTTATTTATAATTTATTTTTTACAAATTTTTTTTCTCAATTTAATCTTTCGTATGCTTTTAACATGTATTCTTTTTTTTAATTTGATTTTTTTACAAATTTTTATTTTCAGTTTTTAATCCTTACGATTTTTCATTTCTCAGTTTAGTCTTTCAAATTTAAATGGTCTAATTTGGTTCCTCTGCGTAGTTGTCATTAAATACTTTAATATATGTGTTAATTTGACAATTAACGATCATAAAATACTACATATTTTGCTTTTTATATCAATTTCTTCTTTCATTTAGATTTTGTATTGCAATCCACTTGCAACCTCAATTACGTCAGTTGTATTATATAATATATGATTATGGGTATATATTTAACTTTCTTTTTTTCTTATTTTCTTGTGTACAAGTCAAAAGAAGTGCCACAAGCTGACCAAATAGTAAGCTAGGCCAAGTTAGTTTGGCTCATTTTAAAATAAGTTAGAAAATGCATGACTCGACTCACCTATAACGATTTAGTAAGCTAAATTGGTTAGCTTACTAGCTTTTTTTTTTTTTTAAATAATATTGTAAACCAAATTGTTTTTTAAGTTCATATTATACAAATATTTTATGAACTATATACCATTGAACCACATTCTAAATTTCTAATATTTTAGTTTCGCACATATTTGATAAGACCAATCATTAGCTTTATATCTTATAATAGCAATCATTAGCTTTATGGACAGATTTACTATAATGTGAACATACCATTTAATTTGTCTACTGATCTATGTAACAATTAATTATATAATACTGTTTAAACTTCTATCTCCCTCCTATCCTTTTGGTGAAACATGTCATATCTTCATACAAATAATAACATATAGACTATATTAATAATGTAATCTCTAAAAGAAATATGAACAAACTATTTAGCTTATTAAAGTGTAATTTTATTTTATTCAATTTAATTATTGAATATTATAAATCTAATATAAACTATTACAGAGTTAGTGGTTTAAAAATGATCTAAAAATATAAAAGTTAGTCCACAAGGATTAATTTGTGAAGTTTGTAAGTTATAACTTAAATTTGGCCAAGAATAAAATACTCTTTTTTTCTTAATTTTTCCATAAGAATATAAGTGTGCCATATCGATTCAAATTACACAAACAAAATCTCTGGGCTTAACAGTAATTTACGCAAGATTTGGTCTAAACTATAAATAACTAATGCAATTAGATACAACTGATTACTGAATATGCCAAGCAGAACATGCCAGCTTCAAGCTCATATGAATGAGAAATAGTTTCATAATATGTTAGAGCAAAATAGATGCAATTTCTCATATTTACTAACCATGTACAAATGTTTTTTCGGAGTCACAATATTTGAAAATTTATTAAATTGACTAATTCTATTTAAATTAATTCGAATCACATTTACAAAACTTGAATTTAAAATTTTACTTTAAAAAAGTGCCAAATCATTTTAAATATTATATATATATATATATATATATATATATATATATATATATATATATATATATATATATATATATATATATATATATATATATATATATATATGCTCATGTACACTGGAAGTTATTTAGAAGGGTATATCGCTTAACACTACAAATTAATTTGCTTTCATTGCTAGAGTAAGACCTTATGAGGTGTCACCAACATGAGACAATTCACTTTCATCAATTAACATTAATCATGCCTCTATTTCCTAGCAAAAATTACTCACATCATAGCGAAATGCTAACATAATATATCTCATAATATAATATTGCAAATTTTTACGCTAACTATTACAATTTTATTTTTACGCTAGTAAAATGAAAACTCATAGAACATAAATTTGTATTTAATCCTGAAATAGAATAAAATTATTAAAAAAATGTCAATGTTAATGGAAGAGTCGTGGACTGTACTATTTTTTAAAGAAAAAAATACTACATATAATAATAATAATAATAATAATAATAATAATAATAATAATAATAATAATAATAATAAGACCGATCGAAAATGTCAAAGATGTAAATTCGTAGATATGCATATAAAAGAATTCTGAATTTGTCCACGGTTATGATATGAACATTCGGTCTGAAATCACACACGGTTCCTGTGCATCTCTAATCATTCCCGCCAATTCCGGCGATGTTTGAACCTTTCTTTCCAAAACCAATATTACTTTGTTGTCTTGAAATTCTCTTAACAGATTGATCCCTTCTGGTTCTCGCCACACTGAGCCACAATGGAGCAGTACCTCAGAGACAACTTCGACGTCTCGCCCAAGCGGCCGTCGGAGGCCGCCCTCCGCCGCTGGAGATCCGCCGTCGCAGTCGTCAAGAACCCCGCCCGCCGCTTTCGCATGGTCGCCGATCTCACCAAGCGCGCCGAGGCCGAGAAGAACCGCAAGAAACTCCAGGTTTGAGGTTTTCTCTGTTTTCTCTTCTTTTGTTACCGTAGTTGCTTTTGAATCTTCTACTTGTTCTTTGTTTTTTTTTTTCGTTGATTGATTGAAATTTATTGACACAGTTTAATGTCTGATTTATAAATAAAACGACGTAGTTTTTTTTCTTTGAAGTCTTCCTGAATCGGACTGATTGCTTTGTTATTGATGAACTGTGATTTAGTGATTTACTTGGAGATCGGTAATTTCACAATTTGTTTGTTCGAGTGGTCTTAGACTGAGAAAACAGAGGAGGTATTACTGATATACATCATAATAATTTCACAATTTGCATGCCTGAATATCCTTGAGTTCAGCGGCTGAGAAAATATTAAACTGACTTTACATTTATATATCATAAGCAAAGTGCTAGACCTCAAGTGTATACTCCCTGGATTTCTCTGTGACGAGATGAACTTTCTGTTTCATTTTTAAAATTTTCCCGGCAAACTAATGGAGCTGAGAGAATTGCTAGAGCACAATGTGTGCTAATTCTGGTGAATCACAAGAAAAGACTAACAGAAGGACAGAAAAGTGTGTCGCCGACTCAGTCAAATTGTTAACGTGATTAGACGGTAATTGGCTTTAATTATATGGTCACACAGTTTCTGTGAACTTTCCTGGTAATTCTCGTTACCAGCCTTCCACACCATTTTCAATAAGACTGAGACTAGAGGGTACTTCCTTATGTACTTTTTTTGGAATCCGGACCCTCTGTTTGGAATTATGCCTATTCAAAACCGTTGTTAAAAACTTTCAGCAACAGTTTTATTATTGTTAAACTGTTGCTAAAGGTTTTTAGCAACGGTAATAACCGTTGCTAAAAATTGAGCAGGCCTCTGCTTAATTTTTCTCTAAGCAGAAGATCCGCGTGCCTTTTTTTGATTACTTCTTTTATGTACTTCACAATGCTAAACAGAGGAGATTCTTTGGTGATTTCTCTTATTTGACACCAAAATAAAAGGGCTTTGGGTTCTCTGCATTACTTTTAGCAACAGTTTTCTGTTGCTAAAAGTTTCAGCAACAGAAAAAACTGTTGCTAAAAGTCTAGACAAGAAAAAGAAATGCAAAGAACCCACATCCAAATAAAAGTTAGCGCCCACAGTCAATAAATTTTATTTGTAATTGACTCATATTTGCATAATTAATTTCACTTAGAATTGAGAAAATCAAAAGAATAAGAGAGTATTGGAAGGAGACAGACTTACACTGCTTTATGTTTATAATAAAGAAACGAATATACTGATAAAATAAGTAATATAGAAATTAAAAATTCATCAGTCAGTCTACAATTAATAATTATACTTAATTCCATAAACTTAGATGATAGAAACTGAATTATTAAAATTCCAAAACGAGAGAAACTTCTTACTAGTTACTTGCTAAGAATTGTGACCCTGAAGTCAATTTTTTTGAATGGGTACGAGGGTTAACACCAGTCTCTCGAAGATTTGTATGCATCACCGTGTATGCAATTTGTTTTTATAAATCCTTTTATTCTCATGCGTCCTTTCGGTTGCTGAAAGAATGCAAAATGTTATTTTAACTTATTGGGGCCTACACCACTGATTCAGAACTCAAGCATTGTGATGCTTTTTTTCCTTTTATTACATAATGGGACGTTTTGGTCTTTTCTTCAAGGGTTGGAACAAAGAATCCTTCCTCAATATCTTAAGCTTTGAATCCTTGCGGTCAGTTCTCGATCCTCATCAATATTTGCAAACATTACTCCTGCATTATTACCATTTCAAATGTTATGGAAGTCGTAGGTTGATAATAGTGAAACTTATTCTCACTACTGAGTTTCATTTTTGGGGCCAAAGCTGATAAAAGCCTACCAAGTTTTCTTGCTTCGTTCGAAATGACTTATAATATGGTTTTTCTATTTCTTTCATTTTATTGTTTTCCAATTTCCCTGGCTCCGAATAACTGAAACTATTTCTCACATATAATTGAATTGCTCCCTGGTCATAAATGATGAAGAAATGATTTTTGAAAGACTGTTTAAGAAGCAAAACAGATTAAACAAGTTATATATAGATTATAGAATGTTTCATAGGTATCCATGCTGATTAAATCAAATAGTTTAATGCTTGTGTTTTCTCAACGAGTTTTAAGTTCGAATTTTCTGAATGTAAAATATTAAATTGAGTATTGTAAATTTTTGTAGTCCATTAAATTAGTTAAAAATTGATGAATTTTTAAATACTGATGATCGTAATAAATGAGAAATTGTTTCACATGTTGCAATAAAATGTTAAATTTGTTGTGGTTAAACTACTGCCAATTTGCCAATAACTTATAAAAGGTAAAAGGGCTGAGGATCTTTAATGTGACAAGTAAAACTATATCGAAACTGCAATTGTAACGAGACAGGATCCTGTCGATTACTATTTTTATAATATTACTTTTGAGGCATCTAAAATATAACTTCTTCCTTGAATTAATGATAACGACATCATCTTTATTTATGTCGAGCTGTGTTTTTTTCTGTCTAATTTTTATAGTTATGATTAGCATAGCTATGGAAAGATCGTGTTCATCTTTTCGACAAGGATATATATAAAGAATACGGATACCAAATGGTAGTTTGATCAAAAGAAAGCTTAAAAGAATCTAGTGATTGTTGAGATTTTTGAGATACAAATAAATAAATAAATAAAAACTTACCATTCACTTAACTGTTTTTTTCTAATCTGTTAGTTTATTAGCTGTTATGAGAACCTTGTGGCCAAGTGATTTAGAACTTACCCGGAATATTCATTTTCACTATTATTATCAAATTTGGATTAAAATAATAGTAAATTTGTGCTTTATTCACTCTTTTAAATTGAAAATATTTTCAAATGAAGAAAGTTGCTGTAGATATATAAATTTTTTTTAGCCTTTTCTTAACAATGTAAAATTTATTTTGAACGATGATCTTCGACAGCTACACATAGATACTTAATTTACTCTTATCAATCACATTTCTACTATGAATATTGATCTGTATATATAAAATGAAATTTTGTCCACAAACTTATTCTGCGTTCCATATGGAGTGTCGTACCTTAATTTTTACATGTAGGTTATGTTTGGTAAAAATAACTGATCAGTTAGTTGAAAGCTTATAAGTTAATTTTTAACTAAAAATTATTGAGCTAATTTGTTAAATTAGAAGTGACTAGTAAAAATAGTTGTTAAATTAACTGATAGATGTAAAATGACATATATTTTATAATCTCAAAATAATACAAATAAATATATTATTTCTTGTTTTTAATTAAATTAAATTTATTATTATATATATATAATTAATTATATATATATATATATATATATATATATATATAAGATGACAAAGATGATAACAAAGAAGACAACATACGATGACGGACTCCATTAGACGATGACAGGGAAGATGCAGAAAGCTTTTAATAAGTTATAAGGATATAATGAGAATTTTGATAAAATACCAAGAATAAATAGAAAGAAAAATATAAAAATTATAAATTATAAGTTTCTCAAAATAATGTTTTAAAATAAATTATAAATTATTAAAATAAACTTGTTTACCAAACACTTTTAATAAATTTTTAAATTATATAAATAAGTTATAAGTTAGTTTATTAAATATGTCAAACACAACACAGGATAATTATAAAATCAATGTTGTGGCGTGGGGATAAATTTATTAATGTATATTTCAATTGAAAAATTGATTGTAAGATTCTTTAAAGAAAATTCTGTAGTTAAATTGTCAGACGGGGCTAACCACTCGTCACTGAATCCCAGCATATCCTCCAATACCAATTACCCGCACCAAAACATATCCCTCTTCTAGACAATATTCGTTTAGGGAAAACTGAGAAACTCCACATTATTTTTCTGTAAAATTGTATCACTTTTCACATCTCATTTCCCAATTTCTTCTAGACAGATTCCTGACTTTTCTTATGACAGGGGCACACAAGTGAAGGAAGTCAGTCCCTTAGTGATAATTTTGCTTAGGATTTACACGTGCCCCCCTTTCTTAAAAGTTTGCGTGAAATGCATGATCTAATAATCTGTCGCCTCATATATCACACCTGCTTATGCTCCAATTATCTTGAACAGGAAAAAATTCGAGTAGCTCTCTATGTGCAAAAGGCAGCGTTGCAATTCATTGACGGTCGGTATTACGTTTAATTCCGATAAGTTTCATTCACGTTTTCACTTTCTACTCTTTTCTCACAAAATTTCTTTTCTTTGTCACGCAGCTGGGCAGCGTTGTGGGCTTGTGCTCTCCAACGAGGTTAAAGAATCAGGTTTCGGAATTGAGCCCGATGAATTAGCATCCATTGGTCGATCTCATGATAGCAAAGGCTTCGAACGTTTAGGTGGAGTAGCAGGAACGGCAAGAGCAGTTAATGTGTCACTGGAAGATGGTGTTAGTTCACGCGACGTTCCTCATAGACTAGATGTCTTTGGTTGTAACCGCCCTGCTGAGAAGCCCTCGAGAGGATTTTGGATGTTTGTTTGGGATGCAATGCAGGACTTAACTCTCAATATCCTTATAGTATGTGCTCTAGTTTCAATAGGAGTTGGAATCCCAACTGAAGGTTGGCCAAAAGGTATGTATGATGGAGTGGGAATCACTATCTCTATTCTTTTAATAGTCTCCGTCACTTCAATTAGTGACTACAGACAGTCTTTGCAATTTAAGGATTTGGAAAATGAGAAGAAAAATGTTTTCATTCAAGTCACTAGAGATGGGAAGAGACAACAGATTTTAACCCATGATTTAGTGGTAGGAGATATTGTTCATTTATCAATTGGAGACATAGTTCCTGCAGATGGGTTATTCATATCAGGTTATAGCTTATTAATTGATGAATCAAGCTTATCAGGTGAGAGTGAACCTGTCAATATACACCAAAAGAAGCCTTTTCTTCTATCCGGGACCAAAGTACAAGATGGGTCAGCCAAGATGCTAGTGACTTCTGTTGGTATGAGAACTGAATGGGGAAGATTGATCGATACCCTGAATGAAGGGGGAGATGATGAGACGCCTTTGCAGGTCAAATTAAATGGGGTTGCGACCATTATTGGAAAGATAGGGTTGGGTTTTGCCCTGATGACTTTCTTGGTTATGACTGGCAGGTATTTAGCGGGTAAAATAGCTCATCATAAGATGACTGATTGGTCTTTACAAGATGCATCCAAGTTTCTCGATTTCTTCGCGACTGCTGTGATTATAATAGTTGTGGCAGTTCCAGAAGGGCTTCCTCTGGCAGTGACACTAAGCCTTGCCTTTGCAATGAAAAAATTAATGAACGACAGGGCACTTGTCAGGCACCTCTCTGCATGCGAGACAATGGGCTCAGCTGGTTGTATTTGTACAGATAAAACAGGGACTTTGACAACAAATCATATGGTTGTAGAGAAAATATGGATTTGTGAACAAACTAAGGAAATAAAAAGCAACGGCAGTGAAAATGTTTTGAAGTCGTCAATTTCTGAAGAAATATTTGACCTATTTTTGCAGTCTGTATTTCAGAATACTAGCTCAGAGGTAGTCAAAGACGAAAATGGAAAGAATAAGGTCTTGGGTACTCCGACAGAGAAGGCATTACTGGAATTTGGCTTGCATTTTGGAAGTAATTCTGAGGCGTATAATGAGAAGTATAAGATAGTAAAGATTGAACCATTCAATTCAATCAGAAAAAGAATGTCGGTGCTTGTGGCTCTTCCCGGTGCAGCCAATAGGTCTCGAGCATTCTGTAAAGGAGCGTCAGAAATAGTTCTCGAAATGTGTGATAAAGTTGTTAATGCAAATGGCAAAGTCGTCGGTCTGTCCGATGAACAAAGAAAGAACATCATGGAAGTTATCAACCAATTTGCTTCTGAAGCTCTGAGAACTCTTTCTATCGCCTTCAAGGATATCGAAGGATCTTCTAATGGCGATAGTATTCCTGAGGATAATTTTACATTGTTAGCTATTATTGGGATCAAGGATCCAGTGAGGCCTGGGGTAAAAGAAGCTGTAAAGACTTGTTTTGCAGCTGGGATTGCTGTGAAGATGGTAACTGGTGATAACATAATTACTGCTAAAGCAATAGCTAGAGAATGCGGCATCCTGACAGATGGGTTGGCTATAGAAGGGCAGGATTTTCGCAAGAAGACCGGACAGGAGATGGCGGAGATAATACCAAAAATACAGGTTTTATTACTGTTTCATGAATAATTCTCTCAATGATTAGCAATTGGATATTAACTTAGTATTTACGGTTGCCTAATGTGAATAGGTCATGGCTCGGTCTTCGCCTCAGGACAAGCACACCTTAGTGACCCGTTTGAGGAAAGGCTTAAACGAAGTTGTTGCAGTTACTGGTGATGGGACCAACGATGCTCCAGCATTGCGTGAGGCGGATATTGGACTTGCCATGGGCATAGCAGGAACAGAGGTTTGTTACAGACGCAAACTAATTGCTATTTACTCTCATCGGCCTGCTTAGACTGTCAGTTACAGCACTTTGAACAATTGATGAAAGCAAATATTTTAGACCTCCTTAGTTGTTTTCTCGACTTATTCCACTGCCGATTTTTGCATCGCCATCTAGCTAAAATTCCCCTGCTCGCACTGCCTATTTTTTCTATCCAGTATATATATGTATATATAGATACTCGTGTGTGTGAGAGTGTGAGATATGTTTGCTAATCAACTAATCAATTCAATACATTTTGGGTGTCACATTGTTTGCTAAGCATCTTCACCTTCTGCAGGTTGCAAAAGAAAATGCAGACGTCATTGTATTGGATGATAACTTCGCAACCATATTGAACGTTGCCAAATGGGGGCGTTCTGTTTATACCAATGTGCAAAAGTTCGTTCAGTTCCAATTAACAGTTAATATTGTGGCTCTCATGCTCAATTTTGTTTCAGCATGCGTAACAGGTAATATATACAGCTGACTTTTGAGACAATCTTCCATCATCCTTAGTCTCTCCTTGTTATATTTGTTCGATTTGGATGATTAATTATACTGCAATTATCTTTTCAGGTTCTGCTCCTTTGACTGCTGTTCAAATGCTTTGGGTAAACATGATAATGGACACTCTTGGTGCTTTGGCACTGGCGACAGAACCTCCCCATGATGGGCTGATGAAAAGGCCACCCACTGGAAGGAATGTCAAACTTATCACTGGTGTCATGTGGAGGAATATAATTGGTCAGAGCCTCTTTCAAATAACAGTCCTTTTTGTTCTCACATTCCGTGGTAAACAGATATTGAAGCTCCATGGTCCTGATGCCAACTCTGTTCTGCATACTGTCATATTCAACGCCTTTGTTTTTTGCCAGGTACTAGCTCACTTAATAGCTGATTGTTGCTTTGTTGTGTTTCTTCCGTTATGGACCATGGATATAATTTTCTTGACAACCATTCATATGCCACTGTAAAAAAGTTTTCTGTTTCTTATTCATGCTGTTTTTGCAAGTGCAATTTGTGCACATACTGCATATGCTTTAAGTTCATAAGGAAAACCCACTTACAATTTAAGTGGTAATTAATTCTGGTAACCTGTAGAATTTATGAATTCCGCTTATTATTACTAGGGTTGCCATTTAGTGGGGAAAAATTGGTATTTTCTTGCAGCAAACAATAGCATCTAATAGTCCTTTTCATTCATCTTGAGGCAGAAAATTACAGCAAATTGTTTTTGTTTTGATGCTTTACCAATTGGAAAAAATTTACGATACTAAATAGATCTATGAAGAAACTTTCCTCAAATATTATCATTAAAAAAACTGCAAATATCATCTTCTGTCATCTAACACCATATTCCTTTCATCTGGTGAATTATCAGTTATTCAACGAGATAAACAGCCGTGACATGGAGAATATCAATGTGATCCGAGGCATGTTTGACAGCTGGGTTTTCATGGCGGTCTTGGCCTCGACGATATGTTTCCAAGTCATAATAGTTGAATTTCTGGGTACTTTTGCGCAAACAGTGCCACTGAGCTGGGATTTGTGGCTAGCCAGCGTCTTGATCGGTGCACTGGGTCTACCCATGGCTGCTGTTCTCAAGTGCGTTCCCGTTCCAGTGGCTCGTTACTTCGAGCACCATCATCATCATGATTACCAGCCCCTCCCCACTGGCCCAGAGCTGGCATGAAACAAACATTCAGTCTGCTATCAGCTTTCACAAACTTGGTAAACAATGCACTTCCTCTTGTATTTCTCGATCAACTTCCCTCCTTCCTTGCTTCCTCTTTTATACAGTCCAAAATCATCCACTTCCTGAGTGTGGCATGAGCACGAACACGTGTCAAACTCAATATTCTTGCCCTTCTTTTCTTTTCCTCCT
This sequence comes from Biancaea sappan, assembly GCA_037074585.1. Taxonomy (NCBI): domain Eukaryota; kingdom Viridiplantae; phylum Streptophyta; class Magnoliopsida; order Fabales; family Fabaceae; genus Biancaea; species Biancaea sappan. The sequence continues at coordinate 25,931,853 of CM073501.1, read as the reverse complement.
ATTTTTGCCTAAAATTGCTTCCCTTGAGTCTTTGCATCTGCCATTTACGGCCACTCCGAATCCCACTCATGGGGTGCACAGTATCATTCTTTTGCGTAGGATTGTTACTGTAGAGTTGAGGTTCTTATTTGCCTCATTTTTGGCTTTTTATTTTTTGGGGCTTAATCATCGTTTCGATAAAGTTAAATTAGGTTATTACATTTGCACAAGTATTATATTACATTTCTTTAATTTTCTGTTTAGGATTTTTTTTTCTTTTCGTGTCTTGCAGATTATTCTTATGCGTAATTTTTTAAAAATTATTCTTTTAGTTGTTATACTCTCACTTCACTTCATTATTAATTTAGTTCTTATAATTGAAAAGTTTGTAAGATTTTATAGTTTTTTTTTAAATTTTTTAATTTATTCCTTACTATCATTTTTAGGGATATGCACAGGTTGCATTGGATTGGTTGAGGGTATTTTAAAAACCAAATCAATCAAAAAATAATAGATTAGATTGGTTTTGATTGAGACATTTTACCGACTCAACTCGAGTTGGTTTGGTTGGATTGGCGATTAAATTTTTTGTTTTTAATTTTTTTAAGAATTTTATATTTGATTTAAAATGTTAGAATTAAGAAGGAAAAAAGAATAATAAATTTAAGCCTTACATAGTTATATGTTTTTTAGAAGAAAATCTCATTACAATTTGATATTGATTAACTTTTTCTTTTGGCATTTATTAGAACTAGAATAAAAAAAGGACTAATAAATTTTTAAATGGAGAGGCTAATGGTTTATTAAATAGTTAAAATGATAGATGTTATATATGGTATTATAAAATATTATGGAGAGAGAGAAATGTAGCAAAGGAAATTAAACGCTAACTAAATTTTAAATATTTTACACACAACATAAGTATATAGTATAGGGGTATTTCATTTTTGAAAAAAATGGATGGGTTTACTGATTGGTTCAGGGTCGATAGATTGAAAATTTATAAACTCGTTATCAAACTAATAGTTGGTGGGTTATAACAAATAAAACTAAATCAACTCTCCAACTCAGCTTAATATTATGAGTTGATTTATACTAAACTGATTGATGGGTTGTTCCAACCTAATGCACACCAGTAATCTTTGTCACTTCTTTATCTATTTTTATTTTTTCAAAGGCATAAATCATGCATAATAATAGAACTAAAATAACACATAGTTGGTGGCCTTAGTAAATTTTTGACGACCTACTTGTGAAATTTAATGACAGGAATTAAATTGAAGTTTTTAAAACTTATGAGGACTTAATTGTAAATTTTTTACTCTAATTCAATTAAAAATTGATTAAAGTGGGTTCAATCCAATTGGTCAGACCTATTTAATCCATTAAAATTGTGGGTTTAGTTGATTTTTTTTTTACTGTTGTATACTTTTTTTAAATTTATATTCCAGTGGCATCCCAATTTTTTTTTATTTCTGAATTTAAGCAAATTTTATTGTGGTCCCGCACAGATTGCAAGCATGTCACCTTTGTCAAGGGCGACACCGCTTTTGGAATCTTATTTTTTATTATTGATATACTTGAATAAAATTTTAGATATTTTTACTTTAGGAAATTTGTAATTTTAGTTTTCTTTATTTTTACTCTTTACATGCTTAAATTTTAATAATATTCTTTACATATGAAAATTGAATGTGATATTAATTTTAAATATTCGTTTTTAGAACAATTAGTTAGGTGTTATTATTTTTTGCACAATTATAATTTCAAATAATTATTCTAGTAGTAATCAATTAAGGTGACTTTTAGTTTATGTTTTTTTTTTGGTTTTGTAGGGTTTTTTGATTTGAAATATTTTTCTTTTTTTTTACTTGCTACATTTAGTAAATTATTTTCATATAAATTAAGTGTTATAATCAATTATTTTGGAATAGGAAATTTGTAATCTACATGTAAGGTTGTTTGAATTGGCAATTTTTGTTTACTCTTAATTTTAATTTATTATTACAATTAATTTTTGTTAATTTTGATAAAGAAAACTAATATTTATATCTTATTGTTATGATTCTTAAATTGTAGTAACTAATTTAGATTTTAATTTATTTTTATTGTAGTTATTCATTTTAGAAAATAATTTAGTATTTTAATTTATTGACCCATTATTGCTGTGACGATCAGGTCAGAGTCCAACTGCCTATGATCCTAGGAAATCGACGCTGCAATATGATCCTAGGAAATCGACGCTGCAACACGTGTGGTCTCCGTTGTACTTCGTAATCATTCACAAGTCATAATTCGTCTTTAGATAAGCCCTCGCCCTCCGATTACAGCCGTCCCCAAACTTCAATCACTTCACTTCCGTGTATTTCTTTAAAGACTTCTCCACCTTGTAATTGTTATGCCTCTTGATGTTGTATGCTTTTAGCGCACCCATTAGTGATTTCTTTTCTGGGAATAACAAACTAACTACAAGGTCTGAATCATCATCCTGTGTGTGGGCTTCCATGACATCTGAGTTCTTCGACTTACTTGTTAGAGCTGTATTTGTTTGTATCAAATATGACGGTAGAGCATAGTAATTGATCGGCTCAGCTTGCTAAACATCGGCATCTTCGCCCATTATGTCTTGTATGTTTACTCCAAACTCTGATTGGTGAGGTGAAATAATGTTTATGTCATCCTCAACGTCCTCGATGTCATCGACATCTATGTCGTCTATAATATCACATGGTGGGTCAGGTGGCGGAATGTCTGTGTCATTGTCTATGGGCTGAATTTGCAGACATGCAGGCGAATATGGGATTGACAAATGATGCTGAGTAGAGAGTCCGACATCCTTATTCCATGTGGCCTACTCATTTAAATCTGGAATTTCAAAATTGAATTAGACTTTTATTTCATTTTTTGCATAAATTTCCATGGTTGTCAAAATCCCCACACAATGTATGTGATTATCAATCATTACTCCTACATCATCATCGTCATTTAACTGGAACTCCCCGAACACAAGCGGCGCAATTTGTTGAGGATATCTATATACCATCTGCGATATCTTCTCACGTTGTCCCAACTTCAACTTTTAGTAGATCAATTGTCTCAAAAAATTTAAAGAAATGTTATCAACCTCAACTTTTGGTGGATATCATCACCACCATGTTATCAAATTCGAAGGATATACCATTAGATCCACTTCTCAATATAGTCCCGTTCCAGTAAACACATATCAGGAATGCCCCACTTTGACTCATCCTATTTTTTTTCGAAAAAAAGGTAATTAGCACACCACATCATAACTCTATAATGATCAATTTTCAAATCATTGTAAATTAATATGTAACTAAGAAAATAAAAACTATACAAATTATAAATTATTTGTTCACAACTATATTCAAATGTAATAAATATATCTATAATTAGCATCTTTGATATAAATGCCTATGTTGTAGAAACAAAAAAAATCATATTTATCATATCTCTATTAATAAACAAAAAAAAATAAGAAAGATAAAATTATGGTATAATTAATAAAAAAAATATCATTACGAAAATTGTAATAATTAACATAAAAATTATATGAACAAATAAGAAATGACAAATTAAGACAAAGGACTATATCATATATAATAACATTATAAAATCACTTAATAAATATATTCAAAATTAGCCTCTTTGATGTAAATGTTTATTTTATAATTAAAAAAATTTCACATTCATCATATCTCTATTAATAAACATAAAGAAAAAAAGAAAGATAAATTATGATATAATTAACAAAAAACATTCTTATTACAAAAATTGTAATAATTGACATAAAAATTATATGAACAAATCAAAAATGATAATAAGTTAACACAAATGACTATATCATATATAATAAAACTATAAAATTACTTAATAAATAATCACATTCATCATATTTCTATATTAACTAACATAAAATAAAAAATAATAAGATTAAATTATAATATAATTAAAAAAAGTATCATTTAGAAAATTGTAATGACTAACATAAAAATTATATTACATATTATGTAGAAGATAGTTATTATTTAATTAAATTATAAAGAAAATATATATTAAACTGAGAAAATAACTGAATCATAAAAATAACTTAAAAAAACTTAATGTATGTGAAAGTAAAATTACAATAGATAAAAACTATAAAATAAAAATAGAATACATTAAAAAATTTACCTAAGAGAATAATGAACAAAGATGAAGAAGAATGATTACAAGAAGGAGATGGAGAAGTATAGAGACGAAGGAGAAGTAGAAAAAATGCGTGTGAAGATTGGGAGAGTGGCAAACGGATTAAAAAGAAATGGAGGAAGTCACCCGAGGGGGTAGGGCTACATGTCGAGCATGACGGGTGTCACCCTGGACACAGGCAACAGGCATGTCGCCTTTGTCAAGAGCGACACCGCTTTATCTGATTATTTGACGTAAAGAGGTGTCACCCCTGACAAGGGTGACACTTATGCAAAAGGGATTCGGCCACAATAAAAATGGCCTAAATTGGGAAATTAAAAACAAAAGAGGATAGATGCAGAATTTAAATTAGGGGTATACAGGAGTCAAAAAATTGAATTTAGTTAGTAAAAAACAACCTATTTAAAATTAGGCCAAGTTGGCTCAATTCATTTAACTCACAGGTTAAAGTTGTGTTTGAAAAATCAATGGACAAACATGATTTGAGTAAACTTAGATTTGGATAAACGTAATTTTTATGTTTGTAAGACAGTTAAACAAACATGAAATTGGATGTGTAATTACCAGAAAGGGTATGGATATTATGTCACTAATTACTCATTAAATTTATGTTTTAATAAATGCATTTATTTTTTATATTTATTTCAAAATTACTAATTATTCATTAATTGCTCATTTAATTTAGGGAAATGCACTTTACACCCATGAAATTTGCTCTATGTGCAAAAAAACCCTATAAAATTTAAAATTAAGCAAAAGACCCCTATGAACTTTCATATTATGTCAAAAATTCTTACCATTAATTGACCATTAGTTAATTGGCAGTCAATACTGACATGGACACTGAAGCGCCACGTCAGCAGATGATTCATGTGTCATATCAGCCTTATTCTCCTCAATCACTATATCCAATAGAGTTGCGACACAAAACATATGCTTAGCTTTAAAGAAAAATCAAATCAAAGCATGCACAACAAGATTTGAACTTGGGTTCACATAAAAGTAGAAAAGAGCTCTATACCATTCAACCACTCATACACATTCAATATAAATATGCAAAATTTAATATATATATATATATATATATATATATATATATATATATATATATATATATATATATATATATATATATATATATATATATATATATATATATATATATAGGAACTTCTATTATTGTATTCAAAATTCAAAATAATATACACCAATTATTATAATAAGAGAATATACTATTATTTTACTTAACTCATTTTAAATTATGTAAAAATTTAAAAATTTTAATAACAAATCTTATAATATAAATTTAATTATTATTTATACTTAGTAAAATTAAATTTTTATTAAAAAATAATTATAAAAATATACTGTGCATATTAAAATTATTTTTAATATAAGATTTTATATAATAATTTTTTAATAATAATTAATTTTAATATAATTTTATAATATCAAATTTGATATTATAAAATTTTATATAATTTAAAAATGGGTTATGCAAAATAATATCATATTCTCTTATTATAAGATTTGTTATTATTTTATAAGATATAATAATTGGTGTATATTATTTTAACTTTTGAATACAATAATAGAATTTGAATTTTCTATATATATATATATATATATATATATATGAACTTCACATATATATGTTGAATATGCATGAGTAGCTAGTTGGTGGAAAGAATCACCTACTGACGTAGTGTTTTAGTGTCCATGTCAGTATTGACCGTCAGTTGACTAACAGTCAATTAACAGCATATGGTTTTTGGCATAATATAGAAGCTCATAGAGGTCTTTTGCTTGGTTTTAAATTTTATGGCGATTTTCTGCACATAAAATAAATTTCATGGGGGTACAATGCATTTTTCCCTTTTTTAATTACTAGTAGCTAATTATATTACTAATTGACTTTTTAATGAATCACTCATTAGTCATTGATTACTAAATAATTACAAATTAATCATTATTTACTAATTAAATTCCTATTTATTTAGATACAAATTACTTTTTCCATCAATTAATAATTTATTATAATTACTTAATCATTAATTAATTACTAAATAATTACTAATTAACCACTTATCACAATTAACCATTTAACATAACAATTAAACAGCCCATGTCCAAAGCCCAGCCGAAAACCAACTAAAAAAACAAAAACATTGTCTTCTTCATGTGGAGTCTTCTTCTTCTTAGGTGACACTACATTTCTCTCCTACACCAATCAAGTTCCTCCCTTTCCTCCTTCATGGTCTCTCCTCCACCAACCACCACAACAGAGCATGCGACAGAGCAACAAGAGGATTCATACACAAAGACATCTTCATGGGTCGACAAGTCACGAAGGACTTGAGTTTGTGACCCCGTCGAATTTTGCTCACAGGAGACACCGAAGAAGTTCTTTCTAGTTATTTGTGTTAGAAAAATAGAAAACAATAATGGCTTTGAAGCCTAATAAATCACTTTCTTTAAAGAGTTTATGTCTGTGTACTGGGGAATTACAGGTAAACCCTTTCAGGGTACAACAAAGCCTTATTGGAATCAAGATTTCCACCGTAGAATTCTAATAGGATATATATATATAGTTTGAACAGTTGTGTCTGTTTAATTTTACCAGGTGCATCTATTCAATGTTAACAGGTTTGTCTATTCTATTTCTAACAATCATGACTATTCTATTTTCAATTGTCATATTCATTCATTTTTTTTAATATACATGTCTATTCTATTTCGAATAGATATGTCTATTTAATTTTGTCTTATTAAATTTTTAAAAATGAATTTAAAATTTAATTTTCAAATGAAAAATACATCTCTTCAATTTAAAAAGCATATCTTTTTTCAAATAGAAAGATATATCTCTCAAATTAAAAGAGATATCTCTTCAATTAAGAGACATTTCTATTCAAATAAAAGACACATCTTTTTTTAATAAAAAGATACATTTTTTAAATAAAAGATATATTCTTCAATCAAGAGACACTTTTTTTCAAATAAAAAGATACATATTTTTTAAATAAAAAGACACATCTTTTTACATAAAAGATACATCCTTTTAAATAAAAGATGTATCTTTTCAAATAAAAAACACACATTTTCAAATAAAAGGAACAACAAATAAATTCCTTTTTTTAAATTTCATATTTTGTCCAATGCAGGACTTTTAATTCTACTCAATATGATAAACTATATAACAATCCCCCACTAGTTTGTAATATTTCCACATGATATCATACATAATAGAAAGTATCTTCACAGATATTTGAATTTATACTATAAAATTTTGACGAAATTAGTTGTATCATAAGATTTGAACCATAACTCTATTTGCCAAAACCGAAAGTACAACACATATGACATCATTAACCTTGTGGTGACGTTCCATTAATCTCGTTGTAGCACTTATGGCCATGTGCTAATCCTAGTTTCATGAATATTTACAAGATCAACCCTTTTAAATCTTACTTGAAACGACACTACTTCATTATTCATATAGGTGGAATTGTTGTTATATCTCTGTTACTCTAAACATTTAACAATTCTATTAAGACCTTTATCAACCTCTCTTTGTAACAGTATGCACTATGGAGTGTTTGTCAGCGAGTCATTTTTATTCTAAACATCTAACAACTCCTTAACTCTTTACATGACGTTATGTAGTATACATTTTTGAATGAGGTCTCAATTTAAAAGTTTGTGCCTCAAACAACGCTTAGTAACTGGTTATTACCCATTGAACTTTTATTGTTAGAGTGTATACTAACTGAAAGTTGGGTTCCCATTACTAGTATTTTATTTTAAGGGTTTTAACCTCATTCTTTCATTAGTTTGTTGTGCTACATCTCTGATAATAATTTGGTCAATGGATCAACCAAATTCTCTTTCATAGATAATTGTCATCATTCAGTTTGTGACTAATTCCCTTATATAAGCATGTATTAAGTTTATATGTCTTGATTTCCCATCATAAATTTTATCATAAGCTACACATTGTAACTTCATCATCACAAAATACAGAAATGGATGGTTGGCTGAGTATTGTGGCCACAACTTTGTCTCATAAACATGTTCATCAACCATTTTGTTTCTTTTTCAGCAGTTGCTAATTCTATGAATTCATATTCAATTGTGAAATGAGACATGTGATTTTGCTTCTTGAATGCCCAATTAATGGCACCCCCACTCAAGATGAATATTCAATCAATGTGAATTTTTTATAATTTTCCAACTTGTATTTAGAATAAAATTTCTAATACAGTAGAAAATCATTATATCAAATACCAGAAGTGATTTGTTCTTTTCAAATATCCAAGCATTCTAATATGACTTTTCAATGTTCATTGCTTGGATTACTTGTAAACCTTGAAAGTTTACAAATATCAAATGCAATATCTGGCCTAGTACAATGCATTACATATATCATACTACCTATTGCACTTGTATATTCTAACTGTGTCATCATTCTCATTAGATTTTCAATCAGTTTTATATTGAAATCATAAGGAGTATTAAACTCCTTTTTTTGAATGTTTGAATTTATCAAACACTTTATTTATGTAATGTGATTGTGTTAAAGTCACTATTTATTATCTCTTTCAACTTTTATTTCTAAGATAATATCTACTTCATTCAAATCTTTAATTTTAAAGACTGAATTTATAGACTTCTTAGTCTCAGAGATACTAAACATATGTGTTCTAAATATTAACATATCATCAATATATATATAAACAAGTAATGACGTCATATTCACTAAATCCATTTGATAATATCATAATATCAAATATCTCATACCATTGCTTCTATGTCTATTTCAAACCATAGAGAAACTTTAATGATTTAAATGTTATTGAGCATAATCATGTTTGTTTCATCATTTATTCCTCTTTCCAAAATACTATATTTTAGAAGACAAAGTTTCTTAAAAATTATTTGGATCATTTCTAACATTAACACAATTGGTATTTTTTTATTACAAATATCAATTTTATTTCCTTTAACAAGAAACACTAAAACTTGTGAAAAATAAAATCAGAACCTATATATATACTTAAAACTTTTGACTTTTTCTGATTTGTTAACATTTTTTATGCCTTTAAGTTATAATTTTGTTCTTTGATAATCAAGAACTCTAAGATATGAAATACACCCCGATATTTTGAAATAATTTAAATTTGATATTCTATTATTCCAAAATTCATAAGGTGATATTTTTATTTTTTTTATGGCATTTTATAAATGTATGACATGCAATCAATAGTGTTTTACCCTATAGAACATGTGAATATGAAGTATTCATCAATAAATAAAGTAAAAATCATGTACCATATTCTCCTTTCTTGAATAGTGGTTTTCACCACGATTACTTTCTCATCCTTCTTAATCTTTCCAAAAAGTGAAATTGGTGTCATTGATCAAAAAGACTCAATTTGAAAAATTCTTTCGAATCTCCAAAACAACTAATGAACTTTTTAAAATTGTTAGAAAAATAGAAAACAATAATGGGTTTAAGGCGTGATAAATTACTTTATTTAAAGAGTTTATGTCTGTGTATTGGGGAATTACAAGCAAATCCTTTCAAGATACAACCCTCTTGGAACCAATATTTCCACCATAGAATTCTAATAGGATATATAGAGTAATAGTTGTATCTGTTTAATTTTAACAGGTGCGTCTGTTTAATGTTAACAGGTGTGTCTGTTCTATTTCCAACAATCATGACTATTCTATTTTCAATAGTCATATTCGTTCATTTTTTCAATATACATGTCTATTCTATTTCGAATAGATGTGTCTATTTAATTTTGTCTTATTGAATTTTTAAAAATAAATTTAAAATTCAATTTTTAAATGAAAGATACATCTTTTCAAATAAAAGACATATCTCTTCAATTTAAAAGACACATCTTTTTTTAAATAGAAAGACATATCTCTCTAATTAAAAGAGATATCTCTTTAATTTAGAGACACTTCTATTCAAATAAAAGACACATATTTTTTAAATAAAAAGACACATCTTTTTAAATAAAAAATATATCTCTTCAATCAAGAGACACTTCTTTTCAAATAAAAAGATACATATTTTTTAAATAAAAAGACACATCTTTTTAAATAAAAGATATATCCTTTCAAATTAAAAGATACTGTAATACCCATGAAAAATAAAATATAAATGCGTGTTTTCAAACTACTGTTACTATTTCAGTATACGGTACTATTCACCGTATAATACTATTTACGTATATGGTACTGTTCATTTATACAATCAAAATGTCAAATACTAGATGTGGTTTGGTCATAAGAGAAAACTAGAAAGAAGTTTGTAGGAGAAAATGACGTTTTATGTGTAAAAATACCCTCAGGGACTAAATTGAAAGGACTGAATTGAAAAGAAACTTAAAGGTTTAAGGTGAAAGGATAGTTTTCCCTTTAAAGTTTTTAATAGTAAATAAACGAAAATTTTCCATCGTACGCGTAAGGTGTACAGTAACTGCATTATTAGAAATGTCATTTTCATGAATAGTAAATTGAATATTTTATTAGCGCATAGTGTCAAATAGTACCCTTGACTTTTACTATAAATAGGCCCTTCCATTTCACTTCTAAACTCACACCTTCAACTTCTCTTCTTCCCTCCTTAAGTTTCTCTTGCTCCGACGCTAGGCTTCTGAGATTTTGGGCCTTTCCGTTTTTGCTTAGGTAAGGATACTATGCCCTTTCTATGTCTTTCAAATTTTAGAAGTTATTTTCTTAAGTATGCTCTGTGGTTGCGGCTTTGGCCGATCTTCCACATCAGAAAAACTGTCGTTAGCTGTTATTTTGATTCTCTGATTACCGAAATAGAATATAATCTGTGGAGAATACATGTCTAGGAAAGTTCTGGCTAAGGAAAGACCTGGTTTTTAAGTGTGTCTAGTGTGACCCTCCACTCTTTCCTGGGAACTTACCTGGTGTACTCTTTTACAGATTGTATTATGTATTTCCGGTATGAATAGTACCGTACGTATAAATAGTGACCGTATGAATAGTACCGTACGTATGAATAGTGACCGTATGAATAGTATCCATACGTATGAACAGTATCTGTACGAAAACGATCTTAACGTATTTTCTGTAATCTTTCATGAAAATCTCTGTAGCGGAACACTGAAATTCACCTGCGTACTCTTGTCCGTAACGATTTAGAGAAGTGATACTCGTACGGAATCCAGGTGAGCGAAACGACCCTGTTTTAATAGAGTTTTAGCATTACTGGTGATAAAAAGTATGTCGTAGGATACTCCCAAGATTCATAGGGGGAAATTGGATTCAGAATGACGAATATAATGAGATAATTAATCCAGAAGTATGGATAAGATAAAGCAAGTATCTCATGATGATATGAAATTTGAATCATATAGTTATATACTATACCTGTTATATGGATGAGTATTATATTGTGCTTCTGATTATGATATGAACTGTTGTACTATTGATTGTGATTGAGCGGTACAGTACCCCCTCTCACGGCAAGGCGGAAAACCCGGGTTAAAGGGTGTCTTGACCAATGAGTGTGGAGACAATGATTCCCTCAGTAGGGATATAGCCCGGATTGGTGATAAATCCGTGAGGCGCCCTAGCTAAGAGGATGAGGTTGTGCGTCATGGCGGAAAAATACAAAATTGGTGAGCCGGCCTGTGTGCACTCTCCGGGATATATTGCCATGACGAGTACTAGTATCGTTTGTTGAATTGGATGAATTTTTCTTGTATGTAATTTCTAACTATGTCTATTGGTTGAGCTTGAGCCTTCGGATATGCTTGCATGACTGGTGATGTATTTGAATTTTATTAACGCGAGGCCGATTTGCTCACTGAGTTTAAAAGCTCACACTGTTTGTACAAACTTTTTGTTCAGATCAGGTTGCCGCCGAAGTACATCCGCTAGAGGAGTAGATCACGTTGGACCTTCCCGCTGTCGGGTAGGCCCTTCTTTTGTTATACAGTATGTTGCTCTGTAACCGTCTAGGACATCTAGGTCAGGGGTTTGGTATTTGGCTTGTATTTCAGTATGATAATGTGTTTTGTACTGAGGATCTATTATTAATTAAGAAAATCTGATGTATTTTCTTTGTATTTATTAAGGAATGGTATTTTGAGAATATAGAGATAATGACTAACAATTTTACTTGTGGGAAGAATTTATCGAAAGGCTTACAGTGATGGGATATTCATCATTGTGCCGGTCATGTGCCTAGAAAATAGGTCGTGACAAAGTTGGTATCAGAGGCAAGTTTGTTAGGTCTCCTAGTGATTACAGAGCAAGGTGTCTTTAGTGGGCCTTCCCCTATTGTCGTGACTGCAGCACGACCATAGGATGAAGATCCACCAAAAGCCCTGTAGAGATTAAAATCTCTTTCTTTCGTGTCTTTACTTGAAGCATAATAGTGACGATATATATTATTCTTAATTGTAGAATAAGTTTAGATGGCACCAAGAAAATCAAACGCTTCTGGAATCCGCACAAGATCTGGCAGGGCCTTGGTCCCCCCAGCTGCTCAGTCAGCAAATGCAAGACTGGAGATGCCTAACCGTGCAGAAGATAACCATGCACAAAACAGAGAAATATCCACTGAAAACCCTGGAAGAAATGCTGGAGAACCATCACAAATTGACGCGACTGTAGTGATGGAAGCATTAGCTGCAATGCAGAACGAGGTGAATGGGCTAAAGGAACTTTTGATAGGACAATCATCTGAAGATGGCTCACAGGCATCAGTACATGCTGCAAAAGTACAAGAGACAGACCAGATGCCACCTCCACCCCCTCTTCAGGATTGGGTAGGTACAGAGGTCAAAATCTCAGAATTTATGAAGCTGAATCCGCCAACCTTTGCAGGAGATGTTAATGAAGACCCACAACGTTTTCTAGATGACTGTGAGAAAATCCTTAACACGTTAGAATGCCCTGAACCTCGAAAAGTAACCCTTGTTACCTTTCAGTTAAGAGGTAAGGCCGACCGCTGGTGGCGAACATGGAAGAAGGGCATGGCCAGAAATGCCCCACCCGTTAAATGGAATGACTTTAAAAGAATTTTTCGAGAACAATTTATTCCGGAGAGTATACGAGAAGCAAAGATGAATGAGTTTGAGGCACTCCGGCAAGGATCACGAACCGTCGATGAATACGACAATCTGTTTATAGAGTTGTCTGAATATGCTACTCACATGGTCCTAACTGAGAAAGAAAAGATCCGACGGTTTATTAAAGGCCTTCGAGAGTCTTTATTTGACAGGGTGGGATCGAAAATACGAGATTTTTCATTTTACACAGAAGTCGTCGACATCGCCCGTATGATGGAAGAAAGAGATATGCAAAAAGAAAAATGGAATAACAAAAGAAAGAGGAAGCAAGATGAGAAATCACGCTACCACGGAGAGAGTTCTGGACGTGCAGCCTCTACTGCTAGTGCACCACAGCGTCAACAAAGTGGTACAGGGGGTCAACAAAGGCCCTGGTGCTCTAAATGTGAAAGAAATCACTTCGGAGCTTGTTTTGTCAACAACAACACTAGGGTCTGTTACCAATGTGGTCAACAGGGCCACATCAAAAGAGATTGCCCCCAACTCTACACGAGATCTGGCCAAGGGTCAGTACGCCCTAATCAATCAGAGGCTACTGTTGCCAACAGATCCCCTGTAACTGTAGGAGGCAATGGAATCGGAAGAGGTGCTGGTAGAGGACAAGGTGGTCGAGGGCAGACTTCAGCAGGCCGAGGGAACGCTCGAGTATTCGCTTTAACCCGTCAAGATGCTCAGGCGTCTAATACGGTGGTAGCAGGTACTCTTCTGATTGAATCAAATTTTGCACATGTTTTGTTTGACTCTGGCTCTACGCATTCCTATGTGTCACCATTCTTTGCTAAGAACTTTAAGCAAAAAGTTGTTAGATTAGAATGTCCGTTTTTAGTAACTACGCCTACTGGAGGCACCTTACTAATAGAACGAGGCTATCGAGCTTGCAAGGTAAGAGTCGGAGAAATAAATACAACAGTAGACCTAATGCTGTTAGATATGACAGACTTTGATGTCATATTGGGCATGGATTGGCTGGCATCTTGTCATGCCACCCTGAATTGCTATAATAAGATAGTTAAGTTCAATATTCCGGGGGAGCCTTCTTTCGTATTTCATGGTGAACGGAGTGAAATTTCTGGGAATCTTATATCTTTAATGTGTGCCCAACGTTTATTGCGAAAGGGCTGTAAAGGATACTTGGCATTCGTTAAAGATATTAAGAAAGAAGAACTAAAAGTAGAAGACGTTCCAGTAGTCCAGGAGTTTGTAGATGTCTTCCCAGATGATCTACCAGGTATACCCCCAGATCGAGAGATTGAGTTCCAGATAGAGTTAGCACCAGATACTCGCCCAATCTCCATACCCCCTTATAGAATGGCACCAACAGAATTAAAAGAGTTAAAAACTCAGTTACAGAACTTGCTAGACAAAGGCTTTATAAGGCCAAGTTATTCACCTTGGGGAGCTCCTGTTCTGTTCGTGAAAAAGAAGGACGGATCGATGAGACTATGCATAGATTACAGGCAACTGAATAAGGTAACTATCAAAAATAAATACCCGTTGCCTCGCATCGACGACCTTTTCGACCAACTTCAAGGAGCCAAGTGTTTTTCAAAGATTGACTTGAGGTCTGGTTATCACCAACTCAAGATCAAGGAGGAGGATGTGTCTAAAACAGCCTTCCGTACCAGATATGGGCACTACGAGTTCTTGGTGATGTCATTTGGATTAACGAATGCACCAGCTGCTTTCATGGATTTAATGAATAGGATTTTTAAATCCTTTTTAGACAAATTTGTCATTGTCTTCATAGACGACATTCTGGTGTACTCAAAGACTTCAGAAGAGCACGAACAACACCTTCGTGTTGTGTTGCAGACATTGAGGGATCATCAATTGTACGCCAAATTCTCTAAATGCGAGTTTTGGATTGATCGTGTAACTTTCTTGGGACATGTGATCTCCAAAGATGGCATCCAAGCAGACCCAAGCAAAGTAGAAGCGGTCAAAATGTGGCCTAGACCTACCTCCGTCAAGGAGATTCGCAGCTTCTTGGGATTGGCAGGATATTATCGTCGTTTCATCCAAAATTTTTCCCAGTTAGCCGCCCCTCTCACACGACTGACTAGGAAAGGGGTAAAGTACCAATGGGATGACGCTTGTGAAGAAAGCTTCCAAGAACTCAAGAAAAGGTTAATCTCCGCACCTGTATTGGTCTTACCCTCAGGACCAGGAGGTTTTACAGTATACTGCGATGCATCAAGAGTAGGGTTGGGATGTGTTCTCATGCAGCATGGCCAGGTAGTGGCATATGCATCGAGACAACTTAAGAAACATGAACAAAACTACCCCACCCACGATCTGGAAATGGCAGCAGTAGTTTTCGCTTTAAAGATATGGCGACATTATCTATACGGAGAAACTTGCGAAATCTACACTGACCATAAAAGTCTAAAATATATTTTCGACCAAAAAGACTTAAACTTGAAGCAGAGGAGATGGGTAGAATTACTAAAAGATTATGATTGCAATATTCTTTACCACCCAGGCAAAGCGAACGTGGTAGCAGATGCCTTGAATCGAAAATCTATGGGTAGTCTGGCCCATATAGCAGTAACAAAAAGACCCTTGATCCAAGAACTACAAGAGATGAGAGCAAAAGGTGCTACTCTTGAGGTTACAAGGACAGGATCATTCTTAGCCCATATCAGGGCTAGATCTTCCCTTGTTGACCAGATACAGATATCTCAAATGGAGGATCCTGAGCTTGTCCAAATTATGGAAAAGGTGAAGATTGGTGAAGTGAATAGTTTCACACTCGACGATACAGGAGTCTTACATTTTGAACAACGGTTGTGTGTACCACATGTTGGAACTCTTAGACGAGACATCATGGAAGAAGGCCATCGTGCTGCATATGCTGTACATCCAGGAGCCACCAAGATGTATCAGGATCTGAAACAGATCTACTGGTGGAAAGGAATGAAACAAGACATAGCAGAATTTGTGTCTCGATGTTTAACCTGTCAACAGGTTAAGGCTGAGCATCTAAAGCCAGGAGGCTCGTTACAACGATTAGAGATTCCTGAATGGAAATGGGAACGAGTGACGATGGACTTTGTTGTTGGTCTACCTCGTTCCACAGGAGGTTATGACTCAGTTTGGGTCATTGTTGACCGACTAACCAAATCAGCACACTTCATTCCAGTCAAAACCACTTATGGTGTAGTAACGTTGGCACAATTGTATATTAAAGAAATAGTAAAGTTGCATGGAGTACCTATATCTATCATTTCTGATAGAGGTCCTCAATTTACCTCTCGTTTCTGGAGAAGTTTTCAGGAGGCATTAGGTACTCGAGTGGACCTTAGTACCGCTTTTCACCCACAGACAGACGGACAGTCAGAGCGGACGATTCAGACGCTAGAGGATATGTTACGAGCTTGTATTCTAGATTTCAGTGGTAGCTGGGAAAAGCATTTGTATCTTGTAGAGTTCGCATATAACAACAGCTACCAGGCCACTATTAGGATGGCACCCTTTGAGGCCTTGTATGGGAGACGTTGCAGATCTCCGATCGGTTGGTTCGAGGTAGGTAAAGCGAAAGCATTAGGACCTGACTTGGCCCAGGATGCCCTAACCAAGGTTAAGACAATACAAGATAGGATGCAAGCAGCTCAAAGTAGACAAAAGGCATACGCTGACCACAGACGACGTGATTTGGAGTTCTCAGTCGGCGATATGGTATTCCTTAAGGTCTCTCCAATGAAAGGTGTGTTGAGATTTGGAAGGAAAGGAAAGTTGAGTCCTAGATACATCGGGCCTTATGAGATTCTAGAACGAGTGGGAAAAGTGGCTTATCGGCTTGCCCTACCTATGGATCTGGAAGGGATTCACCCTGTTTTTCACGTATCCATGTTAAGGAAGTACCTTCATGGCCCTTCTCACATACTTCACCCTTCTCAGAATGATTCTATCCTAGTAGAAGAAAACTTGTCATATGAGGAGATACCGGTAGCTATCCTCGATAGTCAAGTAAAGAAACTCCGATCTAAGGAGATTCCATCCGTCAAGGTTTTGTGGAGGAATCAAACTCACGAAGAAGCCACATGGGAAGCCGAGGCCGACATGTGTTCTAGATATCCCCATCTTTTTACGACTTGAGGTAATTTAAATTCGGAGGACCGAATTTCTTAAAGGGGGTGATAATGTAATACCCATGAAAAATAAAATATAAATGCGTGTTTTCAAACTACTGTTACTATTTCAGTATACGGTACTATTCACCCGTATAATACTATTTACGTATATGGTACTGTTCATTTATACAATCAAAATGTCAAATACTAGATGTGGTTTGGTCATAAGAGAAAACTAGAAAGAAGTTTGTAGGAGAAAATGACGTTTTATGTGTAAAAATACCCTCAGGGACTAAATTGAAAGGACTGAATTGAAAAGAAACTTAAAGGTTTAAGGTGAAAGGATAGTTTTCCCTTTAAAGTTTTTAATAGTAAATAAACGAAAATTTTCCATCGTACGCGTAAGGTGTACAGTAACTGCATTATTAGAAATGTCATTTTCATGAATAGTAAATTGAATATTTTATTAGCGCATAGTGTCAAATAGTACCCTTGACTTTTACTATAAATAGGCCCTTCCATTTCACTTCTAAACTCACACCTTCAACTTCTCTTCTTCCCTCCTTAAGTTTCTCTTGCTCCGACGCTAGGCTTCTGAGATTTTGGGCCTTTCCGTTTTTGCTTAGGTAAGGATACTATGCCCTTTCTATGTCTTTCAAATTTTAGAAGTTATTTTCTTAAGTATGCTCTGTGGTTGCGGCTTTGGCCGATCTTCCACATCAGAAAAACTGTCGTTAGCTGTTATTTTGATTCTCTGATTACCGAAATAGAATATAATCTGTGGAGAATACATGTCTAGAAAAGTTCTGGCTAAGGAAAGACCTGGTTTTTAAGTGTGTCTAATGTGACCCTCCACTCTTTCTTGGGAACTTACCTGGTGTACTCTTTTACAGATTGTATTCTGTATTTCCGGTATGAATAGTACCGTACGTATGAATAGTAACCGTATGAATAGTATCCGTACGTATGAACAGTATCTGTACGAAAACGATCTTAACGTATTTTCTGTAATCTTTCATGAAAATCTCTGTAGCGGAACACTGAAATTCACCTGCGTACTCTTGTCCGTAACGATTTAGAGAAGTGATACTCGTACGAAATCCAGGTGAGTGAAACGACCCTGTTTTAATAGAGTTTTAGCATTACTGGTGATAAAAAGTATGTCGTAGGACACTCCCAAGATTCATAGGGGGAAATTGGATTCAGAATGACGAATATAATGAGATAATTAATCCAGAAGTATGGATAAGACAAAGCAAGTATCTCATGATGATATGAAATTTGAATCATATAGTTATATACTATACCTGTTATATGGATGAGTATTATATTGTGCTTCTGATTATGATATGAACTGTTGTACTATTGATTGTGATTGAGCGGTACAGTACCCCCTCTCACGGCAAGGCGAAAAACCCGGGTTAAAGGGTGTCTTGACCAATGAGTGTGGAGACAATGATTCCCTCAGTAGGGATATAGCCCGGATTGGTGATAAATCCGTGAGGCGCCCTAGCTAAGAGGATGAGGTTGTGCGTCATGGCGGAAAAATACAAAATTGGTGAGCCGGCCTGTGTGCACTCTCCGGAATATATTGCCATTGACGAGTACTAGTATCGTTTGTTGAATTGGATGAATTTTTCTTGTATGTAATTTCTAACTATGTCTATTGGTTGAGCTTGAGCCTTCGGATATGCTTGCATGACTGGTGATGTATTTGAATTTTATTAACGCGAGGCCGATTTGCTCACTGAGTTTAAAAGCTCACACTGTTTGTACAAACTTTTTGTTCAGATCAGGTTGCCGCCGAAGTACATCCGCTAGAGGAGTAGATCACGTTGGACCTTCCCGCTGTCGGGTAGGCCCTTCTTTTGTTATACAGTATGTTGCTCTGTAACCGTCTAGGACATCTAGGTCAGGGGTTTGGTATTTGGCTTGTATTTCAGTATGATAATGTGTTTTGTACTGAGGATCTATTATTAATTAAGAAAATCTGATGTATTTTCTTTGTATTTATTAAGGAATGGTATTTTGAGAATATAGAGATAATGACTAACAATTTTACTTGTGGGAAGAATTTATCGAAAGGCTTACAGTGATGGGATATTCATCATTGTGCCGGTCATGTGCCTAGAAAATAGGTCGTGACAGATACATCTTTTCAAATAAAAAACACACATTTTCAAATAAAAGGAACAACAAATAAATTCTTTTTTTTAAATTTCATATTTTATCTAATGCAAGATTTTTAATTCTATTCAATATTACAAACTATATAATATTTTGACCTCATTTCGTATATCCATGACAACCACAAGCACGGAAAACGCCAGTGGATAAAAGATCACATAATCATGTCAATCCAGTTGAAAATCAAGGGCAAACTGAGGAAAATGAACATGTGACAAAAAAATGAAGGAACGCTATAAGAAAAAAAGAGATCAGAGACGGAACTTTGTCCATCTCTAAGTCCGTCCCTAATGTGTTGCTAATCCATCTTTAACTTGCGTTAGGTATCAAAGACAGATTTCAAGACGGACATTTTTCGTCACTGATTTCGGAGGCAATAATCAGAGATGAATTGGTACGTCTCAAAATTCGTCCCTTAGTTTTTTGAAATGTTAATTTTTTTTAACAGAGATAGAATTCTGCCATAGAAAGTCCGTCTCTAATATTTTTTAATTTTCAAAAATGAATTTTTTAGATGCAGTAATTTTGTTTCTGATTATTTTAATCTAAATGACGTAGTTTTGGATTAAAGACAAATTCTCCTTGAATAACCCTATTTCCCATATTTAAAATTTCACTTCTCGTCTTCTTAGTTTTTGCCTCTGTTCTCTATTGCCTCCTTCGTCGTCTGTGTTTTACCTCTGCTCTTTGTTACACCGTCATATCCATCCTTATTTTGCCTCTGCTCTCTTTCGCCTCTGTTGTCTATGTCACTCTTTTCCTCTATGAAGGGTCTCCGTCGTCTCTCTTGTTCACTGGTACTCTCTCTCTCTCTCTCTCTCTCTCTCTCTCTCTCTCTCTCTCTCTCTCTCGCGTTCCATGGGGTTCATTTCTATTTTTTACTATTCCAAGGACTATCGTTTCTCATAGTTGGTTTGGACTTAATAGCCAAATAGATGAGTTGACATTCAAATTGTTAGGCGTGGGATTTATTTTAGTTGATTTCTAAGAAGATTTTTTATTTTTTATTTTTCCCAAGTCTAAAGATACAAGTACAATCATTTGAAAGAATTATGTGTATCACTAGGCAAGAAATGAGATATACAAGTACAATTGATTGTATAATCATAAGATATAAATATTAATAATCTTTGAGGACCCAAAGACAAAACATTCCATTTTATTATTTTTTTCTTTTTGCCTTTCATTCATACACATAAAACTTTTAAGCCTGTTTGAACATAAGTGATTGTATTGTATAGGATATTAACTTGAGAAATGTGAACAATGTTTCTCCAATAGCTTACAAGTTACAACAAACAAGTCATGTATGAAATGTGCTTAAATAGTTATGTCAAAAAGAAAGTTCCAAACATGGTGATGAGTGGACAAATGCAAAGTGGTGATGGTCCAAAGATGAATAGTGTAATTTAAGCAAAAAGATAATCATATTGTGAATGAGGTTGTGGAAGAGGAATAAGTTGAAGTGTGTGTTGCTAGTAGTACACAATGGGTGGCGATGAGTGATGATGTTGAAAAGTCTATGTAATTGCTGTTGAAGGATTGGAGAAAGCTAGGACTCAAGCTTTTGTATGTTAGTAGTACTCTATGATGGCATTTTGTGATGTCTTGACACTATTTGTTACATTGTCTATTAGTAGTACACTATAATGAATTATCACTTTTTCTATTCGTTCGTTACACTGCCAAACTTCAAGCAAGTTAATTATTTGACTCGGTAATGGCATTGATACAGATGTCAAGCTCTAGCATTAGTAGTGGCAGCATTGACAAGACTAATGGGTGCCTTTGGATTTGCCCGAATAGCAATTCGTGAGTTTTATATATATATATATATATATATATATATATATATATATATATTTTAATTTGTATTTAAAAGAGTGTTAATTTCTTATGCCATGTGTACTAACCTTTATAATTGAATTGCATAGTTTTAACTTGGTTGTAAACGTGGTGTGAGATATTTCTCAGGTCATAAGGGGAAAATTTGAGGCAGTTAACTACAATATAAAGACAATTTTGGATGAACTCAAGGAAATCGGATTCCAAGAGTGGCCATTATATATTGTTGTATAACAACACTTTCTTTTTTCTACTTGTAAATATTAATTTCTGTTACGTTGTGCAGATAAGGTACAAGTGGTTACTAGAACACGAGGACTAGATACGAAGAAATTGGACCAAGAGATGCGGTGAAGTTTTGCGATGCGTGATGTGGAGTGTTCACATTCATTACTACACTCGGCCGAAACCGGAATGGATTAGTAAGGACATTATGCAATAGCTAATCCAAGAGTGGGAGAAGGAGAAGCGATTAGGCCGACATTAAGTGATTAGATTTTTTACATTAGGTTTTGTGTTGTATGATGTAAAGTTACATTACGTTAATTTAAATTTAAATCATTGTAATATGTAACATCCCAAATTTTTACGTTTATTAAATATAGGCAAATTAGTCTATATTTTCAAAGGGAAAATTTTATAAATACAAATAAAGTGGCTTTTCCAAAAATTAGAGATTGGAGAAAATCACATGAAACTTTAGAAATAATTTTTGGTGATAAATAAAATTTTTTCATTTATACCAAGGACCTATTTGTAAATATAGAAAATTGTAAATAGCCATATTAGAATTTTAGCTAAACAATTTTTTATGGCAACAAAACATGAAGGAAAGTATGCATAATACGTGGTGTCTCCCTTGTCTTCACCATAGTCTTGCACCAATAGGAGAAGACCACACATCACCATCCACCTTAGTTTTCTCCCATCCATGTGGCACCACCAAAGCTCTCCATATGCAACATGTGAGTGCTCTCGGCCAGCAGGGAGGTTAGAGTACATGATGGAAGGATTTAGGCATATGAGCATGTGAAGCTCTCAACTCCATCTCCTTTTGGCAGTAGCATATCATGGGCACCAACTTTTATAGTGATTCTCGGCTAAGTGCAGAAGGATGTTGGCAGCCACGTGAGAGAGAGCACTTGAACCACGGAAAGCATGAGTGATCTGTCTTCTGGTTAAGCAGCCACGGATTTTTTGTCAAGAAGACACCATAGCTTCATTCCTTGGCCAAAACATTGTCACAAGAGATTTCTCTTCATTCTTCCAAAAGTTTCCATGAACCTCTCGGCCTAGAGCAGAAGGAGATGGCAGCCACGTGTAATTAAAGGAAGTCAAGAGAGGGAGAGGTTTTGTGCAGTAGAAACGTGGAGTATTTACTGCATAACCCGTGAGCTGCACCATATGAACCCTTAATGAGTCGCATGTGTGTGAAATAAACAAAAAGAAAGCTTAGAAATCTTATCTATACCTCTACTGAACAGCCACGTGAAGCACATCTATGTTTTATATAGCCTTTAGCTTCATTCTTGACTGCACAAAGAGAGAACCCGAGGAGAACAAGAGAAAGTTGTGAGTTTGGGTAGAAACCGAAAGCTAAACACGTGAGTTCTTCTCCAATCTTTCTAATCCAAAACTGTAGGCTTCTTTGAAGCTTTTAGGTGCAGTTAAAGGGACAACTCAAGGTGACATTCTTGGGTATTTAGACACCCTTTACAGCAGCAAGGAAGTGGCATGATAGTGCAGAAAAACAAAGGAGAAAAGTAAGCTCGGAAATCTTGAGTAAGCTCTAAATCCTTTTTTTTAGGCTCGCTTTTGTTTAAGAAATGATTAAACATGTCTTAGAGAGTCCCTAGATGAGTTTGGGAGAGCCATGCAGCAAGAAGAATGGAAAAACATGGAGTTTAGAGGTATGCATCCATGACAGGGACTAAACTGAATAAAATCAAAAGTTTGTAGGAATAGCTATAATTTCGAAACAAGATATATTTGTTACCTATGGACTTAGATGAAACTAATTATGGTCTTAGATCATGAAAAAGATAAGGGAAAAATAATTATTGAGGACCTAAGTGAATGAAATGAAAAGTTGGAAGGAAAGAGTAAAAATTCTGAAAATGTCCAGATTTAGTATATATGGGATTTTAGTTAAAATTTGATGGATTTTACCAAATTTTTAAGGTTATTTATATGGTTAAAGTTCACATTAAGGACTAAAGTGAATTAATTCAAAGTTTCTGAAGAAAAAAAAATAGGGTGGAATTTGAGAAATAAATTAGAAGAAATTTTAGCTGATTATAATTATATGAATTTGGGTCTATGAATGAGATTATAGACATTACGTAATTAATTTTTGAGGTATAAGATTTAATTAATTATGAAATAGTAATTTTAATCTATTCCTTATTAGGATATTTTTTTAGCTAATTATATTTATTTAAATTTGGGATTAGAAATAAGATTGCGAATAATACATAATTAATATTTAGTTCATAGAAATTGCATTTAAAAATGGAATAGTATTTTAAGTATTCCATATTAGGATTTTAATAGCTAATTTATTTTATCAGCACTTTGGAATAATTTCGAGTGGAATCAGTACGAGACGATAAATTCAGGTAACCAGTTACATTTCATAAAAGTGCTGTTCATATATTTTGAAATTGTTTTATACTGAAAATGATTTAATTATGAATTATGTGATGAAAATGATTTATTGATGAATTATGCGATATTCAACTCTATGCATTGTTATGTATGTATATGTATTATTATGATACTCATGTGCTAAGGCAGTGTACGCCAAGCATCTGGGGTACGACGGTACGCGCCAGTATAAGACTTGCCATGGTTAAGGCGGAAGCAGCTATGCATGACGATGCTAGTGTCAGTCTTGCTGACCTTTGGGCCACAGGGTATAATCAGACCCTGGTGGTAGGCACTGAGAATAGTGATGACCCTTGGCACCACTTGAGGTGAAACAGACTCTTGTGGTACTGAGACCTAGGGATAATCTCTGCATGACAGTGGCATAGATGAGTTGAACTGAATTATGAATGGTGTTATGAACTTGCTTTTATGACTGGGAATGGTTCTTGTTTTCAAGATTAACTACTGGCTACTGAGATTTCTATGTCTCATGATTTTTGTACTGTATTAACCATTTCCAAGTGCAAATCAAAATGGGAATAGCTGGGTTGCAGGAGGGAGTCAGTAGCTGTAGCCTAGGTTTTATAGTTTTTGTAAAATAATTAAGACTTAATCTCCAGTGATATATATATATGTCCAAATGATGGTGATGTAAGGCATGGGATGATGTTAATGGCTCCTAGTTGTCTTTAATTATGGACTTGAGATCTTTGAAATTTAAGATTTGAGAATTGCCATAATTATTCACTAAGGAACCTTATCTTAAAAATCTTTTATCCTGGAGATAGTTTTATGAAAATTTTGAGGTGTTACATAATACATTTAAATTTGCACTACAATTTATTTTAATGACATTTACATTACTTTGCATGAATTTGCTGTTGAAATTTTAATATAATATATATATCCTATTTTGGATTAGCATTAATCAATTATTAAATATCATTATCATATTAACTATATTATTCTAATATATAGCATTTAATATATGAATATTGTAATTGGGCTTCTATATTGTGAATGGCCTGTGATGGGTTGGGCCAATCACATAGCCTGTTGAGAAGTCCCTGCTCTCGTCTGATATTAAATAGACTGACATCTCATTAATCAATCTAACCCTAGACAGAACTTATCAGACAGAGAGTAGTACCACTCTCACACAACCCTAAGAAAAATTCTCTCTGTTCTACTGTTCGAGATGGATAGCGCGATAATGCCAGGTACATGTTCTGTTCATCCCTTTTATGTTCTGTTAATTAATATGCTGTAGTTTGTATCTACACCGATCTAGGATTAGAAATTTAATCCAATTAATTCCTTCAGTGGTATCAGAGCCTGGTTGGTAGTACAATCTATGGCTATTAATTAGCAATTTAAATCTGATTTTCGAAATTCCCTAAAACCCAAATTTTAAAACAAATTTCGTTTGCCCTAATTTGTTAGGTTAATCTTAAAATTGTTTTAGGGCTTTGATTCAAAACATTTATACGAATCATATACGTGAAAATCAGAGGGTTTGAACAACGTTTTAGGGAGTTTTAATGATTTTTTCTTGTTTCCGTTTTCCCTAAAGTTTTTCGATTTTGATTTCTCCCAAAATAACCAATGTTTTTCGAAATTCATTTGGGGCTTCTAACATATGTTATCATTCGAACAACATACTCTGAACCGAGGCGTTTTCATCGAGGGATTTGAGAGATCCAAAGTTTTTTATTAAACCGATTTTTCTCCCAAATTTTCGAAAATGGTTTCTCCAAAACCACCATCTATTTTTCAAAATTGATTGAGGGTTTCTCTTTTGCGCATGATTTCGAACAAAAGCCCTAAAGAAACTCAGTTTTTCATGGCCGGATGTGGGAGAACCAACTGGGTCGAGCTCGCGGGTCGCGCGACCCGGTTTGCAGTGAATCCGGGCGAAGGGGATGACCTCCCCTGTCGACGCCCACGCGTGGGCCTGGCGCGTGTGGGCGCGTGCAGCGTCTTCTAGGCCCCAAAATTTTTTAATTTTTTTTTAAAAAAATTAAATAATTACATAATATTATTTTTGGTAATTTTTGGAAAATTTTTCGGGACCCCTAAGTATTTTATTGCATTTAATCCGAGACTATTTTTCTGTTTCAACTATCGTACTCTCGGATTTTTGGACTGAAATTTTTTGTGGAAGTTCCTCACTCTGTTAACAACATCTAGGTATATTGTACTCTCCCCAGTAAGCTATTCTAGTGATGGAATTAATTTCAGTCCATGTGAAAATTGTTCCCTTTTATTATTTTTGATTTTCCTGTTATTTACCTATTTATTCTTTTCTTTTTTCCCCTCATAAATAATTAATTATTCTGTTGAATATAATTTCCTTTTATTTTGTATGATTTTGAACTCACCTATCGTGGGCACAGTTATGCAAAATATTCGACTTAAATGATTAAAATTTCATTTATTTTATCCCTTTTTAATCATTATTATTAGTCTAATTTATTTCATTAATAATAATTATATCCTATCGGTATATTATTATTAATGTAATTTCTTATACAATACCATGTTAAACAATACCTCTATCAATTATTTTTGAATACCCTATCGGCATTCAAAATTTGTTTGACGATATGAGGTCTAAAGTATTGTATTATTATAATTCTTGTTTATTTTGGTTCGGGACCAGGTAGATAAGAAATTCTCTCTAACAGGCTTGATTGGCTATTCACATAGAAACATTTAATTCTCTTATAGCATAATGACATTATGCATATTAAATGTTTTCTTTTGTTGTT
This sequence comes from Biancaea sappan, assembly GCA_037074585.1. Lineage (NCBI taxonomy): Eukaryota > Viridiplantae > Streptophyta > Magnoliopsida > Fabales > Fabaceae > Biancaea > Biancaea sappan. The sequence continues at coordinate 25,905,012 of CM073501.1, read as the reverse complement.
TTAATGCCAGCCTCCTTGCCTATGCAATTAACTTCTGTCAAAACACTAAATGAGAGAATTGTTAAATTATATATATATATATATATATATATATATATATATATATATATATATATATATATATATATATATATATATATATATATATGTCCTATGTGGATTAGCATTACTAAATTATTAAAATATTTTTAAATCATTAATATATCAACTATATTAATTGTGTTTTATAATATAGCATTTTAATTAATTCAATGAATATCGTAATTGAATTGAATCTAATTTGATTTATATTTCTCCTAATTCTTGGTGGCTCTTTTGACCTAGAGCTTCACCAAATAGTTGTTAAGACAACATTCTTAAATGGTGATTCTTCAAATGATGTGTACATGGATCAACCTAATATATTTTTTCAAAAATATGGTCAAAACCATATAGTATGCAAATTAAAGATATCCATATATGTTTTAAAATTGGCCTTGAGGCAGGTACCTAAAATTTCACCATGTTGTCACTTCGATCAGCTTCAAGGAGAATGTGTCTCATCAGTGTTCTTACATGATGACTAGTGGGAGTAAGTTTGCAATTTTAAATATTGTACTTAGTTTTTTTTGGCCTGAAATTCAATGAATATTTCATACTCTGCTAGTGGCACCTTGGTATATCATATTATCCCTGTTGATGTGCCATAGTCAAGGAATTGATTTTTTGGTCCTTATATGAATTGAATAATTTCATCAGGCATGATATGTATTTATTGTATTTTTTTTAATATAATTGCTGATCATTTGTATAACTGTAATCTCACCTATCGTAGGTACAATTATACAAATTTTGTGAATTGAATGATTAAATTTTTTTTATCATTATTTTATTACATTAATAATAATTATACCCTATCGGTGTGTTATCATTAATGTAATTTGTTGTGCAATGCACTGTTAGTTTTATGCTTATATCAATTATCTTTCGAATACACTATCGGTATTAGAAACTTTGGTGATATAAGATTTGTGCATTATAATTATTACATTTCTCATTTATTATGGTTTGGGACCTTTAGGCCGGACCATCATAAGTAAGAAAATTTTTTCTAAAGGGCATGATTGGCTGTGTATAAGGAACTATTTAATTCTCTTATTGCATGATTACATCGTGTAAATTAAATGTTCCTTTTTGTTGTTATAATGTCAGCCCTTTTTTGTCTATGCTTGACTTCTGTCAAGACTTTGAATATGACCATTTTTGAGGACTTAAAATAAAATAATCTCTGGACCTCTATTTGGCTATCACTAATATGGACTTGGCTTTGAGAAAAGAAGAGCTTGGTGCTCTTACTGCCTCGTCCACTGCTGTTGAAAGGGCTTCTTGTGAAAAATGAGAACACTCAAATATAGTATGTCTCACAGTGTTGAAATACACTATGAAGAAGTCAATTAGATAGACCATTCCAGAGAGCAAAAAGGTCTCGAATGCTTCCGCTGATTAATGTACGCTCAATTTTGTACTCATTCCGATATTGTTTTTGCTATTAATGCTTTAGGGATATATTTGAGCAACCCAGATTTAGGTCATTTAAAGCCGTGAAAAGGTCATAAGATATTTGCAGGGAACCAAAGATCATGTATTGACCTATAGGAAGTCTGATCAACTTCAGGTCATTGATTATTCTGATTCTTATTTAGCATAGTTGCCCTGACGACCGAAAGTCTACTTCCGGCTCTATCTTTTATGATGACATGAGTAGCTATCTCTTGGAAGAGTGTTAAATAGACTCTTACAGTTACTTTTACCATGGAGGCAGAGTATGTCGCTTGCTATGAGGCTACTTGTCAAGCCATGTGGCTGAAAATCTTAATCTTTGGCTTTCATATTGTTGAAAGTATTTCTAAGCCACTTGTGATATATTGCGACAACACTGTTGCTGTTCATTTCTCTCAAAACAACAGAAGCTCTTCTCGATCAAAGCACTTTGATATCAAATATCTGTTTGTTAGAGAGAAAAATTCTGGAGTTTCAGACTCGTATTGAGCATTTTGCTACAGAGAACATGTTAGCAGATCCACTAACTAAAGGCTTAACTATTAGAGCTCTTCATAATCATGTAGCTCATTTGGGTTTAGTTAAGTCTTTTGATGTTTTGGGTTAGTGGGAGTCTGAAATTTTACATTTACTTGATTGTTATTCTTATGAGATATGTATGAGATGACGTCACTTTTGTTATCATATCTCTTTTAGCATTTTCAGATGCTTGGACTATTCTTGGATTGCATATTTCTTTTAATTAATTATGCTTATCCATATTCATTATTCTTTATATGAAATATGGGCTTTTACTTTGTATGATTTACTTCCCTATCGGATACTATTTCTGCATCGTTAAAGCTTATGTTTCTTGACATGCGCTATAAATATAGTTGGTATTTTAGCCTTAATGATTATTGCATTTTAATAATTGACTATTGCTATCCAAGTGGGAGAATTGTTGAAATTTTAATATAATATATATATCCTATTTTGGATTAACATTAATCAATTATTAAATATCATTATCATATTAACTATATTATTCTAATATATAGCATTTAATATATGAATATTGTAATTGGGCTTCTATATTGTGAATGGCCCGTGATGGGTTGGGCCAATCACATAGCCTGTTGAGAAGTCCCTGCTCTCGTCTGATATTAAATAGACTGACATCTCATTAATCAGTCTAACCCTAGACAGAACTTATCAGACAGAGAGTAGTACCACTCTCACACAACCCTAAGAAAAATTCCCTCTGTTCTACTGTTCGAGATGGATAGCGCAATAATGCCAGGTACATGTTCTGTTCATCCCTTTTATGTTTTGTTAATTAATATGTTGTAGTTTGTATCTACACCGATCTAGGATTAGAAATTTAATCCAATTAATTCCTTCATTTGCTGGAAGTTGCTTTAATTTCTATATATTTGCTTTAATTTGCTTGAATTTTCTAATTTTTCATATAATATATATATATATATATATATATATATATATATATATATATATATATATATATATATATATAATTCTTAGCATTTTAGGGACGACTAAGACGGAAAAAATCTATTTCTGATTTGAGATGGAATCAGTGATGGAAATGGTCGTCCTAAATTTGAGACGGAATAATTTGTCTTTGAAACTTCTGTATCTAATTTCGTCTTTGATGTTGAGACAGAATATTTTTTTCATCTTGAATTTTTTGCAATGCCCAGTTCAGAGATGGAATTTTTTTCTTCTCTGATCCATTAGAGATGAATTTATCTTCAATCAGAGACGAAATTTTTTGTCTCTAATTTTGATTTTTCTTGTAGTGGAACCATATGGAAAATGAAGGAAAATGGAGACACACACACATAGTAGAGGGTAAAGGAGGAAATCAAGATTAATGCATCCCAAACCACATTCAGAATACACAGAAACAACCCATGCGTGCGTCGGTGAAACCACGATAAGACTCCAAACGTGGTTTGAACTTGTTGGCCAAACGTGTTCCCAAACATGCTGAAGTTGATCCTAAACGTGGTTACATGATTCTGAACATGGTTTGAGTGAATGCATTGTGTTCCCAAACATGCACTAAGTAGGATGTCTCTTATAACCTGAGCCAATCAACTTAACCCACTTTTTTCTTTTTGTTCTTACAAAAGTTATTTTTAATATAAATTTCAATTACTTAAAAAATTTTAAAATATCATCATTTATAATAACAATTTTTTCAAAGTACCATTATTAGTCCACAACATCTCTAATTTTATTTTGTATTTTTTAAATTTTTTGGTGGGTTGATGGAAGAAACTAGTAATGAAACTTCCACTGCAAATGTTGATGCTGCACTATAAAAATATAGCTTGAATGCTTTTGTTGAATATATTTGATTATATTTCTTTGTATCAATTTATATTGACGCTAGTGATTGAAACATTTTGATATTGCGTTAATAACTTGTTATTATTAGTGTGTAAGGTTGAATTATGAAAACAAAAGTAAAGTTCATCTCTCCTTTCCCCCTCCTATTTAACCTAATCGATTGATCAAGTTAGTCAAAAGTTTATCTATTAAAAAACGAGTCAAAATAATCCAACTCACTAAAAACTTATAACTTGGAACGAGTTAACTTGCCTGGATCGGATTAATCCATTTTCAAAGCTCTATAAAATATCAATAATCACAAAATATACCACCTTGGTTGAGGAGATGGAAAACAAAGACACCAAATTAATGTTAATTTTAACTTTTAATACAAGCTGGTTATGAGTTTGGCCAAAAAAATAATACAACATTATAACATTAATATAATATTTAAAACGTACAAGTACACAAAATGTACCAAATAATAGCACTAATTAAATTTCTTCACTTCTCCAAACATGGGGGAATTAAAAAAGTCAATGATCAATCGCACATAGATGACATATATATAGAACCACTTCTCGTTCATTATGCCTCACACCTGAGAATTCGTATATATATATATACTCCTTAGAGAATTTATATGTATGCATTGTGCATATATTTGCATATTCCATTCTTTTCTCTTGAAGTTGAGACTTGTGCCTGTGCAGAGATGTTTATGATGTATTAATCCACCTGCAACTTAATTTTTTTATCCATGCATTTATAATAGGTACACTCAATAATATATGCTATATATTATACTAACTATAAGTAATTTTTAATAATCTGAAACATGCTCAATCATAAAAGTTTAAAAAAGGCGGCAAAAACAAAAGATTAAGAGTTACCTCCAACCATTGTCAGTTTTGAATTACGCATTGGATTAGAGTACTTCTAAACATTCAAAAGTCTCACTTAAATGGTATGGTCTGCATAAATTTTATGCTTGAGGACCCTTAATCTACACTGAACATTATATAACTGTTCTCCTATTAAGAACAGTTTTTCAGCAGTTATCTTTGGACATTTTATTTATTTTAATTAATTAATAGATTAAGTAGGACAGTTACAACTTAGGAGTTTTAACAAATTTATATTTTTAAAGACCATTTAATAAATCATTCAAAACTTCAACGGTTATCTAACATAAACTGCTACAAACAAGATGAAGAAGGTAGCTAATTTTCCAGATTCTACAGAGGGTCCTTTCTTGTTTTGTTCTGTTACACTTTTTCCCCAACATATGGATATTACAAAGCCCCCACCCCCAAAAAAAAAAAGAAGATAGCATGTGAGTTTGTTACTTTCAAAGGGTAAAAGCATATGCTGTTGTTATTTCAGATTGGTGAAAGCATATCCCACCAAATTGACACTTTCTTACCTTTTTATCAGAATAGTTACATTCATACAAGAAGGTGCACTTCTAAAGGGCTTATTATTTTAATTTGGGTTGATATGTATATATATATATATTTTTTTTTTTCACTTTCAAATTCTTGTAATCCAAATTTCGATAAAATTTTTTATTATCAAAATAAAGATTTACAATTTTTTTTACTGCATAAGAAGTAGAGTATGATCTAAGTAATAGAGTTAAAAATGAAAAACTAAGTTGAACTTAAGATATTTGATTTACTTCATTTTTTTTTTCGACAAAAATCTTTTACCGGAAGCAATTTTGGTTGAGGTATTATTAGATACTAAATATGAACTTATTTTCGAGTGAGAGATTTGTACGTTAGTTTTATTCCACTAGATATAACTCATTGCTTACTTTAATTTAATTTGAAGATCAAATTGGTGCTATGATTACCACTTTACTTAAGAGTGTTCAAAACCAATCGAAATTGATTTAACTGAACTAAGCCAAATTGAACCCAAAAAAAAATGGTCAATATTCGGTTTAGTTTAGTTTGAAATTTTGTTATTTTTCGATAATTTGTTTCAATTTGTAGTTTGATAAATGTCAAATCAAACAAAATACCAAACCGGTTATATTATATTATATTATATTATATTATATATATATATATAGACATTATAAATAAAGAAATACTCTAATATAACATATTATATATTTTCATACATTATATATGGTTAAGGGCTCCAATAATACACTATCTACATGCAACGTTACTACTTTAAACTTAGTTTAACATTATTTTTATGAATTATTTAAATAAATAAGTGTAATATGAATTATAATCCAACTAACAAAACTACTTGTTAAAAATAAAAATTTGTTGTTGCATCGAAACATATAAATGTTGACTAATTTGACTAACATTGAAATTGGTAAATTGAAAAGGTTCAATAACTGAACAAGAAAATTATTCAAGAATACCTTTTGAATGTTAAAATTACGCATTGAATTTTGATTAGTTAATCCATAATTCAAAAAGTATTTCTATATATATGGAAAATTTAAAAATCAAACAAGTGTATTGTGAATTATAATCCATTTGACTTTTGAGTGAGATGTTTTTATGAGTTATTTGAATGAACAAGTATATTGTGATTTCTAAGTTATTTGAATTTAAGTAGACTGTGATTGTTTTTATGAGTAATTTAAATGAACAAGTATAATCTGGTCATGAATTATTTAAATTTGAGTGGAATATTGTTGTCTTCATGAGTTATTTTAATAAACAATTGTGAAAAGATAAAAAAAAAATTGGGCAAAAAAAAGTGCAAATATAAGCCCAAACAACTATTTTATAATTTAATTTTACACATAAAACTAATTCCAACAGTTTGACATCCCCTTTAAACCTAAGTTCACGGTTTGATTTAGTTTTGTAATTGAAAATGTACAAACTCACTGCCAACACCCTAAAATCATTAATGTTATGAACATATTTGGTTATTCGTATGATCACCATGTGAATTATTTGGATATTAAAAATAGAGTAAATTTGATTTTAAATCTTCCCAAAATTATAGAATAAAATGTGTTAGGATAACTATTCCACTCTGAACATGCAATGCTTAAGTTTGAACACCACCAATGCCTATCTCTTTTTTCATTTCCCCACTAATTAATTAAAATAAGGAAATATTAAATAGAGTTTTCTTAGTAATCTATTGTCAAATTCTTTAATAATCTTATAACATATCAATTTTTTTAAAAAAATAAAAAATGTATCCACATATAATATTTTAATTAAAAAATTATAAAACAAACATATGAAAAACTTCACACCTTATTCTCCTCGTTTTGAAAATGCTACTACCAAGTTCAAAAAGAGCCATATGCAATTTTCACTTCAATCTAATAATTTTAACTCTCTCATATTAAGAAAAAAATAAAACAATTATATGAAACAGCCAAATGCAATTTTCAGAGTCTAATCATATACCATACTAGACTTTGAGAAGACAAAAGAAAAATCCGGCACACCCATAATAATTAATACACCTAAATCATTTCTTTGAAATCTTTTCCATAAAGAAGAAATTAAAGGCATCGTCTTTGCTTTTTTTCTGTTAATAATAGAGAAATTGTTCTCATCAAAAGCGATACGCTGTCAACCAACCACCTTTTTTTTGAATTATTAGCAATTTTTTGAAATTCGAACCAATCATTTATTTGGTGTCTCTATTGGTTTAAATGTTAATAGTTATATTATAATTAAATCTTGAATTAATTTATTTTAAAATATTAAAAAATAATATATATAATTAAATATTATAAGTATACATTTAAAAATTTAATTAAAAATAAAATTTAATATCAAATTACATAAGACAATATTTACAATTAAAAGTTTACAATAAAAATTAACTAAATAATAAAGAAATATTGTTAGCTAATATAACATTTATTCATTTCAAAATTATAAAATATCAATATATTAGCATCTCCACTAATATTAATTGATTTGGAATATTAATTTCTTTATTTCTTAATTATAAAATAAGTAAAATATTAAAAAAATTTAATTGGTTCATTTAACATCAGTTCTTACATAATTGGACTAATTTTTGACCGATTCGACTAATTTTTTATTAGTTTAATTACTCATCGATTTTAAGAATTATTATAAACTAATTTTTTAATTGATTTTCAGTCTAATTAATCAAATCTACTGGTCCGATCCGATCCTTATATTAGTTTTTATTAGTGTTAAAAAAATCTATTAAATTTTAATTAATTCAGTTTTATTTGATCAGATCAGAAAGATATAAAAAATTTAATATTAATTATTTTTGTATACAAAACTTAGATTTAAAATCTTGTAAAAATAAATATTAAACTAATTGAACGAAAAATGGATTTGAGAAAGCTATCAGATTCAATGGATAGCTTCTAAGATTCTAGATGGTCCGCCGCAAAATATAATTCCGCCATTAAATTAAGGAGAAAATGAAGAGGCGCCTAACTTTCTCTATGATGTGATGTCCTATTCTCTGCTTGTTGGACTTTTTATCACTTTATTTTTATAATTATTATAAAAATAACCCAATTGTTACCTCATCAAATATATTTAACAATGTATCTCCATTTCTGATACTCATAATAATGTAATTTACGTATGTGTTGTCATATTGTAATTAGCATCATCAAATACCAAATATTTTGAGGTTAAATTATTCTTCATTTTCTTGAGATATTATGAATACACATATGTTCCTAAAATCAAAATATCCTCAGAGATAGCATTAATTTTTTTTATTAAAACATAACTTATTGAAAAAATAACTTTTATCAAAATTTTATTTCATAGATATTTATTTATGTCCTGATAAGCAGACATTTTATTTATATGAATTTTAAAACTATTATTTTTGTACAGAACACAATATTTAATACTTATAAGGATATTTAGTTCATAATAGATATAGTTGTAATTTATCTTTTATTGCACGAGTGAAATGCAGCACATATTTTAAGAATGAAGGTTTTTTTCATAGTTATAAAGAAAATCGTATAATTTGATCGTTTAAAAAGACTACATAATTTACTCATATTTTAAATATCACCTCATTTTGAAGATATCAAAGAGGATATATATATATATATATATATATATATATATATATATATATATATAACACATCTCAATAAAAATTTAACCGTACCAAAATCATATAAATTTTTGGGTAAACCTACCTTTTGTTCTTGAAAATATATTTTGTTAATGGTTTAGTCCAAGAAAAATGATCACTAACCATTCTAGACCTTAGATTTTGAAAATTATACTAAAATGTCCTTATGTCTATCATTTATTTTGTATAACAATTTTAACATTCAACAACGAAAGTTATCAATTACATTAATTTGTTAAGATGTATCATTTTACATTATTATCACACCGATAAATAATAATACACACCAATATATAATATTAACTTTGACAATAAGATAAATGAATAGATTAATTTGTATAATAATTTCAAAATTCAAAGATTAAAATAATAAGATAAGAATCCACCTCAGCTCTTTTTAAGACCGTTAGATCATTTGATTAGCTCTCACTTTTTTAGTGTTTTTCTTTTTAATTTTCAAAAATAATTTACAATTATTAACTAATTGATAATTATAAATATAATAATACACATAAAATAATAAAATAATTATAAACTTTTTTGAAAAAAAAAATAAAACCCTTTGAACCAGATGATCCAACAATTCTAAAGGAAGCCAGTGCCTTCAGAATAATGAAACTATCTTTTAAATACTAAAACATCATTGATACACTTTAATAAACAAAAAAGCGAATTCACTTCACTCAAATTTTTAGGTGGAATCGGAATTGAAATGGACTGTGCCGTTTAAACACAGCTTTCCAAAAAGCGTAGAAATGAGGGGAGAAAGCAAGTACTCATCGCCATCAACACAAGACTATCCCCCATTTCACACTGTTCCCAAATCGAAATCTGATTGTTCAATTAGAAACACAACCAAGGTGGTCCCTTCCTCCCAAGAAGAAACAGTGACCTCCATGGCACTCCACAACGTGTCAATGAAGAAGACAAAGGTATGTGCTTCTCATCCCCAATCCCCAAGCTACCCTGGTTTGATTTCTACATTATTATTATTATTGATATAATCCCCATTTGTGATTTCAGTTTTGAGCTAGGCATTTTCACAAACACCTATGCCGTAGTAAAAAAAACCCACACAGTAACTTGCAGTACACACACACGGGCTCTGTCCTCTTACTTTGCAGACCTCGCATTCACACAGACTCACACAGCCCCAAAGATTCCCCAATAACCGTGCACTTTTGTCCTACGTGTGGGCATCTACTCTTTTTACATCTCTGCCATGTCCTTTCCTGTCACAAGAGAAAGCAAATGCCAGGCCTATATATATATATATATATATATATATATATATATATATATATATACACACACACATATGAAAAATATATATATATATATATATTCATATGTCTATATATATATATATATGAGACAGACAGAGAAAATGGCATCACTCACATGGGTGGGTGTTGGTGGGTAGGACCCATTCACAACCTGGCATTATATAAATGTGTAGGGTCCACTTTGCAGTGTCAGCAACCCCCCATGTGATGGTGGTGTGCCTTCTCCCTCCAATAATGGCAAAAAAATAAAGACAGACCCCACCATTTTAAACACACTTATAAGGGAAACATAATTGCGGGAAGGAACAAACAAAGAGACAAAACTCCTCCTTTAAAATCAAAAAGCATAGTAGGGAAAGGAAGGAGAGAGATGGGAGCACGCACAATTAGTCTAAAAACTCACTTTTGCTTTCTGATTTTTTCTTTCTAAATCTTTCACTTTCCTGTCTAAGATAGAGAGAGAGAGAGAGAGAGAGAGAGAGAGAGAGAGAGAGAGAGGGGTTGGGGACTTCAGACTTGGGGTTGTGTAATACAACTAAGTAGTAGAAGTACAAACAAACTTCAACAACAGATCATTAGAGATAGAAGAAATATCCACTTTTGAACTTTAACCCAATCTAAGAGATTTTCTTAACAATTATACCTTCTTCCCTTTTTCTTCTCCTCATCCTCCTTCACTTTCTTCCAAACTCAAATTAGTAACTACCCATCTGGGATTTGTTGAATCAGCCTCTTGTAGTAGTGTCTCTTCTTCACGCTCTTTCTGTTCTCTGGGTTGTGCTTGAGCTGTACAAAGACTCTTTAAATTATACCTCTAACAACATTAAGACTAACTTAGCTACACTAAATCCACCCACCATGGGCAAGTAAGTGAATCGGGGGAACAAATTACAGTGCCAGGAGTCCTTTCTGTTTTTTTTTTCTTACTACACATTGACTCTGATTGATTGATTCTTTCTGTGTTATTTTTTACCTGTGGTTCAGCTACTACAGAAAATGAGAAAGAAAGATAAAAATAGTACAATGACAACAAAGGGAAAGATAGGGGGGATGATGGGTGGACCCCACTTCCTTTACTGAACTGCTTTTTACGTATGCATTTTGTATGGTAGTAAGTAGTATAGTATTGATGATGATGATGATGATGGTGATGGTGATGGCCAAGGTGGTGGTGGTGGTGGTGGTGATGATGATTCTCTACATATTTTTGTTTGATGCGTCGAGGGTTTGCTTGCTTCTCTTCCTGTAGACATACCATAAAATAGCCAAAATAAGACCAAACCCACCTTCAATTTCAAAAACAAAATCCACAAATGCTGTGTGCATATTTAAGACAAGAAAGATCCTAACTAATTTACCTGAGCTCAGGAGACTAAATGCCAACCGGTCCGCCAGTACCTGCGGCAAAGATCCCGATGGTTCCATGGCCGGAAGAGAACCTGGGTGTAATACAGCTCATACTAAGTTTAAAACTTCGTTGACACTGAGACTCATGGGGTATGAAGAAATATATATATATATATATATATATACGCCAGATTAGAATTAAAAATGGTACCTAGGCAATTGGCAATTGAAAGATTTGAAAGATCCCATGTCAAGAGCAGAAGCTGCAGGAAGTAATGAAGTGTTTCCAAATTTAGAGTTAGCAGATGCAACTGAGGCATCTGAACCAATGGCCTCATTAGGTCCATTGGAGAAGGCAGCCATGTAGTCTCCAGCACCTTTTGTGGGAGAGGCAAAAGGGCTATCAGGGAGATTATGGTCCAAACTGCATTTATTCATTTTTAACCCAATTAGACCCATGAAGAGCCAACTTTAAAAGAGAGAATCAGATTTAGGAAAATTCAAAGACAGGAATAAATGCAGCATATCGACTTTTAGAATGGACCAAAAGAGGAATTTTTGCCATTCCTGTAGCCTTTTGGTTATTCTAAATTACAAGAAAGTTAAGTTCCCATACCAATCTTGCAGATCACTGTCTTCATGGCTGGAACTCTGCTTGCCATTGCCTTCGCTGTTTCCATTCTCACCATTCGCTGTCACCTCTTGGCCAACAGAAACGTTGATTGTTTGCTGCAATGGCTGCTGATCAACAGGATTTGATGCAGTACTTGCAGGAACAGGGCTAGAAACGCTCTCTGGAATCACAAAGAAAGTGATATACTAAGTTCATTTCAATATGAAAATGTTAGAGATGTATGCATATGATGTGTTTATATATGTGTGTATATACAAACCTTCTGGGACTTCTGAGCTACTGTGAAATGGAGGAAGAACAAGATTCTGAGAGAACATATTGGGAGAGTGGGTAGGGGAAGGAACTGGACTTCCCGTGGAAAGTGCTCTATGGTGTTGCTTCTTGATGTCAAGAAGTTGCAGACCCATGAATCTCCTGCTTTGGAGCTCAAGAGCTTGCTGCAAGTCAGCTTGCTCCTCCAGCTTCCTCCTCCACAGCATGTCTTGAGTGTTATAGTACATTCTCCCTCCTTCAGAAAATGGTGCCAAAACAAAAAATGATGAAGTAGGCACGCAAAAAACTCTTGAAGAAACACAATGGAAGGTCAAAGCATTGACTTACCAAGCTGGAGATCAAATGGGTCCCTAGCATCCAAACCAGTAGGAGTACCACATGGTGAGAAATCCCCCCTCTCCACCTGTTGCTGCTGCTGTTGCTTCCTGCAAATCATATCAGGTAAGCATGTGTTGTAGATTGATATTATTGATGAAGTTAAGAAGATGAAGACAAAGAAGAAGGAGAAGGAGGAGGAGGAGGAGGAGGAGGAAGGGGGAAGGGGGAAGAGTGTGCCTGTACTTGTCTGGGACTTTGCCTTTTTCCTTGTAAGGCTTGACAAGGACTCTAGCATCACAAACGAAATGAGGGTTTCCTTTGGAGAGAATGAGCTTCACAGTCTCTGGATAAACAAATGTCACAAACCCAAACATACGCTTCTGCTGGTATGGGATCCTCACGTCTTGAACAGGTCCATAAATGCTTCAACAACGTAATCAAACAACACAAGTTTAGCAAACTATGCAGCAAAAAAATTGAGGATTAGAAGCTAAGAAAAGAAGAACTAGAACGAACCTAAAGTAGTTTGAAACATCTTCCTCTCTGAAAGTGCTATCAGCTGGGAATGTCAAGTAAATCTGCCTAGAAGCAGGATTCACCATTCCAGGACCTCCATTTAGAGAAAAATCACTTCTTTCTAGCCTGGATCGCCCAAACTTGTGCAAATCCTCGTTCATCATAAGAGCAGCAGCAGCTCTGTATGAATCATCAAACACATAGTTAAAACACTGAAAATTATGAAGATCCATGATTGATTGATCACTGTTAAATTAGTACCTCTGGCTATCATTCTGTTGCTGCTGTAGCAGCAGGTTCATGCACTTGGGAGAGTAAGGGAAAGAGGAAGAAGCCATGAGCTGAGAAGCAGCTGCTAACCTCTGCTGCTGAACGCTCTTAGATCTGAGAAGCTCGTGGCACTGGTCCATCATGTCCATCTTGCTCGGAGACCCCACCACCATTGAAGCAGCAGCACCATCGGAATCCGCAAACCCGCCATGAAGAAACCTGCAAGTGTTCCCATTCTTGCAGTACCCTCTCGCGAAGTAAAGACACGGCTTCCACCCCAGCCCAGAATTCAACTCCTCCGACCCCAGACACGCGTCGTTCACGGAGCAGCTCCGGCGGTGGTTCCCCCACCCGTACCCGCCGGCGCCGGTGGGGCTAGAGGCTAACTCCGGAAAAAACAAATCTGGGGCTTTGGGAGCAAGGCTCGTCGTCGTGGTTGCGGCCGTCGGCGACGACCCGTCGTTGAGGAAAGAGAGTTGATTTTCGAGATGGAAATCGTCAATCGGGTCGGAGCCTCCGTATCCCATGTTGGATCCGACGAGCAAATTGCTATTGCTCATGAAATTCAAATCGTCAGAGAGAGCGGTGGTGGGGGTACTAGAAGTGGTAGTGTTGAGGAGTCTGGAAGAAGTGGAATTCTGTCTGGAGATGGGGATGGGGTTTGTGGAGGAAGCAAGGAAAGGTAAGGGAGAAGAAGGGGAAGTAGGAGACGGAGAGTTCGAGGGCAGGCCTAAGTCTTTTCGGGCTTTGACTACGACGGAGTGAACCAGAGCCTCTGGACCGAAGGCCAAGCGAATCATCTCCTTCTCGCCGTGGTCCTGAATCAGAAGCAGACCCATGATCTTGGAAGCATTCTCAGGGTCGAGGTTTTGGATCCTCGAGAACACTATCTTAGTAGCTCCGTACCCGTCCATGGCTGACCAAATTTGAGCACACCCCTTTTCAAAAAATCTAAACTTTTAATCTTCTCTCACTGAGATCTCACTCTCTCTCTGTTATACTACTACTGCTACTGCTGCTGCTGCTACTACCTACAAGGTTGAGAAGAGGAGTGGAAGCAGAGTAGTGTTTCTGTTTCTCATATTCTTCCTGCAAGGTCCAAGAAAAAGCAAGTTAAAGAGGAAGAGAAATAAGAAAGTGAAGAGGTAAAAGGGGGGTGTTCTCGTGTGGATGATTAAAAGGGGAGGATGCTAATGGAGGAAAAAGGAAGAGAAGAGAGAGAGAGAGGGAGAGAGAAGAGAGTCAGAAGATGGTGGTTGAATTTCTATTATATAAAAAAGAAAAGTTACAAAAACAAAACCCAATTTTTTAAAAAAAAAAAGAGGAGAGAGAGAGAGAGAGAGAGAGAGAGAGAGAGAGAGAGAGAGAGAGAGAGAGAAGCAGCAACAAAATTGAATCTTCTCTTTATTGAATTTCCTCCTTCTTTCCCTTAACTCACCTTGAAGTTGCCTTGCTTCTGAATTCAATTGGAAAAGTGGGTGTGGCTGTGAGCAGAAGCGTAGGGGCTTACTCATATAAAAGAGGATACTCTTCTTCTTCTTGTTGTTGAAGAGAGAGAGTAAAGTCAACGAAGCTAACCTTACCAGAAAAGCCAAACCACCGCCTCTGGTTAAAGCAGCAGGAGCAGCAGCAGAGGCAGAGAAACCATCAATTGCTTCACTGCTCCTGCTGTGGTGTTTTATGGGGTACTGGGCAACTGAAGTTGAAAGCTGACCTCTCTCTCTCTCTCCCAAGATTTTCTTCTCTCCCTACTTCTCAATACTTCTCATGCTATTAAATACTACGACTACATATAACACTTTCTCTGTCCTTTGAAACTCCAAAAAACATTAACATAGACCGCTAGGAGTGGCACCAACAGCGATGAGAAGCGGGGCGTCTTTGATCCTCTTTAATCTTTGTAAGCCGGTTGTAAATTTTTAAATTTTATAGTTTGTGGAGTATTTACAGTCATATAACAGCTAAGAAGGTTAAAGAAAACCAAAAATAAGAAGAGGATCAAGTTATCGAGGGGAGGGGTTCTGTAATAGAATGTGCTTCATTATTTAGTGGTTAATGTTGGTTTTACTTTTAAAAGTTTATCTCAAAATTGCATATACAATATATAAATTAGAATAAAAATGTAGCAAGTGATCAAATCATTTTTCTAAAAAATAAAAATTAGTATCATTTAATTTTCATATTCAAAAATAAATATGTTCATGATCCGGATCCGTGGCTCAAAGTTGATGTAGTGCACGTTCACTTGCCCCAGCCTCTGACACGCACTTTTTTTCTCTCTTTCTTTTGAGTTTTAATTTTTTCAATTTATTCTCTCTCTCTCTCTTTCCCGAGCTGAGCGCAATGCGTTTTTCACTTTTATCAAAATTTACACACTTTGATTATCAAAATTTACTGTCATTTTAATTTGATTGTTAAATTAATGAAATGTCTATATTTTGTACCTTTCATCAAAGTAGTATTTTAATCATGATAAATTTAAAAAATTTAGTAACAATAAAAATACATTTGTGAAAAATTTAATTAAGACATGTAATTCTTTATATTTTTTATTTTAATCATTAATATTAAAAAATTTATTAAACTCTAAATTACATCATAAAATTTTTATAACATTAATTTTTTATTTAAAATATTAAAATTTTAAAAAATAAGTGTCCAATCATTTATATTTATTAAGTGATTTTTTGGTTTGTCATATTTATCAAGAAATTTTCAAACACTAAAAGTTTGTTTGATTTATGAAAATTTTTTTATTTTTATTTTCAGTTTTCATTTCTTAAAATATTAAAAATATTTTTTTGTTTTTTTAGATTTAGGTCAATTTTAAAAAATATTTTTATGAAATTCAATTAAACACATTTTTTATTTTAAATAAAAATAAAAATATGAAATACTCAAACTAAATAAGCCGTAAATGTGACCGTTTTTCCCAATAAAATTTTGAATCTTAGTTTGTTACATATGAAGTACTAGTCCCACAAATATCTTTCACTATAAATAATCTTGTTCAAAGAAATTCTTGTGTGAGCACAAATCTAACACCTCATTTTTAGATATAACTAATCAGATGTTTACGATTAATAAAATAAAAATAAAAAAGTCACATGTAAAATAAAGGAAAAAGACTCTCCCTCTTACTTTATTGTATTTAGTTATCTTTCTCTTTTTGTCTCTCTATTCTTTATATCTTCTAATTTTTTACTTTTTGTTAAAATGTATTATTATTTTTTCAACCAAAGAAATTTAAATTAATATGGTAAAAAAATTTATAAAATATATTTTCTCTCTCTACAAATTTCACAACTTTTTATTAATTTTTTTTAATAATAATAATAATATATTTGTACCAACACAAAAATTTCTCAACACGGGACCTAAAATGACGTGTTGTTGCTTTGAGATTCTTTATGACCATAGAGATTGAGACGGAAACGATGAAAAAACATTTATTTTTCAAAGCAAAAGCACATATTTAAATAATATATGCACTTATTTTTATCAACTGAGCACTCAGTTTCCTTTCGGCAATGGGGATTTTCACTTATTCTTTACAAAAAGAAAAAAGAAATAGACATCTAAATAATATTATTATATATTATAAATAATTAGGGACTGATTGACTGAAAAGTTATAGATCTGATTGATCCAAAGGAATTATACTTAAGCTGCAAGGGAGGGAAACTTGTATGTAATGCTGTTATATATTAATATAACAAAAGTAAATTGTCAAAATTGGATTTTACTAAGTTGTATATATTATAATTAGAATAATCATTATTATTATTAAAGTGAATTATTAATTAGTCTTTGTTTATTTGTTTTGATTTTCATTATTATTATTAAAAAATTTATTTATTTTTAATAATACTAATAATAATTATTATTACTAAAAAGTAATTAATAAAAATAAAAATTTATAAAATTCATAAAGAACAAATATATTTTATAAAATATTTTTGTCATATTAATTTAAATTTTTTTGGTTACAAAAATAATAATACATTTTAATCAAAAAATTAAAAATTAAAAGATATAAAGAAAAGAGAGACAATTAAATACATTAAAGTAAGAGAGAGAATATTTTTTTCTTATTTAACATGTAACTTTTTTTTTTATTTTATTAGATTTAAATATCTGATTTATTATGCTTAAGAATAAAGTATTGGGTTTGTAACCACCCAAAAATTTTGTTTTGTTTAAATTACTATTAAGCATTAAATATAAAAACTTCGCCTAAAAGTTTAAAATTTAATTTTACAAGAAACTAACTCCATTAAACTTAGTTTGGTTTACCAAGTTGATTTTAATAGTATGTGGCTTATATGTTTACTATAGCTCAACGCCTCAGTAGGAGTGTGGTACGCACGCTCCAGCAGAATCCACGATGGATTCGGGACATCATGATGATGTGTGATTGGAGAGTGAGGTACACGCGCTGAGGTTAGGGGTTGATTGGGTCATGATTTGGTCTTGTTGTTAGGACAGTCAATGCTATTCCAATCAAACTCGCAGGCAGAGAGAGAGAGAGATAGAGAGAGATGGGCTCAATTATAGCCTTAGGCTTCTACTTTTTAATTAATTCAATTAATTAATGAAAATAATAAATAAATAGTTTTTGAAATCCAAGTTTTTAATAGATTTCACTCATTAACACCATCTACTGGCCACTTCAATAAAAGTTAATGTGAAAATTATTACTCATTTCAGAGTAGTAAATACTTCTAAACCACTTTAAGGTATCCGTTAAAGCTATTAAATCTACAGTTACCTACACACTTAAAGTGTGCCTTTTTCTTCAATAATTACATTTATAATAAATTATTAATTTAATTTTTTAAAAGATTATGATACCCTCGATTTAATTATTAAAAAATGACACTTGATTTAATTTGAACTTTTGTTATTAAATTGTAAAATTTATGGTTATTAAATCTTAATTTGTTTATAATATTAATTAATTCAAATAGTTAGATATATATATTTTTTTAATTAAAGTTTTAAATTTGAATCTTGTAAATGAAATATATAGTAATGTGAAAGTTTTGTACTTTTATAATTCAATTTGAATCGAACAAGTTTAATTGGAGGCAAGTAAGTTTTTAAGTATTTGTTTTTTACAAAAAAAAAAAGAATCTCAAGTTCTTGTTACAAAAAAAGTCATTTTGATAAATAAATAAAATAAATTAAGATAAATATAATTCTTAAAAGACTATATTAAAATATTTAATCTTTTAAAGGTTAAATTAAAATATTTTTAATTTTTAGGGACGAATACAATAACTTACTCTTAAAAATAAGAATTGAATTCCAGAATTCCTCTTGAGGGTGCTTTATTTTTAACCAGAGCAGTTTTTATTAAAAAATAGTAATATAAAAATATTACTGAAATTATTGGTTAGTGTACGAGTAGTACATTCAAATTTTTTTTTTACTAATTTTACAATATTTAAATCTAATACTTTATTCTTTGAGGGTTGTCTCTTCACAAATTCTACTAGTGTATATATTTTATAAATATTGCTTATATCATAACATAATGTGTATATATATTATATAAGAGAAAGAGAATATATCTATATACTTATATCATAACATAATGTGTATAAATATTATATAAGAGAAAGAGAATATATATATATATATATATGTATGTATATATATTGATCGCTTTCTCAGTTATCGTTTTTAGATGCCCCACAAATAAATAAAAATGATGACTGAATCTTCATCTCCCTCTCTTTTTCTGTGTGTTTCCCTCTCCATTCAAACAGCCCCACTCCCAGCTCATTTCATGTTTTTACAGCAAACTGCTCACTGCTCAATCACTTTTCTGGGATATTATAGTTGGGAGTTATTGGTCAATTTTTTGAAAAATAAAGACTCAATTATTGATTTTTTTAATAGATTATTTTTTTCACTTTGATCCTTAAAAAACTAAATATCTTAATTTATTTATGAAAAATTATATTTATTTTAATTTAATTATTTTTATTGTCAGATCACAAAATTTATTATTACTGAATCTCAAATTTTCATCATTAAAAAAATTATTTTGACAAATAAATAAGTTCAATTAAGATAAATATTATGTTTTAAATACTAAATTAAGACGTTTTATCTTTATAATAATTAAATTAAAACAGTTACTAAAAGTAAAGATAAATTGAATACATTCATAGTTAAAATTCCCTTGATTTTTTTAGCTCAATATAAACATTATGCAATAGTATATATAAAGAAATGTAAAATAATTTTATTTAAAAAATGGGGAAAAAAAGTGGAGTGAATGTTTTAGAGGTTTCAAAATGTTACTTCTATGAACAGAATTTTTAATTTGAGGAGTTATTTAAGTGTGTTTCTTAATGAGTTTTTTTTTAAAAAAACATTTGATGTAAATATCATATGTATTTATTTTGCCTTATCACTTCCACTTATTAGGTTAACGTTTTGCCAAATATCTCTTGTGACTAAATTAATAATATAAGATATTTATGATAAAAATTTCAATCTAAAATTTTCAATTTGACAAGAATAAATTAAAAAATCTAAACTGAAACAATTAATTGATATAATGGATAAAGGGCGCAAAGTATTTTGCTTGTTCTTAACATTTTACCTAATTTTTAATTTTATCCCTAATATTTTTTATATTAATTTCATCTCACGTGATTAGTGTCAATTTCATCTATATCACTAACTCCATCAATATAGTAGATGAAAAATGTTAATCCATAAAACATTTGAGTTTTATTTTATTATTATTATAGTAATGTATATCTTGAATTATATTAACGTGCAACACATTGGCAATAAGGTATATCATGAAGAATTCATGTCAATATTTTTATCCACTATGTTAATGCAATTAGTTATAAGGATGAAATTAATACCAATTAAAAATATTTGAAACGAAACTGGTATTAAAAAAATGACAAATTAAAAAAAAGATGAAAAAGATATTTTTATCATGAATAAAAAAATACTAATTCTATTTTTTTTATAGAATTTGATTTTAATTTTGATTTTGATTATTATTATTATTATTATTATTGTTATATCTTGACTTATATATGTACTATTGATTCTGTATCTTCATGGGTGCCTATCACCAATGAAACTAGATGCACTTTTCACTCACCTTTTATCATGTGAATAAGTAAGTGGTGGGTGCAAGTGAGAAAGGGAACAAACAGTTTCCATTTGGTGAAAGAATGACAAAACATTTTAAAGTTTTAATAAAACAACTGTGTGGAGCTTCCCACATGGGCCTCTCTTTGCCCTCATCATTCCTCCTTTAAACACATTCTCAACTTTGCTATTCACTACAACTATCCTTCTCCTCCTTATTTGTATCTATCTCACACTGTTCAAAAATATCAACATTTTAATTTTATGCACTTCTTATGTAAATTAATTGACTTCAGTACTAGAGTCACTAGTTCCCAATGTCGATCAAACGACTGATAATAAATTACTTAAAAAAATTTTACCATTAATCATTTAATCAATAATTAAATAACTGGTATTGTGAATTGGTGGCCATTGTATTGGAGCCAATGGATTTCTCACTTCTTATATGCCACTGATATCTAAATCATCTCATTACATAATTTAAATATCAAATTAAATTGCAAAGAATGTAGAGGATTGTGGAATTTAGCTCTCCAATTTAAAAGTTGGTAATAGATTTTTATTTTAAATTTTGAGTAAATTGTTGATTTGGTTCTTAAAGATTACGATTGTCTCAATTTGATTATTGAAAAATTAAACATCTCAATTTCATCTCTATGTTTGTAAAAATAACTTTTGACAATAATAACTTTGAAATTTGATCGTAAATTTTGTGATATAATAATGAAAAATATTAAGTCGAGTTAAATATTTTAATGACTAAATTATAATACTTATTTTTTTAAGCACTAAATTGAGATAGTCTTCATCTTTCAAGAACTCAATTGATAACTAGTTCCTTTTTAATTAACTTCTTTGATTATTCAAGCATATACTTTATACTTTATACAATAGCTACCTATGTTTATAAAATTTTGCTAACATTCTAAAATAAGCACATATGTAAACAAATTTAAAATTCATGTCATGGTAATATACCACATTGGCAATACATCGCTCATTATATTTGATACTCAAGTTTACAAACTTATTCATAAATCAACGAGAGAATTAAAGCAACACTATGCTCAAGTATACAATGTATAATTAACAAACTTAATATATATTTACATTTTATCTTGTGTAATTAACTTACCAACTATCTTTATGTCTTATATTTATAAATACTGCAAAAGCATAATAATAGCCATGTATTGAACATAACTCTTTCTAATAGGACGATGGTGTGGTTGATGTCTCAACAACTATGCAAACAAATTTGCAATCGAAAAAATACCAAGTGTCAATGGTATGTGCCTCTATACATCTAAACCAATTTATCATTTCAATTTTCACTATTTCATACTACTTTTAACTAATACATTTTTTTAACTTTGTTTATATTTATCAAATTTCAAGGGTCCCGAATAAGTTATTTTGTGACAATGAGTATGATCAATTAGAAAACTTTAACATTATGCTTTCAAAGAGATCATTATCAACGACCAAGAAAATCTCGACTATCAACAATGATAACTCTTGAATGTTCAACAACAAAGCCACGTAAGACTATTAAATCTAAGTAATCAACCAAGAAATTCAACAACGATAACTCCTAAATGTTCAACAACAAAGTCACGTAAGACTATTAAATCTAAGTAATTAACCACTTTGATGTAGTTACTTAATGAAAAAATGGGCAAGCCCAACACTTATGTTTTACTGTTTTGAAATTGTTTTCTAACTGTTTTGGTAATGTTATGCTTACATTTTGTCAAACCCTTATCAGTTATGTCCACCGACTTTGTTATTATTATGCTTAATGAAACTTATTAATATATTATTAAATAATATTATTATCTCCATCTATCTACATGTCTATTTACACACATATATTACATATATCAATAATATTAATAAATATTATTCTATAAACAATCATGTACATTGTACGAGTACAAAACTAGTTATTCATTTAGATTGAAAGAGGTCAAATCAATTTTTTTAAAAAAAAATCTAACAAATTATCCCAAGTAACAAGTAACAACTTTTTTTTGTTAATCATATTCTTCTACATTGTTGTAACAAAATAAAAACTCATTGAGATGACATGTCGTATGTATACTTTTTGTTGATTTAACATTTTTTAACTTATATGAACAAATGATATTAAATTAAAGTTGTAGACAAAATAATAATAATAATAATAATAAGGTTATATTGCGCTACAGATTTTAGAAGACCTGCGGCAACTTTCAAAATTAACGAAGTAAATTACACATTATTCTAAACTGAAGAGCATTTGTTTACATATTATCCTTGAAAAAAGGCTCTCTTTTTTTTTTTTTTTTTCAAGTATCAATCCTCTTGGAACATTTAAAATTGTATTTGCAGAGATTTTGTCAAATGAATTAAAACCTTTAGTTGATAGTTTTCAAAATCAAAATGGTCGTAGATAAATTGTAGTTGACTAATAATAATTTAAAAATATTTAAAAATATATATAATTAAAAATTATAAATATAAATCTACAAATTTAATTAAAAGTAAAATTTGAAATAAAATTACAAAAAATAATATCTATAATTAAAAGTCCATAAAAAAAAATTAGCCAACTAACAAGAAAATTTTATCAATTAATATAATATTTATTTATATCAAATCTATAAAATACCAATATATTGACATCTTTATTAAAATTGATTGGTCTATAATGTTAATTTCTTCATCACTTAATTATAAACTAAGCAAAATTAGAAAAATAATAAACAAAAAAAAAACTCCATATAAACTGATTCAATTGATTCATTCATCATTAGTTTTTATTCGGTTTAATCAGTTCTTGACCAGTTCGATGAGTTTTAGACTTATTTGATCACCTATTAGTTTTAGAGGTAATTTTGGACCAGACCTCTAGTTGGTTTCTAAATTAAACATAGACCCATAGTTGGTTTTTGAATTAAATATTCAAATTGAGCAATTTGATCTGGTTTCGACAACTATGAGAAATAATATGCTAATTCGGCTAATAATTGATTTTGGATGAAAGTAGGAAAAACTTGAGCTGGGTTACTTTTTTTTTTTTTAAAAAAATTATTTAACTACACATATATTTGAATTTTTAGAAGAAGCATAATTGGATGAGAAATAAATGACAAATAACACAAATATGTAAAGAAATTTGAATCTATATGTTGCTATTATGGTAATTAGTACGTCCGTGTGATTAATGCAGTAAATTCTTTCTTGAAATATCATATTGATTAAAATATTTTCTTAGATTGCTTTTTAACAATTGGTAAAAAATTTTAATAACTTTCCTAAAATCCTTACTCATAACGATATGTCAAATTTTACAAAAAAATTTATAATAGCTCAAATAACAGTAAATATATATATATATATATATAATTCTAATTATGCAGTGGAAAATAAAACATTTTTAGAAATATATTGCAAAATAAATGATCAAGTAATTAATTAACCTAAGTCTGTAATATCGCTTTCTAACAATGCTTAGAGATAATCTTGGATGAGAATTAAATGATACATCAGAACCAAAATGTAACGATATGTCAAAAAGTAAATAGTTGGTATAATTAATAAGTTTAGATACCTTGAATTTTATGATTATAAATGGTGTAATTTTCACTTGTGAAGTAAGCCAATGTGGAAAAGTTTCAATGATAATGCTCATTGCTGTTCGGCAGTGTGAAAGTGAAAGCCTGCAATCATTTTGCATCACTTGTAAAATGTGGATTAAATCATTAATAATAATAATAAATAAATAAATAAAGCGACATATATAAATATATTAATAATTGAACTTTTAGACTTTAGACAAAGTCACTCCAAAAAGCTGCGCGTGGCTTCAAAATTTCCCTTATTCACGTTGGATTGGACTCATTCAGCATTCAGGGTCCCATAGGTGTTGGAGGGACTAAATAATAATGAGTAGACTCGTGTTGTCTGTCAAATATTATAATTTTATTTATTTTGTTTTTTAAAAATTAAATATTTTTTAATTTAATTTCTAAAAATTTATTGCATTTATTTTAATTTAATTCTTTTATTTACTAAATCTCAAATTTTATTTTGACAATAAGAGAAACCAAGTTGCAAACAAATGTTAGAATTATTTTAATTAGTTTGTGAATTAGCATTAATCAATAACAATATATTAATAAACTTGAGTTTTATAATATTGAATAATCACCTTTTAGTTGGCATTATGTGAGGTGGAATAAGTTTTAAATTCGAATAAACCGTAATAGGCTAGAATACTCATATATATTAGATCAGAGGTAAAGATTCTAATCTGTAAGGTAATGATTCACTTGTCACTGTGAAGGCCCCTCGAGTCATTAGGGTTTTGTAGAATGTTATTGTCTCCTCCTCTGCTCTTTCTTTTACTTTGAGCACAAAGAGAATCATCAGCAAAATTTTAAACTAATCATGGATTGTAGCGTGATCGAACAATTAGGGCTTGTTTAGTTTGAGCATTTCCTGTTTTCATTTTCATTGAAAACAAAAAATAGACTTGAAAATGTGTTTGGTTGAGTTAAGTGAAAACGTTTTTTTGAAAATATTTCTTAAAATAAGCCTAAATCTGAAAACACCAAAAAGATGTTTTCAGTGTTTCAGGAAATGTATTTCAGGAAATGAAGATTGAAAATGAAAATAGTAAATGTTTTCACAAACCAAACAGACCCTTAAGTTTTCATTCCTTAATATTCCATTAAATTTAGAAATAAACATAATTTTTTAAGAATTAAATTGATATATTTGATATTTTATGTACTAAATGAGACAACTGTAATTTTATGAGAATCAAATATGTAATTTGCTCAATAATTTTTGTTTAATTTTTAGAGTATATTACTGATTTAACTTTAAAAGATTACAATTATTCAATTTGATCTTTGAAAATATCAAGTGTTTCAATTCAGTCAATGAAAAATTACATTTTATTCAATTTTTGTAATCACAAAATTCCAAAATTTATATTTACTAAATCTCAAATTTTTTATTACTAAAAGTCATTTTAACAAGCAAAGGGACCAATTTGAAATAAATTCAATTTTTTAAAAATTAAATTGAGATACTTGATATTTTAAGTACTAAATTAAGGCAACTATATTTTTTGTGTGGACTAAATTAGCAATTTATTCAATAATTTTCTATTTATGTATTTTTGTTGCCATACCCATAATAACTGAAACAGCTCATGGCTTCCTTCTAAGTCTTCAAAACTGTCAATCGATTACGCAAGTGTTTTAAATATTTAATTAATAAATAATATTTTTTTTGTTTTTTTATGTGCCTAAATATTTAATAAATAGTTAATTTAATCAAGCGGTTGATACATCATTATGTCATTTAATAATTGTAAAATGTGGGAACAACTTTACTCTCATTGCACTTTGTCTAGAAAGTTTGATAAACCATCCTCTTATTCAACTCTAAAGTCTAAACACAGTTTTGTCAATGATAATTGGACTACACTACTTATTTTATTATATATGTAAGATATTTAATTTTTTTTATCAATAAAATAAATTATATAAGTGGAAACATTTGAATTGAGACACCATCAAACTATATTTTGAATGCCAAACGCTTAGTTTTTAAATAGAGAAAATTAACATTAAAAAAATTTTACACTTTTGTAATTCAATTCATATGAAATTAGATTAGTTAAAACTCAATAAATTTCTTAATATTAGTAGTTAGAAAAAAAAAACTATACATCACACACAAACCTGACCATGGTTTAGTCTTATATATAATTTGTAAAAAATTATAATTATATCAATTTAGTTTCTATTTTCTTAAGAATTTAATTGAGATACTAAATATTTTGAAAACTAATTTGAGACAACTATAATTTTTTTTTGATAACTGAGTCACTAATTTACTCATGTGTGTGTGTACATATGTATATATATATATATATATATATTGGTATTTAAAAGTATACTCCTTTATTATTTAATATCTAAAATTAATGTTATATAATTTACTCTTATGAGCTGAGTATAAATTTGTCTTTTTTCATTAAACTAAATTTTATTTTTAATAATCGAGTGTATCTTCTAAACACTGATTTATATGTTAAGTTTACCTTCCAATTGGTGTCATGTTCCAAGTAATTAATTTACAACATCTTTGATTTGCAGTAACAATGTAATGAAGAAAGTAATAAGAAAAATTATGAGAATTTGTCTTTTTTTTTTTGTAAAGTTAAGACATTTTAGTAAAATATTTAATTTTTATTTTCTATTCTATTTTTTTTTCATACTACACATACTCTTTGGCTTGAAGCCCTAGCTCGAATAATTATTTGGCTTTTTTAAAATTAAAATTATTTAAGATTTCTTTAAACTTCTAAAATAATATATCCCTTTGAACACTAAAATATATTAAAACTTATAAACGTATTCATTTTCTACATTCAAAAGTAATTTAAATTTTCATTTTCATCCCTTTAATAGTTTAGTTTATGGAATATATATATATATATATATATATATATATAAACTTTTTGTCTTTTTTACTGAAAAGGCACAAGGCCTTGAAATTAGATTGAAGAAAGAGACTATTAAAGACTAATTCCACTCAGTAATTTTATTTGTTAGAGTGAACACCTTTGAATAATTTTATTTTATATAATATTTTTAACACTCTTTCACACGTATTATTTTGTATAATATCTTTAGCACACTCTTTCACACGTTTTTTTTTTCTCTTAACTTGAAGTGTGAACAAAGCATATATAGGTCAATTATATACACTTTGGTGTCGTTGAAATTTTTGTTTTTATTATTTAACAGAATTGGAGTAAGTAAAAATTGAATTTTAATTTTACTACCTGGTCATATATATATATATATATATATATAAATGCTCTAAAGAGCCAATTCAACTCAAAAATTTAAATTTTTAAATAAAGTCCTTAAATATAATGCCTTTAACAAGAGATAAAACAAGGATTAAACCATTGATATTAAGTTCATCTTAATTTTAAAGACTAAGGACTATGCCTTTTAATCTTCTTATTTCTAAAAAATAATTTTCATTATACAAGCAATTAAGCTAACTAACTTTATAAAAAATTAATCAATAAAGTCGCTATTTAGTCCCTGAAAATATATCTCGGTGACAATTTAGTTTTTGAAAAATGACCACTGATCACTTTAGCCCTAACCGAATTGTGAAACTATTACACACACTACAAGAAAATTAGAAATATGAGATAGAAAAATAATCTCATAAAGTTGAAAAATCTGTCTCAAACAACTTGAGATAGAGAAAAAAAAAAGATTGTCTCAAAAGTTTTGTTTGCTAATCTTTGTGACGGAAAAAATTCATTGCTGACATTTGGGTTGGACAATTTTTTGTGTCAAATTTGGAAATCTTTCGCAAAGATTCAAAAAATATGCACAAAATGGATGAATTTTGTGTCAAAATCAATCTCGAAATTTGAGATGAATTTTTGAGAGGATTTTATCATCTCCAATTGAAATGAAATTTATGTCCCAAATTTGAGACAAATAATCTAGAAATGGAATTTTCATCTCCGATTACATCTCAAATTTATTTGTTTATCTTAAGTTTTAGAAATTAAAAAAATATTAAGAAAATTTTTTTAATAAGTTAAACACTTATAACAACCAATATGAAAAAAAGACATAATTTTAATAAAATTATTAAAAGAGGATAATGTCATTAAAATCTACAATAAATAAAAATATGTCTAAAAAGTGTATAATAAATGTCAATTAAAATGAAAAATGTTATTACAAATGGGAACCAAAAAAAAAAAAGAGAAACCCAAGAGGAAGTTAGTATCATCGTCAAGTGACTAGGTCTCATTGTCATCAG
The DNA here is from genome assembly GCA_037074585.1 of Biancaea sappan. Taxonomy (NCBI): domain Eukaryota; kingdom Viridiplantae; phylum Streptophyta; class Magnoliopsida; order Fabales; family Fabaceae; genus Biancaea; species Biancaea sappan. The sequence goes on along the minus strand of CM073501.1, from coordinate 25,876,398 downwards.
TCTCCTCCTCATCTATATTAAACCATGTATAGATACATTTGGGAAAACTCTGCTACCTAGCAATCGTACACTGCTACCTTAAAGGCATTGTTGCAGCTCTAAATCAAAGTTGGGGTAAAGACCTGAGGGAGTAAGGACCAACGGGTTGGTGGAAGGGCCACAATCTTCGATGCCTGTAAACCAACTTCGAAGACACGTCCCTTTTTATTCTTCCCATCGATTACCTTTAAGCACAAGGTAAAGTCCCTCAACATCATCGATCAGGTTGACCACTAAAGCTTGTAATGATCTAGTCTCCCTAACTCTATTATATTCAGCCTGTGTATAGAAATATCCACATTAAAAATCAAACCAAATCACTCAAATGTCAATGATATAAATCTTTACATTATAAGGGCTAAATTAAAAATTAGATAAAAACATAGAGACTAAAAGATCAATTTGATACTCACAGAGGCAATGACTAATTGCTCATTGACGAAATCATTGATGCTCATTGTCTTATGGGTCTGCATAAATAGTTCTTTCCAAGTTCAAGATTGGTCATTTTCTCGCTCTTACATTTGGTAGTTCATATTAATAATTAAATATAATTAAAACCCTAAAATGTAGAAACTTACGATTCGCCACCTATACTTATATGTGGGGATGCTCTGGTGAATTTTAAATAATATATATATCCTATTTTGGATTAGCATTAATCAATTATTAAATATCATTAACATATTAACTATATTATTCTAATATATAGCCTTTAATATATGAATATTATAATTGGGCTTTTATATTGTGAGTGGCCCGTGATGGGTTGGGCCGATCACTAGCCTATTGAGAAGTCCCTGCTCTCATCTGATAATAAATAGACTGGCCTCCCATTAATCAGTCTAACCCTAGAGAATACTTATCAGATAGAGAGTAGTACCACTCTCACATAACTCAAAATTCCCTCTGTTCTTCTGTTGGAGATGGATACCGCGATAATGCCAGGTACAAGTCCTAATTCATCTTTTATATCCTGTTATTTAATATGCTGTAGTTTGTGAAAGAAATGGTTGGATCCCAAGAGGGGGGGTGAATTGGGTTTTATAAAAATTTTCACAAAACTTAATTGGAAGTTAAAATGATTTTCTGAAATTGGATAATGTTAAAGATAATAATTTAATTCAGAAAATCAAAATGTTTATCAAGATGAATAATTTTATAGTGCAAGGAATTAAGGAGCAAATATAAATCTACACAAATTAATTAATACTTGAGGTAGAAATCAAATATAAACGCAAAGCATTAATTAATTAACTTCAAATGTAAATAGAGTAGGGATAGAGAAAGCAAACTCGGAGATTTATACTGGTTCGGCTAATCCCAAGCCTACATCCAGTCCTCAAGAGACCACTTGAGTATTTCCACTATAATTGCAAGTTTAATCCGGGTACTTGCAAACCACTACAATATACTTTTCTCCCTCAAGGGTGTCTCTCCCCCTTACAACGTGTTTTCTCTCAAACACTAACTCAAGGAACCAATCCTTGAGAAACTAAATTTAAAGGCTTAAGGAAAATAATGGTAAATACTCTCAAAGTGTAGATAACGCAGAAATTAAGCTCAGAATATTTCTCTAGCAATTTAGAGAGAATGAAACTCAAGATAATATGAGAAATGAACAATTGAAGCTTGATGTAAATGGTGTTGTGAAGTCCCCTTTATATAGTGAAACCTTGCTGCTACAGTGACTGCTTTAGTCAAAATTGCTACAGTAAGCTTCATCATCATTTTTCAATCTTTCTACAACAACCAAAAAACTTTATCAATCTTTTTCAACAATCAATATTCTTTTTCAAATTTGCTACAGTAAAAAGTATTCTTTTTCAAAGTTTATTATAACAACCAATAAACTTTATCATACTTTTTCAACAATCAAATTCATTTTTCAAAAGTGCTACAGTAAAAGGTATTCTTTTTTCAAAGTTTATTACAACAACCAATAAACTTTATCATACTTTTTCAACAATCAAATTCATTTTTCAAAAGTGCTACAGTAAAAGATATTCTTTTTCAAAGTTGATTACAACAACCAATAAACTTTATCATACTTTTTCAACAATCAAATTTCTTTTTCAAAAGTGGTACAGGAAAAAGTATTCTTTTTCAAATTATATTACAACAATCAATAAACTTTATCATACTTTTTCAATAACCAATAAAGTTTATCATACTTCTTCAACAATCAAATTTCTTTTTCAAAAGTGCTACAGTAAAAATATTCTTTTTCAAATTATATTATAACAACCAATAAATTTTATCAAAAATCAATTTATACTACTATATTTAAATATATAAAGCATTAAATATATTTGGGCCAAGAAAGATTGAATCATGCATTTGGGCCAATAAGATTAAATCATTCATTTGGGTCAAGAAGATTAAATCATACTATTATTCCCACATATTTGTCATCATCAAAACTTATAGCATAATACATTAGGGCTAACAATCTCCCCCTTTTTGATGATGACAAATCACCAAAGAAAAATATGTTACAATGTAATAATCATTATACAATATACACATATTTTTCTTTCCATATTCTTCTCCCCCTATTTGACATCAACAAAAAGGTATAAGGAAGGCAATATATAAAGGCTAAAGCGTATTCCTTCTTTAAGCAAGAATATCATATGACGTCATGGGGTAAAATTTCATCAAAACTTATCATTGATATGCCAAAAATATATAATTAAGGAAAACATTGCATATCAGATAAAGTGAGCTTAAAGATATAGAGGATTTAAGTATAGATTAGGCTCCCCCTCAACCAATGCATATTAAACAAATGTAATCATATATGTATCTTGAGGATGAGTACCTGTAAAAATTTTGACAACCACTCCGATGCTTAAGTTAGTAATGTAAATCAAATATTAAAGGCAAAATTAACTGCTTACAGTCGCATGCATCAAACATTATCATAATGCAAGGAAATCATTGCCTTTCATTTGCCCACAAAAGCACTATATGTAAGTATGTGTAACTATGAAGATGTATTATCCTCTACACATTTCATTTTATTTAAAAAATTTTTTTTTTGACTTCTCATTTTCTATGAGTGCATGTGGAATCATGACATATTATTCATAGCCTTCGCTCATGATGCATGAATAGCATACACAACATATGTTCTTAGATACATGTAATCATAGCATGATGCAATCAATCATGTATATTATACTGAAAGCTCTCAAAAACAACACAACAAAGCAGAGAAATACGGTTCTATTTATCACCATTTTATTAATCCTTAAAATTTTTAATCAAAACAAATTAAATCAGCCGCAAATCCACCGAAAATTGACTTTCGTGGTTTTGCCATTAATGCGACGCGTTGTTGGTGTGCATGCGTACCCTAGAGTTCTGGCTTCCAGCTAGCAAAATCCGTAGGATGAGCATGTAGGGGTGCGGTGAAGAGATATCTTCGTTGGCTCTAAGTCACAATTTTCTCTCTATAAATACTGCCCCAGAGCTCTCAATTACCACACCACAAAGAGTATTCATCTCTGAGCCTACAACTTCCTGACATTCCTCTCTCTTCATACTCCTACAAAAATTTCTAAAAATTTCAAACCATGGCAGCAAGAAAGTTCATTGATCTCACAGTAGAGGCCAGGGAGGAAGAGCTCGACTTAAACTTGAGTCTAGGCAGGGACAAGGGTAAAAGGCCTTTGGAGGGATCTCAGGAGAATCGAAAGAAGAAGATGAAGATCGAAGAAGCTGAAGAGATTAGTACAGGCCATACGTCAGAAGATAAAATTGCTTGTCTGGAGCAGGAGGTGAAGAAACTCAAGAAGATGATAGAGGACCAGGAGAAGTTAGCTAAACGCAATAATGCGGCACTGACTTCAAGAATAGATAGGTTCTTCTATTGGTCTACCCAATGCTTCTGCAATCAACAACAAAGAAGTGTTGATTGTATGAATGGGATTTACACTACCCTCCGTGACATTGCTCAGTCTCTTGCTCCAAGGAATGGCCGAGGGGTGATGATACAATACGGGCCTCCTAATCCAAGACCACCTCGCCTGTAGATTGCTCATGCATGAGCAAACTTTCCCCTTTTTTTTTTTGCAATGTAATCCTTCAGTTTGTTTTTTAATGCAAGTGGTTTCTTTTATTGGACGATACAAAAAAAATAATAATAAAGATAAAAGAAATCAACCACACAAATTCAGCAGAGTATATATATATTGAAAAATATATATCCATTTTAAAGATGGAAAGAATTTTCTGACAAGGACATATATATCATCATTTCAAAGTAAAAGCGAGTTACATACTTATCAAGATAAAACATATTACAACCTGAGTATGTAGTACAATAATTGAGGTAATATGGATTAATAAAATATAATCAAATATAAACTATAATCCATAAACAATCGTTCATAAGCTATATCTTATACAAAGGATATGACATGTATAATGCTCAAACCATGATGAATGGTATAAAGACAATATCTTTATATACAATGATATGATCAAATATGTAAGATATTAGAGAACAATATATCATTGCAATGAAAGTATGTCAGTAAAAAAATTGCCAACATAGCCAATTATGATCAGGGAGTATCACTCAATTAAATAATAAAGTGGTAAAGAATAGAGATACTCATCAATTTTGGCAAATTCTTATTGCTTCTTGAAGTTCCTCCTCAAGATTTTGATATTCTTGTTTTGCTCATTGCTCTTCTTTTGATTCTATCTTCTTGCAATTTTAATGAAATTAATTGATTGATTATTTGCAAGATCCTCTTGAAAACAATCTCTTACAAGATCACTGTCAAGTATTGGTCGACAATTAGGAATGAGCTTAGAGGATAGATTTGAGGACTAACTCCTGCAAAACACTTTTGGTGGAGCACTTTGATGTTCAAATCAGTAATGTTCAAATAAATCTCGAGTACTAGGAGCAACATTATGTTCAAGATATGCCATATTAATAAAAGTGCTATGCTTTCATGAAATGCAATTTTACAAAATATTTGATTTCATTGAAAATATTTAAATAAGATTACAGCAAGGATAAATACTATAGGTAGGAGGAATCTTATTGTTGTGAAGACAAGAAAAATGTGTGTGTAATGGAAGCAAGTTTTCATGATGCGGTAAAAAGGATAGTTTGAGCAAAATTTGGAAGAAAGATTTTAGCTCAAAACAAAATTCGAATCTATAATCTGCATACCTAACAATTGTTTTCAGATATAGCATGCATGAGTATCAAGGATAGATGAAAGGCATGCTAGAAAACAAACATAAGCATTTGATACAGTAAACATATCAATCAAATTTCTTATAATACATTCCAGCTTATATGTTTACTTATCCATTGCCTCCTTTTGATGCAAGAGAGTGGAGTTTGAATGATGTAGCCATTGAAAAGTCATTTCCGCTCCTTGCTTCGAGGCAAATCTGTAAATTAATCCTTTGTCTTTGGTACCCAAATTTCTTTGGGTCCGCCTGGGTCATGAGTTCCTTTTTGAACCCATTTCATTTTAACTCCATGAACAAGATTTTTCTTATAAAAGCATGAGTAAGATTTGTGTCCTTTTAGTCCACAATAAAAACAAGTGCAAGTTGGACTATTTGACATCTTTACAGAAACAAAGAAGTTTTTAGAATGCTTTTGGTTTGATTTCCTTTTAGAAACAAGACCAACTTTGTTAAACCTTCTTCTTTGTTTCAAAACTGAGGTATTTAAAATTTCTCTACCTTGAGAAAATTTTACAAGTGTGTTTTTAAGATTATTATTTTCCTTTTTCAAGGAATCACACTTGGTACAAAAGCAATTTTTGTTGGTAGAGATATTTGCTTTTAAAATCAAATTCTCTTCTTGCAAAGTTTTGTTTTGATTTTCAAAAACAAAATTCTCTTCCTTGGAAATAGAAAATTCGTTTTTCAATGTTTCCAACTCATTTTCAAGAGAAGAGTTTTTCTGTTTTGAAACATTTAGTTTCTTTGCAAGTATTAGAGATTCTTTATGTAAATCATCAAAGGCATCTTGTAATTCTTCAAAAGAGTAGTCAAATGAATTTACCTCATCTTTATTTCTGGCCACAAGACAAGTGTTGGCTTCTTCATTTGTATTCTCCTCATCAGAATTACTATTTCCCCAAATGGAAGATAGGTAAGCTTTCTTTGATGATTCAACTTTTGGTTGTGGTTTCCCTTTTTCTCCTTTTTCTTTTTCTTCTATCTCCTTGGTGATTTGAGATTTTTCTGTAAGTTCAACACCAAGAGCTTGCAATTGATTAAGCACAAGTTGTATCTCATTAATGGTTTTACAATTGTTCATTTGAGCAATTTCAAGTTCATTAATGAAACTTCTATACCTTAATTCCTCAGCAATAAGATCTTCCTCATGTGCAACTTCAAGAATTTCCCACATTTCTTTTGCAGTTGCACAGTTGGAGATTTTGAAAAATTCATCTTGACTCAATGCACAAGAAATAATCAATTTTGCCTTAGCATTGAGTTGCATTAAACTTCTTTCAGTATCATTCCATTTACTCTTGGGTTTTGGAATGCATTTTCCTTGTTCTTCCTTGACAGGCATATAAAAACCATTTTCTATAACTTCCCAGAGTTTATGGTCTACTGAAATTAAAAACATTTTCATTTCATACTTCCAATATTGAAAATGATTAGCATCAAAAACTGGAGGTTCTGTGAAAGAATAATTTTCAGACATAAACCAATCACTAAATCCAACCATGTTTACTCTTAGACGGTTAAGTCTCAAATCAAGAGCCCAAGCTTTGATACCAATTGAAAGAAATGGTTGGATCCCAAGAGGGGGGGTGAATTGGGTTTTATAAAAATTTTCACAAAACTTAATTGGAAGTTAAAATGATTTTCTGAAATTGGATAATGTTAAAGATAATAATTTAATTCAGAAAATCAAAATGTTTATCAAGATGAATAATTTTATAGTGCAAGGAATTAAGGAGCAAATATAAATCTACACAAATTAATTAATACTTGAGGTAGAAATCAAATATAAACGCAAAGCATTAATTAATTAACTTCAAATGTAAATAGAGTAGGGATAGAGAAAGCAAACTCGGAGATTTATACTGGTTCGGCTAATCCCAAGCCTACATCCAGTCCTCAAGAGACCACTTGAGTATTTCCACTATAATTGCAAGTTTAATCCGGGTACTTGCAAACCACTACAATATACTTTTCTCCCTCAAGGGTGTCTCTCCCCCTTACAACGTGTTTTCTCTCAAACACTAACTCAAGGAACCAATCCTTGAGAAACTAAATTTAAAGGCTTAAGGAAAATAATGGTAAACACTCTCAAAGTGTAGATAACGCAGAAATTAAGCTCAGAATATTTCTCTAGCAATTTAGAGAGAATGAAACTCAAGATAATATGAGAAATGAACAATTGAAGCTTGATGTAAATGGTGTTGTGAAGTCCCCTTTATATAGTGAAACCTTGCTGCTACAGTGACTGCTTTAGTCAAAATTGCTACAGTAAGCTTCATCATCATTTTTCAATCTTTCTACAACAACCAAAAAACTTTATCAATCTTTTTCAACAATCAATATTCTTTTTCAAATTTGCTACAGTAAAAAGTATTCTTTTTCAAAGTTTATTACAACAACCAATAAACTTTATCATACTTTTTCAACAATCAAATTCATTTTTCAAAAGTGCTACAGTAAAAGGTATTCTTTTTTCAAAGTTTATTACAACAACCAATAAACTTTATCATACTTTTTCAACAATCAAATTCATTTTTCAAAAGTGCTACAGTAAAAGATATTCTTTTTCAAAGTTGATTACAACAACCAATAAACTTTATCATACTTTTTCAACAATCAAATTTCTTTTTCAAAAGTGGTACAGGAAAAAGTATTCTTTTTCAAATTATATTACAACAATCAATAAACTTTATCATACTTTTTCAATAACCAATAAAGTTTATCATACTTCTTCAACAATCAAATTTCTTTTTCAAAAGTGCTACAGTAAAAATATTCTTTTTCAAATTATATTATAACAACCAATAAATTTTATCAAAAATCAATTTATACTACTATATTTAAATATATAAAGCATTAAATATATTTGGGCCAAGAAAGATTGAATCATGCATTTGGGCCAATAAGATTAAATCATTCATTTGGGTCAAGAAGATTAAATCATACTATTATTCCCACATATTTGTCATCATCAAAACTTATAGCATAATACATTAGGGCTAACAGTTTGTATCTACACCGATCTAGGATCAGAAATTAATCCTCTTATTCCTTCAGTGGTATCAGAGCCTGGTTCGTAGGTACATACTATTGCTATTAATTAGTTATTTTTTCTGATTTTCGCAATTCCCTAAATCCTAATTTTAAAACAAATTTCGTTTGCCCTAATTTAGTAGGTTAATCTTGAAATTGTTTTAGGGCTTTGATTCAAAACATTTATGCAAATCACATAAGTGGAAATCAGACAGTATGAACAACGTTTTAGGGAGTTTAAACAATTTTTTTGTTTTCGTTTTCCTTCAATATTTCGATTTTTATTTCTCCCAAAATCAACCAATGTTTTTCGAAATTGATTTGGGGTTTCTAATATATGCTATTGTTCGAATAACATACTCTGAAACGAGGGGTTTTCATCGAGGCCTTTGGGAGATCTAAGTTTTTTTAAAAACCGTTTTTTTTCCCAATTTTCGAAAATGGCTTCTCCAAAACCACTCTCTATTTTTCAAAATTGATTGAGGGCTTCACTTTTTCATGGGATTTCGAACAAAAACCCTAAAGAAACATTATTTTTCATGGCCATTTGAGTGAGAACGAACCAGGGGAGCCGGGTGAAGAAGAAGACCACCCATGGCGAATTCATGTGAAAAATTAAATAATTAAATAATAGTATTTTTGGTAATTTTTTGAAAATTTTTTGGGACCCCTAAGTATTTTATTTCATTTAATCTGAGACTATTCTGCTATTTTAATTGTCGTACTCTCAGATTTTTGGATTGAAATTTTTTGTGGTAGTTCCTCACTCTATTATCAACATCCAGGTATGTTGTACTCTCCCCAGTAAGATATCCTAGTGATGGAATTAATTTCAGTCCATATGTAAATTATTCTTTTTTTATTTATTTTTATTTTTCAGTTATTTATTTATTTACCTTTTTCCCTCATTAATCATTATTTATTCTATCGAATATAATTGCCTTTTGTTTTGTATGATTGTGAACCCACCTATCGTGGGCACGGTTATGCAAAATCTACGATTTAAATGATTAAAATTTTATTTATTTTATCCTTTTTTTAATCATTATTATTAGTCTAATTTATTGCATTAATAATAATTATATCATATAAGTATATTGTTATTAATGTAATTTCTTATACAATACCATGTTAATCAATACCTCTATCAATTATTTTGAATACCCTATCGGCATTCAAAATTTGTTTGATGATATGAGGTCTAAAGTATTGTATTATTATATTTCTTGTTTATTTTGGTTCGGGACCCTTAGGCGGGATCAGGTAGATAAGAAATTCTCTTTAACATGCTTAATAAGCTGTGCATATAGAAACATTTAATTCTCTTATAGCATAATGACATTATGCATATTAAATGTTTTCTTTTATTGTTTTAATGCCAGCTTCCTTGCCTATGCAATTAACTTCTGTCAAAACACTAAATGGGACCAATTTTGAGGACTGGAAAGAATCTCTGGATCTTTATTTGGCCATCACTAATATGGACTTGACTTTGAGAAAAGAAGAGCCTCCAGCTCTTACTGTTGAGTCCACTATTGCTGAAAGGGCTTCTCGTGAAAAATAGGAGCACTCCAACAGGGTGTGTCTCATGGTGATGAAATACACCATGGAGAAGTCTATTAGACAGAGTATTCCAGAGAGCAAGAGTGCTAAGGATTTTCTGAAGTCCGTTGGTGAGAAATTCACCGCTTTTGATAAAGCTCAGAAGGGCCAGTATCTCTCTCTGATTGAGAAGACTAAATATGATGGTGTTAGTGGAGTTCGTGAGCACATTATGAAATTAGTCCACTATTTTAATAAATTGAAGTCTCTCAAGGTTGATCTTGGTGAGAGCTATCTAATATGGCAAATACTGGAGTCACTCCCTTCTCAGTTTGATGTTCTGAAGACCTCCTATAATACTCAGAAAAATGAATGGACGATTGATGAAATGATTGCCATTGTCTCTCAAGAAGATGATTCCATAAAGAAAGGGAAAACACACAATGTTCAGTTTGCTGCTTCTTCTTCTGGTGCTAAGTCTGAGAAAAAGAAAGGTCACAAAGGAAAGTTTCAACGTGACAAGAAGAAAGGGGGAAAAGTTTCTCAACACTTGAAGAATTTTTTCAAAGGAAACTGCAAGTATTGCAAGAAGTATGGCCACAAGGTAGATTGAAAGTAATGGTTGGAACCCAAGAGGGGGGGTGAATTGGGTTTTATAAATTTTTCACAAGAATTAATTGGAAGTTAAAATGATTTTCTGTAAAAGTACAATGCTTAGGATAATAAATACAATACAGAAAATCAATGTGCTGTTAAGATAAATAATTATAAAGATCAAGGAATTAAAGAATAGATATCAATATGCACAAATTAAAGAGTAAGGGATAGAGAAAGCAAACTCGGAGATTTATACTGGTTCGGCTAATCCAAGCCTACATCCAGTCCTCAAGAGACCACTTGAGTATTTCCACTATAATTGCAAGTTTAATCCGGGTACTTGCAAACCACTACAACCACGCAAATTCGATCCGGGTATTTGCGAAACCACAATAAAGAATTTATGAATCCGGGCTCCTCCTCAACCCAAAGCAAGTTCTTCCAACACCGGTACTTGCGAACCTCAACTCAGAATAATATATGTATTGATCAAAATCAACAATACAAAGAAACTCTCTCTAAAGAGTAGATGAAAACAAATGAAGCTCTAATAACTCTAATGATAGAGAATATGCAAGATTTGGCTCAAGAATGCTTTCCTTTCTCTCAAAGATGATAGAAGAAGTTAATATCACATTGTAGGACTTTGTTCTTGCTCAAAATCGTGTATATAAGGTCATATATATAAGATTTTACAAAACTAGCCGTTATATAGCCGTTATATAGCCGTTATAGTGCAGTCCAGATTTTGAGCTTTATTTAAAAATTCATAAATCCCTCATTTGAACTCCGTTTTAAACAAATAATATACCGTTGGAAAGCTCTTGGAGTCTAGTTTCAAATGAGCCAAGTTTTACTCAAAAATTATTTTTATTTTAAAAGATATAATCAAAATACTGACTATAGGTCAGAACAAAATAATTTTTTATTACAGTAAAATCAACTTTCAGTTTTTCAAACTATATTTTGAATAGTCATATATTTCTCATTTGGACTCCGTTTTCAATAAATAATATACCTTTGGAAAGATCTTTGAGTCTACTATCAAATGAGATTAAGATACTTGAAAAAATGATTTTTCGTTTATGAGATATGATATAAAGAGTGACCAAAGGTCAAAAACTAACTTTTGTAAAATTTCATATCTCACTATCTTTTTGTTCAAAATAATTGAGCCAATGTATGCAAATCTAAATCATTGAGTTGCACAAGTATACTAGCCTATATAAAATATACCTAATGTAAACACATAGGCTATCTTGATGCATCCAAGCTTCCAAGACTTCAAATCTTCTAATTCTTCATTTCTTGGAGCTTCATCCTTGCATGTTGTTTTCCTTGAGTGAAGCATGATATTGCTTTTCCTTGTTCTTCAATACAATGCTCACTCTTCTTGTTTTGAACCAACCTATAAAATATATCTTACTTGCAAACTCAATGGTTAGTTTAATAGCATGATTCAATATATGCAACATACATATTAAATAACATAATCATGCTTAAGTACTTGTAGCATATATATGATAATTAATCTTTATATATATCAATGTTACTATTCAAATACATTTGTCATCATCAAAACTTATGGCATATAGCCTTAGAGTCAACATAGATGACTGTTATACTCTCAAGAGGAAACTTGAGAAGCAAGGTACACTCCTAACTTTGGCTTGTTATGAATCAAATATGATTGATGTTGCTCCCAATACTTGGTGGTTTGACTCAGGTGCAACCATTCATGTTGTGAATTCTTTACAGGGGTTCACAAGCCTGAGGAAGCCAAGTGATGCTGAATCCAATATCATTGTGGGAGATGGAGCTAGAGTATCCATGGAAGAAATAGGAGTTGTTATATTGATTTTACCTTCTGGACATACTTTATTGTTAAAAGACGCTGTTTATGTACCTTCTATGAGAAGGAATTTGATTTCAATTTCAGCTTTGGATAAATATGGCTACACTTTTGAATTCAGTAATGGAAAAGTTGTTATTCGTTTTAATTCTGTTACTGTCGGTTCAGGAGTATTATGTGATGGGCTTTACATGTTGAATTTGAATGATATGTCTGTTAACTCTGTTGTTGGAAACAAGCGTAATAGGACTGATGAAAGTTCTTCTATGCTGTGGCATAGAAGCTTGCGGCACATTTCTAGGCCCCGGATTGAAAGACTAATTAAGGAAGGTATTCTTCATGATCTCAATTTCTCTGATTTTGACACTTGCATCGATTGCATTAAAGGCAAGCTCACTGCCAAAACTAGGAAGAAAGGAGCAAATAGGTGTGATGATGTGTTGCAGTTGATTCACACGGACATATGTGGACCTATTACACCCACAGCTATAGGTGGATATAGGTATTTCATTACCTTCATAGATGACTTCTCGAGATTTGGTTGGATAGATCTCCTCCAAGAAAAATCCAGTTCCTTGGATGCCTTCAGATCCTTCAAGGCTGCTATTGAATTAAAGACTGGAAAGAAGATTAAATGTGTGAGGTCCGACAGAGGAGGTGAGTATTATGGCAGATACAATGAGACTGGGAGAAATCCAAGACCCTTCGCCAAATTTCTCGATGAATGTGGGCTTGAAGCTCAATACACTATGCCTGGTACTCCTGAGCAAAATGGAGTTGCAGAGAGACGTAATCGGACACTCATGGATATGGTAAGATGCATGATGAGTCATACATCGTTACCAGTTTTTCTTTGGGGAGATACCTTAAAGATAGCTGTGTACATTCTTAATCAGGTACCTAGTAAATCTGTACCGAAAACTCCCTATGAACTGATGAGTGGAAGGAAGCCGAGTTTGAAACACTTTCATGTGTGGGGTTGTAAAGCAGAGGTTAGACCATATAATCCTCAATTGAAGAAGCTTGATCTTAAAACTGTTAGTGGTTTCTTCATCGGCTACTGCTTGGGCTCTAGAGGTTGCAGATTCTATTGCCCTTCTCATTCTACGCGAGTCATTGAGTCTGACAGAGCGATATTCTTTGAGGATGATTTGGATAGTGGGAGTCATACACCACGACCAATCACTCTCAAGGAAGATCGGACCACAGCTCCTACGTCGCCTGTTTTACTTCCCATGAATATTGTGGTTCCAGTCGCTCATGATGATGATCAGACACTTCAAGGAGGACATGATGTAGTGGCACCACCTGTTATTGAACAGGAAACTGATGATACTGTTGAAACAGGTGTAATGGCACCACAAGATGTAGTGGCACCGCCAAATGACATTGCTGAAGCACCTTTATTGAGAAGATCTCAGAGAGTACGCAAGCCTTCTATACCAATTGATTATGTGGTGTATCTTCAGGAGCATGAGTTTGATCTCCATAATGATGACGATCCTATCACTTTTCAGGAGGCTATCTCTAGCTCTCATGCTTCTGATTGGCTGAATGCCATGCATGATGAATTAGCTTCTATGTCTCATAATGGTGTTTGGGATCTTGTAGAATTGACAGATGGTTGCAAACCGATTGGGTGCAAATGGGTCTTTAAGACCAAGCGTAGTCCAGATGAAAAAGTTGAGAGGTATAAAGCTAGACTAGTAGCGAAAGGCTATAGTCAAAAGAAAGGCATCGATTATAAGGAGACATTCTCACCAGTTTCTACGAAAGATGCATTTCGTGTTGTTATGGCTTTAGTAGCTCACTTTGATTTAGAACTTCACCAGATGGACGTAAAGACAGCCTTTCTGAATGAAGATCTAGCCGAGGATGTCTACATGGTTCAGGCTGATGGTTTCATTGAACCAGGTAAAGAGCATTTGGTTTGTAAACTTAAAATGTCCATTTATGGACTAAAGCAGGCATCCAGGCAGTGGTATTTGAAATTTGATCGTGTTGTCACTTCTTTTGGCTTCAAGGAGAATGCTTCAGATCAGTGCATTTATTTGAAGACTAGTGGGAGCAATTTTATATTTCTTGTTTTATATGTCGACGATATTCTGCTTGCAAGCAGTTGTGTTAACCTTTTGACTAAGACAAAATTGATGTTAAATAGCCACTTTGATATGAAGGACCTTGGTGATGCTTCAGTTGTTCTAGGCATACAGATTTACCGTGATAGGTCACGTGGCATTCTTGGATTGTCTCAGAGAGGATATATTGAAAAGATTCTCAAGCAGTTTAACATGCATTCTTGCTCCCCATGTGCTGCACCTGTTCAGAAAGGTGACAAATTATCTAAATCTCTATGTCCTCAAAATGATTCAGAGATATCTGAAATGAGAAAGGTCTCATATGCTTCCGCTGTTGGCAGTTTAATGTATGCTCAAGTTTGTACTCGTCCCGATATCGCTTGTGCTGTTAATGCTTTAGGGAGATACTTGAACAACCCAGGTTTGGGTCATTGGAAAGCCGTGAAGAAGATCATGAGATATTTGCAGGGAACCAAGGATTACATGCTGACCTATAAAAAGTCTGATCAACTTCAGGTCATTGGTTATTCTGATTCTGATTTTGCAGGTTGCCCTACCGACCGAAAGTCTACTTTTGGCTCTATTTTTATGATGGCAGAAGGAGCTATCTCTTGGAAGAGTGTTAAACAGACTCTTACAGCTACTTCTACCATGGAGGCAGAGTATGTCGCTTGCTATGAGGCTACTTCTCAAGCCATGTGGCTAAAAAACTTAATCTTTGGTTTTCACATTGTTGAAAGTATTTCTAAACCACTTGTGATATACTGCGACAACACTGCTGCTGTTCATTTCTCTCAAAACAACAGAAGCTCTTCTCGATCAAAGCACTTTGATATCAAATATCTGTTTGTTAGAGAGAAAATTCTGGAGTTTTAGACTCGTATTGAACATCTTGCTACAGAGAACATGTTAGCGGATCCACTAACTAAAGGCTTAACTGTTAAAGCTTTTCAGAATCATGTAACCTATATGGGATTAGTTAAGTCTTTTGATGTTTTGGGTTGTGGGAGTCTGAAATTTTACATTTACTTGATTGTTATTCTTATGAGATATGTATGAGATGATGTCACTTTTGTTATCATATCTCTTGTAGCATTTTCAGATGCTTGGACTATTCTTGGATTGCATATTTCTTTTAATTAATTATGCTTATCCATATTCATTATTCTTTATATGAAATATGGGCTTTTACTTTGTATGATCTACTTCCCTATCGGATACTATTTCTGCATCGTTAAAGCTTATGTTTCTTGACATGTGCTATAAATATAGTTGATATTTTAGCCTCAATGATTGTTGCATTTTAATAATTGACTATTGCTATCCAAGTGGGAGAATTGTTGAATTTTAAATAATATATATGTATATATATATATATATCCTATTTTGGATTAGCATTAATCAATTATTAAATATCATTAACATATTAACTATATTATTCTAATATATAGCCTTTAATATATGAATATTATAATTGGGCTTTTATATTGTGAGTGGCCCGTGATGGGTTGGGCCGATCACATAGCCTGTTAAGAAGTTCCTGCTCTCATTTGATAATAAATAGACTGGCCTCCCATTAATCAGTCTAACCCTAGAGAATACTTATCAGATAGAGAGTAGTACCACTCTCACATAACTCAAAATTCCCTCTGTTCTTCTGTTGGAGATGGATACCGCGATAATACCAGGTACACTTCCTAATTCATCTTTTATATCCTGTTATTTAATATGTTGTAGTTTGTATCTACACCGATCTAGGATCAGAAATTAATCCTCTTATTCCTTCATGCTCCTGTTGGTTTGTGAGATCCCTACTCTCATAGAGACCCATTTCCTCTTGTTTTTCACTTTCTTTTACTTATACCCCTCCTTTTGCCACTCCATGATCAACCTCTCCATTGTCTACTCTAGGATTCAGGGCAACCTAATGCTCTTCTTTTCTAAGTCCTTGCAGACCCTACATATGAGGTGGTGGAACGTTTCAATACACTTAGACTTCTAGTTTTGTCCTATAAGTGTGCCATGCTAAGTTATCTACTTATATTTTTTTTCTACACAAGTAAAAACAAATATGTTAATTAAAATGCAAGTCACAAAGAGAGTAAAAAAAAAAATAGAAACCATATTCTTTTATCGTCCAAACTTTAGGTCCTTTAGCTCATCGAACATAATACTCTAGTTGAAGGGAGGTATTTCAAACCTTGCCTCTATAGTGGGGATGAATTTCAACACTGTATGCACCATAGGGCTAAACATATATAATATTTAAAATATATGTTAGTCTACACAAAAAAAAAATCAAAAACTGTTGTAGATAGGCCTCGATATGGAGAAAATAAATGTGCAAGAAAAATAAATAGAAAAGAGTAGGACACATGAATTTAACGTGGTTCGGTAATATGCCTACGTCCACGATCAGAGAGCAGCAAGAAATTTTTACTATGATAAAATGAATACAATGACTTTCCTTACTCACACAAAGGTCCCATAGTTAACCCAAACTATATCTCTCTCTAAGAGCCTAAGCTTGACTTTAATAACCCAAAGCTCACAAAGATCACACCTTTGCTCACATCCACTCTTAGTTTTGTCACACACATTGTGTAAAAGGGGGGAAGCCCTATTTATAGAGTTTGTGAATGAAGACAAAACTAATTTTGCTTTCTCTTCCTCTTTGTCTTTTTGAAATAAGTCAAGACTAAATTTGCTTCCTCTTCCTAGAAGTCAAAATAAATTTTGCTTCTTCCTTTGAGGTGTCCAAATCTGACTTTGATTCTTCTTCAATTTTTAGTTACATATTTGTATGGTTGCAAATGAAGCCACTTTGAGAGATTTTCTACCACTCATTTTATATGGTACAAAATGAGACCACCTTGAGAGCTTTTCAACCACTAATTTTATATGGTTTTAGACTAAGCCATGTGGCATCAAAACAATATGCCACATTTCATATTTTTACACCATGTAATCTAAGCCATTATTTCATATAAACCAATTTTTTTAAGAATTAGCACTTACGATTTCTTGTTGGGGTATATCCACTTTTGATTGTTTGTAGGATCCACCATGGGGAATGTGAGGTGTGTGTTGCTTGGGGTCGAGCTTGAGGGGCCCTCTAACGTGGAGCGTTGGGGGGTAGGGATAGGGGATTATACTGCAATGGTGAGAGCACTGTGATGATGATGACTCGGGGTGAATTGTAGGATGGAGGGCTAGGGGAGATGCAGCAACAATGGAATCAGCACACAAGTCCCCTGGTTGAGTCTTTGGCATCTTTGTATTTGGCGCTAAGGGCATATGTGCACCTCCTACCCTAAGAACTGCAAATTGCGATTGCATTAACTACAAGTAGTGGGAGGATAAGGGGGGCAACGGGTAAGCCTAACCCATTGGGGGGTGAATAAGCAATTTCACTTGCAGTCGGCTATTGGATGATGGACCTCAACCTCCATTAAAGTTGTTGCAACTTCTATGTGAAAATCTACCACTAGACATTGAATGGTAGAATCTAAACCTAAAATTAAAATGTTAATTCCTAAAAATGGCATAAGTTTAATTTCCTAAATAATAAATTTTTGTCTAAATTTAATGCATTAATACATAGATTTATGTAGTTTGTTCTAATATGCACAATTGGACCCTTAAATTCTTAGGTTTAATTCCCAAAATCATAAATTATTTTCCTAAAAGTGTGAAATTCTTGAAAAGATAAGTATTATATAATTATAAAAGAAAAGTAAAAGTTACTGATATATGGCTTAGTGTCTCTAAAAGGAAAAATTGGTCTGGGGAATAAAAAAAGAAATTGACAATAGTAACATATTAATAAAATATTTTATTAGAGAAACTACGGTTTTTGTTGGGTTAACACTTATTTTA
Source organism: Biancaea sappan (assembly GCA_037074585.1). Classification (NCBI taxonomy): domain Eukaryota; kingdom Viridiplantae; phylum Streptophyta; class Magnoliopsida; order Fabales; family Fabaceae; genus Biancaea; species Biancaea sappan. The sequence continues at coordinate 25,858,152 of CM073501.1, read as the reverse complement.
TGGATGATTATTTCGAAATTTAATCAATTAATAATAAATAAATATTTTATATAAATTTCAAAAAACAATAAAATTTGTATTCTTTAAAGATGTGATTATAAAGTAGGAAAAAAAATGCACTTTACCTCTATGAAGTGTGCTCTATGTGCAGAAAACTCCTGTAAAGTTTAAAACTAAGTAAAAGATCATTATGAACTTTCTTATTGTGCTAAAAACCACTTATCGATAAGTTGACTATTAGTCAACTGATAACGATTAATACCGACATGGACACTAAAGTACCACATCAATAGATGATTCATGTGCCTCATCAGTCCTCTTCCACTCAATTGTTATATCAAATAGAATTGCAACATGTGTTATATATTTAGCTTTGAAGAAAAATCGAAGTAACGCATGCACAATAGGATTCGAACTTGAGCTTAGATAAAAATAGAAAAATTTCTCCACCATCTAGCCATTAATACACATTCAACATATATTTGTGAAATTTAATATATATACAAACATCTATCATTGTATTCAAAATTTAAAACAATATATACCAATTATTGTATCTTATAAAAAAATAACAAATCTTATAATAAAAAAAATGCCATTATTTTACATAACTCATTTTAAATTATATAAAAATTAAAAATTTTTTAATAACAAATATATAAATTTTATTTTTATTAAGTAAAATAATTATAAAAATATATTATACATATTAAAATTATTTTTTAATATAAGATTTGATATTATAATTTTTAATAATAATTAAATTTTTTAATATCAAATCTTATATTAAAATTTTATATTATAATGTCAAATCATTTTAAATTATATTAAAAATTAATTATTATTAAAAAATATAATTTTCAAATCTTATACGAAAAAATAATTTTAATATGTATAGTATATTTTTATAATTATTTTTGAATATAAATTTTATTTTTATTAAGTATAAATAATAATTAAATTTATATTATGAAATGTTTTATTAAAATTTTTTTAAATTTTTATATAATTTAAAATGAGTTATATAAAATAATAGCATATTTTCTTATTATAAGATTTGTTTTTTTATAAGATATAATAATTTGTGTATATGGTTTTGAATTTTGAATATAATAATAGAAGTTTCTATATATATTAAACTAGTATTGTTACCCGTGCGATGCACGGTAAATTACAACTCTAAAAACTTTCATAACTTATAAAATAATAATAATAAAAATTGATTTATATGAAACTTATGAGTCATGACATATACTTTTTAAACATAAATATTCTGAATTGATTTATCAGTTCCGTAATCAAATATATTTTACCTACTTAAACTTTGATTTGAATTGATTTATTTATTTATTAAAATAAATTTAAACAAATAAAATAGGTAAATTTTTTAGTTTGTGGATTATTTGTTATTTGTTATAAATTATTTGTTACACAGATTGGTGATTGATTGAATATTGATTTCATCTTTACTTTTCATGCGTCTTTTTTTATTTCAATCTAATACAAAGAAGAAAAACACTGAAGGTTGCTGCTATATTTGGATTGAATCTTCAGATCTCAAATTTCGTCTTTCAAGAATTTGATTTTTATCTCTTTCTTCAGTCAATGTATTATAATTTAAAGATTCATATCTCAATCTTTGATTTCTATTTTAGAAAGAAATCAAAATAAAGAAATAAAATAAATTTTTTTTATTCACATATCAATTCCACAATCAAGTTTATTTTACCTACTAAAAAAGCTTTAAAATACTATAGTGGTCAAATAATAAAGGTAATCATTTTTCAATTTTAATTCAAATCATTTAAATCAATTAAAGTCAAATAATTAATATTATGTAATGTCATTAACTTACCAAATTTATCAAATTTATTAATTTACCTAATTTATTTATTCATTCAAATCAAATAAAATAATGAAATCAATTTCACTAATTAATAATTATGATAATATATTCTGATAAAAATATATTCTGCTATTCACTTTAACAATAACCCACATAATATATTAAATACATTGGGACCTACATAATATGATAATAATATTATAATTTATAAATTTTTAAAACTTATGAGACTTATGAATTATGACATATAATTTTTAAACATAAATATTCTGATATAAATTTTGATTATTTATAAAAATATAAATTATAATTTATGATAATAAACGACTATATTATATTATGATGTAAAATATGTTATCAAATTGAATAAAATAATGAGACATATAATCAATAAAAAGTTTTTAATATAAATTTTTTTGAAAAAAATAATTAAATTAAAAAGGTTCTTAGGTAATTAACTGTAAAGAAATTTTATATGTTTGATCAAGAATTGATGCTAATATGCCTTGATCATCGTATATATATATTTAAATAATTTATTATCTATATATTTCAATTCAAATAAATTCAAATCAAATAATAAAGGTAATTATTTTTTAATTTCAATTCAAATCAAATAATTCATTTAATGTGATGTCATTAATTATCTTATAGCAATCAAATAATAAAGGTAATTGTTTTTTAATTTCAATTCAAATCATTTCAACAAATTCAAATCAAATAATTAATATTATGTGATGTTATTAATTTACCAAATTTATTAATTTACCTAAAGAAAGAAATGATGACACATGTAATAGTTTCTAATTTAAGGTTTTCCACTACCTCACAGTTTAGACAATGCAATTATAAAACATAATTTCAAGGATACTGTGTGTAATAGTGTAGCACGAAGTTCAAGTTTATATGAGATTAATTATACAAGAAGAATCTACTCCGAAAGTCAGATAGAAAAAAAATTAAGATCTAATGAATATGAAAGTTTACATACCTCAAAAAATTTAAAGGGACTGCCTCGATGATAGACATCATTATTCTTATTATTGCTAACCGAAAAGCACCTGCATTTGAGATATATAGAAAAATATGTTTGGATTTTGGAATAAGAATTATTACGATTTGGAAAAAGATAGATGTGAGTTTATGAGAATATTGAAGCCCATGCAAATGTGGAAAAAAAAGTTCATGGAGTAATGGTACATGTTAAAAATATAAATTTTATTGAACGTGTAAGAGACGTGATAATATACTTACAACGCAAATCAAAAAAACTTACCAATGTAAGAATTATAGAAAAGTTAATGCCTTTGAGTTTCTTCTTGCAGAAAAATTTACACCTCGTAGAGGAAACAAATTGTTGCAGTAATAGGTATGAAGATTGAGCGGATAGTCTACCAAGGTTATAGAGGAATGCAACGCTAGGGAAATAGTGCTAGTTCATTGGACCATGATCTTTTTCTTCGATTCAGAAAAATGATGTTAGGAAAATAATGCCAGTCCATTGTATCATGATCTTCTTCTTTGAGAGAGAGAGATATATATATATAGGTAATTTCTGTGATCAATATGGCATCGAAAAAATTCGAGCCCCCTCTACTCAACATAAAAGAAATAGGAAGAGTCACAGGTACCAGACAGTCAGGAAGACTTATCGTCGCTTAAACCCTGACAAACCTGTTAGATCATTCCAAACAAAGAAACCTGTTAGATCATTCCAAACAAAGAAACCTGTTCAACAGTCTAGTAAACCTAGACACCATAGTTCCAAACATACCGATCGTAGATCTGTAGTTTGTTTTAAATGCGGGAGGTATGGTCATATTTCAAAACATTGCAGGCTCAAAAAACGCATTAATGCTTTAGAAATAGATGATAAGTACAAACAAAGTCTTATGAGCATTCTGTTAGAAGATCAAAACTCTGAGTCAGAATCTGATTCAGATCAGTCTAGTGTTCAAAATGAATTATGTCAGTTAAATCAACTGAGTAATTCATCTTCTAGTTCAACATCTGATGACGAAAGTCATTCAGATATAGGTATTTGCACCTGTAAGGAATGTTCAAAACAGTCAAGTAGTTGTTCAAAGCTAATTAATGTTATTAATAAAGATAAAGTTCAAACTTTATTAGAAATCTTAGACAAGATTACTGATGAAGATATTAGAAAAGAATATCTGCTCAAAATAAAGGAACTAATGGATTTGGACGAACCCAAACCAAAACCCTTAGTTAAACCTTATAATGTTCAAGAAATAATTAATAGGTTTCAAAACACTTCCACTCTGGAACGAGTTTCTGTTAAAGAACTCCAGGAAGAAATTAAAATTATTAAAGAAGAAATTCAATTACTCAAACAGAAGGATAATGACTTATCCTTAGACATTTTAAGTTTAATGGCTAATAAAGAAACTAGGAATTTCAACAGTTCCACTGATCAAAATGAGTTAGGAGAAACTAGCTCTGAACCAAAAGAAAATTATTTAAATTTAATTTCCCAAATATCTGTTCAAAGATGGTATAGTGAAATTAACTTTACCATAGGAAGTTTCAACACAAAATTAGTAGCTCTGATAGACTCAGGCGCTGATTTTAATTGTCTTCAAGAAGGTTTAATTCCCACTCAATACTATGAAAAAACCACTGAAAGTCTCAGCGGTGCAGGAGGTAATAGACTTCCAGTTAGGTACAAGTTGTCTAATGCCAAGATATGTAATCAAGGCATTAAGTTCAACACAACTTTTATTCTTGTTAGGAATTTAAATCATTCAATGATTTTAGGAACACCTTTTCTGACCCTTATTTATCCTTTTAAGGTTTCAGAATTAGGGATCTCTACTTACGTTTATGACAAAGAACTTTGCTTTAAAGTTTTAAATCCAGAATTATTAACCTAGGTTTAGTCAACAGAACGACGATCCCCAACGGCCAGTGCGAAAGATGGTATCAGAGCCAGTTTCTCCTAACTCATTTTGATCAGTGGAACTGTTGAAATTCCTAGTTTCTTTATTAGCCATTAAACTTAAAATGTCTAAGGATAAGTCATTATCCTTCTGTTTGAGTAATTGAATTTCTTCTTTAATAATTTTAATTTCTTCCTGGAGTTCTTTAACAGAAACTCGTTCCAGAGTGGAAGTGTTTTGAAACCTATTAATTATTTCTTGAACATTATAAGGTTTAACTAAGGGTTTTGGTTTGGGTTCGTCCAAATCCATTAGTTCCTTTATTTTGAGCAGATATTCTTTTCTAATATCTTCATCAGTAATCTTGTCTAAGATTTCTAATAAAGTTTGAACTTTATCTTTATTAATAACATTAATTAGCTTTGAACAACTACTTGACTGTTTTGAACATTCCTTACAGGTGCAAATACCTATATCTGAATGACTTTCGTCATCAGATGTTGAACTAGAAGATGAATTACTCAGTTGATTTAACTGACATAATTCATTTTGAACACTAGACTGATCTGAATCAGATTCTGACTCAGAGTTTTGATCTTCTAACAGAATGCTCATAAGACTTTGTTTGTACTTATCATCTATTTCTAAAGCATTAATGCGTTTTTTGAGCCTGCAATGTTTTGAAATATGACCATACCTCCCGCATTTAAAACAAACTACAGATCTACGATCGGTATGTTTGGAACTATGGTGTCTAGGTTTACTAGACTGTTGAACAAGTTTCTTTGTTTGGAATGATCTAACAGGTTTGTCAGGGTTTAAGCGACGATAAGTCTTCCTGACTGTCTGGTACCTGTGACTCTTCCTATTTCTTTTATGTTGAGTAGAGGGGGCTCGAATTTTTTCGATGCCATATTGATCACAGAAATTACCTAATTCTCTAGAGGTATTCTTGAACTCATTTTTTAACTTAGACTGAAGCTTCATATCATTACATATGACAAGAGCTTCGTTTGTAACAATATTAATTAATTCTCCGAAAGTCATTTGACCTAAGGGAAGTGTATTGTTGCATTGTCTCCTAATGCTTTCTTTGACTCTTTCGGCAAATAGGTTGGGTAAACCACCTAAAAACCTTTCTTTCCAGTAGTCTGCTTTACTGTCAGACCGGGTATATAATTTGGTAAGGAACATGTCCTTGTACCATCTAAAATCAGACATCGTGGGACATCTGAGGTTAATTAATTGATTACCTATCCTTTGTTGAAAATCTGTGGGATTTCCTACAAAGTGTTTTGTGAGTGCATAAATTAAAACTGCTACCGAATCTTGAACTTCTATTATTTGACCATTAATTTCTTCTTGCTTGATCGCGAATTTGATCGCAGATCTTTCAGCTTCTGTGAAATAATTATCCCACCAGCCTTTTAATTGACCAGTAAAACCAGTTGTTAACATGGTTACTATTGAACATTCTTCATTATTTTTGATCCTATACGCCGTGGCGCACATTGACATATTTTGAATTATTCCTAAAATTTGATGCTCACTATGACCATCAATGTTCCATTCTACAATAGACTCGCCGTTATAGCTAGCCTCTGTAATTAAACTATTTTCTTCATACTGAGTGTCTGGATAACTAGGTCTACGATAGTAATTCCTAGTCACTGGTTTTGGATTCCTAAAGCTAATTCTATTAACTTTAGGGTTTTGACCATCGTCTGGTTTGGACAGTGTATTGATCTGGGGACCTTTTGACCTAATATTAGAGACATTTAGTTGATTTAATCTATTGGTGATCTCATCAACTAAGTTTTGAGTACTGGAACCTAATTTTATTGATTTCAACTCTGCCTGAGTAAGTGTTGGAATCTTATACAGGGGTTGTTGAGGTATTGAACTTACCGAATTTAGACTTAAGGAACTAGAAGATGATTCTAGGACCTTGTTATTTACTACGTTCTCTATCCTATCTAACTGCTTACCTAAGGTGTTGAGCGCTAAATTGGTAAAATTATTTTGAGATTCAATGTTCTTGACATCTCGTTTTGAACTATGTTGATCTTCATTACCTTCTACAGTTTTGAACGGAGTTGCTTCTATCTCAGTACTGCCTTTTGAAATCTTTAAATTTTCTAAAGGAGGGTGAACTGAGACTATTTTTTGACCTAAAGTAGTATCCCATTCCGCTGTGATTCTAGAGTGGGTGTTTACTTCGTTTTTGACAAAAGGATTTTTTATATTGTTGTTTGAACAATACATTTCAAACCAATTAAAAAAGAAAATATGATCTCCTAATTTCTCTAAGAAATCATAATTTTCTAATTTCCATTTTTGAACTTGATCTTCAGAGAAAGTACGAAAGTACCATTCTCGTTTTGACCTATTATGAGCCTGCATAAACTCTGCGTTTAGCAAGAGTTTATTCATTTTGAATTCTTTTCTTATCATAAGAATTTGTGATCGAGTGGGAGAGTGATTTACAGAAGAGTTTTCTTGAACTGACTCATAGATGGGTTGAGGAATTGAAGGTTGAAAATCTACTCCTCTGAGACTAGTCGAAGTCTCAAGAGTTTCTGCTGCAGATCTGTAATCAGAATCTACAGAGTGTCTTGAACTTAATTCTAAATCTGGGTTATTGAACATTCTAATTCTAGACGAGGATGATCTGTTCATAGATATCCTGACATGTCCTTCTGGACTTTGAACAAAATTTCCTAAACTTCTAGACTCTATTTTCTTGGAAGGTTGGATACTTTCCAAATCCCAAGAGTCTGGAAAAGCGGCAATGATTTCATCATGCCTGAGGGGTTTAGGAGTCATGGTTATTGATTTTTGAAGATTAGCCTCCATTAGAATGGTTTCATTCTTCAGGGACTCTTTCTTGACAGAAATTCCTACTCCAGTTTTGGAGACTTTGTAATGAATTCTAAAAACTATAGAAAGATTATCCAGATCTTCACTGAATATTCCTTCTGTGATTTTGATGTGTAATTTTAAAGCTTTTTCGACGTTTCTCAACGTCTTCATGTAATTTGAAAAACATTGAAAATAAGTTGGACCATTGCAGAGGTTTGACTCTACAAGACTTAACATGGAATCTTGGAAAGACAGTGCATGTCGATCCTGAAGAAGAACTAGGACGGGATGATTTATGCCTAACCTGTGCATAGGTTTGACAGCTACTTGGATTAATCCTATGTGGATAAATCCGAAGTTTTCTCTCCTGTGTTGATCTAGTTGCTCTTTATCTAATAAATTAATTGTGCCTTGACACTTTCCCAAAGGAATCGTGCCTTCTATAGTTCTTACTATATCTTGAACCTTAAAATTAAAAGTTGAATGCTTGTATACCTCACTAGGACGTACTTGGGGCATCTCCCAATTTCTTAACCTTTCTTCAGCTTCTACTATAGAAACCTCAGAATTATTGACCTCATCTTGATCTACAGAACTATGATCACTAGAGACAGAGGGAACTCTGATCTCAGATCTATTCCTATTAAGTAATCTTCTTACTAATTCAGACATTTTTAAGAAAATAAAATTCTTAAAATTCTTCTAACTTCGCTAAGGTTTTAGTGGGACCACGTCCTACGGGAACACCTGCCTCTCCTGGGCCTTACGGCTTACCAACGCAGTTAAACAACGCTGACCAATGCTAACTCCTTAACTGATTAAAAGTTTTTTAAGAAACTAAATTCTTAATAATATCTAAACTAACAGGAAGGTTACTAACAGAACTAGGCTCTGATACCATTTTTCGTACTGGCCGCTGGGGATCGTCGTTCTGTTGACTAACCCTAGGTTTATAATTCTGGATTTAAAACTAAAAGCAGAAGAATCCTATAGCATGTATTCTATGGAGAACTCAGAGCTTTCTTTGGCGTCTCTAAATTCTACAAACATGCGTTCTTGCATAACATAAATTCTGGAAATTGAAGAAATAACAAAATATTCAAATTCTACTACAAGCATTAAATCAGTAAAGGGAATTGGAATGAAATGAGTAAAAGCAATTCTCATATTAATTTCAAAATGAAATTACAAGAGAGTTTTGAACTTACAATATTGAACAAGCAGCTAAATCCTATGCAGAAACGCTTATAGAGAGTTTTGATATAAAGTGTTTCTCTATTTTTCGTATTCTGCCTAAACAAATGAACTACTTCGCCTTTTATAGAAGTAAGAAGGCGGATTTGAACAAGTGTGAAGTCCGTGGATTTCAGAAGCTCTGGAGTCCGCGGATTTGAAAACTTTGAAATCCGAAAAGTTAAGAAGCGTGGGCGGCTTCTTTTCAGAAAGTTGATCACGGGCAGTCTTCTTTTCAAAAGTCACTTTGTCGTTTTGTACCGACGCTTGCTTTTGCTTAAAGTTTGTCTGGCACTTTTGAACGTGCTGAGAGAGACGGGGAATCAAAATTACTGAGCTGGCAGGAGCTTTGGATTCTTCTGCCGACAGCTTAACTCAACCATAGTCAGTCATGACTAAGGTGGGTGAAGTCAATGTTGTAGCAGTCATCTTCGTTCTGAAACTGGCTGCTATCTTCTGTATTGAGATCTTCAGAGGGAGCCTTTTCTGCAGCTTTCTCTGAGAGTTGTTGAACAAGACGGTCAAATTCTTCTTCCGTCTGAGCTTGTGCGAGTTCTGCCATTATCTGAGATTTTGATGTCAGAAATGGAGACTGTTGTTGAACAGCTTGAGGATAATTCATAAGCTGGGGATTCTGTTTTAGCCATTTTTCCACAGCTTTTTTGTTGAGCAGAGTGTGGTTGTATGTTGACCACCATTTAATGTTGAACGTGCGGCTAAGATATAGAGGATAACCGCAGTTGAGTCGATCTTTGAATTCAAAATCCCAGGACATAATCCAGAGTGTTCCAAATGTTGAGAAAAATTTTAAAAGCATTTGTCCAGTATGGAAACTGGTTTGAGCAGAGAAAATAGAAAAAGATTCCTTCGCGTAAGTGGGAAGGAATTCAGTGTTTGGTCCATAAAAATGAAACCAGTCAGAAAACCAGGCTGGAAATTCCTGATTTCCTTTATTGAACCATATGAACCATGAGTGGGAGAAGGGACGAATCAGCAGTGCATTGTACCAAGCCATTTTGTAATCCCAGTAATTAAATCCTGGTGGCTGGAACTGTCTTGAAAAATTTTTAAAAGAAAAAGGATGCTGATTCCATTGCGAGAGAGTTAAAACTTTATTAATTTTGAACTTCGAATACTGAATTCGATGAGGAAAAAGAGGATCATACTCATGAGTGAGTGTGATCAAGTTTGTATCTACCAAAATAAATTCATAAAATATTCTTGTTTTTTGTAATTCAGAAGAAAAGTATTTTCCTTCTTGAAAATATTTTTGAGCTACTTCCCATGGTGTAAGACCAGGGTTTGTTTTGATCCATTCGGGTTCAATGGGGTAAATTGGTGAATACACCGGTTTTGAAATATACTTATCAGAAAGAGATCTCTTAAGCGGTGTTGCTTGAGAGAGTTGTACCATAGAAGAAGAAGGGTGAACAGGTATTATGGCCTGTTGAGGTGGAGGTGTAGAGAGAGCTTGATCATAAGTTAGAGGAAGAAAACGGTTGGAAGAAGAGGGAGAAGAAGGAGTTTGAGGTCGAGGACCTCTGATCTGTGGTCGAATACCACCGCCGGAAGGGCTGTTGAACGATGAGGGAGTCACCAGTAGAGGTGACGTTGTATGAACCAGTGGGGTTCTTTGAACATTTAGAGCAGGATCCAGTGGGGATCCATATTGTTCCTTCTTTGCTTCTTTGCCTTTGTTCTTGCTCATCCTTTCGTCTTACCCTGCAAAAATTCTCGAGTAAGGAAGTCAGGAAGGGCATTTTCTTTCCCTTTTATATGCTGGATTTCAAAATCAAAACAAGAAAGTAATGTTTGCCATCTGGCAAAAACATGTTTTGAAACTAAATTTTGAACATCTTTTTCTAAGACAGATTTGGCGGATTTACAATCCGTTTTGAGCAAAAAAGTTTTGTTGAAAACTTCTTTTTGAAATTTTTTGATAATTAAAACAATAGATAAAATTTCTTGTTTTATTGTGGAGTATTTTTGTTGGGCTTCTGTCCATACTCCTGAATTGAATCTAACTATTTGTTCTTTTGAACTTCCTATGGGCCTTTGTTTAAGGACTCCTCCATATCCTTCTTTTGATGCATCGGTCTCGATGATCATAAAGGCTTCTGGATCTGCTATTCCTAAGCATGGGAGTTTCTTAACTCTAGCCTTTAGGGTTTTAACAGCATCCGTCATGGACTGATCCCAAGGTGGGGGTTTCTTTTTAAGTCTAGAGTAAAGAGGTTTGCAAATTACTCTAAGGTCTTGAACAAAATCTGAAACATAATTAAGACAACCTAAAAATCTTTGAAGTTGATTTTTGTCAGTTATCTCGTCTGGGAATTTATCAGCAAATTCAATAGATCGGTTGATTGGTTTAATCATACCCTGATGGATATCATAACCTAAAAACCTAATCTTTGTTTTGAACAGTTTCATCTTCTTGGCTGAAACAAATAAACCATTGTCTTTAACAATTTTATAAAATTGATCAAGGTGTCTAAAGTGTTGTTCTATGTTATTAGAGAACACTAAGACATCGTCTATGTAAACTATTGAAAATTGAGAAAATTTATTAAAAATAGAGTTCATAACATTATGAAATTCAGAGGGTGCATTTTTAAGACCAAAGGGCATTACGTTCCATTCATAATGTCCAAAGGGAACAACAAAAGCTGTTTTGTACCTATCTTTTTCTTCAATTTGAATTTGATAAAAGCCCGATTTCATATCGAACTTGGAAAATAAAGATGCTTTTTGAACACGACCGATTAAGTCACTCCTATCAGGTATAGGGTACCTAATCCATCTAAGGACTTTATTGAGAGGTTTGTAATTGATGACCATGCGAGGTGCTCCTCGCTCTATTTCTGCCTGATTTTGAACATAGAAGGCTGAACAGCTCCAAGGGGACTTACTGGGCCTAATCAGCTCCTTTTCTAACAAATCTTGGATTTCCTTTTTACAGTATTCCAAGGTTTCTTTATTCATTTGAATGGGCCTAGCCTTAGTTGGGATTTTATCTTCGCTAAAACTGGGCTCATAAGGGAGTGAGACTGTGTGTCTCTTTCTGTTCCAGAAAGCGTTGGGCTTGTCTGAACAGATTTCTTTTTCAAATCTTTTTTGAACAGATTCTATTCTAATTTTGAGTTGAGGTTTTTATATTTGATCCTCAATTCTTTTGTATTGAACTTCTTTATTAAGTAATTTAATTTGGGCTTGTTTTCTATTGATTAAATTAATACTAGAAATAGCCAAATTTTTAAGTAAATTAACATCTTGGGTCTTGGTAGGATTTAAAAATTTAAAGCAAAGTTGAGATCCCTAATTCTGAAACCTTAAAAGGATAAATAAGGGTCAGAAAAGGTGTTCCTAAAATCATTGAATGATTTAAATTCCTAACAAGAATAAAAGTTGTGTTGAACTTAATGCCTTGATTACATATCTTGGCATTAGACAACTTGTACCTAACTGGAAGTCTATTACCTCCTGCACCGCTGAGACTTTCAGTGGTTTTCTCATAGTATTGAGTGGGAATTAAATCTTCTTGAAGACAATTAAAATCAGCGCCTGAGTCTATCAGAGCTACTAATTTTGTGTTGAAACTTCCTATGGTAAAGTTAATTTCACTATACCATCTTTGAACAGATATTTGGGAAATTAAATTTAAATAATTTTCTTTTGGTTCAGAGCTAGTTTCTCCTAACTCATTTTGATCAGTGGAACTGCTGAAATTCCTAGTTTCTTTATTAGCCATTAAACTTAAAATGTCTAAGGATAAGTCAAAACGAGAATGGTACTTTCGTACTTTCTCTGAAGATCAAGTTCAAAAATGGAAATTAGAATATTATGATTTCTTAGAGAAATTAGGAGATTATATTTTCTTTTTTAATTGGTTTGAAATGTATTGTTCAAACAACAATATAAAAAATCCTTTTGTCAAAAACGAAGTAAACACCCACTCTAGAATCACAGCGGAATGGGATACTACTTTAGGTAAAAAAATAGTCTCAGTTCACCCTCCTTTAGAAAATTTAAAGATTTCAAAAGGCAGTACTGAGATAGAAGCAACTCCGTTCAAAACTGTAGAAGGTAATGAAGATCAACATAGTTCAAAACGAGATGTCAAGAACATTGAATCTCAAAATAATTTTACCAATTTAGCGCTCAACACCTTAGGTAAGCAGTTAGATAGGATAGAGAACGTAGTAAATAACAAGGTCCTAGAATCATCTTCTAGTTCCTTAAGTCTAAATTCGGTAAGTTCAATACCTCAACAACCCCTGTATAAGATTCCAACACTTACTCAGGCAGAGTTGAAATCAATAAAATTAGGTTCCAGTACTCAAAACTTAGTTGATGAGATCACCAATAGATTAAATCAACTAAATGTCTCTAATATTAGGTCAAAAGGTCCCCAGATCAATACACTGTCCAAACCAGACGATGGTAAAAACCCTGAAGTTAATAGAATTAGCTTTAGGAATCCAAAACCAGTAACTAGGAATTACTATCGTAGACCTAGTTATCCAGACACTCAGTATGAAGAAAATAGTTTAATTACAGAGGCTAGCTATAACAGCGAGTCTATTGTAGAATGGAACATTGATGGTCATAGTGAGCATCAAATTTTAGGAATAATTCAAAATATGTCAATGTGCGCCACGGCGTATAGGATCAAAAATAATGAAGAAAGTTCAATAGTAACCATGTTAACAACTGGTTTTACTGGTCAATTAAAAGGCTGGTGGGATAATTATCTCACAGAAGCTGAAAGATCTGCGATCAAATTCGCGATCAAGCAAGAAGAAATTAATGGTCAAATAATAGAAGTTCAAGATTCGGTAGCAGTTTTAATTTATGCACTCACAAAACACTTTGTAGGAAATCCCACAGATTTTCAACAAAGGATAGGTAATCAATTAATTAACCTCAGATGTCCCACGATGTCTGATTTTAGATGGTACAAGGACATGTTCCTTACCAAATTATATACCCGGTCTGACAGTAAAGCAGACTACTGGAAAGAAAGGTTTTTAGGTGGTTTACCCAACCTATTTGCTGAAAGAGTCAAAGAAAGCATTAGGAGACAATGCAACAATACACTTCCCTTAGGTCAAATGACTTTCGGAGAATTAATTAATATTGTTACAAACGAAGCTCTTGTCATATGTAATGATATGAAGCTTCAGTCTAAGTTAAAAAATGAGTTCAAGAATACGAAAAATAGAGAAACACTTTATATCAAAACTCTCTATAAGCGTTTCTGCATAGGATTTAGCTGCTTGTTCAATATTGTAAGTTCAAAACTCTCTTGTAATTTCATTTTGAAATTAATATGAGAATTGCTTTTACTCATTTCATTCCAATTCCTTTTACTGATTTAATGCTTGTAATAGAATTTGAATATTTTGTTATTTCTTCAATTTCTAGAATTTACGTTATGCAAGAACGCATGTTTGTAGAATTTAGAGACGCCATAGAAAGCTCTGAGTTCTCCATAGAATACATGCTATAGGATTCTTCTGGTTTTAGTTTTAAATCCAGAATTATTAACCTAGGGTTAGTCAACAGAACGACGATCCCCAGCGGCCAGTGCGAAAGATTATATATATATATATATATATATATGGACCAAAAAAAAAGAATTGAAGAAACTTACCTAAAGAGGAAAAAAGGTTGGAGTTTTAAGAAGTCATATCACCAAGTGTCGATTAAGTTCCCAATCGACATAAGGAGGTGATTAAATGACGAAAGATGAGCAACAAGAGCTTGGTTAGGAGAGAGAGCGTTGTCAAATTGTACCAGTAGATTCAGAGAAGGAAAATGGACAGGCATAATAGAGAACAAGACTCTGAAGTTTATCACTTCTGAAGATAGATATATAGTAATTAATTATTTGATTATTTATATATAATAAATGCTAATTTACCAAAGGATAACATATTATATTTCAATAGAAAAGCTTACCTGATTTATTAATTATATAACAATTATATCAATTATATAGTAATTTACCCTTATTTTTTCAAATTCATTTCATGGGATTATATGGCAATTATATACCAATTATATAGCAATTTACCCTAATTTCTTCAAATTCATTTAATGTGATGTGATTAATTTACCAACTTCATTAATTTACCTAATTTATTCATTTAAATTTATTCTATTATACATAATTTAATAACCTATTGACAATTAATGCCTTAGAGTAGAATTGTTTTAGTCTATTATATAAATTTTACAAATATATGTTGAATGTGCATCAGTGGCTAGATGGTGGAGAACTCTTCCATCTTCTATTCAAGCCTAAGTTCAAATTTTGTTGTGTATGTGTTACTTTGATTTTTCTTCAAAGTTAAGTATATGCCACATGTTGCAATTCTATTGGATATAATGATTGAGTAGAAGATGATTGATGTGACACATAAATTATTGGCTGACATGACACTTCAGTGTACATGCCATTATTGACCGTCAGTTGACTAACATTCAACTATAGTTTTTGGCACAATATGTTTATAAGAATCTTTGCTTAATTTTAAACTTTATAAAAATTTTCTATATATAAAGTAAATTTTATGGGAGTAAACTTAGTGTCAACTCATATTAATTATCCTTTTGAAAACATCCAATAAAATTAAAATGACACGGAGGACTCATGTCAGCCAATAAGTTGAAACCAAGTTTCAAAATATGACATATTGCCTTCATAAATAATTATTATTACAATCGAATGTTATATATCAATTAAAAATTAAACCAAGGTCTAAAACCAAGTGCCACTAAAAAACGTGTTGTTTTTCTTAAAAAAATATATTTATCTCAATTTAGTCATCTATATTTTCTTCAAAGAGAATCTTCTTGTTGTGCTTCATTGGTTCCAATTTACTCCCTTGGTTTTACAATAAGTCTCACTTCCATCTCTCAAAATTATTATCATTTTAATTTGGTTCCTTAAATAGTTAAATTAAAATAACATAACAAAAAACAAGAATTAGGAGGATCCCACAACAAAACTCAATATGACCAGGAAAATCTAAGTCTGTAAGAGATTATCACAATTGGGCCATTTAGAAGAAACATTTAACTTTTTGGTTAAGCAAATTAGTGGTGTTAAATTCTTACATCTAGCCTATTCTAATAATGGGAAGCATCTAGGGCATTACGAGTTGAAATACATTTTTACATCTTATTCCCAACACTTCAAAAAATTCCAAACACAAAAATATTCCGCCAAAAACTAAGAAAACAACTCAAAGAAAAAAAATACAGAATCACAAAACCACAACCGAAAAGTAATCTGCCAAAAAGGTAAGACAAGAACAAAAAAAGTCACATAGGGACAACCACGAACAGTGGTTAACTTTAACCACCTTAAAAAAAAAGCGACAAAACTATAGAACAATGGACAAAGACTCACAGGACAATGGCGTAGGTCACTGGATGGCTAGCAACGGTGGTGAACTAGGGAGATTAGCGGCAGGGAAGGCAGAGAGTAGTGGAGGCAACAGAGAGAATGTGAGAGAAAATGAGCGGCTTGGATCTTTTCCTTGGCGTCGTACACCAAGAAGAGTCCCTAGTGGCACAACCATTTGACAACTGTAAGTCACTAGAGAGAAGATCTCGTACCAAAAATAAGGGCACAAGGATTTTATTCTGATACGAATCAAAGTCATTTTAGACTTCAAAAAATTTGAGATAGAGTTTGACATGGATATTCTGTCTCATAATGAAATTCAAACTAATAATAAAAATTTAAACGATTTTCAAATACGAATTTTGCAATAGATAGAAGTTCTGTCTCAAATTAAATTCAATTTGAGGTGGAATTGACACAAAGGTTAAACAAATCCTTGTCGAAAAAAAATATTAAATCAAATTGGAATTTATTCATAGATTTTGAGACCGAAGGAGATCTGTCTCAGACATTTGGAAACAAATTTTGAGACAAAATATTATGTCTCAAACTTAATGAAAAAAATTAGACACCATTGAGATAGAAGACTCCGTCTCTATTAATCAGAAGGAAAAAATAAACCAAAAAAAATAAATAAATCATTATTTTGCAATGAATCCTTAGACAAATTACTTCAAGAGGGAAATACTTTAGTCAAAATTCCGTCTCAAAAATTCAAAGTTTTGAAAAAATTTCTCCTTCTTTTCTCAAAAACAGATTTACGATGAATTTGAAATGGATTTTTTTTTTCATTTCAAATATTTGTCTTAGAGTTGGACTTATTTTGTATTGACAAAATGGTCCCTATATTCATCACTTCCATCACAACAATAAATGAAGGGATTATTTTATATAACAATTTCAAAATTTAGGAATTAAAGTGATAAATTATGTTAGCATGTTAAGATGTTGCTACGTGAGTGTCATGCTAACAGATAATGAAATACATTAACATATAATGTTAATTGTGACAATAAATTTAATGAATAGACCATGTTGTATAACGATTTTCACATTCATGAACTGAAATGGTTAATGTCTATCTTTCAAGAATTAACCATAATCTAAATATACTTTCAAAAAAAAAAAGTTTACTGAAAAGTTAATGACATTAAATTTAATTTACAGTAATATCAATTGATGTCTATAAATTAACTTCCTTAATTATATATGCATGTAGGAGGACTTGGATTCAATCCAGGAAAGACTTTCCTCCATGTCCCTCTAGCTGAGTTAAAAGTGGTCTTGAAAAAAAAATTGACCACTTTTTTAATTTAACGGATGAGAACTTCCAGCGGCTGAATTCATTCCATGGAGGAGGTTGCATTGTACACGTCTCAATCCTCCACACCTCTTTTTAGAATTTAGATCGACATAATGATTGATAATCTTGAATTTCTGTTTATGCTATATATCGATCTATCATATCCCACACTTTCACTTGAAAATGGACCTCAAGCTATATGCATAGCTAGCGAAATCAATGCAAGCCAAGACTGAAAAAGTACTAGCTAGATGAGATGCATGTAATCATCAATCAATAATCTTTCATTCCACATGTAACCTGTAACATCCTAATTAGACCACTTTCTTAAGCTTTAATTTAGGATTTTAGCCTTTAGAAAATTAAAGAAAAATCTAATTAGTTTTTGAGTGACAATTTTCAGACTTAAGAAATTAAGTTTTACTTTTCTTCAAAATTTGATGAAGGAATTTTTATTATGGAAATAAAGAGTAAATTTTATTAATTTAAATTATGGAAATTATTTTTAGGAACCTAAAATTTAAAAGAAGTTATTTTTATATATCCAATGAAAATCCTACAAGAATTATTAAATAATAATTTTCAAAAAGGGTATTAGTGTAAATATAACTCACACTAACCAAACTGCCCTCCTAACTGCCACCACTAAGTCTCTCACACGGCTTTCTCACCCCTCATGCTCACCAAAAACAGTTCGTTTGCTCCTCATTGTTGGAAAAATAGCCTTTTAAAGGCTTTGTATTTCAAAATATCTTTTTAATAGCTTACCTGAATAGAGGCAAATTTTATTATTATGAAATTAATTTGGATTAATGTCAGAAAATTAAGGGCTGACAGTTTTGTTTTATTTGTTTTAAAACTGCCCATTAATTTTCTAAAACTGCCCATTAATTTTTGAAACTGTCCATTAATTTTTGAAACTGAATTTTAATTGTATTAAAATTCTTGTCTGCCTCATTAATGTTCAGCAGCTATAAAAGGAGGACTCATTCCCCTCATTTTACACACTCACACTACAAAGTGTTGTGCTCTTCTCTCTTCCCTTACTCAAATTTTTTGGGTTACGTTCTTCAAAATTTCTGTTGTTCTGTGGCCTGAGAACATTTCTCAAAAGAATCTGTTTAATCCTGGAGGGAGTTCTGTAGACACAGATTTTTAGCTGTGGTCGCGGAATAAATTCCTTAAGGACAGTGTCTATTATAAAGACGCGACTCAGATTATTTTCGTGTTGGTATCCAAGTTTTACAACAATCTTAAGGAATTTAGTACTACCAATACTGTCACAGTCGCAACTTCGGCATAGTATAAGAACTCATGTTCACAGAGCAAATTTGTGCAATGGTGATTTCTTCTCCCTACATCATGAGGTATGTTACATTATTTTAATCTTTCTCTTTTTGAGAATTTATATTAATAGTGGGGGCAAGAGGAAAAATATTTTTGGATAATATTTTTATAACAACAAGTGGGGGATATATGTTGTTATGTAAGTATGTTGTTATAAAAATATACAAATTTTCATAAAAATGTTTTATAGTCAATAGTTAATGATAATGTGGTTTAATAGAAATTATTGGTTTATTATATTTATGTATTGAGTATATCCCATAAATTTCTATTGACTAACTATTGATAGTATGAAAAGGCTTTCTTAAAGCTCACATGTGAACTATTTTAAAAATTTCTCTATTTTGAGAATTTTATTTATGTGGAATTCTTGAAATTAACATATGTGTGAAGGTTTTAATTTAAGAATTCAAAATAGCTTAATCTTAAGCTTTTGAGAGTTTTATTTTGGAACATGATTTTTATGTATTTGTGATCAAATTTGAAGATATTGGCATATAAATTTTGGGTCAATTTGGAAATTAAGAAAACCATCTCTTTGAGATGATGATACGCTGTCAATTTCCAAGTTGAAGAAACCATCTCATTGAGATGATGATATGCCATATATATATATATATATATATATATAAATTGGAATTAGCATTTTCTAATTCCAATCCATGATAACTCTTTAATTGTACATAGAGGTACAATGTTGTTGAGTTATTGGTCACAAATGAGATTGAAAAGTTTCAAAATAATTCTGTGAAATTATTTTCTTGAAAAATAATATTATATGATGGATGAATTTAGATGCGCATATATGTTATGCGTTTGGTGCCCATCTATAATAATTATAAGGTTTTGTATGAGGTTTTATATGAGTTGTGTAATTATACTCTTATAAATTTAAAAATGTGAGGGTATTTTGCAAAGTTTATGTTACATGACTATGAGAAAAATAAATTAACTATAAAACCTTAGTTATTATGTTGTTAATAGTTTCTCTTTGTGATTAGTCAAAATATCTCTTTTAGTTAAAGATGGATGTCTATATAT
The DNA here is from genome assembly GCA_037074585.1 of Biancaea sappan. Classification (NCBI taxonomy): domain Eukaryota; kingdom Viridiplantae; phylum Streptophyta; class Magnoliopsida; order Fabales; family Fabaceae; genus Biancaea; species Biancaea sappan. The sequence goes on along the minus strand of CM073501.1, from coordinate 25,838,206 downwards.
GTGAAAGTAATAGATGATAAGGATGAATATTTGTCTATATATGTGTGATGTAGATATTACATAAAGTCAAATATTCCTTTACATCTAGTGTTGACATGAAAGACATAGGTGAAGTAAATGAGATTTTGGGATTAAAACCATAAGGAAAGGTGATGGGATTTTACTATCACAAGAACGTTATGTTCAAAATTGTCTTAAAAGTTTGATCATCAAAATGACAAACTGGTGAAAAACTCCTTATGATTTTAACACTCAGTTAAGGAAAACAGAGGAGAGTCTCAGTTGTATTTAATAAACTTTACCTAGCCTGACATATCATGTGTTATGTGTCAGATGAATGTCGATATGTACACAAATCCAATAAAAGAGTTGAGAGGTATCGTAATTTATGAGATCATATAAAGTGGATTTTCCATTGTGTTAGAAAATTCAATGATGTTAACTGAATCTTTAATTCAGATGAGACAAAGTCCACTAGTGGTTAAAACCTCAGCTTGGGTGGTGGGATGTTATTTTGGAGAGAGCAGCTATACAAATTTATAGGTTCACTATAAAATCAGAGTTTAGTGCTCTAGAGTTGGCTGAAAATAAGACTAAGTAGCAGAAAAACTACTTAGCAAATTTTTTAATTGGGTAAGAGCTCAATGATGTCAGTGTCTGTGTTTTGTGATTGCCAAGTGGCAATAGCCATTGTAAAGAACAAACTTTCAATGGTAAGAGTAGACACTTGTGTTGAGACACAAAGTTATCAAGCAATTGCTAAAAAAATGAATTTGAAGTATACTGATCAGTTCTGTAAAGTCAAAAGTGAATTTGGCCAATTCACTGACTAAACATGCATGTAAGAAGGAAATTAGTCCTTCACACATCGAGGGGAATTGGACTTAAGCCAATATGAAATTAACAGCGGCGGGAACCTAACCTTTGTGATTAGAGATCCCATGACGAAGGTTCATATGGATAATAACAAGTCGTCTGTTAATTCTGCTAGCACTATATTCTTAGTCCATTTCCTATGGTGTTAAGTGTGAAAGTGTTAGAATGCATTGACTTGTGGGTTGAGCGTAAGCTCTTTATGATCTTCATAGCCTTACATTAAGGGTGGTATATTCATTGCAGATACACTTGATGAAGTCACCTATATGAGTATAGAGTGGGGCCGCTCCTATGAGATAGTGGCGAAATCTCTAGAGCACTCATGAATTCCAAGCACGCGCACGGCCGAAATAACGCGCACAACGGCGTTAACAGCAGAAATGTGGGGGGTGAGATGCGACTCTTAAGGTCACTATCTTACGACTAAGAGTATATTAGTTCATAGAAGCTATATGCTTCACTGACTACTCTGTAAGATAAATCTTATCGGTCTAGGTCTGGTTCATAGTCTAAAAAGAGACACTGGATTAATGCGTCTACACCCATATATGTAACCTAAAATTTTTTTTTTCAAAAATATCTTTTGAAATATGTGGGGGATTGTTGGAAAAATAGGCTTTTAAAGGCTTTGTATTTCAAAATATCTTTTTAATAGCTTACCTGAACAGAGGCAAATTTTATTATGAAATTAATTTGGATTAATGTCAGAAAATTAAGGGCTGACAGTTTTGTTTTATTTGTTTTAAATATAATTAATTATTTTGAAACTGCCCATTAATTTTCTGAAACTGCCCATTAATTTTTGAAACTGTCCATTAATTTTTGAAACCAAATTTTAATTGTATTAAAATTCTTGTCTGCCTCATTAATATTCAGCAGCTATAAAAGGAGGACTCATTCCCCTCATTTTTCACACTCACACAACAAACTGTTGTGCTCTTCTCTCTTCCTTCTCTCAAACTCTTTGGGTTACGCTCTTCAAAATTTCTGCTGTTCTGTGGCCTGAGAACCTTTCTCAGAAGAATCTGTTTAATCTTGGAGGGAGTTCTATAGATGCAGTTTTTTAGTTGTGGTCGCGGAATAAATTCCTTAAGATTGTTGTAAAACTTAGATACTAACATGAAAAGATTGTTGTAAAAATAGCCTTATAAAGGCTTAATATTTCAAAAGAGAAATCTACAAGTCCCACATTGCTTGGAGCAAGGAGGGGAAGAGAGTTTATATACTAACATGTGTTAGTAGGCTAATAAAGAGCTTGGGAAGAGGTGGGCTCTCGCGCACATAAGCCCACATGGTTTCAAGCTACTGCAGTACAAATCGTTCGATTTGCCCCTCCTGCGCGTGCAATGAATCGGACCGGTTTAGTTTTTCTCTGGAGAAATAATTTTTTAAATTAATTTTTTAGCTTACCTGAACAGAGGCAAATTTACACTTATGAAAATTAATTGGATTAACGTCAGAAAATTATGGGCTGGCGGTTTATGTTTCTTTATTTTAAATATATTTAAAATATTTAAAAACTCCCTATTAAATTTTCAAAACTGCCCATTAATTTTTGAAACTGTCCATTAATTTTCATAACCGAATTTTAATTTTCATAAACTCTTTTGTCTGCCTCAGCGGCTATAAAAGGAGGGCTTCCCCCCTCGTTTCACACACCTAATCAGAAAACAATCTGATCATCTCTTCTCTCCCTCTCTCACTTTCTGGGTTACGTCTTCTATTTTCTGCTGTTCTGTGGCCTGAGAATATTTTCTCAGAGGAGTCTGTTTAATCCTGGAGGGAGTTCTGTAGACGCAGTACTCTTGCTGTGGTCACCGAATAATTTCCTTAAGGAAAGTGTCTACTGAAAAGACACGACTCAGATTTTTCCCTTGCTGGTTTCCAGATTTTATCCAACAATCTTAAGGAAATTATGGAAACCAACGCTGCTGTTTCCACTGTTCCAACCGATGCTGTTCCTGCTGCCACCATTCCCACTGTGCCTCCAGTCACCTTCTCCAAACCGTTCCTAGATATTTCAAAAATTGAAATATTCAACGGTCAAAATTTTCGGCGATGGCAAGAACGTATCTATACTGTCCTAGACATGCATGGAGTTGCTGCGGCATTGACAGAACCTCATCCACTACCTACTGCTGACCAATCCAAAATTGTTATATGGAATTATGCCAATAAGGTATGTAGACACACAATCATTAGTACTTTATCTAATGAACTCTTTGATGTCTATTGTACCTACAAGGAAGCAAACAGAATTTGGGAATCTATGATTCTCAAATATACTGCTGAAGATGCTACCAAACAAAAGTTCGTCATCGGTCACTTTTACCATTGGGAAATGACGGATGACAAGGACATTAAAGTCCAAATCAATGAATACCACAAGCTGTTGGAGGACCTTCGTGACGAGAAGATCAACCTGCCTGATGAGTTCGTTGTTGGAATCTTAATTGAGAAGCTGCCTGAAAGCTGGAAAGACTACAAGCAACAACTCAAACATAAGCATAAACAGTTGCCGCTCTCAGAACTAATAAAGCATGTCATCATCGAGGATACCAATAGGAAGGAATCCAAGACGGCAAGTGCTAAAGAAATGACATCAAAAGCTAACATGGTGCAAGGTACATCTAATCGTAAGAATAAAAATAAAAACAAGAAAACTGATTATAAACCTAGAGAATCTAACCCCGCCTTTAAGAAAAAAGGTAACTGCTTTGTGTGTGGAAAACAAGGACATCATGCGGCTCAATGCAGAAGGAGACTGAGAAATGACAATCCTCCTAAGTCAAGTGCAAACTTGGTTGAAAGAGATGATGTTATAGCTGCGGTCATTTCTGAAGCTCTCCTGATTGCCAATGTGAAAGAATGGGTGGTAGACTCAGGGGCTACCAAGCATATTTGTGCAAACAAAAATGCTTTTACATCCTACACTCTAGTAAAGGATGGAGAAGAACATGTTTATCTAGGTGATTCTAGCACCACTAGTGTCCTTGGGAAAGGAAAGGTTCTTCTCAAACTCACATCAGGCAAAACATTGGCATTAAATGATGTTCTACATGTGCCTAATATTAGAGCTAACTTAATTTCTGTAGCTCTATTAGGAAAAGCAGGGGTTAAAGTATCATTTGAATCTGATAAGATCATAATGACAAAGAACAATGTTTTGTGGGTAAAGGCTATTGTAATCAAGGACTTTTTGTACTGAATATTGCTAATGAAAAAGGTGAATCTTCTGCTTACTTGATTGATTCTGTTGAAATATGGCATGCTAGACTAGGACATGTTAGCGTTTCATATATTAAGAAAATGCTTAAAACCAATCTAATTTGTGGTTTTAATAACATGAACATGGATAAATGTGAAACATGTGTTGAATCAAAGTTAGCTAGGAAACCTTTTCATAGCATACATAGAGAAACAGAATTACTAAGTCTTATTCATACAGACTTAGGAGACTTAAAACAAACTATGACTAGAGGAGGTAAAAAGTATTATGTGACGTTTATAGATGACTTCTCTAGATACACTAAGGTATATCTTCTTAAAAGTAAAGATGAAGCCTTTAGTTCTTTCCTAGTTTATAAAGCAGAAGTTGAAAATCAGTTAAATAGAAGGATAAAAAGAATTAGATCTAATAGAGGAGGAGAATATATAATCTTTAATGATTATTGTGAAAAAGAAGGAATAATTCACGAGGTTACTCCTCCCTATTCACCTGAGTCTAACGGAGTAGCAGAAAGGAAAAACCGAACTTTAAAAGAAATGATGAATGCTATGCTTGTTAGTTCATCTGCACCTGAAAACTTATGGGGAGAGGCTTTACTGTCTGCTTGTCATATACAAAACAGGATTCCCTATAAACAGTCTAGTAAGACACCTTATGAGTTGTGGAAAGGCTATAAGCCTAATTTAAAGTATATGAAAGTGTGGGAGTGTCTAGCAAAAGTCATGTTGCTTGATCCTAAGAAAAGGAAGTTAGGATCTAAGACATATGATTGCATGTTTATAGGATATGCTGAACATAGCTCTGCATATAGATTTATTGTTTTAAAAAGTGATGTGCTTGATTGTGATACTATAGTTGAAACAAAAAATACGAAATTTTTTGAACATGTTGTTCCTTTGAAAAATGTGAATGCTTCTAGTACATCAATGCAAAACAATGAAAGAGGATTAGAAATTGAAAATCTAAATCTATATGAGAATGTCCATGAGGATTTAAGAAGAAGCAAACGACAAAGGAAGACAACTTCTTTTGGAGATGACTTTTATACATATGCTGTTGATGATGAACCTAGAACCTTTTCTGAGGCTGTTGCATCTCCTGATGCAAAATTGTGGAAAGAAGCAATTAAAATTGAAATAGATTCAATTCAAAAAAATAAAACTTGGAATTTAGTGGATTTACCAAAAGGAGCAAAAACTATTGGCTGTAAATGAATTTTTTTTAAAAAATATAACCCTGATGGGTCGGTTGATAAATTCAAAGCTAGATTAGTAGCCAAAGGTTTTACTCAAAAACAAAACATTGACTATTTTGACACTTTTGCTCCTGTCACTAGAATATCATCTATAAGAGTTTTAATTGCTTTAGCCTCAGTATATAAGCTCTATGTTCATCAAATGGATGTTAAAATAGCATTTTTAAATGGTGATTTAGAAGAAGAAATTTACATGGAGTAACCTGAAGGTTGTATTTTTCCAGGTAAAGAGAGAAAAGTTTGCAAACTTCTTAAATCGTTATATGGATTAAAACAAGCACCCAAATAATGGCATGAAAAATTAAATCATAAATTGATTTGTGATGGCTTTACTCATGTTGAAGTAGATAGATGTGTGTATACAAAAAGAGTTGATGCTGATTGTGTAGTTATTAGTCTGTATGTGGATGACATGCTAATCTTTGGTTCAAGCATGGATATAATATATAAGACAAAAGACTTTCTTGCATCAACTTTTGATATGAAGGACTTGGGTGAAGCAAGTGTGATTTTGGGAGTCCAAATCATAAGGAAAGGTGATAGTGTTATACTATCACAGGAACACTATGTTCAAAAGTTACTCAAAAGGTTTGGTCATTTTGATGACAAACCAGTGTCATTTCCTTATGATTCTAGTACTCAACTGAAGAAAAACTTGGGTGAGCATGTTGCTCAATCAGAGTATGCACAGATCATTGGGAGTCTATTGCATCTGATGAACTTCACTCGTCCTGACATAGCATATGTTGTGTGTAGATTGAGCAATATACACACAATCCAAATGAAGACCATTAGGGTGCTCTTGTGAGACTTATGAGATATTTGAATGGTACCATGAGTTACGGTATCGAGTATAGTAGATTTCCTGCTGTATTAGAAGGATACAGTGATGCTAACTGGATCTCTGATTCAAATGAGACAAAATCCACTAGTGGATATGTGTTCACCCTTAGTGGTGGAGCAGTGTCATGGAGGTCAGCTAAACAAACTCTTATAGCTAGATCAACCATGGAATCAGAGTTTATAGCTTTGGAATTGGCTGGTAGTGAAGCTGAGTAGTTAAGAAACTTCTTGGCGTGCATACCTTTAGGTATGAAATTAGCACCATCTGTGTCTTTGCATTGTGATTGTCAAGCGGCAATAGCCATTGCAAAGAATAAAATTTATAATGGTAAGAGTAGACACATTCGTTTGAGACACGATGTGGTTAAGCAATTGCTAAAGGATGGAGTTATATCGATCGATTTTGTAAGGTCAGAAGTAAACCTGGCCGATCCTTTGACTAAACCCCTGGGTAGAAGTGTAATTAATAAGACATCGAGGGGAATTGGACTTAAGCCAACAAGAAATTAACAGTGACGGGAACCCAACCTTTGTGATTGGAGATCCCATGAAGGAGGTTCATATGGGTAATAACAAGTCGCTTGTTAATTCTGCTAGCACTATATTCTCAGTCCATTTCCTATAGTGTTAAGTATGAAAGTGCTAGAATGCATTGACTTGTGGGTTGAGCATAAACTCTTTATGATATTCATAGCCCTACATTAAGGGTGGTGTATTCATTGCAGATACACTTGATGAAGTCACCTATATGAGTGTGGAGTGGGGCCGCTCCTATGAGATAGTGGCGAAATCTCTAGAGCACTCATGAATTCCAGGCACGCGCACGGCCGAAATAACGCTCACAACGGCGTTAATAGCAAAAATGTGGGGGGTGAGATGCGACTCTTAAGGTCACTATCTTACGACTAAGAGTATGTTGGTTCATAGAAGCTATATGCTTCACTGACTGCTATGTGAGATAAATCTTATCGGTCTAGATCTGGTTCATAGTCTAAGAAGAGACACTGGATTAATGCGTCTACACCCATATACGTAACCAAAAAGTTTTAAATATCTTTTGAAATATGTGGGGGATTGTTGGAAAAATAGCCTTATAAAGGCTTAATATTTCAAAAGAGAAATCTACAAGTCCCACATTGCTTGGAGCAAGGAGGGGAAGAGAGTTTATATACTAACATGTGTTAGTAGGCTAATAAAGAGCATGGAAAGAGGTGGGCTCTCGCGCACATAAGCCCACATGGTTTCAAGCTACTGCAGTGCAAATCGTTCGATTTGCCCCCCTGCGCGTGCAATGAATCGGACCGATTTAGTTTTTCTCTGGAGAAATAATTTTTTAGCTTACCTGAGCAGAGGCGAATTTACACTTATGAAAATTAATTGGATTAACGTCAGAAAATTATGGGCTGGCGGTTTATGTTTCTTTATTTTAAATATATTTAAAATATTTAAAAACTCCCTATTAGATGGGGGGTGGAGGTTGTTTGTGGATTATAGAATATTGAATAATCTTACAGTAAAGAATAGGTATCTAACTCCTTTAATGAATAACTTATTTGATGAGTTAGGAAAGGTCAAGGTATTCTCTAAACTTGATCTCAAATCTGGGTACCACCAAATAATGGTGAAAGAAGATGATAGAGGCCAGACAACATTTCAATCTCGTGCAGGGCACTATGAATTTTTAGTTATGCCCTTTGGGCTGTCAAATGCCCCAGCTATCTTCCAAAATATAATGAATCATATATTTATGGAATATTTGAGAAAATTGGTAATAGTTTTTTTATGATATTCTCATATATAGTACTAACATTATAGAACATTTACTACACTTGAAGAAGGTGTTTGAAATCCTCAAACAACACCAGTTTATAATTAACAAGAGTAAGTGTACTTTAGCTACAGCTAAAATAGAATACTTAGGACATTATATCTCTGCTAAAGCAGTGTATAAAGATCCGAGGAAAGTAAGCATTATAGCAAATTGGCCAGCACCATTTAATGTGAAGCAGTGGAGGTATAGCTGGCTATTATAAAAGGTTTGTCAAAGCTTATAGAGGTATACCTTGACCACTCACCAATTTACTGAGAAAGGGGAGTTTTGAGTGGACAAAAGAGGCAGAGGAAGCTTTTGTTTGTTTGAAAGAACTTTAACACATGCATCGGTTCTGGCTCTCCCTGATATGAGCAAACCTTTTGTGGTGGAGACTGATGCATCTCAGTATAGTATTGGTGCAGTTTTGATGCAGGAACATCATCTTATAGCCTACATCAGTAAGGCACTATCACCCAGAAACTAGTTGTTGTCTGTGTATGACTAAGAGCTACTGGCACTAATGCATGCAGTCAAAAAGTGGCATCCCTACCTTGCCATTTAACCATTTATTATTAGAATTGATCATAAGAGTCTGAAGTACCTACTGGAACAAAAACCTTCTACACCTAGTCAATTTGGGTGGTTATCCAAATTAATGGGGATGACTTATGAAATTCAATATAAGAAAGGGAAGGAGAACTCTATAGTAGATGCCTTCTCAAGAGCTTCTCATGGAGAACTTCTGCAGATGGCTGTTTCAAGCATATCTACTGAATTGTGGAGCTTAATTAAACATGAGTGGGAAGAGGATCTAATGCTGAAAGAACTTATAAATGAAGTGCAGAAGGATCGGTTGTAATACCCGTTAATTTCAGAATATAATTCGCTTAAGAGTATTTTAGAATTTTACAACGTTACTTTAGTTATTTATTTTGGTCATTTTTAATTTTCATATTTAATTGTTCTCTTTGAATATTATTTATGAAAATTGAGTTAAATGACTGGACTGAATATTTGCACCATGTGGGATATATTCTAAGAATGGTGAAATTCATGGAAAAGTGGTATAAGAATGGTCAATTAGTCCATTTATTGTAAATTGACTGGATGCGTTTGGATGTTGGGTTATGGATACCCATGGGTTATTGAATAACCCATTAGAAATATTTAATATAAAGTTTCAATAGTACCCCCTCATTTTCTCACTCAGCCGAAGGAAAGCAGAAAAGCGTTTTCTCTCATTTCTTCATCCTCTTCTTAAATCCTTTCCTTGATCTTCAGAGTTTTGATTATTTGTTCGGTTCAAAAGCTTTGTAAGGATCAAAGGTAAGCTTTAATCTCATTATTTTCCTTAAATTTCAGTTTATATAGAAGATTAGAGGAGGTTTTGTTCTTGAATATTTTGATGATAATTCGTGAATCTCAGTTGTTTTAGAAGTTATATTTGAGTTATAATCGGTTAAAAGAGTTGAGATTCTGGTTTTGAATCAAAGTAAAGGAAAGGATGAATTTTTGAAAGATTTTCTGCAAAATTCGAAGTACTGTAGCAACTGGAAAATCTGGAATTTTTCTTTGAGTTACTGTAGCGACCAGAAATTTCGGAAAAAATCTGGAAAATTTTCTTCTGGTTACTGTAGCAGTTACTGTAGTGTCGGCAGTCAACGATACTGTAGCAGTCAACGTTACTGTAGCGAACCGACACTATAGCGAACTGTCACTGTAGCGAACCGTTACTGTAGCAATCAGAAAATTTTGCGTATTTTCGTGATTTTGTTTCTTTTCTTATGTTTCCTTGTAATATATTTTACTAGGAAATTTTCCTACACAATTCTAGTGTGGAACAAGGTAAACTTGGACAAACATCAAGGTGAGTGAATAACCTTGCTCAGCTAATTTGATATTACTAGTCAAAGTACAATATAAGTCTCATTTACAATATTATTTGGATAATAAGCAATCGATTTTTCATATGGGAGTATATGATGATCGGTAGAAATAAGAGTATGTAGAAATTATTTTATTTCATGACAATTGTACTATGTGTTAAATTCTCACTATCTTATTAATGAGTAAAGATCTACGGGATCTAATACACGAGTTTGAAAGGGTTAAAGTCCCATACTACTCAGTGCATATCAATGAAACCTATACACGAGTTGAATGGGTTAAAGTCCTGTAATATCCCAAGAATTTTCATGAATATTTAAAGTCTATTTGAAGTTTATTGAAAAATTTAATTACATGAGAAATGTTCTTTTTGAATTAGTGAAGGAAATTTGGAAATAGAAATTTCAAAAATTTTAATTTGGGACATTTTACAAATTCTCAAGGACTAAAATGAAAAGAAAAGAAAGTATTGAGTACTTTTGAGAAATGACTAAGTAGGAACCCGAGAAGAAGAATAGAGCTTATGGGAATGAATTATGAGTCCGGTACCGAAAGGATGATAGATTTGGGGTTAAAGTGGAGTTTGAGATATTGAGAGGGACTAAAGTGAAATAAGAAAATCTGTGGGGCACCTAGGATTTAGAAACACCTGAGGTGAGATTTTATGAATTTGCTTTTGCTAGTCTTGACTGAGGGTCAATTGCAGAGCAAGTGATAATTTCACCCCGGGCGAGTATATAGGTGGCCTCACCTATTTTTTTATTCATTTTTCTCCTTTCCTCTCTCTCTCTTCACTTTCTCTCCTCTCCTTTTCTCTTCCTTCTCTCTAATTTCTCTCTCTACACTCCAACTCTACAACCGGGCTTTGGAGGGTGGATCTCGGGCTACGGGGCGAGCCTTTAGGAGCCAAGTAACATAGGGAAAGCAAGGAATCGAGGTAGAAATTTCTATTTTTTAAGCTTTTCTCTATTTTCTAGTTTTAAGAGTGTTTGAGGTAAAATCGAGATTCCGGCTTCGTTTCTCGATTAAAATTGGTGATTTTGGTGTCTAAATGCTCTTTAGACATTAAGGGTGAGATCCCATGGAAGAAATTATGAAAAACGGTGAAGATTTGGCCAGATTTGGGCCAAAACCGAGAGAAATCACGAAGGGGTCGCGATCGTGGCGCCCAGGCGCCATGTGTGGCGCCTAGGTGCCAAGGTGAGATGGGAAGAAGAAGGAATTGGCGCCCAGGCGCCAGGTGTACCGGGAAATTTTAATTTATTTTTCAATCAGTCATAACTTCTTCATCCGAACTCCGTTTTGGGTAAACTTTATATCGTTGGAAAGCTCTTTGAGTCTAGTTTCCAATGGTATAAATGTCATTTAGAAATTCATTACCGGTTAGGAGTTATGACTTAAGATGTGAGTAAAGGTCGAGAGTAGTGATAGGAAATTTTTCTATTTTGTAACCCTAATGGTTTTTACCTGGTTACAATAGGGATGTTTGGGGCGCAAGGTGGGAGCGCTGAGAGCATGGAATCCAGGTGAGTAGGCAACCTTGCAAAATTAATTTAATAAATTATTCAAAGCACAATATAAATCCCATTTGCGTTATTTGTGAAATTGAGAAGATTATCAGTGTGTGTTCAGGTTGAGAAAAAGTACAATATCATTGGAAGGTATTTTATTACCTTTGAGAATTGATTTCTCTAGTTGACTAAAGAACTAGATGTGATTGTTCCTTGAATAAATTGAAACATTTTGTAAGTGAATAACCTTACTAAACTAATGTGATCTTATTAGATAAGGTACAATACAAGTCTTGTTTATAACATTATTGAAGTGAGAAATAATCAATCTCGCTGTTGATAATATATGATGATTGTTATGGTTGATGATAAACATTCAAGGAAACAAAAGTATGTGTAAATTCATTTATTTCATAGTAATTATATTGTGATAAATTGTCACTATTTTATTGATGAACAAAAGATCTACGAGATCTAATACACGAGTTTGAAAGGGTTAGAGTCCCATACTACTCGGTGTATAAATGTGAAAACCTATGCACGAGTTTGAAAGGGTTAGAGTCTCATAGTACTCGATGTATAACTGTGAAAACCTAGGCACGAGTTTGAAAGGGTTAGAGTCCCATACTACTCGGTGTATAAATGTGAAGACCTATGCACGAGTTTGAAAGGGTTAGAGTCTCATACCACTCAGTGTATAACTGTGAAAACTTATGCACCAAGAGTTTGAGGGTTGAATTCCCAAGTCACTCAGTGCAAGTATCTATGGCATATAATGCAAAGTGATTGAGGGATTGATCACCCAAGAAATCATACGCAAATTCAGACAAGTGTAATACTATAATTATTTACAATAAATGATAGATTGATTGTATTAGTAAATGTGATGTTTGTGCTTATGATATTTTCATGTACAGTTGTTTACTCACTGAGTTATGATAAACTCACACTCTCCATGATTATCTTTTCAGATACAGTGGTTGAGGGGAAGAATTTATAGCCTTTAAGGATATACTCCACTTTTGTCTGGTAAACAATCGGTAAGGATTAGGAAACGCTCTGTAATCTAGTAGGCCACCTAGGCTTGGGAGGTTGTATAGTACTGTATAGTGTTTGAAGGTTGAACATTTTCTGAATATGTATACAAAATATCTTTCTTGGAATATTTATGATTCACATAATTATGGATATTAAGAATGTTCACAGAGATTATGGGGTACCACGGAGGTACACCCTAGGTATTTTATGTTTATATCACATGTAAGTTTTGGGATGTGACAAATTGGTATCAGAGGTGGTTTTTAGGTCCCCTATAGATTACAGAGCAAAGTGTTCTTTGTGGGCCCTTTTCCATTGTCATGAACCGCGGCATGACCATGGGATTAGGTTCCATAAAAGACCTTGTAAAGTTTAGTGTTCTTGTCATAACTTACCCTTCGATGGAGTTAGTTAGAGATAATTTTGTTACAATATGCGATAATTGATTTCATATGTGGAACTTTGGAACTTGTTGGAGGTATGATCTTTATACCGATGGAAAAGGTGATCTTTGTATGAAATTTTTCTTTTTGAGAAATTGGGAACATAACTCTGTAGTGTACTCTGAAAGCTGAGGATTAGTAATTACTAGAATATGGCTTGAGGGCTGGGCCAAGAGTGATGTATTAGATGGGGTAAAGTTGATTATGAGGCATGGGCTATAGTTCAAGAAAGATTTTTGCAAAGAATATAGCGCAGATTACTAATGTAAGAATGGGAAAGAACCCTTGTGAGGCAGATCAAGATTTGATTTTGATAGATGCCAGACAGATGTAATTTATGGAAGAGGATGTAAGTCCTAAATAATATGTTCCTTGATAAAAGCTTGGTTGAGAAAATAGATGTGGGCTAGGTAGTTTTTCCCTAAGGGAGATACTACGGTAAAATGGAACCTAGCAAAGAGATATTGAGGTACGTTATAAGTCTTCTCTAGGGGCGACTCGCCAAAGTTGCACTTGGTTAGTTAGGGATTGGCATGATGGTACTATGTGATAGAAGTGTTTCAAAAAAAAAATATATATATACAATGTAGAAGTTTTGTAACATTGGAACAATTAGAGCATGTTAAAGGTAGGCTGTTGGCGTATGAACATTCATAATTGTTAAACGTGATGTATGATTGGAATGGTCTAAAAAGACGTTCTTATAGTAGTTCGTGCCTCAGAGTGTTAGTTTAAGGAAAGCTTGCGAGTCGAGGCTCTTAAGCAAGAATTCATGACAATTCAAGGGCATAATATTGAGTTTAATTGATCTACATGTGATGCCTTCATCTACTCCTGTATGATAAGAGGAAAGACAACGAGACTTGTACAGAACTTCTGTTTGTCTCTGTGACAGCTTATAGGGTCATTAAATTTTTATGTGATTGGCGTTATAAGCTGAATTTGTTATTGATTTTGTGTGGCTAATTTCTTTTATCTTTCTTCATTTTATTATTATTATTTAGAGTACCATCTAGTAAAAGAAACTATTGGCATTAAAAGCGGAAGGATTACATTGCAAAAAAAAAAAAGGGAAATTACTCATGCATGAGTAATCTAAAAGCGAGGTGGTCTCGGATTAGGAGGGTTGTATTGTATCATCACCCCTCGACCATTTCTTGGAACAAGAGACTGAGCAATGTCACGAAGGGTAGTGTAAATCCCATTCATACAATCAACACTTCTTTGTTGTTGATTGCAGAAGCATTGGGTAGACCAATAGAAGAACCTGTCTATTCTTGAAGTCATTGCCGCATTATTGCGTTTAGTTAACTTCTCCAGGTCTTCTATCATCTTTTTCAGATTTTTCACCTCCTTCTCTAGACAAGCGATTTTGTTTTCTGACGTGTGGCCAGTGCTAATCTCCTCAGCTTCCTCAATTTTTATCTTCTTCTCCTTTTGATCCTCTTGAGACCCCTCAAAAGGTCTTTTGCCCTTGTCTTTACCCAGACTTAAGTTTAAGTCGAGCTCTTCTCTCTTGGCATCCACTGTGAGATCAATGTACTTTCTTGTGGCCATGATTTGGAAAAAAATTTAGAAATTTATGTGGGAGTATGAGAAGAGAGGAATGCTGGGAAGTTGTAGGATCAGAGATGATTACTCCTTGTGGTGTAGTAACTAAGAACTCCGGGACAGTTTTTATAGAGAAAAATTTAGACTTAGAGCCAAAGAAGATATCTCTTCGCCGCACTCCTACACGCTCAACCTATGGATTTCTGCAAGCTGGAAGCCAGAAGTCTAGGGTAGGCATGCGTGTCAACAATGTGTCACATTAATGGCAAAACCACGTAAGTCAATATTCGGTGGATTTGCGGCCGATTTATACTTGTTTATTTTTTTTTCTCTTGTTGGCATTTTCTGAAATTCTAAGAAGCCGACAGCGTAGCCATTAAAGATTACCTTGGATGCTTTTATGATGAACTAAAATGTATTTCTCTGCTTTCTTGTATTGTTCTTGAAAGCCTTCAATTGAGTATAATATACATGATTGATTGAATTATATTGTGATTATATGTATTTAAATACATATGACATGTATGTATGTTATCCATGCATTGAGAGTGAAGGCTATTTGTTATGGCCAGGAATAATATGTAATGATTCTACATACATTCAGAGAATGAGAAGTCTGAAATTTAAAAAGGACTTGAATAGATGAAAATATATAGATAATGATGTATCTCTATGTTGATACATACATACATATATGCTCGTAGAGGCAAGAGAAAGGTAAAAAAAATTTTCTCACTTTATGGTAACACTTGATATGTGTAAATGTGAGAAGTTTTTATTTTAATATGTATGTTTGAAAATGTGTAAGCTTAGGGCAAAGCCAAGGATTAGAAACCTAGATAAGGTTAATATGAAACTACCCGTTCATGGAGTAATATCTCGATTTAGAATTATTGGATAAGACAAATACAGAGTTAGGAAGTCATAAATTGAAGCGGCGATTAGTTTAATAATTTGAGCAAGAGTCAAAAGTTAGCCGAAATTTTTGAGGAAATCTTTTATATTTGATTATATTTTGTTATTTTCTGGCATGCTTATCAGAGACCGTTGGCATTGCAACGGATAAGGTCTGGAGGCCATCTTTAGAGTGTGATGTAAGGGTTTTGGTAGCCCTAAATTTCGTCTATAAATAATGGATGCCCCATTACGCCGCTCACTACACTAAGAGTTCATTACTTATAAGCTTTCTAGCATCAAACCTCTCATTCCATACAACCTTTATAGCTTAGAAAAATATGGCCGGCAATAAATCTTTCAATTTAAACTTTGAGGCTGGCAAGGTAGAGCTGGATCTAAATCTTAGTCTGGAGAACTATAGAATAAGAGATCCATGGAAGAGTCATCAGAAGCTAAGAAAAGAAAAAGGGATGTAGTAGAGCTAGAGGATGTTAGCACAGCAACATCTTCAAATGATGAGCTTGCGCTTATGAGAAAAAAGATGGAGGACTTGGAAAGGTTGATAAACCGCCACTTTGAGGACCAGGGAAGATTGATAAATCGTCTCTTTGTAGAACAAGAGAAGCTCTTGAATCGTAATTTTAGGGAATTGGCTAATAGAGTTGATAGACATTCGATGTTTGCAACTCAAAATTTTCGTGACCAACAAGCGAGGTGTATTGACTGTATGAATGGAGTGACCTCTGCACTTCGCCAAATTTCCCAAACGTTTCCTCCAGAAACTCTTTCTAGGCTGCAACGATTAGCCTCCTCCTTAAGATCTGAAGCACCTTCCTCTTCTAGACTTGGAGCACTTTCTGCATTTCAAAAGCCTCCTCGTCCTTAATTTATTCTTTCTTTTATTTGTACCTTAAGCTAATATTTGATCTGAGCTTCGCGTATTAAGATTATCTGTTTTGTAAATCAAGTTCAATTTGTTGCCTGTAACTTATGTACTAGAAATAAGGCAATTCTTGTACTGAAGAAGCTCGAGAGATAAAAATATGTTGAACTTGTTATATTTTGTACTTGATTGTGAAAATTCTAAAAGAGAGAACGAGATTTGGACAAAATATCTGCATTTGTTTCAATCTTGAGTTAAGTTTTGAATTCGGAGGACCGAATTCTATTAAGGGGGGAAGAATGTAATATCCCAAGAATTTTCATGAATATTTAAAGTCTATTTGAAGTTTATTGAAAAATTTAATTACATGAGAAATGTTCTTTTTGAATTAGTGAAGGAAATTTGGAAATAGAAATTTCAAAAATTTTAATTTGGGACATTTTACAAATTCTCAAGGACTAAAATGAAAAGAAAAGAAAGTATGGAGTACTTTTGAGAAATGACTAAGTAGGAACCCGAGAAGAAGAATAGAGCTTATGGGAATGAATTATGAGTCCGGTACCGAAAGGATGATAGATTTGGGGTTAAAGTGGAGTTTGAGATATTGAGAGGGACTAAAGTGAAATAAGAAAATCTGTGGGGCACCTAGGATTTAGAAACACCTGAGGTGAGATTTTATGAATTTGCTTTTGCTAGTCTTGACTGAGGGTCAATTGCAGAGCAAGTGATAATTTCACCCCGGGCGAGTATATAGGTGGCATCACCTATTTTTTTATTCATTTTTCTCCTTTCCTCTCTCTCTCTTCACTTTCTCTCCTCTCCTTTTCTCTTCCTTCTCTCTAATTTCTCTCTCTACACTCCAACTCTACAACCGGGCTTTGGAGGGTGGATCTCGGGCTACGGGGCGAGCCTTTAGGAGCCAAGTAACATAGGAAAAGCAAGGAATCGAGTTAGAAATTTCTATTTCTTAAGCTTTTCTCTATTTTCTAGTTTTAAGAGTGTTTGAGGTAAAATCGAGATTCCGGCTTCGTTTCTCGATTAAAATTGGTGATTTTGGTGTCTAAATGCTCTTTAGACATTAAGGGTGAGATCCCATGGAAGAAATCATGAAAAACGGTGAAGATTTGGCCAGATTTGGGCCAAAACCGAGAGAAATCACGAAGGGGTCGCGATCGTGGCGCCCAGGCGCCAAGGTGAGATGGGAAGAAGAAGGAATTGGCGCCCAGGCGCCAGGCATGGGTGGCGCCCAGGCGTCAGGTGTACCGGAAAATTTTAATTTATTTTTCAATCAGTCATAACTTCTTCATCCGGACTCCGTTTTGGGCAAACTTTATATCGTTGGAAAGCTTTTTGAGTCTAGTTTCCAATGGTATAAATGTAATTTAGAAATTCATTACCGGTTAGGAGTTATGACTTAAGATGTGAGTAAAGGTCGAGAGTAGTGATAGGAAATTTTTCTATTTTGTAACCCTAATGGTTTTTACCTGGTTACAATAGGGATGTTTGGGGTGCAAGGTGGGAGCGCTGAGAGCATGGAATCCAGGTGAGTAGGCAACCTTGCAAAATTAATTTAATAAATTAGTCAAAGCACAATATAAATCCCATTTGCGTTATTTGTGAAATTGAGAAGATTATTAGTGTGTGTTCAGGTTGAGAAAAAGTACAATATCATTGGAAGGTATTTTATTACCTTTGAGAATTGATTTCTCTAGTTGACTAAAGAACTAGATGTGATTGTTCCTTGAATAAATTGGAACATTTTGTAAGTGAATAACCTTACTAAACTAATGTGATCTTATTAGATAAGGTACAATACAAGTCTTGTTTATAACATTATTGAAGTGAGAAATAATCAATCTCGTTGTTGATAATATATGATGATTGTTATGGTTGATGATAAACATTCAAGGGAATAAAAGTATGTGTAAATTCATTTATTTCATAGTAATTATATTGTGATAAATTGTCACTATTTTATTGATGAGCAAAAGATCTACGAGATCTAATACACGAGTTTGAAAGGGTTAGAGTCCCATACTACTCGGTGTATAAATGTGAAAACCTATGCACGAGTTTGAAAGGATTAGAGTCCCATACTACTCGATGTATAACTGTGAAAACCTAGGCACGAGTTTGAAAGGGTTAGAGTCCCATACTACTCGGTGTATAAATGTGAAGACCTATGCACGAGTTTGAAAGGGTTAGAGTCTCATACCACTCAGTGTATAACTGTGAAAACTTATGCACCAAGAGTTTGAGGGTTGAATTCCCAAGTCACTCAGTGCAAGTATCTATGGCATATAATGCAAAGTGATTGAGGGATTGATCACCCAAGAAATCATACGTAAATTCAGACAAGTGTAATACTATAATTATTTGCAATAAATGATAGATTGATTGTATTAGTAAATGTGGTGTTTGTGCTTATGATATTTTCATGTACAGTTGTTTACTCACTGAGTTATGATAAACTCACACTCTCCATGATTATCTTTTCAGATACAGTGGTTGAGGGGAAGAATTTATAGCCTTTAAGGATATACTCCACTTTTGTCTGGTAAACAATCGGTAAGGATTAGGAAATGCTCTGTAATCTAGTAGGCCACCTAGACTTGGGAGGTTGTATAGTACTGTATAGTGTTTGAAGGTTGAACATTTTCTGAATATGTATACAAAATATCTTTCTTGGAATATTTATGATTCACATAATTATGGATATTAAGAATGTTCACAGAGATTATGGGGTACCACGGAGGTACACCCTAGGTATTTTATGTTTATATCACATGTAAGTTTTGGGATGTGACAAGTCCTATACTACTCGGTGTATATCTAAGAAATCTTATACACGAGTTTGAAAGGGTTAAAGTCCCATACTAATCGGTGCATATCTATGAAACCTATACACGAGTTGAAAGGGTTAAAGTCCCATACTACTCGGTGTATACCTATGAGATCTTATTCACGAGTTTGAAAAGGTTAGAGTCCCATACTACTCGGTGTATATCTATGAAATCTTATTCATGAGTTTGAAAGGGTTAGAGTAACATACTACTCGATGTATAAGACAATTAATTATATGAGTAAATGTGGTATTTGTACTTTTGATATTTTATATAGTACAGTTGTTTACTTACTGAGTTTTTAAATAAACTCACACTCCCTATGATTAATTTTTTTTCAGATACAGAAAACAAAGAACAAGAGTATCCGTTTGAAGAATAGAAGCCCCTTGGAATTATCCTCTATTTCTGTCTGGTGGGATACCAGTACTTATTAATGTGGATACTAGGAACGCTCTGTACTTTCTATAGGTCTCCTAGGCTTGCGATGAGATAGAAATATCAGACTATGTATGTCTATATTTGCTTATCAGATGAATATAATTCTGTAGTGTGGAATGAATGGTTAAGGTTGAATGTAAAACCTTACAGAATATATGTAAATAACGTATGTTTGAGAATTTTATCAAATGAGTAGTATCTTTTCACATGCTCAATTTTTGGGATGTGACATCGGTCATGCCATCCTAAATTTAAATGGGTTGGAGGGTTACTTACAAGGAAAAGGAAATTAGTAGTGCATTCCTCTTTGTAGATCAGAAAAGTAATTCTAGAATGGCTCCATTCTTCACCTGTAGGAAGGCATTCGGGGTGTGAGGGTAACTGAAAAAAGGATCAAATCAGTTTTTTATTGGAAAGGCATGCAAAAAGATATTAAAGAGTTCATTTTTAATTGTGAAACATGTGCACATTGTAAAAATGAGACTGTACCTTTTCCTGGATTACTTCAGCCTCTCCCAATCCCCCAAGGTGTATATTGTAGTATATCAATGGATTTTGTTGAAGGGTTACCAAGGTTGAACGGTAAAGACATAATCTTGGTTGTGGTTGATAGACTGAGTAAATACACACATTTTATAACTCTTTCTCACCCTTTTTCAACCCCAGTATTAGCACAAGTTTTTCTAGATCAGATGTATGAACTCTGTAGCACTCCAAGCAACATTGCAAGTGTTAGAGATATGCTTTTCATCAGTACCTTCTGGAAAGAGTTCCTGGGTCAGTTAGGTGTAGAATAGAATTTATCATCTACATATCACCTCCAAAGCAATGGTCAAAGTGAAGTTGTCAACAACTGCCCTGAAAATTACTTACGTGATTTTGTATGGCAGTATCCACAAAGCTGAAGTCACTGGTTGGCTATGGCAGAGTGGTGGTACACCACCTCATTCCATTCGTCTATCAACACAACACCATTTAAAGTTATTTATGGGCAAGCACTTCCTCTACATCTTCCCTACTTGCCTCAGGACTCTCGGGTGGAGGCAATAGATCGAAGTTTCACTGCCAAGGAAGAGATGCTGAAATTGTTGAAGATGAATTTGCAAAGAGTTGTCAATCAGATGAAATAGCAACTGAATAGGGGCCGTTCTGAGAGAATTTGAAGTAGGGGACTGGGTACTTCTAAAGCTTCAAGTATACAGACAGAAATCATTGGAAAATAGAGTTTCGCTAAAATTGTCCCCAAGATATTATGGACCTTATAAAGTATTGGCTAAGGTGGGAAAAGTTGCATATACACTCCAGTTGCCAGCATCTTCAAAGGTACACCCTACTTTTCATGTATCTCTGTTGAAACAGTATCCAGACCTGTCTATGACACTAGTGCCTATTTTAGAAGAAGGGTCTAAGTAGAGGGTAACATAGGAACCTATGTTTATTTGGGATAGAAGGATGGTTCAGATGAAGGGTCGGGCTTGTACTGAAGTATTGGTTCAATGGAAGGGTGAAGGTTCTGATGAAGCTTCCTCAAAAGACTGGGTAGAGATGCAGTCGAAATTCCCACAATTTGCAATTCAAACTCACCCTTGAAGACAAGGGTGTAGTTAAGGGGGCAATGATAGGACTTGGGTTAATCAGGGAATTATAGTCATTATGTTCTTATTAGTGGGGATTAACTTGTAATTTCTGTACAATGGTTATTGGTTGTTTAAATACTAACTGTTGCTTAGTAGAACGTCATTGTTTGATGCTTCTTCCTCCAAACTCTGACTTTCTTCCCTCTTTTCTGTATTCTTGCTGTGATTCTCATTCTTGCAATAAAACTTCTCTCTGAACTTTCTCAATCTTCTCTTTCTCTTTTACTATTCTTCTCTCTGTTTCGATTGATATCTGTGAATTCTATCCTCAAGGAGTTTAATCATACCAGCCTTCCATAATTCCACAAATGACTGACGATGGAGGATATTTCCTTCATCGTTTGCTCAGAAAATTTTCCTTTTTCTCTATGAAAGCAAAGAGAAGATGTAAAGTAGAGATGGTGGCAGATCTCTAGTGCACAACGCAGAGCAGAAAGAAGATGTAGAGCAGAGAGAGGACATAAAGTAGAGATGGTGGCAGATCCCCAGTGTGCAACGCAGAGCAGAGAAAAGATGTAAAGCAAAGACGATGGCAGATCTTCAGTGTGCAACATAGAGTAGAGTAGAAGAAGACGCAAAGCATAAGAAGAGGATTGCAATGGAAATATACAACAAATTGAGAGGGCACAATTGTAAATTCAAGTGTTTTATATAGTAGAAACGCAGTTTTTCATCACAAAAGGGAGGCAAAGAAAAAAATGGAAAATTGGCTCAGTTTTTTTGGCGATAAAAAATGCCTTTCCATCAAACTGTGCAAACTAAACGTGGGATCCCTTCACTAACGCTAGAATTCTGTGTCTCTCCCAGTGAAAAATGGTGAACCAAACATACTGTTAGAGTCAACATAACCCATCTTTTTTTTTTTTAATAAAGTTCCAATTTATAATGTTTATATGCAATTTTACATGCATATATATATATCTTATTTTAAATTGGCTGAAGTACATTTTCATGTCCTTGAAGTTTGACCCCAAATTCAATTATATTCTTGCATTCCATTTTGTGTCAATTATATTCATATCTTTTCAATTAGTTTCAATTATATCCCTAAGATTAATTTGATCCAAGTATTTAATAGTAGATACTGACGTGATATCTCATCTTGCACATGTCATCATTAAATCATCTATTTTTGACGTGTCAAGTAAGAAAAAGGGCATTTTTGTCATTAATAAAGAGATTAAAGACATTTTGGTTATTTTAAGTTCACATATGATGTAACACATAGGATGGATGATGTTATATTGACTTCTGCAAGATGGAACATCATGTCAGTGACTACCGTTGAATATTTGGATAACGTTATATAGTCTTAGAGGTATAATTAAAATTAATCAGAAAGATATTGATATACACAAAATAAAGTTTAAGGACATGAAAGATACTTTTGTGTTTTAAATAATATATTCAACTTCCTTTCAATTTTTTAAATTAAAATTAACTTTTTACTCAATATTTTTTACTTTTAGTAATAAAACTATTTAACAATTTGTACTCTCATATTAAAAATAGCTACATATAGTTTAACAATAAATATTAATTTAACTGATTTTATTATCATGTTAACAATAAAATTACAATCCCATGTTATATAAAAAATTATTTGGCATGACAAAAAATAAAATGAATGAGAGGTTTGTTTGCATATGTAACAAAATATTGAGGAACCCAAATATTTGAAACAAAAGTATACACACAAACACACATATATATACACAATTAACCAAAATCAATTTTCTTTTTCTTTTACCAAAAGCACTTTTCTTTGAACTTAGAAGCTTAACACATATGTAACCCATTTCAATCTCAATTATTGTCATTCATGGCCCATCTAGTTAACATGTCACTTTCTCCACAAAATGACCAAAGAAAATGCTCTAATGTTAACTACAAAAAAATCAGAATTAGAGACAGAATTTGTTCGTCTCAGATTCTATCCCTGCCTGATTTCAAACTGGAAAACAAGGAATCAAACATGAATTTTGGGAGGGAAAACTTTCATCTTTGATTGAAATCCCATCCCAAATATTAGAGGCAGATTTTGATATGTCAAAAGTCCATCCCCAATAATTTTTTCACATTTTTTTAAATATTTAAATTATTAGAGACGGATTTAGTCTGTTTCAAAATTCTGTCTCAAATGAAATATATGCAAAACGATGTCGTCTTGACTTAGAGACGGATTTTTCCATCCCAAAAATCCATCTCTAATGCAAACGATGTTGTTTTGGTTATCAATTTTGACCTAATCCCCTTATCTCAATCCTAATTTCTATTCCCATTTTCACTCTGAACCATTGAGTCCGTCCTCTTGGCTCTCTTGTAGCCACTCTTGTGCTTCCAATGTGATCCATCACTGTGGTCTTCGAGCTCGACCGCTGTCTTTAGCTCTCTCTCTATCTATCTATCTATCTATCTATCTATCTCTCTCTCTCTCTTGGCTCTATCTCTCGCTACTCTCTCTATCTCGCTTCCCTCCATTGTTGACTTGGCTAATTTATAAAAAATAATTCATGCCAACTAAACAAGTTAAACTACTTAGTTATCTTGATTTATAGGTGAGTTATATGGTTAGTTTTGGATTAGTGAGAGTTTCTTAATCCTACCTATGTTAAATTTAAGATAGTTTGATGAAGTATTTCCTTTTATTTTGTGAATTAGGGTTCATAGGGGATAATTTTTTCTAGAACCCTAATTTTAAATTGATAATAATTAAGTGATTTTAGGGTTGTTTATGATTTGTTTAATAGATTAATATGATTTGTGAGCTCTATTATGCTATTAATTGAAAGTTTTAGTTATGGAATTGTATGATTTGGTAAAAATTTTGGGATTTTTATGAAAAACCTTAATTTAGAATTTTCATGATTTAAGGTGTTTTTGGGTGAATTAATTGTGTTTTACCCATTAAAGTTGATTTTTAATCAAGTTGAAGAGCTTCATTTGGTGGATTAGGATCATAAAATATGATTTTTGGTGAAAATTTGGTGTTCTGCTAATGTATTGTACTCTAGACATTCATTGGAAGAACTCTAACAATGTTGGAACCACTACCATATTTTTTTTTCCTCTTTGGACCACTAACAACACACATTTACAATAAAAAAAAAAGAAACTAAATTATTCAACAATAAGACAGAGCTGACGGTCCACATTTTGAAGTAAGGATAATGAGATGTGGATTGATTGTCCTCTTAACTTCTACTATCCCTACTCATGAGATATTCTGTTTCTAGCAATAAAGGATATATTAACTTGCCACAAAACTAGCAATAAAGCATAGAAAAACTTGAAAACTTCTCTTCTCATCATTTATATTCTGTTTCTTTTCCTCTTTTCATGAGATACAATAAATACAAGGTTTCCAATTTATAGAGTTAATTGTGAGGCTGTAATTGGAGGTTGACTTGTAACTTTTAGGATAAAGTAAACAAAAAGCCTTAACATATATTGTCATTTCAACCACTTTGGACTTTTGGATAAAAGTTGAGAGATCAAAGGTTCAAAATTCAAAAATAAATGAGCAAAGTTTCCAAGTATTCAGATTTGTAGAATTTAATTTTGTTAAATAGTTTGTATGAGTATTGACCCAAAAAAAAAAAGAGAGGTAGTGCATGCCTATAAGATATTTATGCCATTTTTTGCATCTGAAATTTAACTTAGTTAATATATGTTTTTAACAACTAGTGATTACCAGTAATAATGTCCGACATGCCTATGTCAAGGTGCATTACTTCTGTAAATTGTTAATATTTGTTAAATTACACATAACATATGTTTTATCAAGTGGAAAGAGTATGATTGTAATTAGTGACATTTTTGAAAATATGTATTATTATTAATTAGGTCACTGATTACAGTTATCTCCTTTACTTGGCTTAAGCCTATTTTATGTGTATTTTAACATACGTGAACAATTTAAATTGGGATAAGGAGAAGGTAGATTTGTGTGTGGATGTATATATATATATATATACACATATGTATGTATGTATGTTTGCATGTATTTATATATATATAGTAGACGATGTTATTAGAGCTAAGCAATACACTAATATATGGGTTTTACAAGATAGATCATATATATTAAAATTTTATGAGGACCCAACTGCAAATCTTTAAATTTTACGAGACCAAAATAAAAGATTGACCAAAATTCATGAGGTCTATTGGACTTTCTTACAATTCAAATTGTTATTTTGTTCACACAAAATAATTATAGTGATACATAATTAGCTATATATGTCACCAAAATTTAATTAAAACATATGGACAGAATTTAACAATATGAATCAAATTAAAATTTTTTAAATTAAAAAATTAAATAAAATTGCAGGGACAGAGAATAAATTAACCTTATTACTATTATTATATTTCAGTTTGCTCTTGGACAAACTAGGCAGCGATTTGCTTTGGCGTTACATAAAAGAGGCTCTGTAGTCTGTACCTTTGAAATTGTGACCTTTTTTGTCTTATTTCGTTGAAAAAAGAGAAGAATACATAAACAAATGAAAAGCCAACAAAAACAAAACATATATTTTTTTATTAATTTAAGCAGCTGGTCTCTTCAACAAAGCCATTTTGCTTTTCTTTTTAAGTTTCTCTTTTACTTTTTCTATAGCTTCTAGGTTAATCAAGTGCCAGATTAGGCACTTCGTAATCATCATGTGCTTCTAAATTATACTCCATAATTTTATATAATCGAGGCTGCAATTAATTACTCTTTTAGTAATTTAATACATCAATGAATAATTTTAATCCTCCACAATATTTATATTTTTTTA
Organism: Biancaea sappan; assembly: GCA_037074585.1. NCBI lineage: Eukaryota > Viridiplantae > Streptophyta > Magnoliopsida > Fabales > Fabaceae > Biancaea > Biancaea sappan. The sequence continues at coordinate 25,812,275 of CM073501.1, read as the reverse complement.
TTTTCCGTGTAATCATAGATAGACATATTATGTATCAATTTTGATTAGATCAAGTTTGAGATTTATTTTTTTTTTGACAAAAATATATTATATGTTTTTAATATTTATACTGAGTTTTATTTATATTTTTAATTTTTTTAGTTAAATATGTCTTACATATTTTTTTTTCAAAAATATCTTTTTTAACATTGTCAATGATATTAATAAAAAATACTAACTGTACAGTTCACGTAGTACATACCACCCATGTCTTTTACCAAGTGGACTCATATTTTAAAATTATAAAAATATCATCACACACACACAAATCAGAATACTTAAATCCCACCATACTCGATCATACTCGATCCCAACTCCTTTGCTCCTTCGTCTTCCTCTACTCGCAGGTCCCCCACTTCATCCAGAGAAAATTAATGCTAGAAAAATTGTCTTTGTAATTTGATTGGATTTGAAGAATTTAATTATTTAAAAGCTAATAAATTTTTAGATATTATTTTTCTAACAAAAAGATACACATATTTTAGAACCTTGAATATTGTTACCACAGTCATAATCATAATTTAAAAGCTTGAGTAATATGATTTCCAATTCTTTTTTTTTTAAATCACCAATATTTGAAATTATTAAACTTTGATTAATCTAATTCTAGGTGGGTTAGATGTCACAAAGGTGTGAAATTCTCTTAAAATTAATATTTTTTATTTATAAAATTTTAACTCAAAATTTCACTTACAAAAAATAAGCCCCGAATTATTTGAACAAACTGGTATTGGTATATGTTTTTCTGATTAAATCAAAATTTCTTTCCTGAGAAATTTGAAGACTGTGGAATTAAAATGCGAAATGTCATTGTTAATTATTTTCTGATTAAATCAAAATTTCTTTCTTGAGAAAGAAGAGTGTGGAATTAAAATGCGAAATGTCATTGTTAATTAAAATAATTAATTGCATTTTTTGTTGTTGCAAATGCTTGTCAGCTCTTGAACGTAGAAGAAACTGACATTCTAATATTCAATGACTTATTAATTGGATTAAGAACAGTTTGAAGATATAGAAAAGAGACAGTGACACACTCACCACATGCAGATACAGTATAATTTATCAGTTTTATAACTTTAAATCTAATCAAATTGATTCTCTGGAAATGTAATCAATTAAATAAATTCATCGTGCGTATTTGTCGACCCACATGTGCCCAACAAATTATTGAATTTTAAAGTGATGTCATATCTACAAATATTTAATTTATCTGTGCTGCACAAAACCCTAATTCCCAGAAAAATAAATTAACTATGAAGCTGGATTAATTAGTCAATTAATTAATTATGGAGTGCGTTTTAATCTGCCACAAAATGTTTTCAGGTCACCCCAACTCCAAGAAGCTATTTTGTTTTATTATTACTTGCAAACTATAGATGCAGAACCATGAGGTAGAATTGGATCATACTTGTCAGATTGAATATGGAACAGATCAAAAATTCAGTCTAGAATAATCTTTAAAATCAGTGAGTGGCCAGTCAATAACTGGCTGAATTAAGTAAAAATTACTGTTGAATAAATTGGTTGAATCATTTCACTAAGATTTTTTATTTTATTTTATTTTTTTAAATTTTACTTATTCTATAATCAAATAATTATGAAAAAATTAATATTATAGGCTAGCCAATTTTTGTAGAGATACCAATATATTGGTATTTTATTGATTTGATACTTATGAATATTATTATATTAATTAAATAATATTTTCTTATTATTTGATCAATTTCTTGCTGTGAACTTTTGATTGTAGATATTGTTGATGTAATTTGATATCAAATCTTATTTTTAATTGAATTTATAAATTCATGTTAATAGTGTTTAATCATATATATATTTTAATATTTTAAAGTAAATCAATTCACCACGGTTTGACTATAGTCTAATCATTAATCCTTAAACGGATGTCTCCACTGGTTCAATGACCAGTCTCTTTTTCAAAACCTTGAAATAAACTAATGGTTTCTTGAGAAAAAAATAATAATAAGTACTGAAATTGTTTATTAATTTTAGATATTAACACAAGAAGGACGATTTCAGAGGTACATATTAATTATAAATATATAGATTGGTTTTCTAGCTTCATAGAATAATAATATATAGAGGTGCATGTGTGTTGCGCTGGGGCCAAATCGCTTAGTCTTAAACCAACTCATAAAATTGAGTTACGTTGCAGGTTGGTTTAGGTTTTTTTTTAATCTGTCATTAATTAATTTGAGTTTATAAATTTTCAGTTTGCTTAACCACCTGGATCAACTTATGACGAATCTGCTCCTTTTTTCTTTATATATATATATATATATATATATACAACTCCCTTAAGTTTTTATGTGGTATATAGAAGAAGCTTGAATAATTTATAATGGGGTAATAAAGTTAGAAGGAAATAATGAAAGATTAGACCAATTTATATTGTAAAAGATGAGAGATGAGAAAGAAAATTTAAAATTATGTGTTAAACTTATAAAGAGTAATGACTAGAAATTTTCTTTCACTTTGTTTTTCTTTTTTCTACAAAACTATGTTTTCATTTTTAAGTTTTGTGTTTTAATAGTCATTATATCACAAATTGTGCCACTAATTAAGTGATTATATGTAGATGGAGACTTTTTAGTTTGCACTCATATATTCTCTGACTACCATCAAGATGTTTGATCAATTTAATTTAAGATCACTTAAAAAAAAGATTTTTTTCTTTTTTTTTAAAAAAATGTTAGACTTGTCAACCCAAACTAATTCAACACATTATCAACCAAACTTGCTTTTCAACAGGTTAGATTAGTTTGGATTACTTAGTAAAATTTCTCAAACTCAAATCAACCCAACATGGTTGCCTATCCTTAATCAATTTGAATTTGTCAAAACTGTCCAATCTGAATGAATCCAATTCACACACCCGTAATTATATTAGAGTAATCTCTTTATATATAGTTGAGTAATAATTAATCAATCTAAAATTTGAATCTTATTTTAATATTAAGAAGTCTAAAACATGTACTTCTCACTTAAAAGAGAGGTTGTATAATAATTAGAAATAAAATTTGATTTTATATAAACTTTCTTTTACTACAAATATATACATAAATCTTATTTCTAATTTTTTTTTAAAAAAGTGATATAGGCTGTGTTTGGCAAATCAAATAAGCTAACTTATAGCTTATTTGACTAGCTTATAAGCTTGTTAAAAGTATTTAGTAAACTAATTTATTTCAATAACTTATAGCTTATTCTGAAATACTACTTTGAGTAGCTTATAACTTATTGTTTATAGTTTTTATATTTTTCTTCTTTTTTTATCTTTGTTATTTTATAAAAATATTCATTATACGCTTATCTCACACATATTACATATATATATATATAATATTTCTATATATAGAAAAAAATGTTTTTAATGAATTATATATATATATAATAATTTAAATTAATAAAATAAAATATATAAATATAATTAATTATTTAATTATATTAATAATTTAAATTATTTTAATTAAAAATCAAAAAAATATATTTATTTGTATTATTTTGAAATTATAAAATATATACCCTTTTATGTCATTTTACATTTTTCATTTACTTCAACTGTTACTTTTAACAAACACTTCTAATTCAATAAGTTAACTTATAAACTTTTAATTTTCAACTAAAAAAAATAGATTATAAGTTTTCAATTAGTTTTTAAACTTTTAACTAATTTTTAAGTTATTTTTTCTAAACACACTCATAGATCATGCATGTATAAACAATTAATGATGGTTGCACAACGAGAATGTGAATGATAGAATAATTTAGAGAGATGTGAGAGTAGAAGATATATAGTTAGTGAGAGAAAGAGAGGAATAGCATATGCCCTTGCAATAAAAGCATTTGTGTTTTTCTCAAATTCGCTTGCCTATCTTCTGATTACTCGATCCGAAAGAAGTAAAATCGTTATCCTTACAATTTAGAGGGATTTATTTTTGTTAAAACTACTAGTTCATATTAAAAAATGATCATAACACTCTGCCGTGTTTTTTTTTCTTCTCTTCTCTTACTTATTCTTTGGTGTGACTACAGTGGGGTGCCTAAGTGCAGCCCCCACTCTCTCTCATTCTATTTTATGGTTCTTCTCTTTGTCTCTTTTTTGTGGGAATTTTCATTTTCTCGTTGTAGAAGTTATCGTATTTTCATTTTTATTTTCAAATCTGTTTGCAAATTTCGTTTCCTTGTCAATCTTTTGTTTTCAATATTTTAGTTTTCAGATTTATATTATAGAGCTTCAGATCTGCCTATGTTTTTGGAAAAATCAGAACTCATTATTAGTCAATATGTGTAAATACCTGTCGATATGATCCGATGATGGATAGATGAAACGATTCCAGAAGTTCTTACTGTATAACTTGATTTACCTTCTTTGGTTAGTAATTCATTGAATGTTTTTTCTCTAGATCCCTTGATATATTTTAGAGTTCTTTTGAGAAATTATCCTCTTTTTCATTTTTGTGTTTTAGTTTTAAGAGTCCTTGTTGCATCTGGTTAATGTAATTCTCTATTTTTTTAATATGATTTGGTTTAAGCTTTATTGGCCATTAGTAGAGAGAGAGAGAGAGAGAGAGAGAGAGAGAGAGAGAGAGAGAGAGAGAGAGAGAGAGAGAGAGAGAGAGAGAGAGAGAGAGAGAGGTGTGAAGACATATCCGTGAGGCGTATGTATGTAAGTGAAGATAATAGTGAAGAAGACGACATGCTTTGTCAGTTTGCGACTACAAATAATATCCATTCTCACACTTCTTTCTTTTTTTGTTTATATATAAACAAATCCTTAAACTGTACAGATAATAACACATGGACGCATACACGCCCCCACTTGCATGTCTTATTATCTGTCCTCGTACGACTTCTCTCTCTCTCTCTCTCTATATATATCTCTTTCTCCATATATATATATATATATATATATATATATTGTTGGATATTTATTTATTTTGTTACGGATGTTGAATCGGTTTTAATAAGTGAGACTTATGGGGCCCTACCTAATAATGAAAACTTAATCGAACAGCCTTAATTATCTGTTTAGTCAAGCAAAAAATTGGCGTTTGTTAATTATGTTATAAGTCCTTAATAGTTAGAGGCCTCCAACTCTACATCTTAATCTGGAGTTAGCGATTTTATCACAATGGCTGACAGGCCTTTTTAGTAAATTAATTTATTTTAATTAATTTGATAAAAGAACTCGAATTCTGATTCCTAATCTATAATACATGATTTCACATACTTGAACTATGAGTTTGTTGATAACTTATTTTTATTTTTAATTAATTATATATATTTTAAAGAAAGTAATGACACCTATTGTTCTTATAATCTTTAACAATGAGCGTAATAATTTGTTTTTATTCTCTCTCGTTTTTTATCTCTATGTGACGGACTCGTCTTTTTTTGTGGAGATTAAAATTATGCTCATAAGACAGCTGAATTTGGATAAATTTTCAAGTAAGTTTCGGTTTCTTTTTTCTCACAATAATTTCTTTTGTGTCTATATATATATATATATATATATATATTATCCTATGTAAAATACTTTATAGTTTGTACATCAAGTAATCCATTGTGTTATTTATCGTCTGGTCTTTTTCTACACTATTTAATGTACCTTTTTTTTTTATTAATTCACAGTGCAAATCTTCCTTTCTTATTTCTACCGATTGATTCTTTATCAATATAATGTAATGCTTTTTTTTTTTGCCGTAATTGAATTTTTTTTTCTATAGCTTCTTTTTCCAGTAAATTTTAATTAGTTAAGAAATTTAATTTTTTTAAATAATTTTTACCTCATCAATTTCTAATAAGGTATGAACACGTACGAATTGCTTAATATGTATAATTAAAAGATAGATTGAGCATGACATATTGTCACGTACCACAGGTATTAAAGGATAAGCATGACAAGCAAAAGCTAGATTTGGATTTAAATATGCATGATATGACCTTGGATTCGATCATCTAAAACATTATAATATATATATATATATATATAATATGCATGTACAAGATATTTTACCTTAGTCATAATTATCAAAATGCAAGTGTTGAATTCCTTCGAATATAATGAATACCGTATTAGATATATCAACAATAAATTCATAAGTAGATTTAATTAAGATATGATCTTCTTTCCAAACTTAATACACATTTCATAATCTTCGATAAAATATTTGTCGCCTTTATTGGGCTATCTAGATTTGATCAATTTTGGATCTTTCTGATCAATATATCAAAAGCTGGTTAAGATTGATGCTGCATGAACAGCTTAGTTAGATAACTTAAGTCTACCTCAATGATTATGTGATGGTTGAATTGTTTTGTTTTTATTCAAAATGACGATTAATTAGACTTGAAAATGACTCCTAACTTTATCAAACTTGATTTATACACTTAAACAGGGATCAAGTTAGGTTGGATACCACTAATTATTACTGCAAACAAATTAATTATTTGACATATATCGTCCAAATTTTCGGAGTGGAAAAGTTTGTAGATTCAAAACTAATTAATAACATTTTGAAAACTTGATCTAATTGGCTAATTAAACTGGAAAATTAATTGTTGATCTGGTCACAAAACTAGGTCGGTTAACATACTGAACTACACACCCAAAAAAATGATCAAATACTAGTAGAATGATCAAAATTCAAAAAAAAAAAATCAGATGGTTTAATTGTTGAATCAGGTTTAATTTGGTTTTTATTTATTTGATTTTTTTTCATGCATTCTTTTTTAGTTTTCATATATTTTATGAGTATTAATGTATTTTTTTATATACGAGTATTATTCCTATATTGCTTTGAAACTAATTTTAAATTTTTTCTACATTAATTCATTTATTACTATTTAAATAATTAGATATTATTGATAAATGTGTACAAATATTTAACAAATTGCCTAGACTTTTATAAATTTGTCAAGCTTAAGCATGATCAAAGTCTTCAGAACAATAATATAAATTATTAACCGCTTGTCACACAGTTGAAGATCAAGCTAAAAAATGTACATTTAGAAAAAAAAATGTCAATATATACCCAAATTAAGTTGTAGCAGTTCCGTATAATCATTGAATATTTGAGTGTGTGTGTGTATATATATATATATATATATATATATATATTACTTCAGGTCATTTCATTATTTTCTAAAGTCATAATTAGCACTTACATTACAAAAAAAATTGATATCAGAGACAAAATTTTTCATCTCTGATTTAAGAAAATTTCACCTTTAATGTCTCAAAGATAGAATTAGAGATGAATTTATTTTCGTTTCTGAGCCAGACATCTTTAATTTCTCAGACGTATAAATTTTCCGTCTCAAATGTTTTAATATGAAAATTTTCCGTTTCAGATAAACTTTGGGTATTTGAGACGGATAAATATCCGTCCCTAATTTGAGATGGAAATTTTATCCCTAATTCTATTTCCAGTTAGGGACAGATTTTTTTCATCTCAAATTAAGGATGAAGAATTTCATCTCTAATTTCTGTCCCTAAATTCTGCCTCTAATGTTTAGGTTCAATAAATTAAAATGATGCACGGATAATTAAGTAATTTCAACAGGTTATTATACCATGCAAATTTTTAAGAAAATATTTAGCAAACAAGAATAAAATTGTAAGCATTAGAGTTAGTGGAAAGACAAAGATAACTACATTTGCATGGTATAATAATTTCTTAAAATTATTTGATTATGCATGCATCATTTTAATTTATTGAAAAAAATAAATTAATACCTTAATTACAAATAATGTGTACAAATCTATCTTCTGCTTCTCCCATATATCTATTTAAATTGTTGACGTATGTTAAAATACACATATAACATGCTTCAATCAAGTGGAGGGGGATAACTATAATCAGTGACCTAATTAATAATAGTACATATTCTTAATTATGTTACTGATTACAACCATCCCTCTCTACTTGATAAAGTATGTTTTATGTGCAGTTTAACACACATTAACAATTTAAAAAAATAGTGCACCTTGACATACCTATCGCTGAAAATAGAAATTAACTAAGTTAAATTTTGAGTGTAGAAAAGGGCATAAATATCTTATAGGCATGCACTACTTTTTTTTTTTTTCTTTTCGGGTCAATACACGTACACACTATCTAACAAAATTAAATTCCACAAATATGAATACTTGGAAACTTTGCTCATTTATTTTTGAATTTTGAACCTTTAATCTCTCAACTTCTATCCAAAAGTCCAAAGTGGTTGAAATGACAATATATGTTAAGTCTTTTTGTTTACCTTATCCTAAAAGTTACAAGTCAACCTTCAAGTACAGCCTCACAATTAACTCTATAAATTGGAAACCTTGCATTTATTGTATCTCATGAAAAGAGGAAAAGAAACAGAATATAAATGACGAGAATTGAAGTTTTCAAGTGTTTCTATACTATATACTGCTAGTTTTGTGGCAAGTTAAGATATGCTTTATTGCTAGAAGTTAAGAGGCCAATCAATCCACATCTCATTATCGTTACTTCAAAACTATAGACCTTCGATGCGGCTCTGTCTTGTTGCTGAATAATTTGGTTTCTTTATTTCTTTGTAAATGTGTGTTGTTAGTGGTCCAAAGAGGAAAAAATAATATGGTAGTGGTCCCAACATTATTACGGTTCTTCCAATGAATGTCTAGAGTACAATACATTAGTAGAACACCAAATTTTCACCAAAAATCATATTTTATGATCCTAATCTGCCAAATGAAGCTCTTCAACTTGATTAAAAATCAACTTTAATGGGTAAAACAATTAATTCACCCGGAACACCTTAAATCATGAAAATTTGAAATTAGGGTTGTTCATAAAAATCCCAACTTTTTTACCAAATCATACAATTTCATAACTAAAACTTTCAATTAATAGCATAATAGAGTTCACAAATCATATTAATCGATGAAAAAAAATCATAAACAACCCTAAAACCACTTATTTATGATCAATTTAAAATTAGGGTTCTAGAGAAAATTACACTACAAAAAAAGATATATCATAGATGGAAATTAGGAATGGAAATATTCCATCCTAGTTTTTGTGCCTACTGTCCCAAAATTCATCCGTGATTTGAATATTGATTGGCATGAAGATTAAATAATCAGAATATTTCTGTCTCTGATTGAATTTCTATCCCTAGTATTAGCGACAGATTATAGCGTGCCAGAAATTCGTCCCTAAATTTTTAATTTATTTAATTATTTTAATTCAATTATTATAGACGGATATCCCGTTTCAAATATCTGTCTCTAATTAAAACGACATCATTCCAGTTCATTTTTTCCAAACGACGTCGTTCTCCCTTGCTCTTAACCTTGCCCTAGGTCACAAATTGGCATTGTCTTTGTGCCTCTCGTGTTCTTCATCTTGCCAGTCATCTCTCTCCCTCCCTAAAGCTCTCTCACTCTTCTCCTTTGTCGTGTGCCGCCTTAGTCTATATCTTTTCTGTCATCTCTCATCGCCTCCGTTGGTCAGTAAGAGTAGGTAAGCTTTTCTTTTTTCTGTTTGAAACTTTTTTTTTGCTGGTTGGGTACTTTCTCTCCCACTCTTTCCCTCTCTTCACTCCTTCCCCTCCATCGACGAAGAATATTTTGAGCTTTTTTTTTCATGGTTTAACTTTTTTTTCCTCTCTGCTACTCTCTCTTTCTCCATTAATTGAAGCCTCCCAGCGTCCTCCTTTAGAAAATTTTTGGATAGTAAGCTCAATCAAAAGCCTCTTCCTCCATTCGTCTGCTGCAATTCAACATTGTTGGAGTACAGGTTGGTTTTTCTATTTTGCAAATTATTTGTAAATGGTAGAAATTAAATGTAGGATCTTGATTGAAATGGCTGGAATTGCTAGAATTGTTGGAATTGAAAATTTTTTCATCAATGTAATAACACTTAAAGTTGAATATATGTTTTAGGACTAAGGAAGCCCCAGAGATGTTGGAAAATTTTTGTATCTTTGTTTTGCTAAAATTTTGAATCAATTCCTATTTATTTATTTTCTCAATGGGTAAACTCTGTGAAAAGCTTCATGACTATTGGATGATGAAATTAGACTAATTTAATTAGCAGTTGCCCTGGCCTGACCAAGATGAGGTCTTAGACAGGGAAGGAAACACCGAGTGTTTTAATCCCTCTTGGGTGTTCAGCATGTTAGTGAGTATTATTCTGATTAGATTTCTATGGCATCTTCTAATCTACTCCTCTTTCTCATCGTGTCTAAATCTAGCTAGAAACTCATTAGGTTTTGGCTAATTAAATTTGAGACAAGTCGGACCACAAAGATAAAAAACTCTTCTAATATCAATTTTTTTCTATTCATGAAACTTGAACATAAAACCTTGCTTAAGAATAATAAATGTTGAAATACTTGAACCAATTAACGATGATACTTCAAATTCAATTTAATTTTTGCAATTGAAGCTAAATTTATTTTATTGATCATCAACTTAATAGCACTTTGAAATCTAAATGCAAGTACTATAAGATAGGAATGATCAATGGCATGATCAATGGGATAATGTTACTCTCTCTCTATATATATATATATGTATGTATGTATAGATATGTGTGTGTGTGTATATAAATATATGTATATATATATATATATATTGGTTTGGAAAGCAACAGAAGGCAAATTGAAGAGTACTCCCAATACATGAATAAATGAAAAGGGGATTTATGGAGGAAGCCTATTGGCCTATGAACTCAGTGAACCATAATAATGAAAATTGAAGGTTGGAAAGCAAACAAGGCCTCCACCACTGGAGAAACACTACATACCAAAGGCACGAAAGATAGGGCCTCCACCACTGAAGGAACACTACATACCAGAGGCAGCATTTCAGCCTCTAAGCACATGCGCCACCTAGTATGTATGCATTTCAAGTCCAACTAATTTTTCTAATGCTTGTATTTGTAAAATTTTTAACCTTATAAGTTGCAGGAGAGTGAAAATGGGAGGAAGCATCGTCTGGTAGACCTATTCATGCGGACTCACAAAAAAAGGAACACAGACAAATTTATTAACAATCGGTCCCGAGAAGTCTACGTACATATACTTTGAGGTTCAAATTTGTATTATAGTCCATTTTTTCAAATTTGTATTTTGAGGTTCTAATGTAGTTTGACAGGAGGAGTACACACAGTTGAGGTTCTCCCAAGCATCCACAATCGATACAGGTGGCGAAGATAGGGATGACGAGATTGACGACATAACCATAAGGCTACAGGCTGTTGGAGGGAAGAAGAAGAACGGGCGGATCTTCGGCACAAGGTCGAAGGCGCGTCAGATCAGTTTTTTGAGCCACCATTCTAGTGATTCATCCGGTCTACATCCTCAGTTCGAGAAGGAGCTATAGCGCTGTATGGAGCCCATGATGGAATAATTGAAGACTCAAAAAGAGTAGCTTACCACAGCGAACCATCAGTTGGAGGAGTGTTCTTACTTGATACAGAACAGGCGTCCCAACTGGATGAATTTTAGCACATGATGGACCGCTATATAAAGCCCATGGATAGACGCATCTTTGATGACGAGGAAACCGAGCCCCTGGATCATCCCTTCGACTAGATTTTTTCTGTTATGTTTGTACAGACAACTATTTTTATGTGCACACTTGAGTTTATGTACCAACATTTTTTTATTTTTATATATGACTATTTTTTCATTATTGTTAGTTTGATTATTTTTATATATGATTGTTGGTTTCATTATTATTTGTTCTTCATGTAATACAGGTTCTTTAATTGTTTTTAAAACAAATTTTGTAAAAAAAAATGGCCAGGACATTAGGGGCAAAAATTTAGGACGGATATTCCGTCTCTAATTAGAGGTGAAAATTTGGGATGGACATTCTGTCTCTAATTAAAGACGGAATATTCTGAGACAGAATCAAATTCGTCTTAGATTAGACACGGATTTGTCCATTTCAAAATCTGCCCCAATTCAGAGACGAATTATCCAACTCCAAAATCCATCTCTGATCAGACACAGATTCAAGGATGGAACATTTTGTGTTAGGTCTGAGTCAGAATTTTTCAGTCTCAGAATTCACCTCAATTTAGATACGGATTATCCGACTCCAAAATTCGTCTCTGATCAGACACGGATTCAAAGACAGAATATTTCGTGTTAGGTCTGAGACGGAACTTAGCCATCCCAGAAATCTGAGATAGATCATTTTAGCTATCTTAGAAATATGAGATGGCTATATCACAGAAGTGTCACATCCCCAAAAATATGATCGGCACGATAGTGACTATCCAAAACATCGTGAACCTAATGGAAATAATTCAGACCTACGATATTCAAAATATAACATATTTTCACAATACAAATCAAAATATTTCCAAGGTTTTAATTCTCATATAACTAGAGCATAAAGAAGTAAATTAAAACGTCATATTTTCACATAATCCATCTATAAATCCTAAGAGACTTATGTGATCACAGAGCGACTCCTAGAGTTTATAAAACAGTAAAGTACAAAAAGGCCAATCCAAAATACAAGGAGGATGGTATTAAGTAAGCTCGTTACTCTCTGGGACAATCCCATGCGTCAGTACGGACTCTAAAAGGTTTTTAAAAAAATAACAGGATAAGTAATGAAATACTCAATTAATCGATAACATCTGCTAACGTAATCAATTTTACATCTAGCATAATAGAGACACCAACATTTTAAAAAGACTTACTTCAACTACGAATAATCAAGGAAATATAATTTATGCAATGCATACTATATATCCCATATCATTCGGGTCATCCACGGTACTGATGGATCATTGCCTGCGACCCCCTAGTTGTATCCACCCTTATCTCTCCAAGAAAGAGATTTCTCCACCCTTGTAACTTCTTTAATTTCTTCCATGGGGAGCACCACCATGAGCCAAACATACATATCAATTACCACTAATACGCAATTTCAATCAGAATATATATTCAAGTTTCTATCTCAAGGTAATTAATACAACTTTAACCATAAGCATATATTACAGGAAGGAGATAATCAACATCAAAATCATTAGGTATAAGAATATAATTAGTTAAATTGAATAACTCATCATCTTTATCCATACCTCTATGACGCATGACATTAAAAGCTTCAAGCAAGAAGTAAAGCAATGTTATCACACTCATCTCGAATGTGGTACTAACTACCTTTGTTTTTGCGATTAAAATATGGAGGGTGTTAGGAATGATTCCCAAGGATTTCCTAAATACAAAATAAATGAAATTAAAAGAAAACATTAGAACTAGACCTTTTTGTAAGTAAAATAGGACTTAGAGGGAAAATTTTGCTATGTTTTTACTATCCAAAACTAACAGCCACTTCACAAGACCATTCAGCCAGCATAATACCCAATTATCTAGTTCCAGATTGTAGGAAAGTCAGTCCTAGTCATCCTTTAACTAATTCACAGTTAAAATCAAATTAAAATCCCTCTTTTTCCTCTTTCATGCCAAAGACTACCCACACTTACTCTTTCTTCTATACCAACATTTACACAAACAAAAACTCCTAGATATTTACTAATTAAGGACTAATAGCATAGAAACCATAAAAATTTTAGTTTAAATCAGAATTTCCCTTCCTTAGCTAATCTAGGGTTCAAGGCTAAGGAGAAAAAGAAAATTGAGGAGGAGGGGACATGAACTTCAAGGACTCTAGAGCTTAATTACCTTGTTTTTCACTAAATTTGGAAGAAACCAGATGAAATCTTCAACCAGCAGAAGGACTTCAGCATGGATGGAGGGCGGAGACCAGAAATGGGAAAAATATGAATATACCTCCTAATATATGGTGGTTTCTCGCAGAACAAGTGAAAATCGCAGTCTGGCGCTTAGGCGCCACCTTCAAAAATTCGGACAATAAGTTTTGGTGCTAGCGCCTGAGGCGCCACCCACACAGTGTCAAGCCGAGAGTTGAGGGCTTGGGGCCTGAGGCACCCTGCATGGCGCCTGGGTGCCAGCCGTCTGTTTGCCTTCTCCAAGTTAAATTGGATCCTAACACAATAATATGCAATAATTGGTCTCAAATGGCAATAACCCCGTCACAAAATATTTTAATTAAGCCAGATAAGTCTTATTATGAAAACATAGTAGCACAGACATGCAAAGTATAATAATTTCAACAACTTAACATGGTAAAATTTTCATACTCCAAAACTAATAATACCCCAAAAAACTAGAATATTACAAGAAGGATCCAAATCCGTCTCAGATTCTGTCTCTGAATATTCAAAGAAGGAATTTTCTTCGATCAAAGACGGAAAATTCAGTCTCCCATCTCTGTTTTTTTTTTGGTAGTGTTATCTCATATGAACCCTAATTCACAAAATAAAAGGAAATACTTCATTAAACCATCTTAAATTTAACATAGGTAGGAGATTAAGACCCACTAATCCAAAATTAACCATATAACTCACCTATAAATCAAGATAATTAAGTAGTTTAATTTGTTTAGTTGGCATGAATTATTTTTATACAAGATAGCCAAGTCAACAATTGGGGGGGGGGGAGAGAGAGAGAGAGAGAGAGAGAGAGAGAGAGGGTGGTCGAGCTCGAAGACCACAGTGGTGGATCATGCTTGAAGCACATGAACGACTGCAGGAGAGTAAAGAGGATAGACGCGATGGTTCAGAGCGAAAATGAGAAGAGAAATCATGAAATTATGATTGGGATTAGGTTAAAACTGATAGTCAAAACGGCGTCGTTTGCATCAGAGACGAATTTTTGAGACGAAAAAATCAAGACAATGTCGTTTGCATATACTACATTTGGGACAAAATTTTGAAACAGACCAATTAGTTTATAATATTATAAATATTTTAAAAAATATGAAAAAATTGTTGGGGACATATTTTTGACATTCCAAAATCTGTCTCTAATATTAAAGATGAAATTTCAATCAGAGACGAAAATTTTACCTCTCAAAATCCGTCTCTTATTCCCAGTTTTCCAGTTTGAAATCAGGGACAGCATTTGCAACAAATCAGGGATAGAATCTGAGTCGGATGAATTCGGTCTCTAAATTTCATCTCTGATTCTAGGTTTTTTTGTAGTGTTAGATTTCAAATTATTAAATTATTGTAATTTGATTGTATATTTTAAAAAATTATTTGGAATTAAATTGAAAAATAAGCGCATGTCACTTTGACAAATTATTCTTTTTAACTGCAGTTAGGTTATATAATTTCTTTTTTCATTGAGTCCTATGAATCAGATTTTCTTGCCTTAAATATTCATAGCATTGAGGAAAGTGCGAAAGTGAAACTTGAGGTGAGAAAGAAAGTAAGAAACCAATGGCACTGCAGCTTCATGGTATCTACTTTATCTTTTAAAAGTAAAATGTAATTATTTAATCATGAATTTATATATATATATATATATATATATATATATAATTTTAATAATGATTCTTCGTGGCTACTTCCCCATGTACAATTCGATAGTCATGAAACTGCATTTGATTTATTTAGGAGCAGGGAATTATAAGGACCTTTATATAAGAAACTTCATGAACAAACATCTATGTGTGTTCGTGATGGTATCGTATACACTACAATGTTTTTTTTTTTATTTATGACAATGATTTATATATAATAATCTAACAGTTGTTATCTAAAAAAACTAAAATAATTCACTACTCATGAAATATTATTTATAATAGTATCATTTAAGCAATACAATTTAGCGAATATTGTAGAAATTGTTGCAATCAGAGTCTACAATAGTTTATTAACTATAATATATGTGGTAAATTAAGAATATATATAACTTTAACTTAATTAATAATAAGTATTCATGTTATTATATATATATATATATATACACACTTTATGTCTCCTTTTAATTCTAGCTTTTGCCCTAAAACTGTAAAAGGAGGGGATCCCTGTGCATATTTATGGGACAAAGGCCCTATAAAATTTTAAAGAGTCATATTTTTTTGATGGACTAAAACCTTATTTCCATCATATGTTTCTTTTTTTTATTACTTATTTCTCTTATAAAATTATTATTTTTATTTTAATTTCTTACATATATAATATTTTTTAATTGGATCTCAATTTGACCTCTTATAATTAAATAAAATTGTTATTAATAGTATATATCTTTATATTAATTTTTTATTAATAAAATTAACTGCCAATCTGAAGATTGGCGTCCAATTCATCTAAACTTTTTTTGACAAAAAATTAAATGCGATATTTACATCCTATACAATGGTGATTAAGTAATATCCTATCAAAAAAATGTCACATATATAATATTAATTTTATTAATTAATACAAAAATAATTTATAACATATTTATAATTTACAAGTGACAAAATTGAAAAGTATTTATATATGAAGGTTCAAATTGAAAAATAAGTCGTTTGTGAAGAACTAAATTAAAAAGTACCCTATCTTTAATTAGGGGACCAAAATGAAGCTTTAGTCTTTTTGTGATATTGCAATTGTGATGTTTAACTAACTTGTGTACATTAATTTGTTACTCTTACACTATAGCGTTGGTTAAAAATAAATAAACTTTACTGAAATTCTTCATTATAATTTTTTATACATATTAATTATATATGTAAAGTTGAATTGTTAAAAAAAAATCTAAATATTGATTAATAATGAGTACTTGAAAATATGCAAATTATCTTAAAAAATAAATGCAACTCCAAAAGAGAAATTTAGTTTTTGATATGATCCCTCACAAAAATTTACTAATATAAAAAATATTATTTAGATATTAAAAATGATTAATTTTTTAATTTAGTCCTTTAAGGTGTAACTTTCTCAATTTAATCATTCAGTAACCTTTTTTTAGAGGATCAAATTGATAAGTTAGACTTCTAATCGTTGATTTGGTTGAATTAACTTGTTAAGCCACTAAAACCAAATTAACTTTTACAATTGGCGCTTAATTAGTAGGATTGGATTAGTAAGTTGGTTTTAACTTTACCTTTTTCTATCTTGTCAATATTGATATATGATCAAATTATTAGTTGAGAAAATTCAACCTAGATCAATCCAAAGGACATACACTTGGAGTTATTGAGTTATAAAAGACCTCTCACTTTATGATGATTTATATTTTGAGCGTAATTTTTGACAATATAATCATATTCTTTTGTTATTAATAGAAGATCAACCCAACACCCCCACAATATGATCATAATCTAATCTTCCATCATTTGATTAGTTCGACTTAAAAAAAGAACTCAACCCAACCAGTAAGCAATCCTAGTTTAACCGGTGATTTTATCATACATAAAGAGACTGAAATGATTTTTAAAAAAATTTAACGGAATTAGGATGGTTACAATTTAGTTAAAAAAAATTAATTATCTTTTAAAGACAAAAGCAATAATTTGCTTCAAAATAAATTGGTAATTAAAATGAATTGCGAAAGTGCATATATATATATATATATATATATAATATGTGGTTGGCAAAGAGAGAGTAGGGACCTTGTTGAAACTGAAAAGCTTATTGAGATGGACGTGACGAGTTAAAGTTTGTGGCAGGGAAGGGAGAAACAAAAGCAAACCAAACATACACACTCAGCATCTCAAAAAGCAAAGCACGGGACAAGTTTCATAACAATGCAGCCTGCGAAACCCATGTGCCTCTCTCTCTCATGAAACGTCGTTTAATCAATTATATACACAAGGGACCAACCTGCTCGATCTGCCAGAAAAGATTAGTCTTTCACACATAAATTGTGGATTCAACTTCTATTAAAAAAATTTATATTTAATATTGGACAATATTTTAAATAAAACTAAAATTTTTTTATATATTTATGATTTAACTTAACTCGAAATAAATTAATTAAATTTTAATAATTCTAGATAGTAATAATTCATATTATATATATAGATATAATAATAATAAGAAAAGAGTAGCCTAATGTGAGATGTGAGAGGAAAATAATTATTCTTAAATCACAAATTAATTATTTATATCATAGTTTTCAAAATCAGACCAGTCATTGAACCGATAAAGTTATTGGTTCAAGGTTCAGTGGTCGAATTGATAATAATTAAAAAATATTAAAAATATACATAATTTAAAATATAATATATATATATATATATATTAAAATATTAAAATACTTAGTATATTGATAATTCATAACAATAAGTGAAGAAAATAAAAAATAGATTAATCCATAATTAATAATTCATCACAACTCATAATATCCATAATTTCAAACTTAGTCTTGTTGTAAAAATAGTCTTGTAAAAACTTTTGTATTTTAAAAGAGTGAGCCAAGTTCCCACATTGCTTAGTTTTTCTTCTCTCTAGATTACATTTTTGTTTCTTTTTATTTGTTTATTTGAATAAGGACATATTTGATAGTTGTAAAATTAACTTTTATTTGCATTATACTACCATAGACAATAGCAAAAAAAAAAAATCTTCCCCCAAAAAAATATCCAAAAAAAAAAGAAGACAAAATCGGTTCAACTACTCAACCAACTGGTTCGATCAGTTTTCCCGGTTCAATTCCTATTTAATTTCCAACCGATTTTTTTAGCCGAACCACCCTCTAATTTTCAGTTAAACCAATTAAACCGATCGGTATGGTCCGATTTTACAATTATGAATTTATATTGATACAAATTCTATTCATGCAAAAATTAAATTGTGCATCAATTTTGAACCGTTGATTGATTTGTGGGTCCTAGGTGGAACAGTGGTTAAAGTGTAGTGGCTTTGGATTCGTGGATGTGACTATGGATTCCTGCATTTGTCTTAATATTGTTCCATCTTGTTTGTCACCTTTTTAATTTCTTTTTCTTTAATTTTCACTAAAGTAATTGTCCAATTCCTTTTTTTTTTCCTCCCCCTCTGTAATTCATTCAAATGCTACCTGTGTAGGTGAGATGGCGAGGTGAAGTTTGGAAAAATTTAAGAAAGTTTAAGCTTAAAATTGAATCATTTTAGGTTTATATATAAAAGATGAAATTCAAAATTGAGTTATACGCACAGATATACATAATGTGCATATTTTTGAATTTTGAGATGCGTAAAAATCAACTTTTTGAATTATTTCTATTTTGTTTTAGTTGATTAAATCATTGAGGATTAATGAGTTGTTGTTTAATTAAAATATTTCATAAAACTAAAGGGAATTAGGTCTAACATAATGAATTAGTCCTATACAAAATAGTGAATTAAAATTTGAATCTTTATTAAAAGAATTTTTTATTTAATATTTGATAATATTTTAAAATTATCTTTAGTGTAAAATTTGCGACAAAAACAAAAAAAAACAAAAAATCTTTCTTAAACTAAATAATATAATAAAAGCTTTTTGAGATTACATAATTAGTCTTTTGCTCTCTTCATATATCACTGAGTTGTCCCTGTAGCTAAGTGAGTTTGATGAACAAATCAAAATGAAACGGACATAAATATATTAAAATGCAAATTAATGGTGAAGTCTTTTTAATTTTGATTAATTAATTCCTTCCTGAATAATTAAAGAAGTCCCTTTCAGCACACACCATAAATATAAGTGTCAACATCAGTGTTAAGTCACAGAGATGCCAAATGACTTGGTATCATTGGCTAAAACTTATTAAAATTCTCTAATTCCAAATCATTCTTCATTACAAAAGGGATAATGATATATTACTCCCTTTAATTTGGATGGTCTTACTCTTGTGTCACATCCAACTCACCCTCTTCTTTTTAATTAATTTCTTGTCTTCTTAATTTTAATTTTGACCTCAATCACCAATTAAAGGCTAAAGATGCTGCAACTGAAGAAAGAATTTAGACCCTTTCTAAGAGATTAATTAATTAAATTTTACTATAAATACTCTTGATGTTTCAAATTAATCATTTTTTATAAGAAGTGTGTATGAACTTTTGAAACTTAAAACCTTGTACAAGTCTAGCAAATGTAAAATATTTATTTTAAATGTGATACTAAGTTTTATTTTATTTATTTTTTGTATTGTAGTGCTCATTATTTATGTCGTGTCTGAATCAAATTCCAAACTTGTAACTCGTCTTTTCCTTTTTTTAGTAAAAGAAAATATATGTTTTTTATATATTTCGTATTTTATCACATGCATAATTAAAATATATGACCTGTCTCTTAATCTTCTAATCCCCTTAACTACCATATATATTTGAGTCTTATTTAAAAGGCTGATCGTCATGCAAGTCTTCTACAAGATTTTGAGTTGTTAACTAATAAATGAAAAAAGTTATTTACTAGAAGTTAATAATATAATAACCTGCCAAATGAAATAGAATGGTAATTCGTAAAGCTTAATTAGTTATTTGTTTTATATACATCAAAATGTGTGAATTATATTAAGCTCTTAGGTAAGGCTGAGCACGGGTTGGGTTGGTTCAGGTTGAGAATAAATCTCAATCTGAACCAATCATATATCAGCAGGTTGAGTTGGGTTGAGTTTAATATTTTTGAAGTTGAACCTGAACTAACGCAACTCGCCAATGAACGAGTTGGTTCAAGTTGGGTTCGCGGGTTATTTTTTTTTTCCCTCTCCTCCTCTCCTCCTCCTCTTCTTCCTCTCCCTTCTTCTCCTCTCTTTTTTCTTACCAGAATCATCATCAGTCATCTTCCCTTTTTCGTATCAAAATCATTTCTCAACCAGGCTGGAGCTCCTTCCTCCTATTTTCCTTCCTTCTCGTGGCCTTCCTCTTCCCTTGTTATCTGAAGCCTGAAACAGAACAGAGCATGTCGTACAGCTGTAACACAGAGTGAGGCCGAGAGAGAGAAGTTGTGGGCGAGAGGGCGTTGTAGCCCGATGAGCATCTCCATCGGCATTCTCTTAGAATTTTGGATAGACACAAAGCTTTTTGGATCATTTAAATTAATATGCTCCTCAACATGGGATGCTTCAAATTAAATAGTTGAAAACTTTTCTTAATTTCTTGGTGAGAGATTTGTGTCATGATAACTAATAATTGAAAAAGTAACATGGTACACATCATGAGTCTTGGAACTTATCATACTTCCATTCCCTTTTATGTCACATAATTCTTCACAGCAATAATAACATCTACACTCATCACATTCACATATATACATGATCCACACAATGTGTTAATATTTTAATTTTCCACCTCCCACCAATTGTGCTTAATTTTTTAAAGGGTGAATCACTGATTTGGTTTTTTTTTAAATATATTTATCTTAATTTAGTCTCCAAAAGATAAGATGCCCTAAGTTCTTAAAAAATTGTATTTATGTCAATTTTTTTTACTTAACCGCCTCCAAATTTGTGTTGTGAAAATAAAATTTACTCTGACAGATAGAAGATGAAATTGAGACAAATATAATATTTTAAAGATTAAAATAAGATCACAAATATAATATTTTAGAGATTATATTAAAAAAATATGGTATTTCAATGACCAAATAAATAATTGACTCTCTTTTTATTTAATTATAGTAAGGAAGTGTTTGAATTTGTTCACATCAATTATGCAATTTATTTATTTTTCATTATTATCATACATCCATGAAAAAATTGGTTTAGCTAAAATTCAAACATGTGACAATTCATGTGTCTAATCATATATTGTCATGTTGGTTTTTTATCACTAAATTGGTTAAGGATTTGGAGTTATATCTAAATCAAAATAAATGGTGAGACAAGTTATGAATTATATGAGGAGACCAAAATATGAAGGTTTGAAGAAGGATTGTTATAGTGTTATGGAATGAATGATGTTTATAGGCAGAGAGACAAGAATAGTGTACGTGAGGGAGAGACAAGAAAAGAGATAATGTGTGTCTATATATAAGACAATATTAATGTGGGTTGGTTCAATTGGTTTAGTATTTATTTTTTTTAAAATAAAATTTTAAATTTGAGTCTTACTAATAGAAAAAATTAAATTATCATTAAAAAAGGCTTTATATCTAATTTGTAGTCAAATTTAATTTAAATTAACTTAGTTAAAATTTAATAAATTTTTGAATATTGGTAGTTGGATGATAAATGAATTGCATATTATTAAGAAGAGTGAAGGAAGGGTACGAAGACCCATGTGCTCACTTAAAATTCAGATGAAACGTCTCAGCATGTGTGCCCTACACTGTAAAATCAATACAATGGTCAACCTCATATTATATATATGGACAAGAATGTTAGAGAGAGAGAGAGAGAGAGAGAGAGAGAGAGAGAGAGAGAGAGAGAGAGAGAGAGAGAGAGAGAGAGAGAGAGAGAGAGATTGGGTCGGGTGGATAAGACTAAAAGCAATGTTTCACATCTCTGATATTGCTGGGTGTATCAACAAGTTGATATTTTGTGTGTTTTATAGATGCCAAAACATTTTATCAGATCAAGTACAATAATCAACCTCATTTTTTTCTCCAAATATTTGGTACGGATTTTTGTTTATTTTAAAATATATAATTTTTTTTTAAATGTAGTTTCATAAGAAGCACTATAAGAGAAAGACAATTTGTATTTGACAATTTTTTGAGTAAATTGTTAATATAGTCTCTAAAATATTATAATATTTCAATTTAGTTTCTGAAAATTAAGCATATCAATTTAGTTTTTCAAAGATTGTACTTTTTTAATTTGGTTTTTATTTTTAGTCAAAGTGACTTTTAGGTATGAAAATCTTGAGATTTAATAATGGTATATTTTGTGATTTAGCAACAAAAAGGATAAAATTGAGAAAAATATTATCTCTTAGGGATTTGATTGAAATATTTGATTTTTTAAGGATTAAATTAAAAAATTTGTGACATTTTAGGAACCAAATCAATAATTTACTCATTTTTAAAAAAGTGCTCTTGAAGGCATCTTTTTTTTTTTAAAAGGAGTTTGAATTTGAATACATATCTAATAATTAAGATATTATCTCTAATTAAATCTAAATAATAAATAATTAAGAATGTTTATTTTTTATCATCTGTATACATTAAATACCTATTAATAAAAGATATTTTTTAAATATTTATATGCATTAAAAATATCTGAATGTTTTGAAACCTTTTCATTATATATGTGAAGTGTATAAGCTCATACAATCAATCCTTTGCATCATTGCATGCTACGAATGTTGTATAAGAACAGATTGTGAGACTTATGTAATATTTGATGTGAACTTTTGATGCTAAGTGAAGAGTTTTAATCAATGCTATATATGTATTTATAAAGATTGATTAATTGTTGACTAATACTATAAATTATCTTTAATTATTTTAGAAATTACAAGAACTGAATTTAATGTTTTAAAACTATAAGAATTAAAATTATATTTCAACCAAATAAAAATATTATTTCAATCATTATTTGTTAATATACAGGGGATATATTTAGTGAGAGGAATGTTCTAATATAAGAGGTGAGAGGTTAAGATAACTCCATTGGATCACAAATTTAAAATATAATTCTTCAAAATAATTAAACGAGTAAAAATTACAAATAATTTATTTTTAGATATTTGATTATTATCTCTAATATTATATAATATTATAAGATTTAATGTTAATAATCTTGAAATTTTTATGATTAAGAATCATTTTACATTAAAAATCAAAAACACCTTCTTTGATATATATATATATATATATATATATATTAAAAGTTTTAGTATTACCATTAAGAATCTTGTATAGGTCGGAGTGCAGTGTGCTCCCTACATGTCTCAAGTTCAAATTTCTTGAAGCGCTTTTTGACATTAAAAATTAAAAGCCCATCTTTAACACATTAATAAAATTAATAGTTGATTACTAGCAGAAAAAACTACCGAGAGTGTTCAAAAGAGCTAATTTTGTTGAGGCTTTAGTGTCGTTAAAAAGTGTCGCCAAATGTGGTTTGATGAAGTCAGCGGTCGGCCAAAACCGTTGCTAAATTAGTCATGATGTTCAAATCAACCGTTATTTGGCTAATTGCTAGCAGTTGGCCAGCATCATATCACCACCGCACCAGCGCCGCCATATTATTGCATCAGACTCCTCTGAAGTTATTTTGAAAAATTTACTTTGTAGTCCAATTCTCATATGTCCGATCCAGTTTCATTACGTCGTCTCGTATTCGCCGTGTGTCACTCTCCTTCAATTTGATCCAATGCCCTAAGTGAGCAACCATGGGTTGCAACAATGGAGACGCAACACAAGGAGAAAAGAAGTAGAACGAGTTGCAATGAGAATGAACGAAGAAGAAAAACTGTGGGCTGTGTGGCTCACCGTAGGGCGTTGAATAGTTGGAGAGTGACATGTGACAAACACAGGACAATGTGATGAAACTAGATTGGATAATTGAGAATTAAACTGTAGAGTGAATTTTCCACGATAACTTTAAAGGAGTTGGATGCCATATTACTATATCAAAACATGATTATAATATTTTTTGCGTGAACAAAATTTTTATTTTCACCCTATCAACAAAGACATTGTTTACCACCCTGTATGTTGGTATATCATTCTGTAGTATCATGTGTTTGATATATACCAAAACTCATTCCAAGCTTCAAAGTTTTCAGTTTTGCAAAGCTTCGCTAACATATCACCAATCATGGGCTGAAGCAATGTGGGTACTATGAACCAAAGGCCCTGTTTTTTTTTTTGGGTTACTTTTCAAAGCCCAAAAAGGAAAATTTGACGTTCATTTTCTGTTAACATTCTCCTTTCATTTTTCATGTTTATCCACGCCAAATTTGAAATTTGTACACAAAAATTTGTAACATTTTAGACTGACCTATATGCTATTTTCCTTTTTCTTTTTTTGAAAAAGTTTCCTTCAACTTTTGTCTTAATTACCTTTTAATTCTTAGTTAAATAATTTGCCAAACTTTTTCTTTTGAAAGGACTAGTAAGCTTTCATCCATGTCCTTTTGTTTCTTTTTTCTTTTTTTCCATTTTTGTCTCTTCTTTTCCCTTTTCCTACCTTTTATCTTTATTTCCTTTAATGGCAATGTAGTGAGATTGCCAAACTTGATCTGGAGTTCATCCGAAGTGTCTCAGTAATGAGTATTAAAATAACAAAGGACAAATTGCAAATTTGCAATTTAGAAAACAAACTTATGTGCAATTATTATATTTTTGTTTTGAGATTCTCTTATCAAAACATAATAAGTGTATACTCAATACAAATAATTATATATTTTTTATAATTCAACATTATATAATTACTTTTTTTCAAAAATTTCACCCACTTTATTTTTAATAAAGAATCTAATAATAAAGATATAAAGAATTATATATAATTTTAATCTTTAACAAACCACCAAGGTGTCGGCCCAGTAGAGAAGAAAGTGTACTCTCCATTTTGACTATTGAATCTCTTAAAATTATTTAGTAAGAAACCTAATCTTTTGTCTTATCGCATTAATTTTAATTTAGTCTTTAAAATATTATGTTTATTTCAGTTTATTATTTTTTAACTAAATCACAATTTATAATGTTATTAAATTTCAGAACTTTAATTGCTAAAAGTCATTCTAACAAAAAGTTGAATCAACCTGAGACAACTGGAATTTTTAGAAGCTAAATTAATAATTTACTCAAAAACAAAAAGTGACTGTGGATATGATGGAAATACCATCTAATTAGAGTTAACCCACAATTTAACTAATACAGAATGAAAGTTGAGAATGCAACTAAAGGAGTTAGCTGACTCAATTGAGAAGAAAAGATAATATGTGAGGTTATCCCTGTCAATCTGGGTTAGATTCCTCTAGCAAATCCGAAGGACACCTGGCTAAAGAACTATAGTCTTTTATGAAAACTTGTTAAGATATGCATAAGAACAAGAAAACTTGCATTTCCAAAATGAAACACAAATTTAATTTGAAGGTTGTAACCTATAGAACTCATTCCTTCCCTTAAACACCCATCCCACATGCAAACCTTAACAGAAGAGAGAAGGAAAGTGGTGAAAACGGAGCACTGTTTTTTAGTTGTTGGAGAAGAAACATAATAGAAGAAAGCTATCTTTATTTGATAAAAGCTAGGCTTTGAAGAAGAAAATACGAAGCAAAATGGTGATTGAAAATTCTGGGAAACTTCCCTTTTTTTGCTCCGGAGGAAATTGCATTCTTATACCCTTATTTTTTTTCTAAATTTTAACTTTGACCCCATATTTAGATCTTTGTTTTCATTTTAGTCCTATTGAATTTTCATTTTGGCCTCTCTTTGTTATTTTCTTTTTCAGTGGAGTCCCTATTTTTTGTTATTAGCCTAAATTGTACTTAAATCCATGTGTTTAATTTTAAAATTTCAGTTTAAGTCCTCTAGATCGCTTGAAAATATGTTTTCCAAAAAACCAAATCAAAAAGTGTCCATCAAATAATAAAATTTATACCATTTTTTGTAATTACACATCCAAAAAATAATTTTCATAATCAATACCCAAATAATATCAAATTTCTAAAATCACTTTTCATATAAGAGTTTCCAAACATGAATCACGATCATGCAAACGCATTTTTAATTGAAAGCAATTTGATCTAAAATCAAGTTTACCTAATTCCAATCCAAACAAAATTATTTACTACAAAATTATTTACTATTTAGATTTCGAGATAACATTTTACTATTAAGATATATATTTAGTTTTAGATCTCGTAATCGTAAGAAAAAAAAAGCCCTGTTCGTCCCTAAAAGATTACAATTTTTTTTATTTGATCTTTACAAGATTAAACATCTTAATTTAGTTCTTAAAAAATTGTATGTCTTAATTTGATTCTCTTCTTTTTTAAATTACAAAATCTACCATTGCTAAAATTTAAATTTTTTATGGTTGAAAGTTACTTTGACATATAGAGTGACTATATTAAAACAAACATAATTTTTTAAAAACTAAATTGATATGTTTGATTTTTTAATGACTAAATTAAGATAATTGTAATCCTGTCGAGACCACATCAGTAATTTACTCTATAAAAAATTCTCAAGCATCTAAAAGAACTCAATCTCTTACGGCTGTTTTTACCCTAGAATAAAGTTTAGTACAAACAAACTGGGTAAATGACATCAAATTGGGAACATAGCAAAACTACAAAAGCAATAATAAAAGTGGCAATGATGAAAAAAACTTTACTTATACATAATTGTTAACTTCTTAGTATATATGCTTTAATTCCAATTACACGTTACAACTGCATCTGAAGGAAACATTGTCTAAGGGAAGCCTAAAGCTCTACTCAACATTTCAAATCAACGTTACTATAATAGATTGCCTCCTTGAGTATGAGGATTCTTTCATAAAAAGTATCTAGAGTTAAGATAACTTTCATTCAGAATGTACTGATCAATCTAACTTAAGAAATATATAGAGTTAATAATAGACAGACCCTATAAGGGTAACAAGAAAGTATTAATACAGAAAAAAGGTTGCATACACTTTATTACCATTTCTTCATAAAAACATGTATATTGTAGACCTCAGATAGAAGATAATATCAATGACATGATTTAATGGTTGTAGCTGTTACGTGGTACAAGAAGAGAATACTTTTGATGAATGTCCACAAACTTTCCTCCAGTTGTTTTTCATAAAAATAGAAATTTATATCCTTGTCAGTTGCAACGCTGTCATCTTATACACACCCGTGTATATGAATAAAGCTTACTTAGTTTTGGATCTCATTTACATCAATCACATTTTGGGCCCCAAATTAATCAGATCCAGGAATCTTATAACCTTGTTCTGGGGCATGCTTTCCTATCTGATCTAATTGTTTTTTTGATAGAAAAAGAAAATATTATTAAAAAGAGAGAAGATTACAAAGAGAAGAAAAGAACAAAAGAAAGAGGGGGACAAGAGATCCTCCTATAAAGACAAAGCTCAAACAAAACCAACCTATGAAGCCCAACAATGGGGATAATACAACAAAGCCCTCCAATCCCTATTGACATCTACAAGACTACAAGGGTACTCCCTTAAAAGACCCATTAGCCAAAACCCAAAGAGAAGCAATGAAACAAATCCTATCCCAAAGTATGTGAGGAGGAAGAAGCCATTGCTTGAATACTCAAGCATTCCTTTCCATTAAAAACACCACACAGTTGTTAAAGATCACCATCATTTTCATTTGATCCTACAGTATCAATATATTATGGGTGAAGGCATTGTTCCTTGCAATTTTCTTTTATAACAAATCATCTTACTTCATTAGAAATCGAGAGTGCGTCAATTTGACATAGAAGATCAGCTCTTAATAAGTATCATAAACGATTAGTATAGGCGAACAGAAGCTACAATTGCCTTAGGATGAGGTTTCTAGGGCACATTACTACTGCATCTTGCAGGTGCAAAAGTTCTATCAACTACAAGCTAACACTTCATCATCGAAAACTTGACACACAAGAATCCTTTTCTTTTTCTTTAATGTATTTAACAAAAAAACTGTATTTCCTTTTTGTATGCTAATGAACTGTACAAAACTCATCCCATAGATACAAAATTCTATAGAAATCAAACTATTTGGGGCAATTTTCCTAACATGCCTTTCAAGGTAATACTAATTATTATCAGCTATGCCTCACCCCACCTCAAAACCACAGATATAACGTAGCAACAAGAATCTAACAAATTATCAGCAATGACAGCAGGAAAGAACTCACAGAAGATTATAGTCTGGCTAATTACTCCGCTTGAGATGCGGATGAGATCAAGTTATCAACTGCATCCGCAACTTGTCCTTCAGTATTTGCCATGTGACTTGTGTTCACTTCACAATTTACAGCTGGAGGTTGACAGTTTCCTTCCCATGGAATCATAAAATTTTCATTTCCACAAATACCAACCTGCGATGACGATCCTGCATGATTATCAAAGCACGGCAAATTGGTCTGACACTGAAGATCGGCCATGTGATCTGTGGGCAGCACACCAGCATGCCCCTCCTTGAAGATCGAAGAAGAGTTACTACACTGTTTTTGAAAGGGAAAAACACCCAACTCATTGTCAATCTTCCCTTTGAGGTCTACAAATATGCTCCTCAATCTCAAAACTTCTGCTTCAAGAAGTGCCTGCCCCTGCAGTTTTCTGACTAGTTGTTGATTCAGCAGACGCAGTTTTTTAACTTCCTCCTCCAGGTAAGCTGTGTGCGCCTTCTTTTTCTCCCTATACTTTCGAACTGCTTCTCTGTTACCCAATGGCCGTTTTGGTTTTGAGTTGGCATACTCCTTATCATCTTGGCGATCATCTTCTTCAGATGCAATAATCTGAGTGTGTGTGTGATAGCATGTATGGGTATGTGCTGCATCCGGGCCAGGAGGATTGCAAGTGTGTGTATGGGTGCAAGTTCGGGCGGTTCTCAGGAACTCATTGACTTTATTCACGGATGTTGAAGCCTGAACATTGTTAGATGACTCTGGATTCGACAATAGAACATTATCTGAAAGCCCAATATCTCCATCACCCATATTTTCTTCCTTTACTTTGAATGATACTACTTAGTGGTGATTTATTTATCAACAGAACAACATCTCTGCGACATCCAATTTTGAAATTACCAATCAATACGACTGAGTACAAATACTGCAGATAACTTGCAAATGTTTCGATTTTATGTTAAACTGACGCCAAACTCAGATATTATACCTTAAAACAGAAACTAATTATTGTCCTCAGATTACATTATTCAAGAATACATTCAAATAAGCACAGACCTGGAACAAAAATTAATCGTCATCAAATTCATTGGGTAGTCCTGATTAAAGAATACTTGTAACCAAAACAGCTTGTTGAGCGATTCATAGATTACCTAGATGGATTCTCACCACAGTAATACAGAATTGAGCATGAAGGGAAATTTTGATTTTGAAATAATAATTTGGGGGAAAGAATCCTAGAGAGATGAGCCAATAACGGGAGGAATAGAATTGGATAAATGAGCAGAAGAGTGAGCTTTCTTCGGATTTCCGTAAAATAAGCGTCAAAATCCATATACCTGGCGTTTGGCATAGTTCTGAATCCCGCTAGTTGCGAAAATCTGCAACTTCTAGCCCATGGGAGCGAAAAGGCACCTCCAAAAGTACGAATTGCTAGATGACTGTTGCGTCAGAGTCGAGACCTGGATTGTTCTCAAAGTTATTCCAATGTCCACTCATGTTCAATATTCTTTTTCTTTTTTCTTCGAAATATTTGATTCAGACAGGGATTTTCCACAAAGGACCAATTTCAATATATAATTTTATATCCCACTTTTCTTGTATCATTGACTAGAGTTTTCTAATTAAAAAGATAAACACAAGTATTTTTCAAATATCTACAAAGGGCTTCTGTGAACTTCTAATTTTATGTAATATAATCCCGTTACAGACCCTTTCTTTTTTTGGGTCTATTAGTCTATAACTTAATACCATTTGTCTATATTAAATTAAAAAAATTAAATAAACTGTGTTATGATTATGAGTCAATGCCAAGTTAATTTTTCTTTTCATGTAACAGCTGAGTAATCATCTTTATGCGATATAATTTTTTTAATTCTTTCTCTCTCTATAATTTTACAATATTTATGTAAAAATATATAGGGTTTATGTTTGTTTTCTCTAAAAATGTCAGTATTGATTGTGGAAAGTGGAAATAATAGTAAATGGTCACAATGACAGTGATTGTAGTAGAAGCAGAAGACAGAGGCAATAGTGATGTTAATGGTGGCAAGATGATAATAGTCATGGTGGTAATGATGACTCTAAACTATATTATGAGAAAATTATTGATACAGTTTCTGATAAAGGTTTTAATTTTATTTTTCAAAAAAATTATAATTATCTAAATTTGATTTCTTTCGTTGTTAAATTGGCAAATATGTTGATGTCAAATTTTAAATTTATTGTTACCAATATATTACTTTAACATATAGAATGACAAAATATAAACAAATATAATTTTTTTAAAATTAAGATGAGACTTTTGTTTTGGTATTGATTAAAAAAATAAAAAAAGACATAATATTTCAGTAGACTAAATAAATAATTTACTTATACTATGTTCAACTTTATAACACACATTCTATATATATTCTCTCCAATATTTTTTTTCTCACTAGTTATTCACAGTTGGTTGTGATTTTACTGAACAGGTGAGTCTCATAACTATTCAATGACTATACGAAGAGAGAGAGAGAGAGAGAGAGAGATCCAATTACCCCAGCGAAGTTTATTTTGGTAAAAACATGATATAACATTCACGAATCAACAATTATTTCTCTTTTAACATTCTCTTCAAAGCCAAAAGATACAGTCGGGTTACACAAGCGGAATGCTGGATACTGAATAATATTCGGGTTATACCCGATTCATTAAGCTAAAATCAGAATGTACAATGCTGGGCTAAGCAACATAAGACTAAGCTGAAATAAATAAGCCCATATCTAAACAACACGGGCCTTTGTCTAACAACTATCCAACAGAAAACCAGAAAAAACAACTGCTGCTAACAACCCAAGAAAAAGAACAAGAATACAACTGATAAACACAATAGCCCCAATATTAGATAGCACTTTTATCAATCAGTATAGTAGCTCATAGAAAAATTTTATAGTGGGGTGAGCACCACTGTTTTCCGTGTTAAAATGTAGAGGACCGAAACTGTGATCTGCAGATCACTATTTCATTTCTTGAATTATATTGCTAAGGCGGACTAGCATCAAGCGGTTTACCATATTTTCTTGCTCAAAATCTTTCTTCTCAAACATGTTATCACTGGCAATATGATGGGATTGAATATCCATCGTCCTTTAAAAATGTTCAGTCAGAACATTAAAATCGCTACAATTTGAAGCACAGGAATCTCATTGTGCGACAGACATGTCTATCTGTCTAATGCATATCTCTTACCCTTGTTATCAACAAACCTCTATGCAGCCTTTGGTGCTGAATTGTAGTGTCCATCTTGTGAGACTGATAGTAGAAACCAACAAAAAGGGTTCTGGAATGCATAAAAACCAAAGCATGTCAATGATCACATATGAACTCATGATCACAAGCCCTTTCTCATGATCTGATTCTCAATTTATAATGCATAACCACATACAACAAATGATCTTACACTAAAGCATATCATGCATATATCGACGGTATTAGTGAAAATGTGACATACCCGAAAAGCCATCCAGTAGGAAAGTGAGCAATTCCATAAGCCAATATTAGTTATTAGTTAAGCCTTGAGTTAGCGGCTGGAAAAGCAAGAAATGAGCGGGATTAACCTTCCAGCTCACTATTTCAAATTAAAAAAGAAAATTGAAGGCTGTCACTCACCTGAGTCCTCTTGATTTCAAGTGGCATGTCAAATTCCGTGCTTGCTGGCGGGGAGTCCTGCTGGTTAGAGAACGGTTTGAAGCCGGTTGCCATCGGAAGAATTGAGACTCAGGGGACATCCAAATTGTGGAGGGAAAACCAATAATAGCTGGTCAAACAGACCTTGTCAAGTCTGTAATATCAGTAAGATTGACACATTCCACTCCAAGTCACGAGGCATGAATTTATAGTAATTCTGGATGCTGACAGATCTCAAATTAGTGAGCCAATTGATATCTGGAAGTGACTTGATTTTTGGACAATCGAATAGTTGGAGTTCTTTTAAGCATGGAATAAGAACATCCATCTGTTCAGGCAATGAAGTCAGCTTGCTGTAGAATTCAATGTTCAATAAAGTGAGATTTGGTGCATGAAAGCCTTCCTTAGGGAAAGACACAAATTCTGGACAATGACTTATGCACAAGCGACAGAGGGATGAAAGTTTCGGAGGACCTGCCTTTGGCACTGAAACTGTTAATGCTTCCAGATTTCCAAGAAATGAAATGTCTAGAGACTTGAGGCTTGTGAATAGATCTAATGGCAAGAACTTGAGTGAGTCACAGCTGCCATGTAAGTATAAGGATGTCAGAGAATGATGGCTATGAGGAACATGTAATGGGAATTCTAACTTCCCACAGTTCTCAATGTTAATTACTCGCATAGTGGGAGCTAAAGGAAGTGAAGAAAGGAGCTGCCTGCAGTCTCTCATTACAGTTAAAGTTAGAGTTGGAAGGTTACAATGTAAACCCCCTATCAGCCTGGGACAACCCTCTATATGAAGCTCTCAAAGATGAGGGAAAGTTGTGCCACCGGGAATATGCCATTTCTCCCATCCTGACATATACTCAAACCTCATAATTTCTAGAGCAGGAAAGTACTCAATTGCAGCAGAAGAAGAACAATTTCCATTCCCACAAAAATGAGAGTCCACAGTCACTAGTCCATCAAATTTAATAATCCATAGCTCTTTCAAGGAGGGGAGTTGTCCAGGTGGAGGCAGGCTGCAGCAATATTTACAATCTTTAAGCTCTAAAGATACTATGTTGCAGAAGGAATGATCTCCCAACCAAATTGGAAATTCTATGCCGCGATATTTATAAATTCCCAGCTCCTTCAAATTTGTATGTGGTTGTAGGCTGTCCAGCACTTTCTTTTCATGGTGCGAGTCATCAGATCACCATTTCCACCCCAATCCATATATAACTTTTCAAGAAACTGCTTTTCCTTCAACTTTGCCTTCTCAGAAGCCTTATTTTTCACAATATTTTTCATGTTATGAATGAACAATGATCCTTGTATATCAGATATCTCTCCCAGTTCACCAATTGAAGATCCATTTTCCCCTATGAAGAAGTCACTCAACTTTTGGAGGTTTCTCAGTTTACTCATTTTTTGTGGCATCCATCCTAGGCAAGTATCTGTGATATCCAGGTAACGCAACTGAACAAGATTATGCAGATCTATTGGCAGCTGTCTAAGAAAAGAACACCCTTTTAGCTTCAGGGTCTGTAAGTTGTACAAGGTGCAGATGGATTGAGGCAACACCACAATTATAGTACCAGATAGATCTAGATAGCGAAGATGTTTTAGCTCTCCAATTGAATCAGGCAAACTGAAACAACAATTTAAGTCCACCAAAGATAACACCCTTAAGTATCTTAATTTCATGAACTGATCATTTGGTATGTTGCAAGATATGGATCTATTTAGCAGTTTCATATGTAAAAAGGTGTGAAGGCGATTTGCTTTACTGATGGCCTCCAAGTTGACAAAGGAGGAACTATGTGTAATAATATGTGACAAGTGACGTGTTCTTTCTCCAACTTCATTTGAAATGTTACCTTCCAATCTGACAAAAAATGTTCTAGATACATATTGAGCTAACTCATTTACAAGATGATGCATCACAAAGCATGACTTATCACGTTTTGAATGTGGCTGGAAAAATGATCTAGATACTAATTCAGAAAAGTACTCATCTCCTGCTTCTTCAATTCTTCTATGTCTTTTTGATTGTTGAAGTAAACCTTCTGCCATAGACAACAAAATTAGTTTCTCCTTCCTATATTCATTTTCTTTTGGAAATATTAAACAATATGCAAAACATCTCTTTAAATGTGAAGGGAGATAATGATAACTTAATCTCAAAGCTGGAAGAACATTACTCTCATGATCTTGCAAATCCCATATTTCACTATTTAACACTTTATACCATTCCTTGATCTCACTTTTTGATCTCAGGAGCCCTGCAAGTATCTCCACAGCCAAAGGCAGTCCTTTACACTTCTTAACTATCCCTTTGCCAATTTTTTCAAGATTTTGACCTCTATAGCCAAAAGAAAAGTTTGATGTTCTATAACCAAATGCATGTTTTGCAAATAACTGCCAAGAATCTTCACTAGACAACTCTCTGAGATTATAAGGTGGAACGATTTGCATGATAGATGCCACTTTCCCACTTCGGGTAGTGACAGTAATTTTACTTCCTTCAGCCCCTGCCTTCTTAAATGGACTCTTCAACTTATCCCATTTTTCATAATTCTCATTCCAAACGTTATTTAAAACAAACAAAAACTTTTTCTTCATTAAATACATTTTCAAATCTTTTTGGTGTGAATCCAAATCTTCAGCATTAGAACTAAACGAAGTAGCACCCTCCAAAGAGCTTTTGTAATCTTGCAAACATCAAATTTTTCAGAAACATAAACCCAAACTTTGAGATCAAATTCTTTTTGCACACTATCATCCTTGTATACAAGTTGAGCTAAGGTGGTTTTCCCTATTCCACCCATCCCTACGATGGGAATGATGCATATATTGTCATCAATTACACGATGTGACAATATCAACTGAATTATGTCCTCTTTTTCATTAATCCTACCATACGCATCACATGTTTCTATCACTGATGATAATGGCGTTTGGTGTGGTACTTTGAATTTTTTACCCACTTTTAGATGAAGGAGATCTTTCTTTTTTATGACAAGATCTAAGTTTTCAAGAATATCTTTTAATTTATGTTCTACCTCTTCATACAATTTTGTAAGAAAGCAGTGAAGGATTTGTACCTTATTTGTGGTGGTTCCTACTTCAGTATAGATCTTGTCTAGTAGATCATCAGTATCATAAGCAACATCCATTAGCTCATTGAGCCACTCCTTCACTACTGCATCTCTCACTTGCTTCTCTTCTGCATCATTAAGCACCACATGAACTGAAAGCAAGTCAAACCGCAGCCTCTTGAGCAACATTTTAATTGAGTCCTTTTTTCTAAAGAAGCTATCTCAGGAGAAACCATCCTGTCAAACAGCATGTTGAGAATAGCATTCAGAAAAGCTCCACCAATAAGTTCAAGAGCCATGGCAATTGCACAAATTTGAGAATGGAAAGAAGTGAAAGGAAATAAAATACAAGGCAGAAGAATAGAAGTTGATTGATGGGGAGCTCAGGAAAGGCAATACTACAGTACAAACAGCTGGATAGTTTGTCTATGTATAGGAATTAGGAAGTTGGAAACACATTGGAAGTTGAACCCATGATGGAACATTCTAGGAAAGGGCAAATGTTAGTTTGGACACATTCACTCAAGCAAGGACAATTACTCTAGATAGTAGGGAACAGTCATCAATTTAGATTTTACAAGATAAATTATTTAACACTAAGAACAATGCCCTGCTTTTAGTTGGTAGCCCAGTTTGACATCATTAAAGCTTGCACTTTGAAACTTTGGGAAGAGAAACAAAAGGAAGAAGACAATTCGCCAAGCTTGATGGACAATTATTCTTCTGATTTACTAATAATAGTAACTACAAATTTTGAGTGAAAATCTAGACTTCTACCACTGAGGTTCCTTAAAGTGACAAACAACTTCAACGTTGAAAGAAATGACGCTCTTCAACTTCCACCACCTTGATTCATTGACTAAAATCTAAACTCATAGATGTTTAAGAGACATTTTCCTTGATCGTGATTAACAATAATTATCAACGTCCTTGCTTTCATTAAACAACAACAACAACATAGCCTTATCCCACTAAGTGGGGTCGGCTACATGGATCGCACGACGCCATTGAGCTCTATCAATGACCAACTCTTTAGATATCTCATTTACTAAAAGATCTCGTTCAATAATTTCTCTAAGTGTCCTTTTTGGTCTTCCTCGACCTTTTTTCATAGGGCTCCAAACTATCTGCTCAACTCTCCTAACTGGCGCTTCCAACGGTCTCCTTTGCACATGCCCAAACC
The DNA here is from genome assembly GCA_037074585.1 of Biancaea sappan. Lineage (NCBI taxonomy): Eukaryota > Viridiplantae > Streptophyta > Magnoliopsida > Fabales > Fabaceae > Biancaea > Biancaea sappan. Next base: position 25,775,714 of record CM073501.1, on the reverse strand, counting down.
ATCTTAAACGATTTTCAACCATTTTTTCCTCAATAGGTGCCACCCCAACTCTACCTCGTATATGATCATTACGGATCTTATCTCTTCGTGTATGACCACACATCCAACGCAACATCCTCATCTCCGCCACTCCAATTTTATGTTCTTGTTGTCCTTTCATTGCCCAACATTCACTCCCATATAAAATCGCTGGTCTTATAGCAGTACGATAAAACTTTCCTTTGAGTTTATCAGGTACTTTTCGATCACAAACAACCCCTGATGCCATTCTCCACTTCAACCACCCAGCTTGTATCCTATGTTCCACATCTCTAATAACTTCGCCATCATCTTGTATAATTGATCCCAAATACCTAAACGTTGACACTTGTGATACGACCTGATCACCAAGTTTAACCTCCAGCTCGTTCCTAGCTTGTCGCTTGTTAAACTTACAATGCATATATTCGGTCTTACTCCTGCTCAGACGAAAACCCTTCGATTCCAAAGTAGCTCTCCATAACTCAAGTTTAGAATTAATCTCTTCCCTTGTCTCTGCTATGAGAACAACGTCATCTGCAAAAAGCATGCACTTAGGAATATCTTCTTGGATGTGTTTCGTCAGAACATCTAAAACCAAGTCAAACAAATAAGGGCTTAAGGATGATCCCTGATGTAGGCCAATTTTAATAGGAAAGTCTCTAGTCTCCCCTCCAGACGTTCTCACACTAGTCGTAGCCCCCTCGTACATATCTTTTATGGCTCTAATATACGCAACCTGTACACCTTTCTGTTCCAAGGCTTTCCACAGCACCTCTCTTGGTACTCGATCATAGGCTTTTTCCAAGTCAATAAATGCTATATGAAGGTCTCTTTGTTTACTCCGATACCTTTCCATCAACCCCCTTAGAAGATATATAGCTTCCATTGTAGACCGTCCTGGCATGAATCCAAATTGATTTTCAGAAATACTCGTCTCGATTCTTAACCTACGTTCAATCACTCTTTCCCATAATTTTAGAGTGTGACTCATAAGCTTAATTCCACGATAGTTTGCGCAATTCTGAATGTCTCCTTTGTTTTTGTAAATAGGCACTAAAGTGTTTCTTCTCCATTCCTCAAGCATTTTCTTAGACCTTAAAATTTCATTAAAGAGCTTAGTTAGCCAGATAGTACCCTCCTCTCCTAAACACTTCCAAACTTCTATAGGAATACCATCGGGACCAACAGCTTTACCATTATCCATTTTTCTAAGAGCTTCCTTGACCTCATCAACCTTGATCCTGCGATAATATGCCAAATTTTGTTCTCTCTCCAAGGTTGTTAGATCTTCCATATCGCAAGTCGACTCCGTTCCGTCATTAAAGAGCTTATGAAAATAACCCTGCCATCTATTTTTAATATCTTTGTCTGTACCCAAAACTTTTCCTTCTTCATCCTTAATACATCTTACTTGATCCAAATCTCTAGATTTCCTTTCTCTAGCCTTCGCAATCTTGTAAATCTTTTGTTCCCCTTTTTTCGTTCCTAAATCCTTGTAAAACTCTTCAAACGCTTTAGATCGTGCTTCACTTACTGCTTTTTTTGTCTCCTTATTAGCCTTCCGATACCTTTCCCAATTTTCTGAGTTATTGCACAGATGGATAGCTTTAAAGCAGTCTTTTTTAAATTTGATCTTTTCTTGAACAGCCTCATTCCACCACCAAGATTCCTTATCTCTTTGTCTAAAACCTTTTGATTCTCCTAAAAATGCTTTAGCTACTTTTCTAACCTTCTTGGCCATCTCCTCCCACATGGTGTTAGCATCTTCTCGTAACTCCCAAGATCCTTCCTCCAACAATCTTCTCTTGAAAGTCAGTTGATTCTCCCCCTTTAGCTGCCACCACTTGATCCTAGGGTTCATCGCCTGACGATACTTTTGTTTCCGACCCTTAATAACCACGTCAAGGACCAAAACCCTATGTTGAGTTGCCACGGGTTCTCCAGGAATAACTTTACAATTTAGACAGATTTTTCTATCTGGATTCCTTACCAGAAAGAAGTCAATCTGTGACCTTGAAGCTCCACTCTTGTATGTGATTAAATGTTCCTCTCGCTTCTTGAAGCAGGTATTGACAACCCTGAAATTATAAGCCATAGAGAAATCCAATATAGACTGTCCTTCCTCGTTAAGCTCCCCAAAACCAAAGCCACCATGGACCCTCTCATACTGTCCTGCTTCTTTCCCAACATGCCCATTAAGGTCCCCCCCGATGAAAATCTTCTCTTCTAAAGGTATGTTTCTAACCAATCCCTCCAAATCTTCCCAAAACTTTTCTTTAAGATATGCATCTGTCCCTACCTGTGGTGCATAGGCACTTATGATGTGGATAGTATCTCTTACGATAATCATCTTTAAGCATAGAATCCTATCCCCAATCCTTTTTACCTCCACCACACTCGGTGTCCATTCCTTGTCCACCATAATACCTACGCCATTCTTTGTCCTTACTTTTCCAGTGTACCAGAACTTGAATCCTGAACAGTCAAATTTCTTAGCCTTTTCTCCAACCCATTTAGTCTCTTGAAGGCACAAGATGTTAATTTTCCTCCTCTTCATAGTGTCCACAACCTCCATGGATTTCCCTGTCATGGTTCCAACATTCCACGTAGCAATCCTGATTTTGTTCTCCTCGACTAGCTTCTTTACCCTCAACCTTCCAGGAACATGTTCTTGTGACACTACAATCGATCGACGATGCAGTGGCTCTAGCTCATTTGACACTGTACTCGAGCCATACAGCGCGTTGCTTCCGGGCAACGACCTAGTATTAGTGGACCCTTGCTCATTTAACACTACATCCGGGTGCCGATGCAGCGGCTCTAGCTCACTTGTTACTGTACTCGAGCCATACAGTGCGTTGCTTTCGGGCAACGTCCTAGCATTAGCAAAATATTGTCGTTGATCCATGTTCATGAGAGATTCGACACAGTTTTACGTTGGCTGTCGAAGGCCTAACACAACCCTCCTCCTTTCTCCGGGCTTGGGACCGGCTATAAAACATAGGCGGAGTTCCTTGCTTTCATTAAACAAATTTAAAAATTATGAATTGCAAATCATGTTATGCATTTGCATTGTTTTTATCCAAAAACGTTTAGAATTACTAAGATTTCATCCTAGGCAAATATTCTTGTACGGATCACCTGAGAAAATATGATAACTCCTTCCTTCTCCAGTAAAAATGACAGTGCTAACGGAATAAGGAGAGCTGGTGGCTTGAAAATGAATCAGTTCCAAACACTTGGAGGCTCCAGCTCATTGTTAGCTACCATTTTAATCGTAGCTAAATAAATAAAAATGTGACTAACAAAGAGTTATAACTTCCAAGTACCTAAAACTAATCTGATCTCTAATGGCTCAGGCTCAATAATTAATTCTTTGTATTATATGTGACGTGTAGTATTGAAGATTCAAGTTTGTTATTATTTGTCCTTTAGTGATAGTTAATATCCATAGTACACGTAGCCCACTAGGATTGCTTGATTCTATGTAAAACTGAATTAAATATTTTGTAAAGTCCGCCGTAATCAACAACAACAACAACAACAACATAGCCTTATCCCACTAAGTGGGGTCGGCTACATGGATCGCACGACGCCATTGAGCTCTATCAATGACCAACTCTTTAGATATCTCATTTACTAAAAGATCTCGTTCAATAATTTCTCTAAGTGTCCTTTTTGGTCTTCCTCGACCTTTTTTCATAGGGCTCCAAACTATCTGCTCAACTCTCCTAACTGGCGCTTCCAACGGTCTCCTTTGCACATGCCCAAACCATCTTAAACGATTTTCAACCATTTTTTCCTCAATAGGTGCCACCCCAACTCTACCTCGTATATGATCATTACGGATCTTATCTCTTCGTGTATGACCACACATCCAACGCAACATCCTCATCTCCGCCACTCCAATTTTATGTTCTTGTTGTCCTTTCATTGCCCAACATTCACTCCCATATAAAATCGCTGGTCTTATAGCAGTACGATAAAACTTTCCTTTGAGTTTATCAGGTACTTTTCGATCACAAACAACCCCTGATGCCATTCTCCACTTCAACCACCCAGCTTGTATCCTATGTTCCACATCTCTAATAACTTCGCCATCATCTTGTATAATTGATCCCAAATACCTAAACGTTGACACTTGTGATACGACCTGATCACCAAGTTTAACCTCCAGCTCGTTCCTAGCTTGTCGCTTGTTAAACTTACAATGCATATATTCGGTCTTACTCCTGCTCAGACGAAAACCCTTCGATTCCAAAGTCCGCCGTAATCAATACAACACAATTTATTCTCTCCATTCATCTTCTTCACTTCTCCGCCAAGCCATGCCCTCAAGTTCCCAAGAGATTCCTAAGAAAAATTAAGTTCTACGTATTCTTGCAGCCTCATCTCAAAGCACGCAAATTATCAACCTCAGCTTGAATTCAACAGATTATTGGAATAAATCCATAACCTAACTTAAACAACAAAACCCGCAATCCTCATTGAAGACATACCAAGGCCCAAATAGTATTGATTTTACGAGCAATTGTATAAATGCAATCCCTTATACTGGAATTTATTTTCGCCATAAGTATGCTCTCTGCTTGCCGTCTTTGTCTTGATTTAGGATCCAGTTTGGAGTAGAGCACCATGAAAACTACAACCTCTCCGTGTAACAGGACAAGAAACTTCATCGATTGAGCAACGGATCATCTGCTAGAGAAAATCTTGCGGCAGCTTCAACGGCAATGAGACGGCAACGACGCCGCCGGAGCCCCTGCTCTATGCCATATGTGCAATCACCGGAGGAGCAGAACACTGAGCAGTGAGCTATGGTCAAATTCCTCAATAAAAGTAAAAAATATAATATGTAAAATATAATATTTAAAAAGAAATAACTTATACAAAATCTATTTTATATTTGTTATTAAGTTATTTAACAGAAAACCAATTTAAGTTAGTGTGAGTGGTGAGGACTCTCATCCCTTAAATAAGTGGTTAGAAGTTTAATTCTCAACTCTTGCGAATGGAATAGACTTAGTTGGCCAAGAGTTTATGTTCTGCTTTCAGTACCTCAGAGGAAATTAATTATTTTACCTTCAATACTCCGGCAGAGATTAATCCCTGAAATTAATGGGAGATATTCTTTGTGAAAGCATAAAAAAAAGTTATTTAACATAGATATAACATGTGTAAAAAAGGTTTTAAAAATCAATCATATAACAATAAGTTATAAAAAAAAATAATGTTACTTTTTGTATTTTAATTAAAAAATTACATATTTATTTTATTTTAATTAAAAAATTTAATAACAAATATATAAAAAAATTCAACCAAATTTTTTTTTCTATTTAAAAAGTCTAATTATCTGATATTAAACTGTTATAAGATTATTACCTTTTGAAAAAAGTAAACCGAAATTTGATCTGAATAAGCAATTTTCTTAAGTAATTTACTCCTGTTGTTTTTATTTTGTTAATTTGAATTAAATATGAACACAAAATATAATGAGACTATGATCTGTACATATTCAATTTGAAAGACGTTTTTCCACTTAGGAAGTAGTAGTTGAAAAATTGAAATAAATTGGTAGAGCATGTGGTGAATTTTAATTTGGTTTTTATTATGGGTTTTACAGTATCAAATCAGTTTAAATAATTCCTAACTACTTTAAATAACTTTCTACTCTAATGGTGAACATATTAAGAACTTACAAATAGGTCATACAATCAACTCTCCACTACTTTAGTATTTATTATTCTCCACTAACTCTACTAATATTTATCGTAAATTAATTATTTTATTATTACTTTTTGTATAAGAACCGATTTTTATATGAAAATCGTTCTTACAAATGGCAGCCAACGTAGTGAACTGAAATAAGAACCAACTTTTAAATTTAAGAGCCACTTAAAAACCACCACTGTAGATGCTCTAAATGTATAAAGAGAGTATTACTAATTTGGTCCAAAAAAAGTCATAATTATCTAAATTTAATTTTTAAAAGATTAATTTACCCTATAAAATATTGTGTTTCATTCAATTTAATTTTTTTGATCAAAATCACTTTTAACAACAAAAATTTTAAAATTTAACAATGATTTATTAAAATTTAATAATAAAATGAACCAAATTAAAATAACTGCATATCATCTAAGCAACAAATACATATTATTATACCGTCCTAAAGCAACAAATATATAATAGTTCTAAAAGCTTATGCGATGAATAGCTAATTATATAATACTATTTAGTGCGCTTATTATACTAGAACTTATTCTATTTGGTGCACTAAACTAGTCCAAACAGTGACACTGGATATTTTTATTCTAGCCAAGCTTACACTCAAAACAAAACAAAACAAAACAAAAAATAATCAGCTCCAAAATTTTAACAAAATTTAGCTACTTTCAATTCATGATCATGTAATTCATTAGTATTAGGGATAGAATTATAAATTATGAAAATATTTGTGAGTCAACTATTAAAATTCTTACATATTCTAATCTCATGAACAATTTAAACAGTTTGAGTTTTTTCAAAGAAAGAGCAATCATTGCTCCAAGATCGAAAAATATTAACAATATAAATGAATTCATATTATTTTTATTTTTGAAAGAAGAACAAGAATATTTAAGTTCAAATAATGTTCACAAAGCTAATGCAAATACTGATGCAATGAACGATTTCTACATACGAGAATTTCTGAACAGCATCAAATTGTCTGGTGTTCCACATAAACTAAAGTTGAAAATTGGTGCTCCAATAATGTTAGTTAGAAATATTGAAAAATCAATGAGTCTTTGTAATGGTAGTGGACTGATTGTATCTCGACTTGGTAAACATGTCATCGAAGCAACATTTATCAAGAATTTCTGAACAACATCAAATTGTCTGGTGTTCCACATAAACTAAAGTTGAAAATTGGTGCTCCAATAATGTTAATTAGAAATATTGAAAAATCAATGAGTTTTTGTAATGGTAGAAGACTGATTGTATCTCGACTTGGTAAATATGTCATCGAAGCAACATTTATCTTCAGAAAAAAAATATTAGAGAAAAAGTTATGATTCTTAGGATGATAATTACTCTATTATAGTCAAAATTATCTTTTCAACTTAAAAGGCATCAGTTTCCAATAACAGTGTACTTTGCAATGACAATCAATAAAAGTTAAGGTCAATCACGTTAAATTGTATCTGACAAGCTCAGTCTTTACACATAGACAGTTATATGTGGCAGTTTCAAGAGTGAGGAGCAGAAATGATTTGATAATTTTAATTCTTGACAAAAATGATAATCCAACCCTAACAATATCAAATATAGTATATTAAGAAGTTTTTAATAACTTGTACTAAAATAAATAAATATCTAAATTTGAACCTATGTGTAATACCCGTCAAAAAAAAATTATGTCTACTTAAATTTTTACGTAAATTTTATCTTGGCTGTGTATGATGTTGAAAATATGAATTTTCAATTATAAATTGAATAAATTGTGAGATATAATGAATGGTACGTTATGGAATTTATCCTATTAAGTAAAATACAATTCAAAAGTGGAATTTAGAATGTATAGCTGAAAGTGAGACTGGTAGATGTAATAGTATATGAGAACGGTAGATGAAAACTGGTAAGTAAAATTGGTAGATGAAATAGTATAAGAGAATGGTAGATGAAAACTGGTAGATGAAATAGTATAAGAGAATGGTAGATGAAAACTGGTAAGTGAAACTGGTAGATGAAATAGTATAAGAGAATGGTAGATGAAAACTGGTAAGTGAAACTGGTAGATGAAATAGTATAGGAGAATGGTAGATGGAATAGTAGCAAATAGTACCGTAACTTCTCCTATAAATAGGCCCTTCCATTTCACTTCTAAACACACACCTTCAGATTCTATTCTCTTCTCTCCTCTAATTCTTCTGATTCTGGTGTTAAGATTCTGAGTTATTATAAAAGTCCTCCTTTATAGCTTGGATTCGAGGTGAGGGAATATTCTACTATGCTCTTTTAAATTCTTATAATAATTTAGAGGTTAAATTCTTAGTATGCTCTGTAGTTGCGGCCTTAGCTGATCTTCCATATCAGAAAGGAACTAACCTCGATTGTTTAAGAATTATTTATTGATTACTAAGATACTGTGAGGGTACTATATTTTTACAAATACCTGTGTGATAAGTTCTTAGTATGCTCTGTGGTTGCGGCCTTAGCCGATCCTCCACATCAGAAAGGAATTATCCTCAGCTACTTGAAAATTATTTCTGATTATCGCATATATAAATAGTACCATGCCGTAAATAGTATTATACAGTACATATGAACAGTGCTGTATTTATAAATAGTATTATACCGTACATATAAACAGTATCGTATGTACATATAAACAGTGTTATATTTATGAATAGTATTATATCGTATATATGAACAGTACTATATTTATAAATAGTATTATACTGTACATATAAATAATATCATACCGTACATATAAACAATATCATATGTATATATGAACAGTGCCATATTTATGAATAGTATCATACCGTACATATGAACAATATCATATGTACATATGAACAATATCATATGTACATATGAACAGTGACGTATTCATGAATAGTATAGTATCGTATTTATGAATAGTATCATACTGTATATATGAACAGTACTATCTTTATGAATAGTATCATACCGTACATATGAATAATATCATATGTACATATGAACAGTGACATATTCATGAATAGTATCGTATCGTATTTGTGAATAGTATTATACCATACATATAAACAGTACCATATTTATGAATAGTATCATACCGTACATATGAACAATATCATATGTATATATGAACAGTGCCATATTTATGAATAGTATCATATCGTATATATGAACAATATCATATGTACATATAAACAGTGACGTATTCATGAATAGTATAGTATCGTATTTATGAATAGTATCATACCGTACATATGAACAATATCATATGTACATATGAACAGTGACATATTCATGAATAGTATCGTATCGTATTTGTAAATAGTATTATACCATACATATAAACAGTGCCATATTTATGAATAATATCATACCGTACATATGAACAATATCATATGTATATATGAACAGTGCCATATTTATGAATAGTATCATACCGTACATATGAACAATATCATATGTACATATGAACAGTGACGTATTCATGAATAGTATCGTATCGTATTTGTGAATAGTATTATACCGTACATATGAACAGTGTCATATTTATGAATAGTATCATACCGTACATATAAACAGTATTGTACGTACATGTGAACAGTGCTATATTTATGAAGAGCATCATATACTATATGTGTGAACAACATCACATACATGGGTAGTATTGTGTGTAAGGTTGAATTATTGTTATGTTTGTGATTGATGGAGAATGTTACGGGGACGGGTCCCTGTGTGGGAGGAAAAAGGGAGGAGCAGGAGATAATAAGGGTGGCAAATCATGTTAAACAAAAATTTGTTCCAATACAAAGAGTATTGAAAATATAGGGGTGAAATAAGGGAGGCATTTATGAAAGCAGTAATAAGGGAGGATGCGGCAGGGGCCGTGGGACAACGACCACCTTATGTGGATTGGACCCGAAAAATGTCTGGGAATTTAATTTGGAACTATATGATATGTTTTGTGATTTTATATGATTGTTTCTTATGTTTGTGATAGAATAATATATTTCCTCACTGAGTAAAATATACTCATGCCATTCCTCCCCTCACAGATTCTCAAGAAGAAATAGAGGCACAACCAGCTAATCGTTCGAGTCCTCAACCCCATTGATCGGGGTAAATATTTGTTATTATGTAAAACTTTATCAAAAGTATTATAGTAGTAGCTCTGTAATTTGGGTAGGTAAATCTTGGACGAACAATGCTCGTTGAGAATATCATTTATTAATGAATAAATGGATATATTTGAAATATTTATTGTACTCTCTTTCATGAGATAGCATTTTTATATATATCAAATTGGTACGGAATTAGGCTTACGGTGGTGAGGTAAAAGCTCATCTATCGTGCCGGTCACGTGCGTAAGTTGGAGGCGTGACAAAGTTGGTATCAGAGCTTTGGGATTAGGTCTCCTACTAATTACAGAGCAAGGTATCCTTAGTGGAATCTTTTCTATTACTATGAGCTCGGGTATAGTAATAGTAAAAGACTCCACCAAAGGACCTATAGGGATGTCATGTCACATTTTCTTTCATAAATTGTTGTTCTTTAGAACGTCGTTAAAAGTCAAAAAATTGTAGATTCGAAATGCCTTTTTCGCAACATGAGATACAAGAAAGAGAACGTGAGACCTCGGAGGAAGCCTCATCTCTTCCTCAAATGTTAACTACTCGGGACCAAGGGAAGGGTCGAGAAAAGGAAGGAAATCCTGAGCATGACAAAGGCACTTACGATATGCAGAAACCAGTAAAAATACCCCATGTAAGGGAAGGAGCATCTCCCCAACCAGATAATGTACAACTTATGGCTTTCATCTCAAGTATGCAAGTCACCATAGAAACGATGGCGACTGGTTTCCAAGATGCCATACAGGCTATAACGGTTGTGGTAGCTAAGTAGAATGTTGAAACGAGTCCTCCGATAATATCGGTCCCTACGACTATTCAACCTACAACTAATAAGGTTTCAGAGTTTCTCAAATTACAACCGCCTACTTTTTCAGGGTTAGAGGATAAGGACCCTCAAGAATTCTTATATCATTCAATTTTAGGATGGTCTGCTGATAGTATGGTTGAAATGGTCACTTTCCAGTTTCGAAATGATGCTAGTGATTGATGGGAAACATGGCTGGCAGGCCGACCCATAGGAGCCTCGACAGTCACCTGGGGAGAATTTAGGGAGACTTTTACAGAACGGTTTCTTCTAGAAACCCTTCAGATGGCTCGAAAGCAAGAATTTGAGCGACTAACTCAAGGCCCGGAGATGTCCATTGAAGAATATAATACTAAGTTTGTTCGCCTTGCTCGCTATGCACCCCATATGGTACCGAATGACAAGCGTCGAATTAGGCGATTTATAGTTTGATATCCCCACAAATCAATGTTTACCCGTCATATGAAGCGGTGGTTGAAGCTGTACGGATGGTCGAATATGGGCATAAAACAAAAAGTAACAATTTTAAGAAAAGAGGGCAGACACGTGTCTATGCTCTTACTCGACAAGATGCACAGGCCTCCAATGCAGTAGTCACAAGTACTCTTCTTATGTGTTCTCATAAAGCATGTGTGTTGTTTGACCCTGGTTCTACCCACTCGTATGTGTCACCTCTATTTGCCAAGAGGTTCAAGTCTGAACCAGTTATACTGGACGAACCATTTCTGGTAGCTACACCAATAGGGGAAACCCTAGTAGTCAGATCTGGATATCGTTCTTGTAAGGTAACTATTAAGGACATGGAAACGGAGGTAGATCTCATGCTTCTTAGTATGACAGACTTCGATATAATTTTAGACATGGACTGGTTATCCTCATGCCATACTACATTGAATTGTCATGACAAAACTATTTCATTTAGTATACTGGGTGGAAATAATTTCATATTTCAGGGAGACCAAAGCAAGGTTCCCTGTAACATAATATCTATGATAACCGCTCGACGTATGTTACGAAAAGGTTGTCATGGATTTCTGGCCTTTGTTAAAGATACAGACAAGGAGGAACGAAGTCTTGAACAAATACCAGTGGTTAGTGAATTCCCAGATATATTTCTGGAAAATCTACCTGGTTTACCACCAGAAAGGGATATTGAATTTAATATTGAATTGGTTTCCGGCACTCGACCAATTTCAATTCCTCTTTACCGTATGGCACCCGCAGAGTTGAAAGAGCTTAAAGAGCAATTACAAGACCTGCTGGATAAGGGGTTTATTCACCCAAGTTTTTCACCTTGGGGTGCCCCAGTACTCTTTGTAAGAAAGAAAGATGGCTCTTTAAGACTGTGCATAGATTACCGACAGTTAAACAAAGTCACGGTAAAGAATAAATATCCTTTACCAAGAATTGATGTCATTCTAGTTTATTCTAAAAGTATTGAGGATCATACAGAACATTTGAGAATAGTACTGCAGACTTTGAGGGTACATCAATTATATGCTAAGTTCTCAAAATGTGAATTTTGGATGAGTTAAGTAACATTTTTGGGGCATGTAATCTCCCAATAAGGTATTCATGTAGATCCAAGTAAAATCGAGGCAGTAAAGCAATGGCCTAGACTAACACGGTAGGGTCATTGCTTATGGTTCTCGACAACTTAAGAAGTATGAACTCAACTACCCCACTCATGATCTAGAAATGGCAGCTATAGTATTTGCTCTAAAGATTTGGAGGCATTACTTGTATGGGGAGACATGTGAGATCTTCACGGATCATAAGAGTCTTAAATATATATTTGATCAAAAAGATCTCGACTTAAGGCAACGGAGATGGATGGAACTCCTGAAGGACTATGACTGTGCCATTCTCTACCATCCAGGAAAGGCAAATATGGTAGTGGATGCCCTCAGTCGAAAGTCAACGGGGAGTCTAGCTCACATTACCACAGTAAAGAGGTCCTTGATTCAGGAATTACAAGAGTTAGAGGCTAGTGGGGTATTCTTTGAGATTACTAAGTCAGGTGCTTTCTTGGCTCACTTGACAGCTAAATCCTCCCTTGTAGAAAGGGTGAAGACAACATTGGAGAATGATGCTGAAATGGTTAAAACTAGAGACAAGGCGAAGGGAGGTTTAATACTGGGTTTTTCAGTAGACGCAGAAGGTGTATTATGGTTTAACGGAAGATTGTGTATTCCGAACATTGCACCATTGAAGCGGGAGATTTTACAAGAGGCTCACGGTGCGCCATATGTTGTTCATCCTGGTGCCAACAAAATGTATCAGGACTTGAAACAAGTTTATTGGTGGGAAGGCATGAAGCGAGATGTGACTGACTTTGTCGCTCGATGCTTGACATGTCAGCAAGTCAAATCTGAACATCAGAGACCACTTGGGTTGATGCAGAGGCTTGAGATTCCTGAGTGGAAATGGGAACGGATTACTATAGACTTTGTGGTGGGTTTGCCCCGATCTTCAAATGGGTACGACTCTATATGGGTCATTGTGGATCGACTTACTAAGTCGGCACATTTTCTTCCTGTTCATACCACCTACAGTGTAGCAAAACTTAGTCGACTATATATAAAGGAGATAGTGAAGCTTCATGGCATACTAGTATCCATCATATCAGATCGAGGACCCCAGTTCACCTCTCGATTCTGGAAAACTTTTCATAAAGCTCTGGGCACTAGAGTGTGTAACATGGCATATCGCCTAGCTTTACCTTCGGACCTAGAGGGAATACACCCAAGTATTTCATGTATCGATGTTACGTAAGTATCTTTCTGACGCCTCTCACGTCATCCAGCCACAAGACGTGAAGTTTGATAAAACTCTTGTTTATGAAGGGGTGCCAGTAACCATTCTCGATAGACAGGTCAAGAAACTTCGCACCAAGGAAATTCCCATTGTCAAAGTTCTGTGGAGAAATCATTCTCAAGAGGAAGCCACATGGAAAACAGAAGATGAAATATGGACAAAATATCCATACCTCTTCGAATCGTAAAGTAAGTTTTTGAATTCGGAGGACCGAATTCTTTTAAGGGGGTAGAATGTAATACCCGTCAAAAAAAAATTATGTCTACTTAAATTTTTACGTAAATTTTATCTTGGCTGTGTATGATGTTGAAAATATGAATTTTCAATTATAAATTGAATAAATTGTGAGATATAATGAATGGTACGTTATGGAATTTATCCTATTAAGTAAAATACAATTCAAAAGTGGAATTTAGAATGTATAGCTGAAAGTGAGACTGGTAGATGTAATAGTATATGAGAACGGTAGATGAAAACTGGTAAGTGAAATTGGTAGATGAAATAGTATAAGAGAATGGTAGATGAAAACTGGTAGATGAAATAGTATAAGAGAATGGTAGATGAAAACTGGTAAGTGAAACTGGTAGATGAAATAGTATAAGAGAATGGTAGATGAAAACTGGTAAGTGAAACTGGTAGATGAAATAGTATAGGAGAATGGTAGATGGAATAGTAGCAAATAGTACCGTAACTTCTCCTATAAATAGGCCCTTCCATTTCACTTCTAAACACACACCTTCAGATTCTATTCTCTTCTCTCCTCTAATTCTTCTGATTCTGGTGTTAAGATTCTGAGTTATTATAAAAGTCCTCCTTTATAGCTTGGATTCGAGGTGAGGGAATATTCTACTATGCTCTTTTAAATTCTTATAATAATTTAGAGGTTAAATTCTTAGTATGCTCTGTAGTTGCGGCCTTAACTGATCTTCCATATCAGAAAGGAACTAACCTCGATTGTTTAAGAATTATTTATTGATTACTAAGATACTGTGAGGGTACTATATTTTTACAAATACCTGTGTGATAAGTTCTTAGTATGCTCTGTGGTTGCGGCCTTAGCCGATCCTCCACATCAGAAAGGAATTATCCTCAGCTACTTGAAAATTATTTCTGATTATCGCATATATAAATAGTACCATGCCGTAAATAGTATTATACAGTACATATGAACAGTGCTGTATTTATAAATAGTATTATACCGTACATATAAACAGTATCGTATGTACATATAAACAGTGTTATATTTATGAATAGTATTATATCGTATATATGAACAGTACTATATTTATAAATAGTATTATACTGTACATATAAATAATATCATACCGTACATATAAACAATATCATATGTATATATAAACAGTGCCATATTTATGAATAGTATCATACCGTACATATGAACAATATCATATGTACATATGAACAATATCATATGTACATATGAACAGTGACGTATTCATGAATAGTATAGTATCGTATTTATGAATAGTATCATACTGTATATATGAACAGTACTATCTTTATGAATAGTATCATACCGTACATATGAATAATATCATATGTACATATGAACAGTGACATATTCATGAATAGTATCGTATCGTATTTGTGAATAGTATTATACCATACATATAAACAGTACCATATTTATGAATAGTATCATACCGTACATATGAACAATATCATATGTATATATGAACAGTGCCATATTTATGAATAGTATCATATCGTATATATGAACAATATCATATGTACATATGAACAGTGACGTATTCATGAATAGTATAGTATCGTATTTATGAATAGTATCATACCGTATATATGAACAGTACTATCTTTATGAATAGTATCATACCGTACATATGAACAATATCATATGTACATATGAACAGTGACATATTCATGAATAGTATCGTATCGTATTTGTAAATAGTATTATACCATACATATAAACAGTGCCATATTTATGAATAATATCATACCGTACATATGAACAATATCATATGTATATATGAACAGTGCCATATTTATGAATAGTATCATACCGTACATATGAACAATATCATATGTACATATGAACAGTGACGTATTCATGAATAGTATCGTATCGTATTTGTGAATAGTATTATACCGTACATATGAACAGTGCCATATTTATGAATAGTATCATACCGTACATATAAACAGTATTGTACGTACATGTGAACAGTGCTATATTTATGAAGAGAATCATATACTATATGTGTGAACAACATCACATACATGGGTAGTATTGTGTGTAAGGTTGAATTATTGTTATGTTTGTGATTGATGGAGAATGTTACGGGGACGGGTCCCTGTGTGGGAGGAAAAAGGGAGGAGCAGGAGATAATAAGGGTGGCAAATCATGTTAAACAAAAATTTGTTCCAATACAAAGAGTATTGAAAATATAGGGGTGAAATAAGGGAGGCATTTATGAAAGCAGTAATAAGGGAGGATGCGACAGGGGCCGTGGGACAACGACCACCTTATGTGGATTGGACCCGAAAAATGTCTGGGAATTTAATTTGGAACTATATGATATGTTTTGTGATTTTATATGATTGTTTCTTATGTTTGTGATAGAATAATATATTTCCTCACTGAGTAAAATATACTCATGCCATTCCTCCCCTCACAGATTCTCAAGAAGAAATAGAGGCACAACCAGCTAATCGTTCGAGTCCTCAACCCCATTGATCGGGGTAAATATTTGTTATTATGTAAAACTTTATCAAAAGTATTATAGTAGTAGCTCTGTAATTTGGGTAGGTAAATCTTGGACGAACAATGCTCGTTGAGAATATCATTTATTAATGAATAAATGGATATATTTGAAATATTTATTGTACTCTCTTTCATGAGATAGCATTTTTATATATATCAAATTGGTACGAAATTAGGCTTACGGTGGTGAGGTAAAAGCTCATCTATCGTGCCGGTCACGTGCGTAAGTTGGAGGCGTGACACTATGTTATATCTATATATTGATAAAATGTCAATGCATCACACCGGTTTTAACAAAATTTAGCTACTTTCAACTCATGATGATGTAATTCATGTCTATTCAATTAAAAGCATTTAATTTTAATTTAGATACTGGATCCCATCTTTTGTTCTTGGTATGTGATTATATATTGTTTAATGATGCCTTCAATATCACGATACAAGAATTTTAAATCATGATTATAAATTCTGAAAATTGAAATAGCTTAATTTTTCAAAAGAGAATAAATGCCTGGGAACAGTTGATCTCCAAAATAAAATCAGAAGCTAAATTTACGTTTCGACCATTATATATTTAGTTATATACTTTATCTAACTTAAATTAATTGAATTACTCGTATCAAGATACATTGACCCTGCTTAACACATTGTATGAGACGAGTCATCATAACAACCACTTTTGTAAATTAAACTTGAAAAATACAAGACTTCTTGACATTCCTGGAATCAAGCTAAGCTAGAAATGCAAGCTTATAAGAATCTCTTCTGTACAGAAGTAAAACAAGGGATGTCCAAAAATCTTTGAGTGAATTACTGATTTTGTCCTTGAAATATTAAGGTTATTTTAATTTGCTGCCATGTGACTTGGAGGTCACAGGTTCGAGCCGTGGAATCAGCCTCTTGCAAAAATTACAAGGTAAGGCTGCCTACATTAGATCCACAAAGTGGATCCGACCCCTCCCTGGACCCCGCGCATAGCGGGAGCTTTGTAGCACCAGGTTTGCCCCCCCTTTATATTTTAATTTAGTTCATGAAAGATCAAACATTTTAATTAAGTCTCTAAGAGATTATATTTGTCTTTCATCAAAGTAACTTCTAACAATAATATTTATTTTAAGTTTAACATAATTCCAATTTAAAAATAGAAGTAGAAAAGCCTAACTTTGTGAATCTATACAACAAAGGATCATTCCCAATACACAGCTGTCTCAGAGAGAGTGTGACTTTGAAGTCATGACATCGATGAAAACAGAGACTCGCATATAAATTCAGTAGTATTACCAGCTATGTGTTTCTGGGCTAATTCCTTCCTTGCAATTTAAATTTGAGCTCATGAGTCATGAACATCAAGCATCATCCATGAGAATGCATGCATAATATCAAAGTCTGTCTACTTGGGAGTGACCAAGGAACTCTGAAATCTGCAAATGGAACAAATAGAACATAGCAGCTGAATGAGATCCTGAGATAAAAGAATTGCATAGATGCCAGTGGCCAAAAACAAAGAGGCATGCACAAGTTGGACCAGACACTACCTGACTACAAGACTGCCTTACTGATTCCTCGAATCGATCAATAACTGTAACCTGATATTGTCTATTGCACAAATGTAAGACCAAGGATGTCCATGAATATATTTGTGGATCTACAAAGGGATGCAAGGATCTCTCGTGTTATATAGTCTGGCTTGTTTTCTTTCATTTGAGGAGGATCTCTTGTCCTCTGTTTCTATATCTTTTTTGTTCTCTCATCTCATCAATGAATTCATTTTTCATTAAAAGAACCAATGATCTGTTCTAATTAAATTACAGGGACCAAGATTATTATCTGATAAGCTTAAAAGTACAAGTGGTTATCGGCAAGTGAAAGATCAAAGTAATGTGGATAAGAACATAATCAGAGTTTAATCTGTTCAAGCTTTGGAGTTGTTGCAGCAGCAAACTTGGTTCTGCCACTAAGAATACCAGCTCTTGCAAGTCACCTTTTGAGAAAAGATTTGCAGCAGCTGGGTTGTCGCCTATTCTGATTCTCTGCAATGTCAAGCCCCATAATATCCTTAAGTGAAGTCCTTTTATTCCCTACCAACTACCCTAAAAACCAATTTGGTAAACATTTTTAGCATGAATTACAAAGTGTACGACGAATATCCTTCCAACATACGCTAAGAAACATCAATGCAACTCCAAATCCGTTTAATAGACTGTTCAGTGAAGCTACTGCCTCACAAATTGCATGAAGGCTTCAGTTGCTTCACTCATGTTATTACTGTTAAACCAGTATTTTTTTTTCAACCAATTCCATAGTTTTAAAATAGTAGGACCTATAGTAAACTAGTGCAAGTCACGTGTATCATATTTCTAGTTTATGTTAACAAAATGAAATCAAGTGGTGGAAATTGTAGCTAGAATGCAATTTTTCCTGCTCCAAAAAGGAAGATTTTCAGCTAAAAAAGGAAAAGGATAAAAGTATAGAACAGTTAGTGAACAGTTGAAAATATCATAAAAGCACAACTTACTATTTACAAATTCCTGCATGTGAAGGAGTAGCTACCTCATAAGTAGCTGATCACGTTATGATATCATTATCAATCCTTATGCAAGGGATGTGAGCAATCTTTTCCCAATCTTCCCCTCTGTGCCTTTGGTACCGCTCTTTGAGCAAGGGACAACGCAAAATTTCAAGGGTAGAAAGGGAACAGGGCAGACCCCCCTTTGGCAAGTATTGGAGTTTAGGACAATCGAAAAGAGTCAACTGTTTCAGACTGGATAAGTGGCAAAGACCCTCATAGTCCAGTGTTTTAAGATTTGAACACTTATAGAGGGAAAGAGAAGTAAGAGCAAGTGGCAATAGTCCTGCATTAGAAAAAGACTCCAAATCTGCACTTTCAATCCACAGATGTTGCAAAGAAGTATGACTGTGCAACTCCCATTCCATGTGAGAGGCCAAGAGTTTTGAGCATTTGCAGATAGTAAGAGACTTGAGGTTTGATGGCAAACCCCCTTCAGGAAATGATTCTAGTTGTGGACAATTATATATTGCCATTTTTCTAAGAGAGGGAAAGAGGATGTGCATACGCTCAGGTAGTGATTTCAAACTCTCCAATTGCTTGATGTTACAGATCTCTAGTTTTGAAGCTGAGAATCCTCCTTTTGGAAATGACACAAATTTAGGACACCTCGTGATTGTCAGACTCGTAAGAGACATATGATCATGATTGTCTTCCTGTGAAACAGATATCATTTCAAGATTGCTACATCCATTCAATTCTAGTGACTGAAGCTTAGGAAATAAATTCAGGGGAAAGGTCCTTAGAGAGTCACAGCTACTTTCTATCCACATTCTTTGAAGGAAGTTATGACACAATGGGAATTCCATGTTTGCACAACCAAAAACATTCAAAACTTCAAGGCAGGTGTTGGCAATGGTATGCTCAATTCTTTCAACCAAACAACAATCTGTGAAGCATCCACTAATGCAGAGAACTTTAAGAGTAGATGGAATATATTCCAACTTCAACTTTCCACAGTTTCCAAGAATTAATTCATGAAGAGGTGGAGCCCATGGAATTGAAGCCACAAATTGCTCGCACTCTTTAATGACTAGCTTTGTTAAAGAAGGAAGTTGTGCAGGAAGGTGCTCTTTCAACCTGGGACAATTTTTTATGTAAAATTCTCGAAGACGTGGGAAAGTACCTAATACATTTTCAAAAGTCCATTCCTCCCATCCCATCATATCTTGCAACCTCAAGATTTGTAGGGATTGAAATAGAGTAGTATAAGACCTATCTCCATACAACTCAGGACCAATAGCTACTATACTATCAAACCTTGTAATTGACAGAGACTTGAGAGATGGTAGCAGGCCCAACGATGGCAAGAAAAAGCAATATCTGCAGTTATTCAATTCTAGGGACACTAAATTGGCCAATTTATCACCTGCAAACCAACTTGCAAACCTTGTACCACCATAGTTTCTAATTGATAGCCTTTTTAAATTCTGGTGAGGTTGAAGCTTCTCTAGAACATCTCTTTTATTCTCTGATTCATCATTGTTCATACTCCAACCCAAAATTAATTCTTCAAGGCATGCTTTGTCTTTCAAATTCCCTGCTAAAGCATCCATGGGATACACTACATTTTGCAACTCTAAAATGGATAGTGTTCCCTGAAGATTGAGTTCTCCTAACTGTTTGATGTTGGTTTCATTACATTTGCCCACATAAAATGGTGACAACACTAGAAGATTTTTCAATTTCCCCAATTGCGTTGGCATTTCTCTCACCTTAGTCTCACGAAAATCAAGATAACATAGATTTGTGAGTTTATGCAAATCTGAAGGTAAGCTTTCCAAAGACTCACAGTACCTCAATTTTAATGTTTGTAAATTATAAAGCAAGCATATTGAATCTGGTAATCTTTTCACTCCAGTGCTTGATAGGTCCAAATAACGTAAATGTTTACAATTACCTATGGAGCTAGGCAACTCAACGATGTTCAAATAGCCAGACAAAGACAAGACTCGCAAGCACCAAAACTCAGACAAAACATGTTGTATCATCTTGTTGGACATCCCAAAATATCTTTCGTCAAGATCATACAAACATAAAGGCAAGAATGTGCGTAATTTGTTAGCCTCGTATAGGGCCTCAAACCGTTTAGAAGTTTCAAGACTATTTCTTAAATATGAAAAGTGACGGATCATCTTTGATAGATTATGTGCTTCTTCCACCTCCAACCTAAAACAAAATTCTCCAGAGACATCCTTTGCCAAATCATTAATA
This sequence comes from Biancaea sappan, assembly GCA_037074585.1. NCBI lineage: Eukaryota > Viridiplantae > Streptophyta > Magnoliopsida > Fabales > Fabaceae > Biancaea > Biancaea sappan. The sequence continues at coordinate 25,754,712 of CM073501.1, read as the reverse complement.
AGGTCATGCATGACAAAACACCTTTCATCTCCACTTGAGCGTTGGAAAAATGACCTAGACAATAGGTCATGGAAGAATTGATTTCCTACTTCTCTTTTGCCTTTACTATGCTCAGGACTTGGTAGAAAATTTTCAGCCATCCATAACTGCACGAACTCCTCCTTGTCAAATGCATAATCTTTGGGGAATAAGGAACAATAAGCAAAACATCTCTTGAGAAGAGAGGGAAGGAAATGATAGCTCAACCGTAAAGCTGGAAGCATATTGCTCTCATCCTTCCATATTTCACTTGTCATTATGTTATTCCATTCATCCAAAGATAACTTTTTGTACAAAAGACTCCCAATTGTTTTCAAGGCTAAGGGCAACCCTTTGCATTTTTTAATAATGTTTCGACCAATTGCATCAAAATGAGATTTTGAATGAAGATCATCTTCATTATGAAATGCATATCTACTGATCAACCACCAACTGTCTTCTTCTGTTAATTGTTTCAGAGGATGAATTTTAGTTGAGCGCATAATTGAAGCAACTATATAACTCCTAGTGGTTACAAGAATTTTGCTTCCGAAAGCCCCATAGTTGAAAGGTGTTTGCAAGGCCTCCCAGCGCAGATAATTTTCATTCCATACATCGTCTAAAACAAGAAGAAATCTCTTCCCAGTCAACATCTTCAACAATTTAATTTGAAGCAAATTTATGTCTTTAGTATCATCATTTGACAATGTGATTGCCTCTAAAATTGTTCTTGTTACCCTAAGAACATCAAATTCTTCGGAAACACAGACCCAAGCTACAATGTCAAATCCACCCTTCACCCTCTTATCATTGTAAACAAGTTGGGTAAGTGTGCTCTTACCTATTCCACCCATACCAACAATAGACAAAACAGATAGACGCTTGCCATTATCAGATAGCAACCACTCAATGATCATTTCCTTATCATCATCTCTTCCACATGTAGCAGATTCATCCACTAAAGATGTTGTCGGCAATCTTTCCGATACTATCCTTCCCAATCCAGCTCCACCACTACCTTCTTTCAACCTAAGTATATCCTTTTGACTTGCGAGATATTCTAGATTTTCAAGGACCTTTTTCATCCTCGATTCAATTTCTTTATCAAATGAACTACCAGAAGCACTAAATAAGTTCCTTACCTTGCGGGGACTAGACTGAAGTTCAGCTTCCAGCTTGTTTCTGGAGAGTTCAGTGTCAATTTCATCCAATATATCCTCTGCCTCGTACATAGCATCTTTGACTTCATCAGCCCAGGCCTTCACACTTTGATTGCTGACTTGCTTTTGCTCTGCATCTTCAATCACCGCGTTGATGGTCAAAAGCATGGTTTTGAAGTTCTTGATCAACGCCTCATCGAGTCTTCTGCTACGAAAATAGTCAAAAAATTCACGAGAAGCCAACCTATCAAATGCCACCTGAAGGAAAGGAAAGAAGAGAGAAGAGCACCACCAATTATCTCTGCAGCCATGGCGAAAATGGAATCTGAGTGAGGAAAGTGATTGCAAAAGACAGTAAGTTAAAGGTCGGTGTGTGCTGTTACACTAGTTGAAGACGACGACCGGTCAGCATTTGCAATCCGACAAAGAAATTGTCAGCTCCGAAGGCATCTATTAACGGTAGAAAAACTGTTTTTCAGTTTACTTTTATTAAATTAATTATTTTACATAATATGATCTTGTAATTTTATTTTTAATATGATAATAAAAACATTGAAATTAATATTAATATTTAATATGACAATTTTATTTCTTTTATATGACATAAGAATTGTTGAAAAATTTTATTACTCAAGGGAATATATGATGCGTAAAAAGTTAATTTTAATGACAAAAACTAAATTAAAAGATAATTGAATATAATATTCAAAATTAGAGAAGTTTTAAATAATTTAACTAAATTTTAAAATATTAGTATAATTTACCCTATTCTTTTTAGTAGGTGTTGTTTCTTATTAATTTCTACTTTCTGCAATTCTTACAAAACAATTATCATTTCAGTAAAACAAAACAAAACAACCATTTTATTTTATTTAGGGTAAAATGCACAAATTCCTCTTAAATTTAGGAACCAGATCCGCTGCTGTAATACCCGTTAATTTTGGAGTATAATTCGTTTGAGAGTATTTTAGAATTTTACAACGTTACTTTAACTATTTACTTTTGTCATTTTTAATTTTCATATTTAATTATTCTATTTGAATATTATTTATGAAAATTGAGTTAAATGACTGGACTGAATATTTAAACCTTATGGGTACATTCTAAAGAATAGTGGAATGTGCGAGAAAATGATTGAATATAATTAATTGAAGAATTAATTAAGGTATTTTGTATGTTGGGTCAAATAAGTTTGGACAATGGGTATGGATACCCATTGGGTTATCCAACAAACCCCCCCAAGTTTTTAGCTCTCTCTCTCTCTCCCTTATAGTTTCACTTCCCGCATCTCCTTCATTCACTCTCTCACAACTCAACCTTCAAACATCCCCTCTCAACTCTCCCATAGATTTGGTGTTGTTTTTGAGAATTGTTCGGTTCAAAAGCTTGGTAGAGATCAAAGGTAAGTTTTAATCTCCTTATTTTCCTTAAATTTCAGTTTATATGGAAGATCAGAAGAGGTTTTGTTCTTGAAGATTTTGATGATAATTCATGAATCTTAGTTGTTTTAGAGATTATTTTTGAGTTAGGATTGAGTTATAGTCGATTAAGAGAGTTGATATTCTGGTTTTGAAACAAGAAAGGAAAGGATGAAATTTTTTGGGAAAGTTTCTGCAAAACTCGAATTTACTGTAGCAACCAGAAAATTTGGGAAAATTTTTTGAGTTACTGTAGCAGTTACTGTTGTCACATCCCAAAAATTGAACATGTGAAAAGATACTACTCATTAGATAAAATTCTCAAACATACGTTATTTACATATATTCTATAAGGTTTTACATTCAACCTTAATCATTCATTCCACACTACAGAATTATATTCATCTGATAAGCAAATATAGACATACATAGTTTGATATTTCTATCTCATCGCAAGCCTAGGAGACCTATAGAAAGTACAGAGCGTTTCTAGTATCCACATTAATAAGTACTGGTATCCCACCAGACAGAAATAGAGAATAATCCCAAGGGGCTTCTAATCTTCAAACGGATACTCTTGTTCTTTGTTTTCTGTATCTGAAAAAAAATAATCATAGGGAGTGTGAGTTTATTTAAAAACTCAGTAAGTAAATAACTGTACTATATAAAATATCAAAAGTACAAATACCACATTTACTCATATAATTAATTGTCTTATACATCGAGTAGTATGGGACTCTAACCCTTTCAAACTCATGAATAAAATTTCATAGATATACACCGAGTAGTATGGGACTCTAACCCTTTCAAACTCGTGAATAAGATCTCATAGGTATACACCGAGTAGTATGGGACTTTAACCCTTTCAACTCGTGTATAGATTTCATAGATATGCACTGAGTAGTATGGGACTTTAACCCTTTCAAACTCGTGTATAAGATTTCTTAGATATACACCGAGTAGTCTGGGACTTTAACCCTTTCACACTCGTGTATTAGATCCCGTAGATCTTTACTCATTAATAAGATAGTGAGAATTCATTACATAGTACAATTGTCATGAAATAAATAATTTCTACATACTCTTATTTCTACTGATCATCATATACTCCCATATGAAAAATTAATTGCTTATTATCCAAATAATATTGTAAATGGGACTTATATTGTACTTTGACTAGTAATATCAAATTAGCTGAGCAAGGTTATTCACTCACCTTGATGTTTGTCCAAGTTTACCTTGTTCCACACTAGAATTTGTGTAGGAAAATTTCCTAGTAAAATATATTACAAGGAAACATAAGAAAGGAAACAAAATCACGAAAATACGTAAAATTTTCTGATTACTACAGTAACGGTTTGCTACAGTGACGGTTCGCTACAGTACGGTTCGCTACAGTGCCGGTTCGCTACAGTAACGTTGACCGCTACAGTACCGTTGACTGCCGACACTACAGTACTGCTACAGTACCCAAAAAAAATTTCCAGATTTTTTCTGAAATTTCTGGTCGCTACAGTAACTCGAAGAAAAATTCCAGATTTCCAGTTGCTACAGTACTTCGAATTTTTGCAGAAAAATCTTTCAAAAATTCATCCTTTCCTTTCTTGTTTCAAAACCAGAATTTCAACTCTTTTAACCGATTATAACTCAAATATAACTTCTAAAACAACTGAGATTCACGAATTATCATCAAAATCTTCAAGAACAAAACCTCCTCTAATCTTCCATATAAACTTAGATTTAAGGAAAATAACGAGATTAAAGCTTATCTTTGATCCTTACAAAGCTTTTGAACCGAACAAATAATCGAACTTCTGAAGATCAAGGAAAGGATTTGAGAAGAAAATGAAGAACTGAGAGAGAAAATGAAGTTACTGTTCCTTTTGCTTCGCTTCAGAATCGAATTATGAGAAGTTACTATTGAAGTTTTATATTAAATATTTCTAATGGGTTATTGAATAACCCATGGGTATCCACAACCCAACATCCAAACCCATCCAGTCAATTTACAATAAATGGATTAATTGACCATTCTTAAACCAGTTTTCCATGAATTTCACCATTCTTAGAATATATCCCACGTGGTGTAAATATTCAGTCTAGTTATTTAACTCAATTTTCATAAATAATATTCAAAGAGAACAATTAAATATGAAAATTAAAAATGACCAAAATAAATAACTAAAGTAACGTTGTAGAATTCTAAAATACTCTTAAGCGAATTATATTCTGAAATTAACGGGTATTACAACTGTAGTGTCGGCAGTCAACCGTACTGTAGCAGTCAACGTACTGTAGCGAACCGTCACTGTAGCAAACCGTCACTGTAGCGAACCGTTACTGTAGCAATCAGAAAATTTTGCATATTTTCGTGATTTTGTTTCCTTTCTTATGTTTCCTTGTAATATATTTTACTAGGAAATTTTCTTACACAAATTCTAGTGTGGAACAAGGTAAACTTGGACAAATATCAAGGTAAGTGAATAACCTTGCTAAGCTAATTTGATATTACTAGTCAAAGTACAATATAAGTCCCATTTACAATATTATTTTGATATTAAGCAATCAATTTTTTTTCATATGAGAGTATATGATGATCGGTATATTTTTTTTACAGAAATTCAAAGGAATAAGAGTATGTAGAAATTATCTTATTTTACGGCAATTGTACTATGTGATAAATTCTCACTATCTTATTAATGAGTAAAGATCTACGGGATCTAATACATGAGTTTGAAAGGGTTAAAGTCTTATACTACTCAGTGCATAACGATGAAAAACTATACACGAGTTTGAAAGGGTTAGAGTCGCATACTAGTCGGTGTAAATAGGTGAAATCATATATATGAGTTTGAAAGGGTTAGAGTCTTATACTACTCGATGTATATTTATGAAATCTTATTCACGAGTTTGAAAGGGTTAGAGTCCCATACTACTTGATGTATATCTATGAAATCTTATTCACGAGTTTGAAAGGGTTAGAGTCTCATACTACTCGATGTATAAAACAATTAATTATATGAGTAAATGTGGTATTTGTACTTTTGATATTTTATATAGTACAGTTATTTACTTACTGAGTTTTTAAATAAACTCACACTCCCTATGATTATCTTTTCAGATACAGAAAACAAGGAAGAAGAGTATCCGTTTGAAGATTAGAAGCCCCTTGGAATTATTCTCTATTTCTGTCTGGTGGGATACCAATACTTATTAATGTGGATACTAGGAACGCTCTGTACTTTCTATAGGTCTCCTAGGCTTGCGATGAGATAAAAACATCAGATTATGTATGCCTATATTTTCTTATCAGATGAATATAATTCTGTAGTGTGGAATGAATGATTAAGGTTGAATGTAAAACCTTACAGAATATATGTAAATAACTTATGTTTGAGAATTTTATCAAATGAGTAGTATCTTTTCACATGTTCAATTTTTGGGATGTGACAATTTGGTATCAGAGGAAGGTTTTATAGGTCCCCTATAGAGTACAGAGCAAAGTGATCTTTGTGGGCCCTTCCCTATTGTCATGAGCCGCGGCATGACCATAGGATTAGGTTCCATAAAAGACCTTGTAGAGTATAACGTCATTTTATAGATAACTTTTCAGTGGGGCTAGTAAGTGATATTTTGTTTATGTCTGAAAATTGTTTGTTATGTGTGTAGATCTTTGACAGTTCAATGTCAGAAGGATCTTCTAATAATAATGAGCATATGGGTCCAAGGAGGGCCATAATTCCACCAGTACATGTGCAAGATGATCCTAACCGTGGTGATAGTTTTCATGCTCAAAGTACTGAGGGCGCAACTAGTGATCAAGCAAGGAGAGTCGAACCTGACGCTCACATTGATAATGCAACTATTGCACATGTGATTAATTTAATGAATGAACGATTTGACCGATTTGAGGCTGAAATGAGAGGTCGAGCTGCACAAGCTAACCTGCCAGTGGATCCTCCTATTGTTGAAGCTGAAATTGTACCACCAGCTCAGTTAGCTGGAGGAGGTAATGTAAGGGAGGTAAAAATGTCTGAATTTCAGAAAATGAGGCCTCCTACTTTTTCAAGGGAAGATCCCAAAGAGGACCCACAATGTTTCCTTGAAGATTGTGAAGCAATCTGTGATGCTATAGGGTGTTCTCCTACTCAAAAGGTAGAATTCATTTCCTTTCAGTTAAAGGGTAGGGCTGGTAAATGGTGGAGGAACTGGAAGAAAGCTAGAATTCAAGGCACACCGCCAGTTATGTGGACGGAGTTTTACAGATTGGTTATGGATGAATTTCTTCTGGCAAGTGAACGATCATCTAGGGCCAGGGATTTTCTGTATCTACGGCAGGGAACCATGACTGTTGATGAATATTTAGCTCAGTTTGTTAAATTATCTGAATATGCCCCTGAAATTATTCCTTCTGAAAGGAAGAAAATAGAAAAGTTTGTGGAAGGACTTCGTGACGCCTTATATGATCAAGTGGGTTCCAATATGAACGATTACTCTTCATACTCAGAAGCTGTTGATGTGGCCCGAAGAATGAAAAAGAGGTCAAAGAATAAAGAAGAATATCGACAAAAGAAGAAAGCTAGATATAGGAGATCTTTTGATCAAGGGGAAGACTCAGGGACTTTGAAACCCTTTACTGCATCACAACATGCTCCAGCCACTCCTACTAAGTCATCTTATTCTACAGCCAGTGTGGCTAAGCCTCGTTCAGAGAGCAGGGGTGGTTTTAGCTCTTCTAGTAGAGGAGGTACTCAAGCTAGAAGGGAAAAACTTCAATGTCCTGAATGTGGAAAGTTTCACTTCGGAGAATGCAGGTTAAACACTGTTGGTACAGGTTGTTTTAACTGTGGACAAAAAGGACATTTTATAAGGGAGTGCCCTCAGCTCATGACAAGACCAGGTCAAGGGTCTACTTTGCCACCTCGACCATAATCTATTTCTACTTCTATTACTCGAACACCAACCCCTTCAATAGGGGGTAGTATGGGAAGAGGTTCTGGAAGAGGCCAAGGTGACCGTGGAAAACAAGCTGCTGGCAGAGGAAATGCAAGAGTATATGCTCTAACCCGACAGGATGCTCAAACATCCAATGCTGTAGTTACATGTATATTATCTGTCAATACTTTTGTTGCACGTATTTTGTTTGACCCCGGTTCTACTCACTCATATGTGTCACCCCTATTTGCCAAGAGATTTACATTTGATTCGATTACTCTTAAAAAACCATTCTTGGTTTCCATACCGATGAGAGAGACTTTGATGGTTAAAACATGTTATCGTTCTTGTAAAATAATTGTTGGAGGCATGGAAACTGAGATAGATCTTATGATTCTCAATATGTTAGATTTTGATGTGATTTTAGGGATGGACTGGCTATCTTCTTGTCATGCTACTATAAATTGTCGTGACAAAGTTATTTCCTTTAATATGCCGGGGAGGAGTAATTTTGTGTTTCAAGGAGATTGAAGTGATGTACCTTGCAACATGATATCTATGTTAAGTGCCCGGCGTATGTTGCGAAAGGGATGTCAGGGATTTCTAGCTTTTATCAAAGATTTAGAAAAGAAAGAACAGAAGTTAGAAGACATACATGTGGTTAATGAATTTCCAGATGTGTTCCCAAAAGATTTACCTGGATTACCGCCAGAAAGAGATATTGAGTTCAGTATTGATTTGGTCCCAGGCACACGACCAATTTCTATTCCACCTTATCATATGGCACCTGTTGAGCTAAAAGAACTCAAAGAACAATTGGAAGATTTATTGAACAAAGGGTCCATTCGCCCAAGTTTTTCACCTTGGGGTGCTCCTGTTCTTTTTATGAAAAAGAAAGATGGTTCTATGAGATTATGTATAGATTATCGTCAACTGAATAAAGTCACAGTGAAGAATAAGTATCCTTTACCAAGGATAGATGATTTGTTTGATCAGCTTCAAGGAGCAAAATACTTCTCAAAGATTGATCTAAGGTCTGGATATCATCAGTTACGAATTAAGAACGATGATATACCTAAGACAGCTTTTCGTACACAGTATGGATATTATGAGTTTCTTGTGATGTCTTTTGGGTTGACAAATGCACCAGCAGCACTTATGGATTTAATGAACAGAGTGTTTAAATCATTCCTTGATAAGTTTGTAATTGTATTTATTGATGATATTTTGGTATATTCAAAGAGTCATGAAGAACATACTGAATATTTGAGAATAGTGCTTCAGATCTTGAGAGAGCATCAGTTGTACGCAAAGCTCTCAAAATGTGAATTCTGGATGAGTCATGTAATGTTTTTGGGACATGTTATTTCCCAAGAAGGTATTCATGTAAATCCAAGTAAAATTGAAGCAGTAAAACAATGGCCTAGACAACTGTGTCTGAAGTACGTAGTTTTCTTGGCTTAGCAGGGTATTACCGTTGTTTTGTCAAAGATTTCTCTAAGACGGCTCTCCCATTAAATAAGTTAACTCGAAAGAATGTTAAATACATTTGGGATGATTCATGTGAGCAAAGTTTCACCCAATTGAAAGAGTGTTTAACTTCTGCACCAGTCTTAATCCTACCATCAGGACCAGGGGGTTACTCTGTATTCTGTGATGCCTCAAAGATAGGCTTAGGGTGTGTGTTGATGCAACATGGTAAAGTCATAGCTTATGGCTCACGTCAGCTTAAAAAGCATGAATTGAATTACCTCACTCATGATTTGAAAATGGCAGCTGTAGTGTTTGCTCTAAAGATTTGGAGACATTACTTGTATGGGGAGACTTGTAAACTTTTTACAGATCACAAAAGCCTTAAGTACATTTTTGAGCAGAGAGATCTCAATCTAAGGCAATGAAGGTGGATGGAACTTCTGAAAGATTATGATTGTACCATCCTTTACCATCCAGGTAAAGCAAATGTAGTGGCTGATGCTCTAAGTCGAAAGTCTATGGGAAGTTTAGCTCACATTGCCACTATAAGGAGGTCTCTAATACATGAACTACAAGAATTGGAAGCTGATGGAGTATTCTTTGAGATCACTAAGTCAGGTACATTTTTGGCTCATTTAACAGTTAGATCATCTCTTGTTGAAAAAGTAAAAGCAACTTTAGAAAATGACATCGATATGGTCAAAATCAGAGATAAGGTAAGGCAAGGTCTAGCACCAAGTTTCTTGGTAGATGAAGAAGGAGTCTTATGGTTTAATGGGAGACTCTGTGTCCCCAATATTGAATTTTTGAAACATGAAATCTTAATGGAAGCTCATGGTTCGCCATACGTTGTACACCCTGGTGCTGTTAAAATGTATCAGGACTTGAAACAAGTTTACTGGTGGGAGGGCATGAAGCGAGATGTGACTGACTTTGTAGCTCGATGTTTGACTTGTCAGCAAGTTAAAGCTGAACATCGACAACCACCTGGTTTGATGCAAAAACTAGATATTCCCGAATAGAAATGGGAAAGAATCACTATGGATTTTATAGTAGGTTTACCCCGGTCAACAAAAGGAAATGACTCAATATGGGTCATAGTGGATCGACTTACTAAGTCAGCACATTTTCTTCCTGTTCATACCACTTTCAGTGTAGCAAAACTTGCTCGACTTTATGTTAAAGAAATAGTGAAACTTCATGGTGTACCAATATCCATTATATCAGACCGAGGACCTCAGTTTATTTCTCGGTTTTGGAAAGTCTTTCAAGAGGCTTTGGGTACCAAAGTGAATCTTAGCACAGCATTCCATCCTCAGACTGATGGACAGTTCGAAAGGACAATTCAGACTTTAGAGGATATGCTAAGAGCTTGTGTGATGGATTTCAGTGGAAGTTGGGAAGATCATTTGTCTCTTATTGAATTTGCTTATAATAACAGTTACCAAGCCAGTATCCAGATGGCACCTTTTGAGGCTCTATATGGGAGACGGTGTCGATCTCCTATAAGTTGGTTTGAACTTGGTGAAACCAAAATATTTGGACCTGAGATGATACAAGAAGATATAAATAAAGTTAAACTTATCAGAGAGAACTTGTTAACTGCTCAGAGTAGACAGAAATCTTATGCGGACAACCGACGACGTGACCTTGAATTTGCAATTGGTGACATGGTTTTCTTACGAATCTCACCTATGAAGGGAGTAATGAGATTTGGGAAGAATAGCAAGCTTAGTCTGAGGTATATTGGCCCATATGAGGTTATAGACAGAGTGGGTAATGTGGCATACCGCCTAGACCTACCTTCAGATCTAGAAGGAGTTCATCCAATATTTCATGTGTCCATACTACGGAAGTATCTTCCTGATCCTTCTCATGTCATTCAACCCCAAGAAGTTCATTTTGATGAAACTCTCACCTACGAAGAGGTACCAGTAGCTATTCTTGATAGAAAAGTCAAGAAATTGCGTACTAAAGAAATTCCTACTGTCAAGGTTCTTTGGAAAAATCATTCTTGCGAGGAAGCTACGTGGGAGGCAAAAGATGAAATGTGGAAAAAATATCCACATTTGTTTGAAACTTGAGGTAAGATTTTAATTCGGAGGACCGAATTCTTTTAAAGGGGGGTAGAATGTAATACCCGTTAATTTTGGAGTATAATTCGTTTGAGAGTATTTTAGAATTTTACAACGTTACTTTAACTATTTACTTTTGTCATTTTTAATTTTCATATTTAATTATTCTATTTGAATATTATTTATGAAAATTGAGTTAAATGACTGGACTGAATATTTAAACCTTATGGGTACATTCTAAAGAATAGTGGAATGTGCGAGAAAATGATTGAATATAATTAATTGAAGAATTAATTAAGGTATTTTGTATGTTGGGTCAAATGGGTTTGGACAATGGGTATGGATACCCATTGGGTTATCCAACAAACCCCCCCAAGTTTTTAGCTCTCTCTCTCTCTCTCTCCCTTATAGTTTCACTTCCCGCATCTCCTTCATTCACTCTCTCACAACTCAACCTTCAAACTTCCCCTCTCAACTCTCCCATAGATTTGGTGTTGTTTTTGAGAATTGTTCGGTTCAAAAGCTTGGTAGAGATCAAAGGTAAGTTTTAATCTCCTTATTTTCCTTAAATTTCAGTTTATATGGAAGATCAGAGGAGGTTTTGTTCTTGAAGATTTTGATGATAATTCATGAATCTTAGTTGTTTTAGAGGTTATTTTTGAGTTAGGATTGAGTTATAGTCGGTTAAGAGAGTTGAGATTCTGGTTTTGAAACAAGAAAGGAAAGGATGAAATTTTCTGGGAAAGTTTATGCAAAACTCGAATTTACTGTAGCAACCAGAAAATTTGGGAAAATTTTTTGAGTTACTGTAGTAGTTACTGTAGTGTCGGCAGTCAACCGTACTGTAGCAGTCAACGTTACTGTAGCGAACCGTCACTGTAGCAAATCGTCACTGTAGCGAACCGTTACTGTAGCAATCAGAAAATTTTGCATATTTTCGTGATTTTGTTTCCTTTCTTATGTTTCCTTGTAATATATTTTACTAGGAAATTTTCCTACACAAATTCTAATGTGGAACAGGGTAAACTTGGACAAATATCAAGGTAAGTGAATAACCTTGCTAAGCCAATTTGATATTACTAGTCAAAGTACAATATAAGTCCCATTTACAATATTATTTTGATATTAAGCAATCAATTTTTTTTCATATGAGAGTATATGATGATCGGTATATTTTTTTTACAGAAATTCAAAGGAATAAGAGTATGTAGAAATTATCTTATTTCATGGCAATTGTACTATGTGATAAATTCTCACTATCTTATTAATGAGTAAAGATCTACGGGATCTAATACATGAGTTTGAAAGGGTTAAAGTCCCATACTACTCAGTGCATAACGATGAAAAACTATACACGAGTTTGAAAGGGTTAGAGTCGCATACTACTCGGTGTAAATAGGTGAAATCATAAATATGAGTTTGAAAGGGTTAGAGTCCCATACTACTCGATGTATATTTATGAAATCTTATTCACGAGTTTGAAAGGGTTAGAGTCCCATACTACTCGATGTATATCTATGAAATCTTATTCACGAGTTTGAAAGGGTTAGAGTCTCATACTACTCGATGTATAAAATAATTAATTATATGAGTAAATGTGGTATTTGTACTTTTGATATTTTATATAGTACAGTTATTTACTTACTGAGTTTTTAAATAAACTCACACTCCCTATGATTATCTTTTCAGATACAGAAAACAAGGAAGAAGAGTATCCATTTGAAGATTAGAAGCCCCTTGGAATTATTCTCTATTTCTGTCTGGTGGGATACCAATACTTATTAATGTGGATACTAGGAACGCTCTGTACTTTTTATAGGTCTCCTAGGCTTGCGATGAGATAAAAACATCAGATTATGTATGCCTATATTTGCTTATCAGATGAATATAATTCTGTCGTGTGGAATGAATGATTAAGGTTGAATGTAAAACCTTACAAAATATATGTAAATAACTTATGTTTGAGAATTTTATCAAATGAGTAGTATCTTTTCACATGTTCAATTTTTGGGATGTAACAGCTGCTTTCAAGGCAGCTTGCCTTTCCTTTTGGCAACAAGTTTTTTTCACTATTGAAAGTTTTAGCAATGGTAAAAATCGTTGTTAAATGAAAAGGCACACTGCTTATAGGCAGCAGATCTAGACCGCTAAACTTATGGATCAGTGCATTTTATCCCCCTTAACTTTCAAACTCATAAAACACCCCCTTCAAGTTTTGTAATTGTGTAAAAGACCCTCTTGTCATTAGGTTAACTGTTAGTCAATAGCCACATCAGTAAAATAGTGCTTAATCAAATAAATATGTCCATGTGTATGTTGACATGGCAAGGGCAATTTGGTAATTTTAATAAAAAATATTTAGATGAAAATTAATTAAATAACATTGAATTTTTATTTAAAAAAAACAAATTACCTCAAATAAAAAAGACTTCATAAACTGAAATTAAACCCACCTCTCCCCCTAACCATTTTCTTGTAATGCTCCAATAATTTGTATGAATATTTAAAATCTATTATGAAGTTTAGTGAAAAATTTAATTGCGTGAAATATGTTTTCTTTCTTTGAACTAGTAAAGAAAATTTGGGAATAGAAATTTCAATTTTTAATTTAGGAAATTTTTTATAAATTTTCAAGGACCTAAGTGAACAAATCTTAAAAGCTAAGACGGCTATGCGCAATTTTATCGAAAAAGAAATTAGTGGGGCCCACACGTACAATTATTAGTTTCTCTTCTCCTTCTTCCTCCCGAGGCTTCATTCACCATTCCTTCGTTTCATTTTCATCTTCCTCTTCAATCCTTTCTTTAAGTTCTTCCGGTGATCTGATATTTTCTAACCATACTTCCGATTCTTAGGAGTTCTAGAGGAAAAGAGGTAAGTTTTATTGCTCTATTTCTCTTTTTCTCCATTTTCGGATATATGGAAGAAAATTAAGATTTTGAGTTTTAATGGATGAATTTAAGTGTGGATGTTAATGTAAAACATTCTTAGGTGGTTTAGGATGTTATTAGAACAAGAAATTTCGTAGAATTTGGATATTTGAAAAAGTTAGTGTTCTTGATGAAAATTTGAGATTTGAGCTTGGATTGTTGGTAAAAATTAGGGGTTTTGGTGTTAAAATACTCATTAGACATTGAGAAACAAAACCCATGGAAGAAATCAAAAGAAATGTTGTTTTAGATATGATTTTAGGATTTTTGGATGAATAACACGAAGAACATTCGAAAATTTTCCCCAGAAAATACTGTTCACCGAGAAAATTTTTTCAGATTTTCTCGGTTACTGTAGCATTGACTCGATCAACTACTGTAGCATTGACTCGGTCAACTTTACTGTAGCATTGACTTAGTCAAATTTACTGTAGCATTGACTCGATCAACGTTACTGTAGCAGTGACTCGGTCAACGTTACTGTAGCATTGACTCGGTCAACGTTACTGTAGCATTGACTCGGTCAACGTTACTATAGCATTGACTCGGTCAACGTTACTGTAGCTACGTTCCGGACTAAGATACTGTTAGAAAGCTATTTGAGTCTAGTTTCTAATAGTACAAGTTTCACTTGAAAATTCTAATGTAATCTTTATTTTTCATCTTATTTGCATTTTAGGAAATCTTTGAGAGTTATTTCCTAACACCTCTCATAATTTAGCTGCAAAAGAAAAGGTAGTTAGGGCAACATTTGAGGTGAGTGTGATAACCATATCTCATCTATATTTCTTCAAAAGTATTGTCATCAAGTATCATAAAGAAAATTGAGAAGGTAGACTTAAACAGTATGTTGTGTATTCATTATCAAGGACTTGTATTTCTTGTATTTAAAGATATTATGGATTTCAAACCTCTTGTTTGATTAAATGTTAATTCTTTTAAAAAATGTAAAGTTAATGTTGATATTGCCGTTATGATGTTGAGGTTGTGTAAATACTTGCGTTATGGTATGACATTGTTATAATATTTTCGTGGTGGTGCACCCCACGGGAGAAGTTACAAGAGTTATAAGGGTGGAGATATATCTTTCATGGAGAGATAAGGGTGGATGCGGCCAGGGGGCCGCGGGCAATGATCCACTGGTACCGTGGACGACCCGGTTGGTACGGGATTTGTGTTGGCACTGAATAATTTATACTGTGTATATCATTAGTAACTGATGTGAGTTTAATTCAATGATATCTTTATGATACTAATTGCTAAATTACTTTTGATTGATAATGTTATCCATTCACTGAGTATTTCATTACTCATCCTATTATTTTACAACATTTCAGAATCTGTGGCTGACGCTGGGGATTTTCCAGGGGAATAGCGAGTTTATCTTAAACCAACCCTCTTGTATTTTCGGTTGGTTCCTTTGTATTCTATATCTTGTAAGCTCTAGAAGTAACTCTGTGGTCACATAAGCCTCCTAGGATTTTCTTTTTGGACGGACTATGTGTAAATATGAATATTATGTATGGTTTCATTGTACGGAAGTTAAGACTTTGATGATGTTTTTAACTTAGAGATAATGTGAATCGGACTCACTGTTGAGGATGTGACATTTCTCGACGCCAACATCAGCAAAACATCGTATTCAACTACGAATCAACTTCGATTGCGATTTTCTCTAATGGCGTTGACATTTGTGACGATACAATTTTTTCTTTCAAGTATGAGAAGAAGAACACCATGATGTTGAAGGCTTCCGTCTCGAGCAGCAATATGGTGTTGGATGGTGATGATGCCAGAAAACTGAAATCGAGCATGAGAAGAATGATTGAAGTTTTGGTACTATCACTTTGCAGAATGGGCATCACCCCTTCTGCTGGCTCCTCCAAGATCTGCGTTTTGTGAGTTGATTGCAATGCTGTCGTTGCCATCTAGTTTGTGAAGGTGTTTCCTTCCCTGAGACACCAAACCAACTCCAATTCTCATCCTTTTTCCATTCTTCCTCTAATCTCATTGACCAACGACTCCAGAGGGTGATCCATTCTACAACCTTCACGGACAAGTTCGACTGCTTCTTTTGAGTCTGATTCGATTATGATTCTCCTTATTCCCCTTTCCCAGGCGATCTCTAAGCCTTTCAAAATTCCATCGTGCTTTCAAATGATGCCTCCACGATCACTGAGCCTCCTTCTCTAGTTGAACAAAGAAGCAACATTGCATTTGCATAAGATATTTAACTTGGATTTAGGATAGCAAGGAACCAACAAACATAAAGATAATAATAACTAAGAATCTCACAGTTTCTTCAGATCGATTTTGATTCGAAGGGTGATGCGAGTAAGTTCAATTTCCAGTGCATGATTTTTTTTTTCCTTTTGGGTATTTTGGTACTTTTCTTTTCTTTTTTAATAAAAATTCTAATGTTATTTGGCTTAACTTTTATTTAAATAATTTTTATTAAAATTACCAAATTAACCTTGCTATGTTAACATACACATAGACCTATTTTATCTGACTAAGCACTATTTTGTTGATGTGGCTGTTGACTAACAATCAACCTAATGACAAAAGGGTCTTTTGCACAATTATAAAACTTGAAGAGGATGTTTTGATGAGTTTGAAAGTTAAGGGGGTAAAATGCACAATTTATCATAGGAGTTTTCATGACTTTAATGAAGGTGATAACTGATAAGAGTATGGTTATAAACTATTGATTGGTTATTGAAATGGTAGGTTATTGAAATAGCGGAGACAATAAGTTAAGGGTCAATAGTCAAATTATGGTTGAACTAGTGTACTTTAAAAATATCACTATATATATAATTAAAGATTATAAATATAAATTTACAAATTTAATTAAAAATAAGATTTGATATTAAATTATACAAAACAATATCCATAATTAAAAATTCACAACAAAAATTAATTAACTAATAAGGAAATATTATCAATCAATATAATATTCATTTATATCAAATCCATAGAATGTTAATATATTAACATCTCCACTAAAATTGGTTAGTCTATAATGTTAGTTTCTTCATTATCTAATTATATAATAAGCAATTTTTTAAAAAATATAACAAACAAAAAATTTTAAAACCCATATGGACTAGTTCGACCGTTCTGGACCAGTTTGACCACTCACCAATTTTAGGGTTGATTTCGAACTAAGCCCTAGCTAATTCGCAGTCCAAACTGATTGAAATGACTGCTCAAGTCCGGTTTAGGCTACTATGGATAATACAGACAAGGAGTGAATGCAATCCAAAAGATAAAGCTCAATTTGATTGTGGAGATCAATATGGATTAACTGAGAGGAAAAATACTTTTATTATTTGAAAAATACATGGATCAACTATATTTAGTTATTAAGTTAAAATGTTTTTTATTTGGCACGTGGCAGTTAAGTTAACTGCTAGCTAGATATTGACCAAGAGTTAGCAAATGTACTTTTTAATTCCTAAAGGATATTTGGATCAACCATTTGATAGCCAACAAATTATAACACACTACTAAGTTCACATCAATGTGCTTTGTCAGCCCTTATACAGGGCATTTTGTTTACAAAATATTTTGATTGGGAATGATATGTCCCCATATTTGGTTGAGTTTAAAAAAATGATTCCTAAAAAAATACAGCATTTCTACAAAATCTCCAATTTTTATTCCCATAGGAAGAGGTAAAAATATCAGATTTCTATGTAATTAAAATGTTTTTTACAATGTCATTTCACCACTCATTTATCAAATTTTCTTCTTACAATCAAGCTCTGAGCTAAGAGTGTCAATATGGATCTTACCCATTGGGTTGAGCTATCTTTATAGTGCTATAAACTTTATCTATTTTATTATTTAAAAATTCTCGCTACATATATAATGTTAAATTATATTATCTGTATATATTTTTAAGTTTTATTAATGCGCCATATTTAATAGATTGTTAAGGGATGATATAGCTTATTGACGAAGAAACTAATGAGTTGACATTTTAGATCCTAAGGAAAATTAATCATTTGGTCATTATAGTTTGTCCAAATTTTTAATTTAGTATTTATAATTCTTTTTGTAAAAAAAATACTTTCTATACTTTGCAAACGTTTTATGTATAGTCCTTAATGTTATAATATTGTTTATTATGTGTTGATTAAGCCCAAAAAAAAAATTGTACATGTGATAATTAAGAAAGATGAGATGAATATTTTTAGCCTACTAAGCAACATATGCTACTCATGACCATTAAAAGGTTTAAAACCCAAAATTGTTGACCCTCCCTGTATGCATATATAATATCACCCACTCATCAAACACCTATCACCTATAGTTTATTTTCTGAATATGTATTCAAAATCCTGCTCAGGTCCTAGCCATTGGATGGTTGTTCTTTATTATTATTATTTTTTTACATTTATTATATTTATTCTTGAAAATTTTTATTAATTATTAGATCTAGTCTAATTATTATTAAATCTAATAGTCAATATAATTTAAAAATTAAAAAAAAAGCATAAAAATTCTCAGCCGTTGAGCAGCTGAGCTCTAGGAGCCAATCCATATTCAAAATACACATTGCCATTAAGTCCTTGTTTCTGTTCTTCCATATAATAAAGTAACCTTGCATATCTCAGTTTAAAATGAAAACTCTAATCTAAACAAACGGTTGTGATCATGAATAAGAAGGTCATGTTTCCACTGCAAACATGAAAGGATTTATTTACATTAAAAGATAATAGATTTTATTGATGGAAGGATTATATAAAATTAGTATTTTTAATTTTTCAAAAACTAAATAGTTATTATAATATTTTAAGAACTAAAAGGTACACTTCCTTGTTAATTTTTCTTGCAAGTTAAAATTTGAAAGAAGTTTGAGCTTTAAGTATTTACCACTAATATTGTTTATATTTTATTAAATAATTTAACTTAATTTAAAAAAAAAAGAAGAAAATACATTTTACTTTTTAAACTTTTTTTTATATGTAAAAAATTTTCCTAAACTTTCAGATTCAATAAAAACTCTCTCAACTTTCACTTGTGTCAAAAATCCTTAGAATTAGTTAATCGTTACTAAAATGCTACGTCATCAGTAGATTGTACACCTCAAATATTACGTCAACCAATTTTAAAGAGACACTGCCACATCAGCCATTTTTTTTTAGCTCACCTGTCATATAGGAACTGCCATGTCAGCATTTTAATATAGCCTTAAACACAAATGGTCTCTGCAATCCGAAACAGAGTTCCCAGTTCGCGACACCCGAAGCCAGTCACCACAGAAGGAAATGCTTGCCAGACTTGGGAAGATGACGACAATCTATTTGGATTCAAAATGAATGAAGACGGACTAGTTGAATAAAAGTTATGATGGATGTGCATGATCAGTAAGTTCTCCCCAGTTAGAAGGTGGCTTTTGGGATCTATTCGTGTGCACTGTTCATCCCCAGTGAGTGGCTTGGAAAAATCTTCACATGCTCTATTCGCTTGTCAGCCAAAAAGATAAGTTCTCCTCAGTGTCGCCATTTAGTGTTTTCTGCCGAAGTGAGATCCGGGAAGTGAGCCAAGTAGCAGTTCTGGTACAGCATCAGATCCGACGGAGGTGAGTTGCAGATCTGAAGTGGCAGTTTAGTGAAGGCGAGTTGCAGATCTGGAGTGGCAATTCAATCTGCAGAGCATCTCGGTTTTGCAATCCTGATCTAGTAATCCCATCCGAAACAGAGCCAGTCATTTACAGAGAGGGACAGATATGAGTTCATTTTAGGAATACGAAAGAACTGTCGGGAGAGGAATGAGATCATCTGGATCGGTGTACGAAGAAGGCAAAGACTGATGGCTCTTCACACGATACTTCTGTTATGGAATCTCAAGATATTGATTTTGAAGGTAAACCATACCGGATAAAATCAATCGGAAGGGTTTCGAGACTGCAATTGTATGAATTTAAAAAGACAACAAATATCCTACAAGGATTCTTGTCTTGGTTTCAATAGGGGGACAGAGTCTTTTGGTGCTTCAGATGAAGAGGATTATTTTGTGGAAGATGACGATACCAATGACAGGTAAGCTGGAAAAATGGCTGACGTGGCAGCACGTATATGACAGGTGAGCTGTAAATATAACTATCGTGGCATTTAAGATGTACAGATGACGTGACATTTTAATAACAGTTAACTGAATCGATCGATTAATTTTAAAAGATTTTTGATATAAAAATAAAAGTTGAAAGAAATTTTTTGTGAGTTTCAAATTCTAGAGAGATTTTTTGCACATAAAAAAAAAGTTTAGGGGGACAAAGTGAATTTTTTTCAAAAAAAAAATTATATTCTTCATCTTTGTTGATTGTTTTTATCTATATTTATATAAACTTGAGACCCCTTCTCTTTCCCCCTCTCCATTTCAGTTCAAAACTCCTTTTTTTTTTTTAAGAGGAAATAACTAATAAATGCACTCAAAAGTGAAGCCTTCATCTTCGTCTTATAGCAAATGCTAGCTAGCTGGCCATTGCCAACTACTCCAAATAACTTAAATAAAAGCCTGAAAGGCCTTTTAGCTAGACAACGGATTCATTGCCTATCCCTTTGGACAGGCAGCATGTTTCTTTTTTTTGACTGTTCGATTTAAAAATGAGATCTAATGGTCAATATTAAAATTTAGAGTTTAGAATTTATGATTTAGGGATTAGAGTTTAGAATTTAGGATTTAGCTCATTTTTTAATCACTGTTCGATCCAAAGATTAGACACTCCACACAAAGCCAGGCACGCGACCTAGGTTGTGAAGATAATAAGCAATTATTGGAGCAATCACTGTGTCTATGTCTAATGACGACATTAAAGATTTAAATATGCTTCAACTTAAATTGAAGGTGGTCTTGATTGGAAAAAATTTCTTCTTGTTTCAGATGATGTTTGGAACGAAAATTATATGCTATGGGAGGTGTTATTTACACCTTTAAGATATGGGGCTATGGGATGCAAAATTCTTGTAACCACTCGGAATTACAAAGTTGCTTCAACTATATGCTCAACTAAAATTTGTCAACTGGAATAATTATTAACAGATGTCAGTTGGTTACTGTTCTTTAGATATGCATTTCCTGATGGAGTTACTCTTCATTCAAACTCTGATTTTGAAGCAATTGGTAGAAAAAATTTTGAAAAATGCAAAGGGTTACCTTTAGCCTTGAAAACAATTGGGAGTCTCCAATCCACAAAGGCATCTTTGGATGAATGGAACAACATATTGACAAGTGACATATAGAAGGAAGGGCTTTACGATTGAGCTACAATCACCTTCCCTCTCTTCTCAAGAGATGCTTTGTGTATTGTTCCATATTCCCTAGAGATTATGAGCTTGATAAGGAAGAACTAATTCAGTTATGGCAGGCTAAAAATCTTATACCGTCTAAACATAGTAAAGGCATAAGAGAAGTAGAAGATCAATTCTTTAATGATTTATTGTCAAGGTCATTTTTCCAGAAATCAAGTGAAGATGAGAAGCATTTTGTCATACATGACCTAATGCATGATTTAGCAAGAGACGTTGCCGGACAATTTTGTTTTAGGTCGGAGGTAGAAGTATACGATATACCAACAATGGCCCGCCATTTTTCATACGTGAGAAATCATCTTGGAGCTTCTAAGCTGTTGGAGGTATATAAGGCTCGAAAGTTATGCACATTCTTGTCTTTTAGCATGAATCATGTTGATGAAAGATTTTCAGATATGTCTAGCATTATGATACATGACATATTGTCTAAGTTGTAGTGCTTACAAGTCTTGTCCTTGCCTGGCTACTCGAACATTATTGAGTTGCCTGTGTTGAAATTGTAATTGAAATTGTTTGTTAATTAGTTTTAGTTAGGTTTTCTGTTATTTGTAATAGTGTAATTGTTTTGATCAATCATATATAATAAGAATATTTTTTTATTCTTTAAATCTTCTTTCATCCCTTCTGAGGATTATTCTCTCTTTAATTTATTTTTTCCTAATTTCTACATGGTATCAGAGCTGGTCAGGCTCAAGATCTTGACCTATTTTTTTTTTTTTTTTGCCTCCAGTGAAGTTTCTTTGATAGAACTTCTTTTTGCTCTTTCTAAAGCGTGTCTTCGTGTTCCTAAGGCATCTAAGGGTTCTGCAGCATCGTCAGTGGCATCACTAGTGTCTTTTATCGTCTGTCTCTACACGTTATTCTACCCATCAACACCTATTCCATACTCTTCTCTATGGTATGCGTCTTGGCGTTTGGAGACATAGAAAGTTTTTCCTAAAAAATTTTGCATATCCGATTAATATTTGGTCAGAAATCATGCGATTGTTGAAATTTGTTTATGGCTTTTCTTGTTTCTTTCGTGGCGGCCAAAATTTGTTTATGGCTTTTCTTGTTTCTTCCGTGACCACCATTGCATGCAAACCAAATGGCAACTTCCCTTCCTGTTTTTGGCGTGATCTTCTGCTGATTATCGATGAGCATTCTGGAGAGAGGAAGGCCGTGGTATATCGAACTATGACACTAGAGTTTCGCTGCTTTGTACATCTTCACACATCATAGGCGAAGCTTTTATCAGATTTCCAGAAACTATTCAATAAAATGCCAGAGAGAAATGTGTTCTCTTGGAAACACTACCATGCTTTGGTTTTGCTGCTCTTGCATCTTTCCTTTTATTTAGTACTTATATGGATGAGGTTTCTTCATTTAATCATGAACCTTTTTAAGTTTTAAAGAGGTTGATACTGCAATTCTAGAAGTTTTCATTCGTGGATTGTTGGGTTCCATGCTTATTTTTCTATTAAGTATTTGGGCCTGTTCTGTTGTTGGCTAAATTGCACAAGAGGTTGTTAAAGAAGTAAGAAGTCAGTTCATTAAGACGCCTGGTATTATGGAGTATAAGGAGAAACCAGATTATCGTCTCAGTGATTTTGTTAGAGCTTTAATGCTGTTTCTTGGATAAATCATTTTGGTTGGACTTTGGAAGTGACAATATGATCTTTGGTACTTTAGTGAGATTGACGATCAATATTCTTTCTTTAAGTTTTCTGAAAGTTTGAAATTGATACCATTCTCAATTATGTCTCCATGGGTTCTTGTTCACTTGGTTTCTATTGATACTTTGGTGGCAATTATATTTTCTACTGATAACTAAAAGTGTCTTCCTGCTGATGGGTTTCGTCTATGGTGGTCTGATGGGTTCCCTAGTTTAAGACTTTATTTTTGTTCTAAATCTGTTGTTGATTGTAACTGGAGTTTATTGGATTGTTAATACTAGTGTGATAATTTGATTTGGAGTTCAACTATGATAGCTGATTATGATGTTGATTCAGAGGATATTTTCTCTTTATAGTAAGATAGTCCTTGCTGTTACTTTACCTGTTTGCATCCAGTGTTTGACGTAAATATGAAGTGGTTCTTGAGAACCTTGTACTTGTTTGAAGGCTTTTTTGTGAATTTTTTTTTTGTATTTTTTTGGTGTTCTATTTTTCAAATTGGGCTTGGTTTAGTTCACCATAGCTCCAACCTAAGGGGAGAGTGTTGAAATTATAATTGAAATTGTTTGTTAATTAGTTTTAGTTAGGTTTTCTGTTATTTGTAATTATCTATAAATTCTCTTGTAATTGTTTTGATCAATCATATATAATGAGAATATTTTCTTTTATTCTCTAAATCATCTCTCATCCCTTCTTGGGATTATTTCTCTCTTTAATTTATTTTTTTCTAATTTCTACAGCCTGACTCTGTTGGTAATCTTAAACATCTATGTTATTTGAATCTATTGGGCACTGGAGTGATAAGGCTACCTAACTCAGTATGCTTGTTTTATAATTTACAAACATTGAAATTGAGGTACTGTGAGTCTTTGGTAGTTACTTTTAGATTTGCATAAACTCATTAATTTGTATCTTGATTTTAGTGAAACTAAGGTGACAGAAATACCAAAGCAACTAGCGAAACTAAAAAATCTTCAAGTGCTGTCATCATTTCATGAGGGCAAATATAGTGAGGCCAACATCAAACAATTATGCCAACTCAATCTTTTGAGAATACTATTTGTTTTAGAGATGCAGAATATAGCACATCCCGTGGATGCTTTAGAAGCCAAGTTAAAAGATAAAATATATCTTGGAAAGCTAACATTGGGATAGAGTACAAATGATGATAAATTACACCATGAAAGGGATGTGCTAGATAAACTCCAACCTCACCAGAATTTAAAAAAGCTATCAATTAGCAATTGTGGTGGTATCAAGTTTCTAGTTTGGTTTGCAAACAATACATTGTCCAATGTTGTGTCTTTGGAGTTGGTCAACTTCAAAAATTGCTTCTTCTTGCCTTTACTAGGTGTCCTACCATCGCTCAAGTCACTATCAATTGTAGGGTTTGATACACTTGAATGTATTGGTTCTGAGTTTTATGGAAATAACTCTTGTATTACTCCATTTAGATCCTTGGAAATCTTGAGGTTCTAGGACATGGCGAGATGGGAAGAGTGGGAATGTGAAAATGAATCAAGTGCTTTCCTATATCTTCAAGAGTTATATATAGTAAGGTGTCCCAGGTTGAAAGAGCATCTTCTTGCACAACTTCTTTTTCTAGAATTAGTTATTGGTAAGTGTGGATAGCTTGTGGAATGGGATTTTGATATGATTGCTCACATAGGACCTAGTCAAGAGAGACTCAAGGGAAAATCTTCCTTTCCCTTGTTCGAATTCCTTCCCTTTTTAGAACTTATTGTGGTTAGTGAGAGAAAAAACTCTTTAAATTTTTGATAAATATCTAATGCCTTCTTTATTCCTTTTGGCCTTTAAATAGGCACAATATATAAAATAATTTAAGAAATAAATAAAAGAGAAATTAACTAGTGATTTCTTTCCAAACAAAATATTTCCTTTAAGGAAAACCTTTCTAAAATATAAACTTAAATAATTGCTGAAAATAAAACATGCCTAAAATAAATTGATTTTCGAAATTCAATCAAAACTTTCCTTATTCCATTCTTTCCTTATTCTTCTCTGTTGCCTTTCTCGTATACTGTTTCTTGATGAATGCATCATTACTTCCCTCTTGGAAAAAGAGCTTGTCCTCAAGCTCGAAATCAGGGTAGGATTTCTAAAATGAATCAAGGAACTCCCAGGAGGCGTCCTTGACAGGTTTATTACGTCAATACACCAACAGCTCCCATCGACCTCGGTTGAGTCGCACATGCACAACAGCTGTAAGAGATGCGATCGTGGGGTCTGTCAATAAAGGAGGAAGGGTTATTGCCGAAGAAGGGGGAGTGCCTTTGAATTCCTTCAGCTGTGAGACGTGCACCACATCGTGGATTTTGCTGTCAGGAGCAAAGCTAGTTTATAGGCAACTGTACCTACGTGCTGGACCACCTGAAAAGGCCCAAAGTATTTTGGGCTTAATTTTTTATTGTCCCGCTTCTGTATGGAGAACTGCCGATAAGGTTGGAGCTTTAGCCAAACCCATGATCCAATAGGAAAGGAAAGATCATGGTAGTGTAGGTCATGAGTGTGCTTTATACGGGCTTGGGCTAAAGTAAGCTTAGTTCGCAAATCAGCAAGCACTTCATCACGTTCTAAGAGAGCTTGGTCGAGAACATCCAACTTGGTTGTGCCTTTGTCATAGGAGAGAAGACATAGTGGGGGGCGTCCATATACCACCTGGAAGGGTGTGGTTTGTAATGAAGAGTGGTACGACGTGTTGTAACAAAATTCAGCCTAGGGAATCTAGTCCACCCAACTCGTAGATCTGCCCCTTACAAAGCAATGTAAGTATATTTCAATGGTGCGGTTGACCACCTCTGTCTGTTCGTCTGATTATGGGTGGAAGGTCGAAAAGTATGATAGCTTGGTACCACAAAGACGAAACAACCCCTTCTAGAAAGTACTTGTAAAAATTTTGTCTCAATCACTCATAATGGTTTCGGGTAGGCCATGGAGACGAAAAATCTTATCAAAAAACACATGGGCGATGGAGAGAGTTGTGTAAGGGTGGGTAATGGGAGTAAAATGGGCCATTTTAGAGAATCGGTCCACCATAACAAATAAAACAGATTTGCCACCTACTTTAGGTAAGCCATCAATAAAGTCCATTGAGATATCGGCCCAAATCTGAACTGGAATTGGCAGGGGTTGCATGAGGCCCATTGGATAGAGATTTTCCTATTTATTCTTCTGACGCACGCTATAATTTTGCCCAAATTCAATCACCGTGTTTCAAAGGCCTTCCCAATAAAGATCAGCCTTCACTCTGTGGAAAGTCTTCTGAATGCCTTCATGTTTGGAGTTATGTATTGTAGCCATGATAGCAAGACTCAACACGGAATCAGGGGGCAAATAAACTCTGTTGTTAAATAAAAGTAAGTCGTCTCGGACAGCCTAATCAGCCCTCTTTTTGCCTTTTTGAACCTGAGTTTGCAGCTGATGGAAGGAAGAGTTGTTGGTGAGTTCTTTTCAAATTGCATCAAAGAGGCCTAGCCGAGGGTGAGACATGGCATAAAGAGTGACGTTCGGAGGTTTGTGGTGACGGGACAGAGCATCTGCCGCTTTATTGAGTACGTCCGCCTAATATTCGACCTTGAAGTCAAAGCCCATTAATTTACTTACCCACTATTGTTGTGGCTCTGTGGATAAACGTTGCTCCAAAAGATACTTTAAGCTGAAATGGTCAGTATGAATAAGGAATGGTCTACCCCATAAGTAAGGACGCCAATGTTGAACTGCCTTAGATAACCCAATCAGCTCACATTCATAAGCAGGCAGTTTAAGATGGCGGTCAACAAGTTTTCAGTTAAAAAAAGCAATAGGATGGCTATTTTGATCTAGAACAACGCTAATGCCGGAACCTGATGCGTCACATTCCACCACAAATTAAAATTTGGAAGTTAGAGAACAGGTGCATCGGCTAAGGCTTGTTTAAGCTATTGGAAAGCTGTGGTCGCAATGCAATTCCATTGAAAGGAATGCTTTTTCAGTGAGTGTGTTAAAGTGGCAGATATCCTGCCATAGTCTTTGATAAAAAGGCGATAGTAGCCTGCTAAGTCGAGGAAGCCGCAAAGAGCTGTCAACGAATAAGGCATAGGCCAATCCATGACAGCCTGAACTTTGGAGGGGTCAACAGAAACACCTGCACTATGAACAATATGACCCAAATATGCCACCTTTGTATCCATAAAGGTGCATTTAGACTTCTTAACAAAGAGGGTGTTAGCACGCAGTAATTGTAAAATACTACGAAGGTGTTGCATATGCTCAACCCATGTCTTGCTGAATATAAGAATATCATCGAAGAAAACCAGGACAAACTTATGTAAGTGGTGGTGGAATATGTCATTCATCAAGGCTTGAAAAGTGGATGGGGGCATTCATAAGCCCAAACGGCATAACAAGGAACTCAAAATGGTCGTGATGGGTATGGAAGGCTGTGTTGGCGATATCAGATTCTGCCATTCAGACTTGATGGTATCTTGAACGCAAGTCGAGTTTAGAAAAATAATTTGCACCATGTAATTCATCTAGTAATTCTTCCACCAGTAGGATAGGGAACCTTTCTTTCACCGTTTTGGCATTAAGTTCGCAATAGTCCACACAAAGTCTCCATGATCCGTCATGTTTAGGAACAAGCAAAACGGGTGAAGAGAAAGGAGATTTATTGGTTCTGATGATACCTCGTTGCAACATATCGTCGCATTGCTGTTCAATTTCTTCCTTTGTCGATGAGGGTAGCGGTATGGCCAAACCACCACAAGGGTTGTATTTGGGAGTAACAGAATTTGATGGTCACAATTATGAGTAGGAAGTAACTTAGTGGAATTCTGCCAATAGCTTTTCCAATTCGATTGGAGCAGAAAGGGAGCCTTGAAGTTGATAAAGTTTGCCCTTTTTATCCAATCATTGTCCCTGCACACCACTCTGCGCCTTACAGGCTCAAAACTCATAATCAAGGCAGCAAAATGCCAAATAATTGGGTCCCAAAGTACGTAGCCATTTGAGACCTAAAACAACATCAAAACCTTCCAAGGGAATGACATATAAATCAGTAGAAAAAAAAATCATGTCGCACTTTGAAGGGAATAGACTCACACAAACCAGTACTTGAAACTTTTTCACCATTTGCTATAGACACTTGTAACTTGGCCTTATGTTTGATTGGGAGACCAAGTTTGGTGGCAGTTGCTATACTTATAAAATTATGGGTACACCCTGAATCAATGAGGACCTAAACTGATATCCCTGTCACATCTATTTGTAGTTGCATGATTTGTGAATTTGTTACTCCTGTGAAGCATGGAGTGAGATTTCGGGCTTGCCTACTTCGTCCCTTTCTTCATCTGGCTCAACCACTTCGATCCAGAATGGCCACTTACACTTGTGGCCATGATAATAAGCCTGGTCACAATTGAAACAAAGGCCCTTCGCTTTCCGAACTTCCATCTCCTTCTTTGTGATTTCTTGAAAAATAGCATAGGCGTATGACCCATCCCAAGTATGGAATATGAGGTCCCTTTTCCAGAAGTTGCTACTGGTCTAGATACTTCCCTGCAGAAAAAATGCTGTTATGCTTACGTTTAAAGATATGAGCTAAATTCATGGCCGTGCCCAAGGAGTTGGGCTTCTATAATTCCACCTCCAATCGTAAGTCCTCCTTAAGGCCAGCAGTAAAAAGGCCAATTTGTTGGCTAGAATTAAGTCCTGTAGTTTGTGCTAAGAGGGATTGAAATTGCCGTTGGTAGTCTTCTATTGTTATACGTTGCTTAAGATTAGCCAAATTACCCAAGGGGTTGAGACTCATGGAAGGGCCAAATCGCAATTGACATTGCTCCACAAATTCTTACCAAGTTAGACATGCTTCCTCTTGCTTCACTTTATAGAACCAGAGTTGAGCCTCTCCGTTGAGATGGAATGCTGCCAAACTCACCTTCTTATCATCGATGTATTTTGATTTTCGAAAAATTGCTCAGATTTGTGTATCCAAATCAAAGGATCATTAGTTCCATCATAAGAAGGAAAATTGAGTTTAGAATACTTGGGAACAGTGGCTCCTTCAATACTCTTGTTGCTTCGTGCTTCTTCCGAGGTTCTTGGGTTGCGGTTATTGCTACTTTCCATCTGAGAAGAGTCACATCCTTTTAGCTTGCGTAGGATCTCTCGTAACTGTGCCGCCACGAATCTTTCGTTGGCTTGTTGGCAATCTTCTACGACGGCGAGCCAGTGTTCCACAGTCTGCAGAAGCACCTCCATTTGGTGTGACAAAGTAGCCCAGTCGTCCATGACAGCAACCTCTGATATCAAATTGACATGATTGCTCACGTAGGACCTAGTCAAGAGACGAGTCAAGGGGAAATCTTCATTTTCCTTGTTCAAATTTCTTCCC
This sequence comes from Biancaea sappan, assembly GCA_037074585.1. Taxonomy (NCBI): domain Eukaryota; kingdom Viridiplantae; phylum Streptophyta; class Magnoliopsida; order Fabales; family Fabaceae; genus Biancaea; species Biancaea sappan. The sequence goes on along the minus strand of CM073501.1, from coordinate 25,725,335 downwards.
TTTTTGCAACCTATTGTGGCGGGTGAGGAAAGAACTCTCTAAATTTCTAATAAATATCTAATGCCTTCTTTATTCCTTCTTAGCCTTTAAATAGGCACAATACATAAAATAATTTAGGAAATAAATAAGAGAGAAATCAACTAGTGATTTCTTTCCAAACAAAATCTTTCCTTTAAAGAAAACCTTCCTAAAATATAAACTTAAATAATTATTGAAAATAAAACATGCCTAAAATAAATTGATTTTCTGAATTCAATCAAAACTTTCCTTATTCCATTCTTTCCTTATTCTCCTCTGTTGCCTTTCTCGTGTACTGTTTCAATGCATCAGATTTGCATAGTTATACTTCTCTACATCACTTGCATATTGAAGGTGCAGCTATGGAGTCTCTTGATGATGCTGGACAATTGCCACCTACTCTTACTTCTTTTACCTTGTGTAAGTGTTCAAATCTTAGAAGACTCGAAAATATGGATCCAGACCACTTGTCTGCTCTTGGACAATTGATTCTTGTGGACTGTCCTCAACTCCAACACTTGCCAAAGGAGGGTCTCCCAAAATCCCTTTCTACCCTACAAATTGTTGGTTGTCCGTTGCTAAGAGAGCGGTGCCAGAAATAGAAAGGCAAAGATTGGGAAAAGATTGCTCACATCTTCTCTGTAAAGATCGATGATGAAATCATAACATGAGGTATCTACTCCTTCACATGTATAAATTTACATATTTAGCAAATCCTGGCCTGATATGAGATTTTCTTTTGCTTGTATCAGCATCCATGATATTTGATATATATATATGTAAACCTGTTGAACGTTACTGCATACATTGAAGTCTTAAGTGGATATTAGTGAATAGCGTACAGTTCATTTCCTTTATTTCAAATTCTTTGCCATCTTTCTTTCCTTTGTCAGATTGTCAAGTTAGAAATTGGCTGAGAAGTAGATGATTTATTGCTTGTTTTACTTCACTTTGCTAAAATGAATCTGTCCAACATTGTGATGATTGAAATTATTTAAAGGATCTGTTAAACTACAATATGCACCTTTATATCACTGAACAATGGATTTACAGACATCCCTGATTTTCCATTTGTTCAAATTGGATTATAATTAACTATTGTTTTGACTCTCCATTTCACTCCCTTTTACCATCTCATGCTTTCTCTTGGTTTCTTTAAACCAGTTCTATCTTATATTTTAGTTTCTCATTTAGTACACTAGTTATCTTGGTTTTAATATACTCCAAGTTCTTTTAGTTTTTTATGATTTATTTTTAATCAAATTGTGAATATATGATACTGAGGGGACTTCCGGTAAGAATATTATGGACATTTTAATAAAGCTTGACTTGCTGATGACCTGTTAACACTTTGTTCTTAGCTTCTTAATTATCCTTGGTGCAATTATGTTTTTCAAATTATAATTGCATTTGCACAATCCAGAATATTTCAGTTATTTATAAACTCATCTTATGGTAGTTCTGGCAACCTTATGTAGTTTGAACAAAAGCGGGTCATCAATATCATAGCAATTTTTTTTTTCTTCCCCTCCATGTTGAGTTTGTTGGATTTTCATTGTTGTTCTGTATTCTACTACTTCACAGAAGTGAGCATTTGATGATTGTATCCATCAACCCTAAATATACAGCTTCAAAAAGCTACATTAGAAAAATATTCATTATAGGAAAACAATCCCGTAACTTTTGAACTTTGGATCACTTGCAAACAGTCCCCTAACTTTTCAAAATTAACAATCAAGTTTTGAATCTTTCACAATTAAGCAGATAATTTATCAGTTTGGCCTATCTCTTCACATGTCAAAATAAGTATCTTTGACCTGCACTGCTCAATATAATAGCCTACCAGCTGCTGCTGTATAGGGAGTCCGAGGATGACAAATGAGTTAACACCCTAAGGAAAGAATTAGACTAAAGGACATATCTGCTAGAGTATTAGAGACCTAATTGCTTGTTCTCAAAGCTTAAGAAGCTATTTGCTAACGATCCAAAACTCAAGGAACCTTTTGCATTTTTTATCATTGACTTTATATGTTTCTATTTCTAAACTCTCAGTCGTGTAATTCTTTCCAATACATATTTTCAGAAAATTTCAAATGTCTATGACCAGGGCTAAATACATATATATGCCATCAGAATCCTGAACTTATGTGAGATTTGCTTTTGCTTGTATCTGCAGCCAAGAGATTTCAAATATTTGGGTGGATGAAATAAAATGTGGACGGCGCGAGCAAAGGTGGCAGCCACGCTGCAGGCTGTTGGGGCGTTCTCAGGGACTCGTCGGGGTAGTGGATTCCGGGTTTCACCGCAAAGCTTGACGGTATGGATATCCTCACGACGGAATTGTGGAGTATTTTGAAGGGGCTTGAACTGGCTTGGGAGAAAGGCTTCCGACGAGTTGAAGTGGAATCGGATTCAAGGGAGGCGATTGAGCTGATTCGTAGTAGACGTGCGACGATTCACCCGCTTGAGCCTCTGGTCCTGAAGATCCGTGGCTTGATGAACAGCGATTGGGATGTGGTGCTGAGTCATATATAGATACAGGGAAGGTAATGCGGTGGCGAACTAGCTTGCTTCGATAGCGCTGAACACGGGTCAAGGGTTGCAGGTGATGGAAGACCCGCCGGAGGACTTGAGAATTGAGATCCCTTCTGCAGAATGATCGGACCGTACAGGGGTAACCCGTAGCGTTGGCTGTGATGTTTAGGCCTTTTGGACCAGCAGGGATCCTGCCAGGCAGAGTAAAACTGTTACTAAAACTTTTAGCAACGATTGTAACCGTTGCTAAAATGATTAATATGACATATACAAACAGAAAAGTGGAATCCCTTTTGGACCCCTTTCACCAACCAAAAAAATATATAGTGTATTTTTTAATAAACTTTTTAAATTTCGGATAATTTGCAAAAATTCTCCTTAATTTTTAAAATTGTAAAATATTACCATAAAGTAACACAATCCAACAATAAGATGCCTTTTTGTTTAGGATGAACCGTTTTGATCCACAGATTAAACTATTTGAATTGATCACCTACACTGGAGTACTTGAATCAAATCAATTTTTCTTAATTTATATAATGACAAAAAATATAATTATACAAAAAAAAAATAACAATTGCATTTTATAAATTATGCAGGTCACTCCTTGTACCACCAAGGTTTCTAATTGATAGCCTTTTAAATTTATATTAATTCTTCAAGATATGCTTTATCTTTCAAATTCGCTGCTAAAGCATCCATGGGATACACTACATTTTGCAACTCTAAAGTTGAAATTGTTCTCACCACTCATCCATGGGACAAGGTTGAAGTTTACCTCATGAATAGTAAGTTGAGAACCCATCTCTGCATGTTGAGAATGCTACCCACCACATTCCAAGGGGGCCCGTCAAGGTTCCTTTGCGAAGTATCTTCATCTTCAAAATTAAAAGAAAAAAGAATTAATTCTATGGTCCAAAATTACGAAGTAAAGCAACGACGAGGTGGTACTTGTGATATTTCGGGTTGGAACATATTTTATTTGGCAGTTTTCTGGATGTTAAATACCATTGGATGGGTTACTTTTTATTGGCATTGGAAGCACATTACATTATGGCAGGGTAACTGATATTAGCTTGAAGAAGGACTGGGTGAATGATTCTAGTTCACATTGAATTATTTGCACGTTAAATATAATTATAAATTTGCAAACTGAACTTACTTTACATAAAAGATGTTCATAGGTTCGGTTCGGTTCGATTTTAAATCTTAATCAAATCGAACTAAATTTATCAATTTTGTATAATTATGGACTTATTCAGTTTTAATTTTTAGAAGATTTGATTCAGTTTTGAGTGATTTAGCTTGATTTTAGTTGGGTTGTTTTGTTCCATTTTGGACTGTTTTGTTAATAATAATTTGTGATTTTTAATTTCAATAAAATATATATAAATATAAAAAAAGAATAAATTAATTAAAAGAAAAATTCCTAATTAATTAAAATATATAAAAATAATTTTGTTGACATAAAAATATATAAACATAACATTATATATATGTAATATTTTTTATTTATAAAGTTAGTTACAACCGAACCAAATTAATTAAAATTCATATTTCAAAATTGATTTGGACTTTATTTTTTAAGTTTTGGTTGATTTTGTTTGGTTTTGAACACCCCTAGCTCACACAATGTTATTTTTTTAGGACACAATGGAAATCTTTTCTATTAATATGGCACCAAGCTAGATATACATAAGATTTTACAAGGCACAAAAATAAATTATTACAAATTAGGCATGAACTTATGTGAGGAGAGAAAACATAATTTAGGATAATATATCTTATAAACAAGTTTTGAAACTACACAATATCACCCTTTCATTACGAAGACTAAAATATAGGGACAATACATCTCATCTCATCCACTCTTTTTTAGAAGGAGATCATTAGAACAAGTCTTCTTTGTACATACGACGTTCAATTGACCTACCAAAAAATCAAACTTGCCACAGAGTAGAAAGTATTTGTTAGCCATTGAGGAAAGATGACAATGTTGCTAGAACTGCCATTTGGGGTCGAATTTGGGTCGCTAAAGGGGCTTGTTGTCGACTAGGTGAGTCTTCCATGTATATACAACGTTCAATTGACTTACTGAAAACTCAAGCCCACTGCAGAGCAAAAAGTCTTCGTTAGCCATTGAGGAAAGATGACGATGTTGCTAGAACCACTATTTGGGACCAAATTTGGGTTGTTGACGGGCTTGTCATTGACGAGGTGGGTCTTCCTTGTACATACGACGTTCAATCGAACTACCGAAAACTCAAACACATCGCAAAGCAGAAAGTCTTCGTCAGCCATTGAGGAAAGATGATGATGTTGCCAGAACTACCATTTGTGGTCAAATTTGGGTTGTTGAGAGGGCTTGTTGTCGACCAGGTGGAATAAGGAGTCATTATTGGCGAAGGCAGGGAAGGAATCCTTGTTGGCCAAGATGTGGACGGCACTGATGGGGTTCAAGGATTTGCAAGAGTTGTTCAAAGACAAAACCTCTTCTAAGAAGAGTAAAAAAAAAAATTCTAAAATAGATAAAAGTGTAATACCCGTTAATTTCAGAATATAATTCGCTTAAGAGTATTTTAGAATTCTACAACGTTACTTTAGTTATTGATTTTGGTCATTTTTAATTTTCATATTTAATTGTTCTCTTTGAATATTATTTATGAAAATTGAGTTAAATGACTGGACTAAATATTTGCACAATGAGGGATATATTCTAAGAATGGTGAAATTCATGGAAAAGTGGTTTCAGAATGGTCAATTAATCCATTTATTGTAAATTGACTGGATGGGTTTGGACGTTGGGTTATGGATACCCATGGGTTATTGAATAACCCATTAGAAATATTTAATATAAAGTTTCAATAGTAACCCTCATTTTTTTCACTCAGCCGAAGGAAGCAGAAAAGATTTCTCTCTCAGTTCTTCATTTTCTTCTCAAATCATTTCCTTGATCTTCAGAATTTCTGATTATTTGTTCGGTTCAAAAGCTTTGTAAGGATCAAAGGTAAGCTTTAATCCGATTATTTTCCTTAAATTTCAGTTTATATACAAGATCAGAGGAGGTTTTGTTCTTGAAGATTTTGATGATAATTCATGAATCTCAGTTGTTTTAGAAGTTATATTTGAGTTATAATCGGTTAAAAGAGTTGAGATTCTGGTTTTGAATCAAAAGAAAGGAAATGATGAATTTTTTGAAAGATTTTCTGCAAAATTCGAAGTACTGTAGCAACTGAAAATCTGAAATTTTTCTTCGAGTTACTGTAGCGACCAGAAATTTCGGGAAAAAATCTGGAAAATTTTCTTCGGAGTACTGTAGCAGTTACTGTAATGTCGGCAGTCAACGTACTGTAGCAGTCAACGTTACTGTAGCGAACCGGCACTGTAGCGAACCGTTACTGTAGCAAACCGACACTGTAGCAAACCGTACTGTAGCAACCCGTTACTGTAGCAGTCAGAAAATTTTACGTATTTTCGTGATTTTGTTTCCTTTCTTATGATTCCTTGTAATATATTTTACTAGGAAATTTTCCTACACAAATTCTAGTGTGGAACAAGGTAAACTTGGACAAAAATAAAGGTGAGTGAATAACCTTGCTCAGCTAATTTGATATTACTAGTCAAAGTACAATATAAGTCCCATTTACAATATTATTTGGATAATAAGCAATTAATTTTTCATATGGGAGTATATGATGATCAGTAGAAATAAGAGTATGAAGAAATTATTTATCTCATGACAATTGTACTATGTGATGAATTCTCACTATTTTATTAATGAGTAAAGATCTACGGGATCTAATACCCGAGTGTGAAAGGGTTAAAGTCTCATACTACTCGGTGTATATCTAAGAAATCTTATACACGAGTTTGAAAGGGTTAAAGTCCCATACTACTCAGTGCATATCTATGAAACCTATACACGAGTTGAAAGGGTTAAAGTCCCATACTACTCGGCGTATACCTATGAGATCTTATTCACGAGTTTGAAAGGGTTAGAGTCCCATACTAGTCGGTGTATATCTATGAAATCTTATTCATGAGTTTGAAAGGGTTAGAGTCTCATACTACTCAATGTATAAGATAATTAATTATATGAGTAAATGTGGTATTTGTACTTTTGATATTTTATATAGTACAGTTATTTACTTACTGAGTTTTTAAATAAACTCACACTCCCTATGATTATTTTTTTCAGATACAGAAAATAAAGAACAAGAGTATCCGTTTGAAGATTAGAAGCCCCTTGGGTTTATTCTCTATTTCTGTCTGGTGGGACACCAGTACTTATTAATGTGGATATTAGAAAAACTCTGTATTTTCTATAGGTCTCCTAGGCTTGCGATGAGATAGAAATATCAGACTATGTATGTCTATATTTGCTTATCAGATGAATATAATTCTGTAGTGTGGAATGAATGATTAAGGTTGAATGTAAAACCTTACAGAATATATGTATATAACGTATGTTTGAGAATTATATCAAATGAGTAGTATCTTTTCACATGCTCAATTTTTGGGATGTGACAAATTTGGTATCAGAGGAAAGGTTTTATAGGTCCCCTATAGAGTACAGAGCAAAGTGATCTTTGTGGGCCCTTCCCTATTGTCATGAGCCGCGGCATGACCATAGGATTAGGTTCCATAAAAGACCTTGTAGAGTATAACGTCATTTTATAGATAACTTCTCAGTGGGGCTAGTAAGTGATATTTTGTTTATGTCTGAAAATTGTTTGTTATGTGTGTAGATCTGTGACAGATCAATGTCAGAAGGATCTTCTAATAATAATGAGCATATGGGTCCAAGGAGGGCCATAAATCCACCAGTACATGTGCAAGATGATCCTAACCGTGGTGATAGTTTACATGCTCAAAGTACTGATGGCGCAACTAGTGAGCAAGCAAGAAGAGTCGAACCTGATGCTCATGTCGGTAATGCAACTATTGCACATGTGATTCATTTGATGAATGAACGATTTGACCGATTTGAGGCTGAAATGAGAGGTCGAGCTGCACAAGCTAACCTGCCAGTGGATCCTCCTATTGTTGAAGCTGAAAATGTACCACCAGTTCCGTTAGCGGGAGGAGTTAATGTAAGAGAGGTAAGAATGTCTGAATTCCAGAAAATGAGGCCTCCTACTTTTTCAGGGGAAGATCCCAAAGAGGACCCACAATGTTTCCTTGAAGATTGTGAAGCAATCTGTGATGCTATAGGGTGTTCTCCTACTCAAAAGGTAGAATTCACTTCCTTTCAGTTAAAAGGTAGGGCTGGTAAATGGTGGAGGAACTGGAAGAAAGCTAGAATTCAAGGCGCACCGCCAGTTATGTGGACAGAATTTTACAGATTGGTTATGGATGAATTTCTTCCGGAAAGTGAACGATCATCCAGGGCCAGAGATTTTCTGTATCTACGGCAGGGAACCATGACTGTTGATGAATATTCAGCTCAGTTTGTTAAATTATCTGAATATGCCCCTGAAATCATTCCTTCTGAAAGGAAGAAAATAGAAAAGTTTGTGGAAGGGCTTCGTGATGCCTTATATGATCAAGTGGGTTCTAATATGAACGATTACTCTTCGTACTCAGAGACTGTTGATGTGGCCCGAAGAATGGAAAAGAGGTCAAAGAATAAAGAAGAATATCGTCAAAAGAAGAAAGCTAGATATAGAAGATCTTTTGATCAAGGGGAAGACTCAGGAACTTTGAAACCCTTTACTGCGTCACAAAATGCTCCAGCCACTCCTACTAAGTCAACTTATTCTACAGCCAGTGTGGCTAAGCCTCGTTCAGAGAGCAGGGGTGGTTTTAGCTCTTCTAGTAGAGGAGGTACTCAAGGTAGAAGGGAAAAACCTCAATGTCCTGAATGTGGAAAGTTTCACTTCGGAGAATGCAGGTTAAACACTGTTGGTACAGGCTGTTTTCACTGTGGACAAAAAGGACATTTTATAAGGGAGTGCCCTCAGCTCATGACAAGACCAGGTCAAGGATCTACTTTGCCACCTCGACCACAATCTATTACTCAAACACCAACCCCTTCAATAGGGGGTAGTATGGGAAGAGGTTCTGGAAGAGGCCAAGGTGACCGTGGAAAACAAGCTGCTGGCAGAGGAAATGCAAGAGTATATGCTCTAACCCGACAGGATGCTCAAACATCCAATGCTGTAGTTACAGGTATATTATCTGTTAATACTTTTGCTGCACGTATTTTGTTTGACCCCGGTTCTACTCACTCATATGTGTCGCCCCTATTTGCCAAGAGATTTGCATTTGATTCGATTATTCTTAAAGAACCATTCTTGGTTTCCACACCGATGAGAGAGACTTTGATGGTTAAAACATGTTATCGTTCTTGTAAAATAATCGTTGGAGGCATGGAAACTGAGATAGATCTTATGGTTCTCAATATGTTAGATTTTGATGTGATTTTAGGGATGGATTGGTTATCTTCTTGTCATGCTACTATAAATTGTCGTGACAAAGTTATTTCCTTTAATATGCCGGGGAGGAGTAATTTTGTGTTTCAAGGAGATCGAGGTGATGTACCTTGCAACATGATATCTATGTTAAGTGCCCAGCGTATGTTGCGAAAGGGATGTCAGGGATTTCTAGCTTTTATCAAAGATTTAGAAAAGAAAGAACAGAAGTTAGAAGACATTCATGTGGTTAATGAATTCTCAGATGTGTTCCCAGAAGATTTACCTGGATTACCGCCAGAAAGAGATATTGAGTTCAGTATTGATTTGGTCCCAGACACAAGACCAATTTCTATTCCACCTTATCGTATGGCTCCTGTTGAGCTAAAAGAACTCAAAGAACAATTGGAAGATTTGTTAAACAAAGGGTTCATTCGCCCAAGTTTTTCACCTTGGGGTGCTCCTGTTCTTTTTGTGAAAAAGAAAGATGGTTCTATGAGATTATGTATAGATTATCGTCAGCTGAATAAAGTCACAGTGAAGAATAAGTATCCTTTACCAAGGATAGATGATTTGTTTGATCAGTTTCAAGGAGCAAAATACTTCTCAAAGATTGATCTAAGGTCTGGATATCATCAGTTACGAATTAAGAGTGATGATATACCTAAGACTGCTTTTCGTACACGGTATGGACATTATGAGTTTCTTGTGATGTCTTTTGGGTTGACAAATGCACCAGCAGCATTTATGGATTTAATGAACAGAGTGTTCAAATCATTCCTTGATAAGTTTGTAATTGTGTTTATTGATGATATTTTGGTATATTCAAAGAGTCATGAAGAACATACTGAACACTTGAGAATAGTGCTTCAGACTTTGAGAGAGCATCAGTTGTACGCAAAGCTCTCAAAATGTGAATTCTGGATGAGTCATGTAACATTTTTGGGACATGTTATTTCCCAAGAAGGTATTCATGTAGATCCAAGTAAAATTGAAGCAGTTAAACAGTGGCCTAGACCAACAACTGTGTCTGAAGTACGTAGTTTTCTTGGCTTAGCAGGGTATTACCGTCGCTTTGTCAAAGATTTCTCTAAGACGGCTCTCCCATTAAATAAGTTAACCCGAAAGAATGTTAAATACATTTGGGATGATTCATGTGAGCAAAGTTTCACCCAATTGAAAGAGTGTTTAACTTCTGCACCAGTCTTAATCCTACCATCAGGACCAGGGGGTTACTCTGTATTCTGTGATGCCTCAAAGATAGGCTTAGGATGTGTGTTGATGCAACATGGTAAAGTCATAGCTTATGTGTCACGACCCGTTTTCTGGGCACATGACCGGCACAATGATGAATCTCTCATCACTGTAAGCCTTCCGATAAATATATCAAATTTTCTTATCTGAAAATCATAGAGATGATTTGCATGTAATCATAGATTATCAATTTAAAATACATTATTATACTGACATACAAGCCAAATGTCGAACCCCTGAACTAGATGTCCTAGACGATTACAGAGCAACATAATCTATAACAGAAGAGAGGTCTACCCGACAACGGGAAGGTACAAAGTGATCTACTTCTCTAGCAGATATTCTTCGATGGCAACCTGATCTGAACAAAAAGGTTGTACAAACAATGTGAGCTTTTAAACTCAATGAGCGAATCGGCCTCGCATTAATAAAATTCAAATACATTACCAGTCATGCAAGCATATCCAAAGGCTCATACTCAACCAATAGACAGAAGATAAAAATTTATCCAATTCAACAAACGTTACTAGTACTCGTCAATGGCAATATATCCCGGAGAGCGCACACAGGCCGGCTCACCAATTATGTATATTTCCGCCATGACGCACAACATCATCCTCTTACATACAAGATAAAAATTCATCCAATTCAACAAACGTTACTAGTACTCGTCAATGGCAATATATCCCGGAGAGCGCACACAGGCCGGCTCACCAATTATGTATATTTCCGCCATGACGCACAACCTCATCCTCTTAGCTAGGGCGCCTCACGGATTTATCACCAATCCGGGCTATATCCCTACTGAGGGAATCGTTGTCTCCACACTCATTGGTCAAGACACCCTGTCAACCGGGTTTTCCGCCTTGCCTTGAGAGGGGGTACTGTCCCGCTCAATCACAATCAATAGCATTTCATATCATAATCAGAAGCTCAATATAATATTCATCCATATAACAGGTATAGTATATAACTATATTATGGATTTATAAACCACATATTAAGATAACAATTAATCCATTTTTGAAAACATTCAAACTTCACATCATCATAAGATACTTATTTCATTTTATCCATACTTATGGATTAATCATCTCATTTAGATTCGTCATTCTGAATCCAATTTCCCCCTATGAATCTTGGGAGTGTCCTACGACATACTTTTTATCACCAGTAATGCTAAAACTCTATTAAAACGGGGTCGTTTCACTCACCTGGATTCCGTACGAACATCGCTTCTCTAAGTCATTACAGACAAGAGTTCTCAGGTGAATTTCGGTGCTCTGCTACGGAGATTTTCATGAAAGATTAGAGAAAATACGTCAGGATTGTTTTCGTACAGATACTGTTCATATGTATGGTTACTGTTCATATATACGGTTACTATTCATACGGTCACTATTCATACGTACGGTCACTATTCATACGTATGGATATTATTTATACATACAGATAATATTCGTACATACGATCACTATTTATATGTATGAATATTATTTTTATGTACGAATACTATTCATATGTACGGTTACTATTCATACAGTTACTATTCATACCAGAAATAGAGAATACAATCTGTAAAAGAGTACACCAGGTAAGTTCCCAGGAAAGAGTGGAGGGTCACACTGGACACACTTAAAAACCAGGTCTTTCCTTAGCCAGAACTTTCCTAGACATGTATTCTTCACAGTTTACATTCTATTTCGGTAATCAGAGAATCAAAATAACATATAAACAGCTAAGGACAGTTTTTCTGATGTGGAAGATCGGCCAAAACCGCAACCACAGAGCATACTTAAGAAATTAACTTCTAAAATTTGAAAGACATAGAAAAGGCATAGTATCCTTACCTAAGCTGAAAAGGAAAGGCCCAAAATCTCAGAGGCCTAGCTTTGGAGTAAGAGAAACTTAAGGAGAGAAGAAGAGAAGTTGAAGGTGTGAGTTTAGAAGTGAAATGGAAGGGCCTATTTATAGCAAAAGTCAAGGGTACTATTTGACACTATGCGTTAATAAAATATTCAATTTACTATTTATGAAAATGACATTTCTAATAATGCAGTTACTGTGCACCTCACGCGTACGATCGAAAATTTTTCTGTTATTACTATTAAAAACTTAAAGGGAAAACTATCCTTTCACCTTAAACCTTTAAGTTTCTTTTCAAATCAGTCCTTTCACTTTAGTCCCTGAGGGTATTTTCACCCATAAAACGTCATTTTCTCCTACGAATTTCTTCCTAGTTTTCTTTTATGACCAAACCACATCTAGTACTTGACATTTCAATTGTATAAATGAACAGTATCGTATACGTAAATAGTATTATACAGGTGAATAGTACCGTATACTGAAATAGTAACAGTAGTTTGTAAACAAATATTTATATTTTATTTTTCTTGGGTATTACATTATCACCCCCTTAAGAGAATTCGGTCCTCCGAATTCAAAACTCATTTCAAGACTGAAATAAGTGTGATTACTTCGTCTATATCTCATTCTTTGTATCTCTTTCTTCCAAAACCTCATCACACCCTTGGTGAGATTTACAAGAACACTATACTATCGACTGTGAACTCTAGACCGCATTATCAATAATTTGCATTGGACTTTCCTTTTCTAAACGGTAAACATTCTCTTCCTCATCAGTTTGATTTTTTTTTTCCACAATCTTTTGTACCATAAAGTGTTTCATCCTCATAACCTTTACCAAACTTAAACCATCTGATTAGAGACGAACTCTGTCTCTATGTAAAACCTCAAATAGGTGTCTTCTCGAAAGTGACACATGGTCTTTCTAGTTCATACTGAATATCAGAACACAAGCTACCATACACATAGCTTATAACTTTTACGAATACAAGTACTCCACCTGAAGGCATCATTTTGGCCATAGGTAATACTCTTGCCCAAAGGCGATCCTTCTACCTTAAGGCGATACTCTCAGCTGAAGGCGTTATATAAAATGAAATCATTACATAAATTTCTAGGAAGAACAATCCTAGAAAATATGATAAGTAAATAACATACTTCTTACGCATAATTATATATATGAAAATTCCTCTCACCTCAATGACTCATATAGAGTCGCATCCCTTCAATGATTGAGGCAAACCCATAGTTCTATAGGTTCATAAAATACTTATTCAGCATTCCTCCATAGCTCAGAAGTGCAATGAAATATCATTTTAGTAACTCTGCTCAGTCACAAAGATATTACTATACTATGCTTTAGAATCAAGTATGAAATATAACAAGTCCAATATCTTCTCATTCCTCAAGTTCTTTCAGTAAAATGAATCACTTCAACAAAGAAGATCTAGATACTAACTTAAATTTTATTTCTAGTACATAGATAATTTTAATACGTGAAGCTTACACCAAATGTAGCTTTAGGTACAAACAAAAGAAAAATAAATTAAGGACGAGGAGGCTTTTGAAATGTAAAAGGTGCTCCAGGTCTAGAAGAGGAAGGTGCTTCAGACCTTAAGGAGGAAGCTAATCGTTGCAGCCTAGAAAGAGTTTCTGGAGGAAGCGCCTGAGAAATTTGGCGAAGAGCATAAGTCACTCCGTTCATACAGTCAATACACCTTGCTTGTTGGTCACGAAAATTTTGAGTTGCAAACATTGAATGTCTATCAACTCGATTAGCCAGTTCCCCGAAACGACGGTTTATCAGTTTCTCTTGGTTTTCAAAGAGACGACTTATTAGTCGCTTCTGGTCCTCTATCTTGTATTCCAGGCTCTCTATCTTACGTTCCAGGAATGCAAGCTTATTTTCTGAGGATGTTGCAGTACTGTCCTCCTCCAACTCTATTACATCCCTCTTTCTCTTCTTAATTTCTGGTGACCTGTCTACAGGTCTCTTCCCTTTGTTGTTTCCGAGACTTAGATTTAAATCAAGCTCTACATTGCCAGTCTCAAAATTCAAGTTGAAAGACTTATTATCGGCCATTGCTCTAGGGATCTCAGAAATAACTTCGAATGAGAAAGGAATGGAGATTGAGAAATAGGTATGTAATGAAAGAAGTAGGTTTGCTTGGTGCGATGAGTAGGGTAACGGGCATACAAGATTTATAGACAACCCGAAGCCCCTGAAGCTAAAGCCAAGACAACCTATACGCCGCTCGCTAGGAGGTTTACAGATCACATACGTCGCAATGCCAGTAATTAATGTCGGACATGCAAGTAAATAGTAAATATAATTTAATGCAATTAACATAAGTTAAAGATTTCCTCAAAAAAAATTTTCGGCTAATCTTGACCTTTCTCAAAGTTCTGACTAACTACGCTCTTCAGTCTGAGATTTTCTCCCTCTAAACTTGTTTTATCCTGTAATCCCATATCACGATGTCCCTCTATGATTAGGTAGCCTCATATTAGCCGTATCTTAGATTCTAATCGATGTCTTTACTCTAGACTTACACATAATATATGTATATCAATATATATATTTTAAAACAAAGTTAACTGCTTACGGTCACATGCCTTAAGCATTATCATGATGTAAGGAAATCACTGCCTTTCATTTGCCCACGAGAGCATTATATGTAAGTATGTGTAACCATGAAGATATATCATCATCTACACATTTTATTCTATCCAAGTCATTTTGATTTCACATCTCTATGAGTATATGTAGGATCATCACATATTCTCCTTGATCGTAGCCTTCACTCATTATGCATGAATAACATACATAAATGTAATTACAACATGATTCAATCAATTATGTATGTTATACTCAACTGAAGGCTCTTAAGAACAACACAATAAAACGGAGAAATGTATTTTAGTTCATCATAAAAGCATCCAAGGCAATCTTTAATGGCTCTATCGTCAACTTATTTAAATTTCGAAAAATGCCAACGGGAGAAATGGGAAAACCAAGTAAAATCGGCCGCAAATCCACCGAATACTGACTTTCGTGGTTTTGGCATTAATGCAACGCGCTATCGGTGTGCACGCCTACCCTAGACTTCTGGCTTCTAGCTTGCAGAAATCCATAGGTTGATCGTGTAGGGGTGCGGTGAAAAGATATCTTCTTTGTCTCTAAGTCCTAATTTTTCTCTATAAAAACCATCCCAGCGTTCTCAGTTACCACACCACAAAGAGTAATAATCTCCGAGCCTACAATCCCCCAGTATTCCTCTCGCCTCATACTCTTACAAAAATTTCTAAATTTTTCCAAATCATGGCCTCAAGGAAGTACATTGATCTCACAGTAGAGGCTAAGGAAGAAGAGCTCGACTTAAACTTAAGTCTGGGCAAAGACAAGGGCAAAAGACCTTTTGAGGGGTCTCCAGAGAAGCAGAAGGAGAAGAAAATGAAGAAGATCGAGGAAGCTGAGGAGACTAGCACGGGCCATACCTCGGAGGACAAAATCGCCTGTCTAGAGCAGGAGGTGAAAAATCTGAAAAAGATGATAGGAGACCTGGAGAAGTTAACTAAACGCAATCATGCAGAAATGACTTCAAGAATAGACAGGTTCTTCTATTGGTCTACCCAGTGCTTCTGCAATCAACAACAAAGAAGTGTTGATTGTATGAATGGAATTTACACTACCCTCCGCGACATTGCTCTGTCTCTCGCTCCAAGGAATGGTCGAGGGGTGATGATACAATACAACCCTCCTAATCCAAGACCACCTCGCTTTTAGATTACTCATGCATGAGTAAACTTCTTCGTTTTTGCAATGTAATCCTTCAGTTTTTTTTTTGTTTTTAATGCGAGTGGTTTCTTTTATTGGCTGGTACCCTAAAATAATATAGCTACACAAATTTAATCATGAATTCAGCTTATAAAATCCACCATATAAAAATTTGATCCGACAACAACGGAATCAAAACAAGTAACAACTTTTCCTTGACTAAGTTCAAAAGTGTAGCCACATCTGTATAAAACTAAAACTGAGAACATACTTCTTAAGAAGAGATAAGTCTCGGAGGGAAAGGAAATGGAAACATCCTACAGGACCTTCAGTAGAGCCGTCTCTCTATAATTGTGCCCGGGTTCACAATGATAGAGGAGGTCCCACTAAGGTTACCTTGCTCTGTAATCACTAGGAGACCTAACAACCATTGCTCTGATACCAACTTTGTCACGACCCGTTTTCTGGGCACATGACCGGCACAATGATGAATCTCTCATCACTGTAAGCCTTCCGATAAATATATCAAATTTTCTTATCTGAAAATCATAGAGATGATTTGCATGTAATCATAGATTATCAATTTAAAATACATTATTATACTGACATACAAGCCAAATGTCGAACCCCTGAACTAGATGTCCTAGACGATTACAGAGCAACATAATCTATAACAGAAGAGAGGTCTACCCGACAACGGGAAGGTACAAAGTGATCTACTTCTCTAGCAGATATTCTTCGATGGCAACCTGATCTGAACAAAAAGGTTGTACAAACAATGTGAGCTTTTAAACTCAATGAGCGAATCGGCCTCGCATTAATAAAATTCAAATACATTACCAGTCATGCAAGCATATCCAAAGGCTCATACTCAACCAATAGACAGAAGATAAAAATTTATCCAATTCAACAAACGTTACTAGTACTCGTCAATGGCAATATATCCCGGAGAGCGCACACAGGCCGGCTCACCAATTATGTATATTTCCGCCATGACGCACAACATCATCCTCTTACATACAAGATAAAAATTCATCCAATTCAACAAACGTTACTAGTACTCGTCAATGGCAATATATCCCGGAGAGCGCACACAGGCCGGCTCACCAATTATGTATATTTCCGCCATGACGCACAACCTCATCCTCTTAGCTAGGGCGCCTCACGGATTTATCACCAATCCGGGCTATATCCCTACTGAGGGAATCGTTGTCTCCACACTCATTGGTCAAGACACCCTGTCAACCGGGTTTTCCGCCTTGCCTTGAGAGGGGGTA
The DNA here is from genome assembly GCA_037074585.1 of Biancaea sappan. Taxonomy (NCBI): domain Eukaryota; kingdom Viridiplantae; phylum Streptophyta; class Magnoliopsida; order Fabales; family Fabaceae; genus Biancaea; species Biancaea sappan. Next base: position 25,708,194 of record CM073501.1, on the reverse strand, counting down.
CTGTCCCGCTCAATCACAATCAATAGCATTTCATATCATAATCAGAAGCTCAATATAATATTCATCCATATAACAGGTATAGTATATAACTATATTATGGATTTATAAACCACATATTAAGATAACAATTAATCCATTTTTGAAAACATTCAAACTTCACATCATCATAAGATACTTATTTCATTTTATCCATACTTATGGATTAATCATCTCATTTAGATTCGTCATTCTGAATCCAATTTCCCCCTATGAATCTTGGGAGTGTCCTACGACATACTTTTTATCACCAGTAATGCTAAAACTCTATTAAAACGGGGTCGTTTCACTCACCTGGATTCCGTACGAACATCGCTTCTCTAAGTCATTACAGACAAGAGTTCTCAGGTGAATTTCGGTGCTCTGCTACGGAGATTTTCATGAAAGATTAGAGAAAATACGTCAGGATTGTTTTCGTACAGATACTGTTCATATGTATGGTTACTGTTCATATATACGGTTACTATTCATACGATCACTATTCATACGTACGGTCACTATTCATACGTATGGATATTATTTATACATACAGATAATATTCGTACATACGATCACTATTTATATGTATGAATATTATTTTTATGTACGAATACTATTCATATGTACGGTTACTATTCATACAGTTACTATTCATACCAGAAATAGAGAATACAATCTGTAAAAGAGTACACCAGGTAAGTTCCCAGGAAAGAGTGGAGGGTCACACTGGACACACTTAAAAACCAGGTCTTTCCTTAGCCAGAACTTTCCTAGACATGTATTCTTCACAGTTTACATTCTATTTCGGTAATCAGAGAATCAAAATAACATATAAACAGCTAAGGACAGTTTTTCTGATGTGGAAGATCGGCCAAAACCGCAACCACAGAGCATACTTAAGAAATTAACTTCTAAAATTTGAAAGACATAGAAAAGGCATAGTATCCTTACCTAAGCTGAAAAGGAAAGGCCCAAAATCTCAGAGGCCTAGCTTTGGAGTAAGAGAAACTTAAGGAGAGAAGAAGAGAAGTTGAAGGTGTGAGTTTAGAAGTGAAATGGAAGGGCCTATTTATAGCAAAAGTCAAGGGTACTATTTGACACTATGCGTTAATAAAATATTCAATTTACTATTTATGAAAATGACATTTCTAATAATGCAGTTACTGTGCACCTCACGCGTACGATCGAAAATTTTTCTGTTATTACTATTAAAAACTTAAAGGGAAAACTATCCTTTCACCTTAAACCTTTAAGTTTCTTTTCAAATCAGTCCTTTCACTTTAGTCCCTGAGGGTATTTTCACCCATAAAACGTCATTTTCTCCTACGAATTTCTTCCTAGTTTTCTTTTATGACCAAACCACATCTAGTACTTGACATTTCAATTGTATAAATGAACAGTATCGTATACGTAAATAGTATTATACAGGTGAATAGTACCGTATACTGAAATAGTAACAGTAGTTTGTAAACAAATATTTATATTTTATTTTTCTTGGGTATTACATTATGGCTCACGTCAACTTAAAAAGCATGAATTGAATTACCCCACTCATGATTTGGAAATGGCAGCTGTAGTGTTTGCCCTAAAGATATGGAGACATTACTTGTATGGGGAAACTTGTAAAATTTTTACAGATCACAAAAGCCTTAAGTACATTTTTTAGCAGAGAGATCTCAATCTAAGGCAACGAAGGTGGATGGAACTTCTGAAAGATTATGATTGTACCATCCTTTACCATCCAGGTAAAGCAAATGTAGTGGCTGATGCTCTAAGTCGAAAGTCTATGGGAAGTTTAGCTCACATTGCCACTATAAGGAGGTCTCTAATACATGAACTACAAGAGTTGGAAGCTGATGGAGTATTCTTCGAGATCACTGAGTCAGGTACATTTCTGGCTCATTTAACAGTTAGATCATCCCTTGTAGAAAAAGTAAAAGCAACTTTAGAAAATGACATTGATATGGTCAAAATCAGAGATAAGGCAAGGCAAGGTCTAGCACCAAGTTTCTTGGTAGATGAAGAAGGAGTCTTATGGTTTAATGGGAGACTCTGTGTCCCCAACATTGAATCTTTGAAACATGAAATCTTAATGGAAGCTCATGGTTCGCCCTACGTTGTACATCCTGGTGCTGTGAAAATGTATCAGGACTTGAAACAAGTTTACTGGTGGGAGGGCATGAAGCGAGACGTGACTGACTTTGTAGCTCGATGTTTGACTTGTCAGCAAGTTAAAGCTGAACATCGACGACCATCTGGATTGATGCAAAAACTAGATATTCCCGAATGGAAGTGGGAAAGGATCACTATGGATTTTGTAGTAGGTTTACCTCGGTCAACAAAAGGAAATGACTCAATATGGGTCATAGTGGATCGACTTACTAAGTCAGCACATTTTCTTCCTGTTCATACCACTTTCAGTGTAGCAAAACTTGCTCGAATTTATGTTAAAGAAATAGTGAAACTTCATGGTATACCAATATCCATTATATCAGATCGAGGACCTCAGTTTACTTCTCGGTTCTGGAAAGTCTTTCAAGAGGCTTTGGGTACAAAAGTGAATCTTAGCACAGCATTCCATCCTCAGACTGATGGACAGTCCGAAAGGACAATTCAGACTTTAGAGGATATGCTAAGAGCTTGTGTGATGGATTTCAGTGGAAGTTGGGAAGATCATTTGTCTCTTATTGAATTTGCTTATAACAACAGTTACCAAGCCAGTATTCAGATGGCACCTTTTGAGGCATTATATGGGAGACGGTGTCGATCTCCTATAGGTTGGTTTGAATTTGGTGAAACCAAAATATTTGGACCTGAGATGATACAGGAAGATATAAATAAAGTTAAACTGATCAGAGAGAAGTTGTTAACTGCTCAGAGTAGACATAAGTCTTATGCGGACAACCGACGACGTGACCTTGAATTTGCAATAGGTGATATGGTTTTCTTACGAATCTCACCTATGAAAGGAGTAATGAGATTCGGGAAGAAAGGCAAGCTTAGTCCGAGGTATGTTGGCCCATATGAGGTTGTAGACAGAGTGGGTAATGTGGCATATCGCCTAGACCTACCTTCCAACCTAGAGGGAGTTCATCCAATATTTCATGTGTCCATGCTACGGAAGTATCTTCCTGATCCTTCTCATGTCATTCAACCCCAAGAAGTTCATTTTGATGAAACTCTCACCTACGAAGAGGTACCTGTAGCTATCCTTGATAGAAAAGTCAAGAAATTGCGTACCAAAGAAATTCCTACTGTCAAGGTTCTTTGGAGAAATCATTCTCGCGAGGAAGCTACGTGGGAGGCAGAAGATGAGATGTGGAAAAACTATCCACATTTATTTGAAACTTGAGGTACGATTTTAATTCGGAGGACCGAATTCTTTTAAGGGGGGTAGAATGTAATACCCGTTAATTTCAGAATATAATTCGCTTAAGAGTATTTTAGAATTCTACAACGTTACTTTAGTTATTGATTTTGGTCATTTTTAATTTTCATATTTAATTGTTCTCTTTGAATATTATTTATGAAAATTGAGTTAAATGACTGGACTAAATATTTGCACAATGAGGGATATATTCTAAGAATGGTGAAATTCATGGAAAAGTGGTTTCAGAATGGTCAATTAATCCATTTATTGTAAATTGACTGGATGGGTTTGGATGTTGGGTTATGGATACCCATGGGTTATTGAATAACCCATTAGAAATATTTAATATAAAGTTTCAATAGTAACCCTCATTTTTTTCACTCAGCCGAAGGAAGCAGAAAAGATTTCTCTCTCAGTTCTTCATTTTCTTCTCAAATCATTTCCTTGATCTTCAGAATTTCTGATTATTTGTTCGGTTCAAAAGCTTTGTAAGGATCAAAGGTAAGCTTTAATCCGATTATTTTCCTTAAATTTCAGTTTATATACAAGATCAGAGGAGGTTTTGTTCTTGAAGATTTTGATGATAATTCATGAATCTCAGTTGTTTTAGAAGTTATATTTGAGTTATAATCGGTTAAAAGAGTTGAGATTCTGGTTTTGAATCAAAAGAAAGGAAATGATGAATTTTTTGAAAGATTTTCTGCAAAATTCGAAGTACTGTAGCAACTGAAAATCTGAAATTTTTCTTCGAGTTACTGTAGCGACCAGAAATTTCGGGAAAAAATCTGGAAAATTTTCTTCGGGTACTGTAGCAGTTACTGTAGTGTCGGCAGTCAACGTACTGTAGCAGTCAACGTTACTGTAGCGAACCGGCACTGTAGCGAACCGTTACTGTAGCGAACCGACACTGTAGCAAACAGTACTGTAGCAACCCGTTATTGTAGCAGTCAGAAAATTTTACGTATTTTCGTGATTTTGTTTCCTTTCTTATGATTCCTTGTAATATATTTTACTAGGAAATTTTCCTACACAAATTCTAGTGTGGAACAAGGTAAACTTGGACAAAAATAAAGGTGAGTGAATAACCTTGCTCAGCTAATTTGATATTACTAGTCAAAGTACAATATAAGTCCCATTTACAATATTATTTGGATAATAAGCAATTAATTTTTCATATGGGAGTATATGATGATCAGTAGAAATAAGAGTATGAAGAAATTATTTATCTCATGACAATTGTACTATGTGATGAATTCTCACTATTTTATTAATGAGTAAAGATCTACGGGATCTAATACCCGAGTGTGAAAGGGTTAAAGTCTCATACTACTCGGTGTATATCTAAGAAATCTTATACACGAGTTTGAAAGGGTTAAAGTCCCATACTACTCAGTGCATATCTATGAAACCTATACACGAGTTGAAAGGGTTAAAGTCCCATACTACTCGGCGTATACCTATGAGATCTTATTCACGAGTTTGAAAGGGTTAGAGTCCCATACTACTCGGTGTATATCTATGAAATCTTATTCATGAGTTTGAAAGGGTTAGAGTCCCATATTACTCGATGTATAAGATAATTAATTATATGAGTAAATGTGGTATTTGTACTTTTGATATTTTATATAGTACAGTTATTTACTTACTGAGTTTTTAAATAAACTCACACTCCCTATGATTATTTTTTTCAGATACAGAAAATAAAGAACAAGAGTATCCGTTTGAAGATTAGAAGCCCCTTGGGTTTATTCTCTATTTCTGTCTGGTGGGACACCAGTACTTATTAATGTGGATATTAGAAAAGCTCTGTATTTTCTATAGGTCTCCTAGGCTTGCGATGAGATAGAAATATCAGACTATGTATGTCTATATTTGCTTATCAGATGAATATAATTCTGTAGTGTGGAATGAATGATTAAGGTTGAATGTAAAACCTTACAGAATATATGTATATAACGTATGTTTTAGAATTATATCAAATGAGTAGTATCTTTTCACATGCTCAATTTTTGGGATGTGACAAAAAGAATCTTTCTATTTAAGAAGAGGAAAAGCTCCCACAAAAAGAAAGAAAACAAAAACAAAAAAAAGAAGAGAAGAAAGAAAATAGTTCACACAACGTTATTAAAGTATGGATTGGTCCACTTTGTGTGTTTTTTGTTATATATATAATGGGCTTAAGACCTAATACATCTTTCAGAGAGACTCCTTCTAAATCTTCCATATGCAACCAAAACTCCAAACCTAACCCCTTTTCCACCTGTGCTAAAATAGCTTCAGTGTCGAAGCTCTTGATCAGGATAGAAATATCAGAAGAATACTTCTGATGTGAGAACAGAGGATATGAAAAATATCCTTTGTAAAAATATTATTGAATTACTAAAATATGTACAGTAACCATCCTATATATATAGAAGTAATCAGTTTACTTTGACTAAAACAACTAACACTAACTTCAGTTAACTTCCAGTAACAAAAAATAACTAAATAAACAAACTATCAGTAACTAATAAACCGAAAAACTAATTACAACAAACAAAATAAAACATATATACATAATCCACCATACTTCTACATCCCCCCCTCAAGTTGGAGCTTGGTAGCAATCTGACAAGCCCAACTTAAGCACCATGTCACTGAACAGAGGACTTGGCAAAGCTTTTGTAAATGAATCTGCTAGTTGACTGAGTGAGGGAATGTGTTGTGGGAAAACAAAACCATCCTTTACTTTATCTCTAATGAAGTGACAATCCATATCTAGATTCTTTGTCCGTTCATGGAAAACTAGATTCTCAGCTATGGAAATTGCAGCCTTGTTGTCACAATAAAGTGGAATAGGTTTGGAGACAGGTAGTTGAAAGTCACGTAATATGTAGGAAATCCATTGCAATTCACATACAGATGCAGCCATGGCCCTGTATTCTGCCTCTGCTGTAGATCGAGATACAGTAGCTTGTTTCTTTGTCTTCCATACAATGAGAGAATCCCCTAAAAAGACACAATATCCAGATAAACACTTCCTAGTGTCCAGACAAGCCCCCCAATCAGCATCACAATATGCTGTTAGCTCCAAATTGTTTGTTGATGAGAAGAATAACCCAAGAGAGGGACATCCCTTGAGATGTCTCAATACATGCAGCGCCCCCTGCCAATGACTCTCCCTAGGAGCTTGAACATATTGGCTTAACTGTTGTGTTGCATAAGAAATGTCCGGTCTTGTGAAGCCCAGGTAGAGAAGTCTTCCAACCAATCTTCTAAACTTCTGTGGATCATCCATTATATCCCCCTCACTGTTGCAAAATCTGACACCCTTAGGGAGAGGGGTCTTGGCTGGTTTACAGTGAATGAAACCAGCATCCTCCAATAAATCCATAGTATACTTTCTTTGGTTCACCCACAAACCTGCTGTTGAACGTGTGAATTCCAAACCAAGAAAGTACTTTACATATTGCAAGTCTTTTATAGTAAACTTGCTGTCAAGAAAACCTTTAATTTTCACAATTTCTAACTCAGAATTTCCAGTAAGCAATATGTCATCCATATATACAAGTAAAGCTATAAAACATGAAGAATTTGACAAAATGAACAAGCAATGATCATGTGGTGATTGTATGAACCCATACGACTTAAGTTGCATGGTAAGCTCAGTATTCCACTGTCTGGACGCTTGCTTGAGTCCATACAGTGACCTTTTCAGTTTGCAAACCTCCCCTTGTTTCACCTTACCGTATCCTTCTGGTGCTTGCATAAAAACTTCCTCTTCCAAATACCTGTGCAGGAATGCATTATTAATATCTAACTGATGTAATGGCCATTCGTGAGCTGCTACCAAAGCTAAAACAATTCTCACGGTCACTACCTTTGCTACGGGCGAAAAACTCTCATGAAAATCGACACCTTCAACTTGATGGTACCCCTTTGCTACTAGCCTTGCTTTGTATCTGTCTATGGTTCCATCGGGTTTAAGTTTAACCTTATAAACCCATTTACACCCAATAGGTTTTTTTCCTTTTGGTAAAACAGTAATTTCCCATGTCTTGTTTTTTTCCAATGCCTTGATTTCAGCTTCCATGGCTTCCCTCCATGCTGCATTTTCCTTTGCTTGATTGTAGCTTACTGGTTCCTGTATTACAGATAAATTTGCCACAAATTTTAAATGATCATAAGAGAAAATTTCAGGCATGATAAAAGGATAAGTAGTAGCCGAAGAATTTGCTTTCTTAGGCTTACTACTATGATTACAGGTACTTGTCTGACATACAAAATCCTTCATCCATGAAGGTTTAACTCTGACTCTGCTACTCTCCCTTGGTTGTCTTAACAACCTTTCCTGTTCATTGTTCCCTATACTATCTGGTGCACTGTGAGAGTCAATAACACCACTATTGCTGATTTGTTGTAAGTCACCAGTTATTGGTGAAGTAGAAGCTGGAGTAGAAGGAGCATCCATTTCTTCATTCTGCCCAATTGCCACTGTAGATTCATTATGTCTTGCAATCTCTTCATCGAAGTCAGAATATACTGTAGGTAATGGTAAATTATCATTTGGCATATCATCATCACCTTGACCAGATTTAAAAGGGAATATGGTTTCTCGAAAAACTACATTTCTGGATACAGTGATCATTTTTGTCTCCAAATCATACACCTTAAAACCTTTTTGCCCACAAGAGTACCCTATAAACACACATTTAGTTGCCCTACTTTCAAACTTATCCTTGTGAGGCTTTGCATTAGTAGAATAATATAGACACCCGAAAGTTCTAATGTCATCATAGTCTGCTTCTCTCCCATTCAACAAATGATATGGCGTTTTCCAATCCAATATTGATGAAGGCAACCTGTTCAATAAGTACGTGGAGTGTAAAATTGCCTCACCCCAAAACTTCATTGAAAGTCCGGATTGAAACAAAAGAGCTCTTCCCAATTCTAGAATACTTCTATGTCTCCTTTCCACTACCCCATTTTGATGGGGAGTATAAGAACAACTCCTCTGATGCAATATTCCCTCTTCACTGAATAAACTGTAACAATTTTTACTCATAAACTCCCCTCCATTGTCTATACACACCACTTTAATACTGCTGCTATACTGATTTTTTACTAGTGCTAGGAAATTCTTAATAACAGTATATACCTGACTTTTTTCCCTCATGAGGAAAACCCATGTGGCTCTACTGCGGTCATCTACCACTGTCAGAAAGTACCTTGCCCCCATATGACTTTCAACCTTATAAGGTCCCCACACATCCATATGCACCAAATCAAATATATTTAATGATTTACTATTACTCACAGAAAAAGACAACTTAGTTTGTTTAGCAAATCTGCATATATCAGAGTCATCAAAAGTATCAATTTGATTACTGTTACAAAAAGGTAAGTGCTGCATGATCCTTTTGGATGGATGACCCATCCTTTGGTGCCATATGTTCATACTCACATTATTCACTAGGCATTTGCCTCTAACATCACAAGTATTAGAAATAAAAAAACATACATTTCTAATAACTTCCACTGAAAAACTTCCCCTATCAAGCACATACAGGTGCTGTTTCAGTCTTCCCACAGCAATAACTTTGCTAGTTTTCTGGTCCTGCAACACACAGTATCTTGGATAAAATATAACCTTCAAAGAGTTATTTTGAGACAACTTACTCACTGACAATAAATTGTGTTTGAATGTAGGAATAAACAAAACATCCTTTAGTGTAAGATTTTCATGAATCTTAATATCTCCACAATTTTGAACAATTTTACTACTTCCATCTGGTAGATACATAAGAACTTTCTTATGCACTGGTTTAAGGTTCTTGAACAATTTTTTTTTCTGCAGTGATGTGATTAGTAGCACCGGTGTCTACAATCCATATTTCATCCAAACTATTTTCAAGAAGAGGTTCTAGGGTAGAATTACCAGCATATTCTGAAATCTGAGCAAAATTCACTTGCTCACTTTCATTGGACTGCTTCATTTTCAGAATACGGTTCACCTCTTGTTGAACTAAATCTGTCATCCTACTACTCCATTTAACTTCTGATTCTTCCTTTTTATCATCTGCATACTCATTAAAAGGATTATTAGTCATATTCGCATAACCCTTACCATTGACAGATCCCTTTTCCTTTTTCAGCTTCTTATACCAATCCGGATATCCAACCAATTTAAAACAGTTGTCCTTCACATGACCAGTAGCTTTGCAATGTTGACACACTCTGTCGTCCTTTCTCTGATTTTTCTTGTAATTCTGTGGTTTAGTATTTTGCTGTGAAGCTCTAGCCATCATAGCACTACTGTCAATATTGTTTGTTATATCTCCATGCACTGCCCGCTGTTTTTCAACTCTTAACACCATAAAATATGCCTTGTTTACCGAAGGCAAAGGATCAAGAACTAAAATTTGACTTCTAATTCCATCATAACTTTTGTTAAGTCCCATAAGAAATTGTACTAGTTTATTCTGCGAAATTATAGCAGCAAACATACTTGGGAGGTTACACTTACACTTGTCTACTGCTCCACAGTTACAGATAGGCAGAGGCTGAAGAACATTAAGCTCTTCCCAAAACTTCTTCAGTCTGTTGAAATACATCACAACAGATTGACTTCCTTGCTCTATAGATGCGATTTGCCTTTGTATTTGGTAAATCTGTGGTCCATTTCCCTCTCCAAGCTGCTCCTCCAGTTCTTCCCACAGTGTTCTAGCCGAAGTGCAGTATGCGAAAGTCTCGGCTAATTCCTTACTCATCGAATTTATAATCCATGAGCACACTAATTCATCCACACGCTTCCACTTTCCTCGGTTTGACTCATCTGTAGGTTCCGTCACCGTACCAGTAATGAAACCTAACTTGTTCTTCGCCGCCAACGACCTTCTAATAGACCTACTCCAAGTGAGGTAATTCGAGTCATTGAGGAGTACTGAGACTAACGCCATGCCAGGGTTGTCAGAGGGTTGAGTAAACAATGGATCGTCGACACTCAGAGTAGAAATCGACTTTCTTCCTGCGTTTGAATCTTCAGCATCCGCCATCGATTCGCACTGCTCTACGTCAATTTGTTCTGAGGCTTTGATACCATGTGCTAAAATAGCTTCAGTGTCGAAGCTCTTGATCAGGATAGAAATATCAGAAGAATACTTCTGATGTGAGAACAGAGGATATGAAAAATATCCTTTGTAAAAATATTATTGAATTACTAAAATATGTACAGTAACCATCCTATATATACAGAAGTAATCAGTTTACTTTGACTAAAACAACTAACACTAACTTCAGTTAACTTCCAGTAACAAAAAATAACTAAATAAACAAACTATCAGTAACTAATAAACCGAAAAACTAATTACAACAGACAAAATAAAACATATATACATAATCCACCATACTTCTACACCACCCTATCCCAAACTTAAATATGCCATGTCAAACATTAGAAGCATTTTTACGCTTCTTAGTTCAAGGAAGAATATCATTCCCACAACCATATTTAGTTCTGAAAACCTAGGCCTAAAAGCACTCCTACCTTTCCATATATGTATGGTATTGAAATTCAACTGGCTAAGGATAATTCTAACAAACAAGAACAAATTGCTTTTCTTCCAAATATTAAGCCTTTTATTCATATTATCAAGATGAAACCTATAGGTATCCTTGTTAACCTTCCTATGGTGAACTGGCACCCTTAAATACTTGCCAAGATCACTAACTACGGTGAAACTAGCTTCGTCATTGAGATCTTTAGCTACGTTATAATGGATATTATTTGATTTTTTTTTTGACTGACTTGTTAATTTTTTATATTATTTTTGACTTGTTAATCTTTTCATACGAACCAAAAGACTTTAAGATAATGCATAATGGTTTCCAGAGTTTGAGCCTCCTTACTGGAAAAAAAAAAGTAGTATAATATAAATAAAAAATTAAAACATAGGCTCAAAATCTTATCATATAATTACTGCTTTTTCAGTTCAACTCCATATAATTAATAACCTCAAAAAAAAAAAAACCTCCACATAATTAGACTTTTTTTAAAAGAATTATACACATGTACATTTTAAAAAAATTTCCATGCATATATATGATGTCAAAAAAATTAATTTCCAATACCTAAATTTTTTTAACCTTAAAAATTATACTCCTTTAAACCGATCTTAGGGTATGAATTTGTTTGCACTTTCCGACCAACACCTCTGCAAGTAGCCATCTCTGGTGTGTTGACAATCTAGCTCTGATACTAATATTAGGCACCAAAGCAACTTAGAGAACCCGCCTCCCAAAAACTAGTTGTCGAGATGGGAGAACCAAGCCACTTAAGTATCCTATCAAATAGACCATACTACTCAATGTGGGACTTTGACATCCCATACTACCAAGTCCCTAACAAATTGGGGTATTGTGAGTCTTTGGAAGAGTTACCTTCAGATTTGCTTAGGTATTGTGAGTCTTTGGAAGAGTTACCTTCAGATTTGCATAAACTAATTAATTTGTATCATCTAGATTTTGGTGAAACTAAGGTGAGAGAAATACCAAAGCAACTAGGGAAACTAAAACATCTTCAAATGCTGTCATCATTTCATGCGGGCAAATATAGCGAGACCAACATCAAAAAGTTAGGCAAACTCGATCTTTTGAGAGCACTAGCTGTTTTAGAGTTGCAGAATGTAGCATATCCCATGGATGCTTTAGAAGCGAACTTAAAAGATAAAATATATATTGAAAAGCTGACATTGGGATGGAGTACAAATGATGATAAATCACACCATGAAAGCAGTGTGCTGGATAAACTCCAACCTCACCAGAATTTAAAAAAGTTATCAATTCGCAATTATGGTGGCATCAAGTTTCTAGTTTATGTTGTGTCTTTGGATTTGGTAAACTGCAAAAATTGCTTCTTCTTGCCTTCACTAGGTGTCATACCATCGCTCAATCACTATCAATTGCAGGGTTTGATACACTTGAATGTATTGGTTCTGAGTTTTATGGAAATAACTCTTGTATCACTCCATTTAGATACTTGGAAATCTTCAGGTTCCAGGACATGGTGAGATGGGAGGAGTGGGAATGTGAACATGAATCAAGTGCTTTCCCATATCTTAAGAGTTATATATAGTAAGGTGTCCCAGGCTGAAAGGCATCTTCCTGCACAACTTCCTTCTCTAAGGAAACTAGTTATTGACAAGTGTGAGTGGCTTGTGGAATGGGATTTGCATAGTTGTACTTCTCCACAACAATTCCATATTAAAGGTGCAGCTGTGGAGTCTCTTGCTGATGCTGGACTATTGCCACCTACTCTTACTTCTTTTACCTTGTGTAAGTGTTGAAATCTTAGAACACTGGACAATATGGATCTATGCCACTTGTCTGCCCTTGAACAATTGATTCTTATGGATTGTCCTCAACTCCAACACTTGCCAAATGAGAGTCTCCCAAATCCCTTTCTACCCTACAAAATGTAGGTTGTCCCTTGCTCAGAGAGATGTGCCAGAAACAGAAAGGCAAAGACTGGGAAAAGATTGCTCACATCCTCTCCGTAAAAATCGATGATGAAATCATAACATGAGGTACCTACTCCTTCACAGGTATAAATTTACATATTTAGCAAATTGTGCATATATGATTTTCTGAACTGTTTCATTCATTAATTTATACTTCTTTTATTTGACGTTGAAAATCCTCCTTTTATGGTTAGAAAAGGTGCATAATTGCTACAAGCTCTGCCACTTGATTACTACATATGTTTCCTATATATATGTATGAAATCACTATCCTGACCTTTAAGTGGGATTTTCTTTTGCTGGTACCAGCATCCATGATATTTGAAATATATCTATGACCAGGGCTAAACACATGTGTCATTTGCTTTTGCTTGTATCTGCAGCCATGATATTTCAAATATTTATATTTGTAATCCAGTTAAATAGTACTCCATATATTTTTACTTTTTAATCAATGTCATTATGCCGGTGCAGTGTCTGAGGTGCTTATCATGAATGTGTCCAGCATTGTGAAGGTGGATTATAATACATTGTCCTGCATTCTCAAGCTTCAACAAATGAACTACAGCATCATCAAGTTTTGCTTCTTTACTTATATTTATAGTGAACCTCATTGCAGAGATTAATATATGGATCTGCATGCTAAACTATAATATGCACCTTCATTTGATTGAGCAATAAATTCGTAGACATCCCTGGTTTTACTTTTGTTTACATGGGATTATGATTAGTTATTCCATTTTATTCCCCTTTACCATCTCACTTTCTCTTTGTTTTCCTAAACCAGTTCAATCTCAAATTTACTTTCTCATTTAATAAACTAGTTATCTTGGTTTAATATACTTTTTTATTTTAGTATTTAATAATTAATTCTAATTAGCCAAATAAAAAGAAGTAACACAACTCGATTGTCACGACCCATTTTCTAGGCACATGACCGGCACAATGATGAATATCCCATCATTGTAAGCCTTTTGATAAATTCTTCCCACAAGTAAAATCGTTAGTCATTATCTCTATATTCTCAAAATACCATTCCTTAATAAATACAAAGAAAATACATCAGATTTTCTTAATTAAAAATAATAGATCCTCAGTACGAAATACATTATCATACTGAAATACAAGCCAAATACCAAACCCCTGACCTAGATGTCCTAGACGGTTACAGAGCAACATACTGTATAACAAAAGAAGGGCCTACCCGACAGCGGGAAGGTCCAACGTGATCTACTCCTCTAGCGGATGTACTTCGGCGGCAACCTGATCTGAACAAAAAGTTTGTACAAACAGTGTGAGCTTTTAAACTCAGTGAGCAAATCGGCCTTGCGTTAATAAAATTCAAATACATCACCAGTCATGCAAGCATATCCGAAGGCTCAAGCTCAACCAATAGACATAGTTAGAAATTACATACAAGAAAAATTCATCCAATTCAACAAACGATACTAGTACTCGTCAATGGCAATATATCCCGGAGAGCGCACACAGGCCGGCTCACCAATTTTCTATTTTTCCGCCATGACGCACAACCTCATCCTCTTAGCTAGGGCGCCTCACGGATTTATCACCAATCCGGGCTATATCCCTACTGAGGGAATCGTTGTCTCCACACTCATTGGTCAAGACACCCTTTAACCCGGGTTTTCCGCCTTGCCGTGAGAGGGGTACTGTACCGCTCAATCACAATCAATAGTACAACAGTTCATATCATAATCAGAAGCACAATATAATACTCATCCATATAACAGGTATAGTATATAACTATATGATTCAAATTTCATATCATCATGAGATACTTTCTTTGTCTTATCCATACTTCTGGATTAATTATCTCATTATATTCGTCATTCTGAATCCAATTTCTCCCTATGAATCTTGGGAGTGTCCTACGACATACTTTTTATCACCAGTAATGCTAAAACTCTATTAAAACAGGGTCGTTTCACTCACCTGGATTCCGTACGAGTATCACTTCTCTAAATCGTTACGGACAAGAGTATGCAGGTGAATTTCAGTGTTCCGCTACAGAGATTTTCATGAAAGATTACAGAAAGTACGTTAAGATCATTTTCGTACAGATACTGTTCATACGTACGGGTACTATTCATATCGGAAATACAGAATACAATCTGTAAAAGAGTACACCAGGTAAGTTCCCAGGAAAGAGTGGAGGGTCACACTGGACACACTTAAAAACCAGGTCTTTCCTTAGCCAGAACTTTCCTAGACATGTATTCTCCACAGATTATATTCTATTTCGGTAATCAGAGAATCAAAATAACAGCTAACGACAGTTTTTCTGATGTGGAAGATCGGCCAAAGCCGCAACCACAGAGCATACTTAAGAAAATAACTTCTAAAATTTGAAAGACATAGAAAGGGCATAGTATCCTTACCTAAGCAAAAACGGAAAGGCCCAAAATCTCAGAAGCCTAGCGTCGGAGCAAGAGAAACTTAAGGAGGGAAGAAGAGAAGTTGAAGGTGTGAGTTTAGAAGTGAAATGGAAGGGCCTATTTATAGCAAAAGTCAAGGGTACTATTTGATACTATGCGCTAATAAAATATTCAATTTACTATTTATGAAAACGACATTTCTAATAATACAGTTACTGTGCACCTTACGCGTACGATGGAAAATTTTCGTTTATTTACTATTAGAAATTTTAAAGGGAAAACTATCCTTTCACCTTAAACCTTTAAGTTTCTTTTCAATTCAGTCCTTTCAATTTAGTCCCTGAGGGTATTTTTACACATAAAACGTCATTTTCTCCTACAAACTTCTTTCTAGTTTTCTCTTATAACCAAACCACATCTAGTATTTGACATTTTGATTGTATAAATGAACAGTACCATATACGTAAATAGTAACAGTAGTTTGAAAACACGCATTTTTATTTTATTTTTCATGGGTATTACATTATCACCCCCTTTAAGAAATTCGGTCCTCCGAATTTAAATTACCTCAAGTCGTAAAAAGATGGGGATATCTAGAACGCATGTCGGCCTCGGCTTCCCATGTGGCTTCTTCGTGAGTTTGATTCCTCCACAAAACCTTGACGGATGGAATCTCCTTAGATCGGAGTTTCTTTACTTGACTATCGAGGATAGCTACCGGTATCTCCTCGTATGACAAGTTTTCATCTACTAGGATAGAATCATTCTGAGAAGGGTGAAGTATGTGAGAAGGGTCATGAAGGTACTTCCTTAACATGGATACGTGAAAAACAGGGTGAATCCCTTCCAGATCCATAGGTAGGGCAAGCCGATAAGCCACTTTTCCCACTCGTTCTAGAATCTCATAAGGCCCGATGTATCTAGGACTCAACTTTCCTTTCCTTCCAAATCTCAACACACCTTTCATTGGAGAGACCTTAAGGAATACCATATCGCCGACTGAGAACTCCAAATCACGTCGTCTGTGGTCAGCGTATGCCTTTTGTCTACTTTGAGCTGCTCGCATCCTATCTTGTATTGTCTTAACCTTGGTTAGGGCATCCTGGGCCAAGTCAGGTCCTAATGCTTTCGCTTCACCTACCTCGAACCAACCGATCGGAGATCTGCAACGTCTCCCATACAAGGCCTCAAAGGGTGCCATCCCAATAGTGGCCTGGTAGCTGTTGTTATATGCGAACTCTACAAGATACAAATGCTTTTCCCAGCTACCACTGAAATCTAGAATACAAGCTCGTAACATATCCTCTAGCGTCTGAATCGTCCGCTCTGACTGTCCGTCTGTCTGTGGGTGAAAAGCGGTACTAAGGTCCACTCGAGTACCTAATGCCTCCTAAAAACTTCTCCAGAAACGAGAGGTAAATTGAGGACCTCTATCAGAAATGATAGATATAGGTACTCCATGCAACTTTACTATTTCTTTAATATACAATTGTGCCAACGTTACTACACCATAAGTGGTTTTGACTGGAATGAAGTGTGCTGATTTGGTTAGTCGGTCAACAATGACCCAAACTGAGTCATAACCTCCTGTGGAACGAGGTAGACCAACAACAAAGTCCATCGTCACTCGTTCCCATTTCCATTCAGGAATCTCTAATTGTTGTAACGAGCCTCCTGGCTTTAGATGCTCAGCCTTAACCTGTTGACAGGTTAAACAACGAGATACAAATTCTGCTATGTCTTGTTTCATTCCTTTCCACCAGTAGATCTGTTTCAGATCCTGATACATCTTGGTGGCTCCTGGATGTACAGCATATGCAGCACGATGGCCTTCTTCCATGATTTCTCGTCTAAGAGTTCCAACATGTGGTACACACAACCGTTGTTCAAAATGTAAGACTCCTGTATCGTCGAGTGTGAAACTATTCACTTCACCAATCTTCACCTTTTCCATAATTTGGACAAGCTCAGGATCCTCCATTTGAGATATCCGTATCTGGTCAACAAGGGAAGATCTAGCCCTGATATGGGCTAAGAATGATCCTGTCCTTGTAACCTCAAGAGTAGCACCTTTTGCTCTCATCTCTTGTAGTTCTTGGATCAAGGGTCTTTTTGTTACTGCTATATGGGCCAGACTACCCATAGATTTTCGACTCAAGGCATCTGCTACCATGTTTGCTTTGCCTGGGTGGTAAAGAATATTGCAATCATAATCTTTTAGTAATTCTACCCATCTCCTCTGCCTCAAGTTTAAGTCCTTTTGGTCGAAAATATATTTTAGACTTTTATGGTCAGTGTAGATTTCGCAAGTTTCTCCGTATAGATAATGTCGCCATATCTTTAAAGCGAAAACTACTGCTGCCATTTCCAGATCGTGGGTGGGGTAGTTTTGTTCATGTTTCTTAAGTTGTCTCGATGCATATGCCACTACCTGGCCATGCTGCATGAGAACACATCCCAACCCTACTCTTGATGCATCGCAGTATACTGTAAAATCTCCTGGTCCTGAGGGTAAGACTAATACAGGTGCGGAGATTAACCTTTTCTTGAGTTCTTGGAAGCTTTCTTCACAAGCGTCATCCCATTGGTACTTTACCCCTTTCCTAGTCAGTCGTGTGAGAGGGGCGGCTAACTGGGAAAAATTTTGGATGAAACGACGATAATATCCTGCCAATCCCAAGAAGCTGCGAATCTCCGTGACGGAGGTAGGTCTAGGCCACATTTTGACCGCTTCTACTTTGCTTGGGTCTGCTTGGATGCCATCTTTGGAGATCACATGTCCCAAGAAAGTTACACGATCAATCCAAAACTCGCATTTAGAGAATTTGGCGTACAATTGATGATCCCTCAATGTTTGTAACACAACACGAAGGTGTTGTTCGTGCTCTTCTGAAGTCTTTGAGTACACCAGAATGTCGTCTATGAAGACAATGACAAATTTGTCTAAAAAGGATTTAAAAATCCTATTCATTAAATCCATGAAAGCAGCTGGTGCATTCGTTAATCCAAATGACATCACCAAGAACTCGTAGTGCCCATATCTGGTACGGAAGGCTGTTTTAGACACATCCTCCTCCTTGATCTTGAGTTGGTGATAACCAGACCTCAAGTCAATCTTTGAAAAACACTTGGCTCCTTGAAGTTGATCGAAAAGGTCGTCGATGCGAGGCAACGGGTATTTATTTTTGATAGTTACCTTATTCAGTTGCCTGTAATCTATGCATAGTCTCATCGATCCGTCCTTCTTTTTCACGAACAGAACAGGAGCTCCCCAAGGTGAATAACTTGGCCTTATAAAGCCTTTGTCTAGCAAGTCCTGTAACTGAGTTTTTAACTCTTTTAATTCTGTTGGTGCCATTCTATAAGGGGGTATGGAGATTGGGCGAGTATCTGGTGCTAACTCTATCTGGAACTCAATCTCTCGATCTGGGGGTATACCTGGTAGATCATCTGGGAAGACATCTACAAATTCCTGGACTACTGGAACGTCTTCTACTTTTAGTTCTTCTTTCTTAATATCTTTAACGAATGCCAAGTATCCTTTACAGCCCTTTCGCAATAAACGTTGGGCACACATTAAAGATATAAGATTCCCAGAAATTTCACTCCGTTCACCATGAAATACGAAAGAAGGCTCCCCCGGAATATTAAATTTAACTATCTTATTATAGCAATCCAGGGTGGCATGACAAGATGCCAGCCAATCCATGCCCAAGATGACATCAAAGTTTGTCATATCTAACAGCATTAGGTCTACTGTTGTATTTATTTCTCCGACTCTTACCTTGCAAGCTCGATAGCCTCGTTCTATTAGTAAGGTGCCTCCAGTAGGCGTAGTTACTAAAAACGGACATTCTAATCTAACAACTTTTTGCTTAAAGTTCTTAGCAAAGAATGGTGACACATAGGAATGCGTAGAGCCAGAGTCAAACAAAACATGTGCAAAATTTGATTCAATCAGAAGAGTACCTGCTACCACCGTATTAGACGCCTGAGCATCTTGACGGGTTAAAGCGAATACTCGAGCGTTCCCTCGGCTTGCTGAAGCCTGCCCTCGACCACCTTGTCCTCTGCCAGCACCTCTTCCGATTCCATTGCCTCCTACAGTTACAGGGGATCTGTTGGCAACAGTAGCCTCTGATTGATTAGGGCGTACTGACCCTTGGCCAGATCTCGTGTAGAGTTGGGGGCAATCTCTTTTGATGTGGCCCTGTTGACCACATTGGTAACAGACCCTAGTGTTGTTGTTGACAAAACAAGCTCCGAAGTGATTTCTTTCACATTTAGAGCACCAGGGCCTTTGTTGACCCCCTGTACCACTTTGTTGACGCTGTGGTGCACTAGCAGTAGAGGCTGCACGTCCAGAACTCTCTCCGTGGTAGCGTGATTTCTCATCTTGCTTCCTCTTTCTTTTGTTATTCCATTTTTCTTTTTGCATATCTCTTTCTTCCATCATACGGGCGATGTCGACGGGTTCTGTGTAAAATGAAAAATCTCGTATTTTCGATCCCACCCTGTCAAATAAAGACTCTCGAAGGCCTTTAATAAATCGTCGGATCTTTTCTTTCTCAGTTAGGACCATGTGAGTAGCATATTCAGACAACTCTATAAACAGATTGTCGTATTCATCGACGGTTCGTGATCCTTGCTGGAGTGCCTCAAACTCATTCATCTTTGCTTCTCGTATACTCTCCGGAATAAATTGTTCTCGAAAAATTCTTTTAAAGTCATTCCATTTAATGGGTGGGGCATTTCTGGCCATGCCCTTCTTCCATGTTCGCCACCAGCGGTCGGCCTTACCTCTTAACTGAAAGGTAACAAGGGTTACTTTTCGAGGTTCAGGGCATTCTAACGTGTCAAGGATTTTCTCACAGTCATCTAGAAAACGTTGTGGGTCTTCATTAACATCTCCTGCAAAGGTTGGCGGATTCAGCTTCATAAATTCTGAGATTTTGACCTCTGTACCTACCCAATCCTGAGGAGGGGGTGGAGGTGGCATCTGGTCTGTCTCTTGTACTTTTGCAGCATGTACTGATGCCTGTGAGCCATCTTCAGATGATTGTCCCATCAAAAGTTCCTTTAGCCCATTCACCTCGTTCTGCATTGCAGCTAATGCTTCCATCACTACAGTCGCGTCAATTTGTGATGGTTCTCCAGCATTTCTTCCAGGGTTTTCAGTGGATATTTCTCTGTTTTGTGCATGGTTATCTTCTGCACGATTAGGCATCTCCAGTCTTGCATTTACTGACTGAGCAGCTGGAGGGACCAAGGCCCTGCCAGATCTTGTGCGGATTCCAGAAGCGTTTGATTTTCTTGGTGCCATCTAAACTTATTCTACAATTAAGAATAATATATATCGTCACTATTATGCTTCAAGTAAAGACACGAAAGAAAGGGATTTTAAACTCTACAGGGCTTTTGGTGGATCTTCATCCTATGGTCGTGCTGCAGTCACGACAATAGAAGAAGGCCCACTAAAGACATCTTGCTCTGTAATCACTAGGAGACCTAACAACCTATGCTCTGATACCAACTTTGTCACGACCCATTTTCTAGGCACATGACCGGCACAATGATGAATATCCCATCATTGTAAGCCTTTCGATAAATTCTTCCCACAAGTAAAATCGTTAGTCATTATCTCTATATTCTCAAAATACCATTCCTTAATAAATACAAAGAAAATACATCAGATTTTCTTAATTAAAAATAATAGATCCTCAGTACGAAATACATTATCATATTGAAATACAAGCCAAATACCAAACCCCTGACCTAGATGTCCTAGACGGTTACAGAGCAACATACTGTATAACAAAAGAAGGGCCTACCCGACAGCGGGAATGTCACATCCCAGAAATTGAGCATGTGAAAAGATACTACTCATTTGATATAATTCTCAAACATACGTTATATACATATATTCTGTAAGGTTTTACATTCAACCTTAATCATTCATTCCACACTACAGAATTATATTCATCTGATAAGCAAATATAGACATACATAGTCTGATATTTCTATCTCATCGCAAGCCTAGGAGACCTATAGAAAATACAGAGCTTTTCTAATATCCACATTAATAAGTACTGGTGTCCCACCAGACAGAAATAGAGTGTAATCCCAAGGGGCTTCTAATATTCCAACGGATACTCTTCTTCTTTGTTTTCTATATCTGAAAAATAATCATAGGGAGTGTGAGTTTATTTAAAAACTCAGTAAGTAAATAACTGTACTATATAAAATATCAAAAGTACAAATACCACATTTACTCATATAATTAATTGTCTTATACATCGAGTAGTATGGGACTCTAACCCTTTCAAACTCATGAATAAGATTTCATAGATATACACCGAGTAGTATGGGACTCTAACCCTTTCAAACTCGTGAATAAGATCTCATCGGTATACACCGAGTAGTATGGGACTTTAACCCTTTCAACTCGTGTATAGATTTCATAGATATGCACTGAGTAGTATGGGACTTTAACCCTTTCCAACTCGTGTATAAGATTTCTTAGATATACACCGAGTACGTAGTATGGGACTTTAACCCTTTCACACTCGTGTATTAGATCCCGTAGATCTTTACTCATTAATAAAATAGTGAGAATTCATCACATAGTACAATTGTCATGAAATAAATAATTTCTTCATACTCTTATTTCTACTGATCATCATATACTCCCATATGAAAAATTAATTGCTTATTATCCAAATAATATTGTAAATGGGACTTATATTGTACTTTGACTAGTAATATCAAATTAGCTGAGCAAGGTTATTCACTCACCTTGATGTTTGTCCAAGTTTACCTTGTTCCACACTAGAATTTGTGTAGGAAAATTTCCTAGTAAAATATATTACAAGGAATCATAAGAAAGGAAACAAAATCACGAAAATACGTAAAATTTTCTGACTGCTACAGTAACGGGTTGCTACAGTACAGTTTGCTACAGTAACGGTTTGCTACAGTATCGGTTCGCTACAGTGCCTGTTCGCTACAGTAACGTTGACTGATACAGTACCGTTGACTGCCGACACTACAGTACTGCTACAGTACCCCGAAGAAAATTTTCAAGATTTTGTTTCGAAATTTCTGGTCGCTACAGTAACCCGTTTTTTTGCAGAAGTTTTTGCAGAAATTTCTAACAAATTCATCCTTTCCTTTCTTGTTTCAAAACCAGAATTTCAACTCTTTTAACCGATTATAACTCAAATATAACTTCTAAAACAACTGAGATTCACGAATTATCATCAAAATCTTCAAGAACAAAACCTCCTCTAATCTTCCATATAAACTTAGATTTAAGGAAAATAACGAGATTAAAGCTTACCTTTGATCCTTACAAAGCTTTTGAACCGAACAGATAATCGAAATTCTGAAGATTAAGGAAAGGATTTGAGAAGAAAATGAAGAACTGAGAGAGAAATGCTTTTCTGCTTCCTTCGGCTGAGTGAAAATATGAAGGGTACTATTGAAACTTTATATTAAATATTTCTAATGGATTATTCAATAACCCATGGGTATCCATAACCCAACATCCAAACCCATCCAGTCAATTTACAATAGATGGATTAATTGACCATTCTGAAATCACTTTTCCATGAATTTCACCATTCTTAGAATATATCCCTCATTGTGCAAATATTTAGTCCAGTCATTTAACTCAATTTTCATAAATAATATTCAAAGAGAACAATTAAATATGAAAATTAAAAATGACCAAAATAAATAACTAAAGTAACGTTGTAGAATTCTAAAATACTCTTAAGCGAATTATATTCTGAAATTAACGGGTATTACATTCTACCCCCCTTAAAAGAATTCGGTCCTCCGAATTAAAATCTTACCTCAAGTTTCAAATAAATGTGGATAGTTTTTCCACATCTCATCTTCTGCCTCCCACGTAGCTTCCTCGCGAGAATGATTTCTCCAAAGAATCTTGACAGTAGGAATTTCTTTGGTACGCAATTTCTTGACTTTTCTATCAAGGATAGCTACTGGTACCTCTTCGTAGGTGAGAGTTTCATCAAAATGAACTTCTTGGCGTTGAATGACATGAGAAGGATCAGGAAGATACTTTCGTAGCATGGACACATGAAATATTGGATGAACTCCCTCTAGGTTGGAAGGTAGGTCTAGGCGATATGCCACATTACCCACTCTGTCTACAACCTCATGTGGGCCAACATACCTCGGACTAAGCTTGCCTTTCTTCCCGAATCTCATTACTCCCTTCATAGGTGAGATTCGTAAGAAAACCATATCACCTATTGTAAATTCAAGGTCACGTCGTCGGTTGTCCGCATAAGACTTCTGTCTACTCTGAGCAGTTAACAACTGCTCTCTGATCAGTTTAACTTTATTTATATCTTCCTGAATCATCTCATGTCCAAATATTTTGGTTTCACCAAGTTCAAACCAACCTATAGGAGATCGACACCGTCTCCCATACAAAGCCTCAAAAGGTGCCATCTGAATACTGGCTTGGTAACTGTTGTTATAAGCAAATTCAATAAGAGACAAATGATCTTCCCAACTTTCACTGAAATCCATCACACAAGCTCTTAGCATATCCTCTAAAGTCTGAATTGTCCTTTCGGACTGTCCATCAGTCTGAGGATGGAATGCTGTGCTAAGATTCACTTTGGTACCCAAAGCCTCTTGAAAGACTTTCCAGAACCGAGAAGTAAACTGAGGTCCTCGATCTGATATAATGGATATTGGTACACCATGAAGTTTCACTATTTCTTTAACATAAAGTCGAGCAAGTTTTGCTACACTGAAAGTGGTATGAACAGGAAGAAAATGTGCTGACTTAGTAAGTCGATCCACTATGACCCATATTGAGTCATTTCCTTTTGTTGACCGAGGTAAACCTACTACAAAATCCATAGTGATCCTTTCCCACTTCCATTCGGGAATATCTAGTTTTTGTATCAATCCAGGTGGTCGTCGATGTTCAGTTTTAACTTGCTGACAAGTCAAACATCGAGCTACAAAGTCAGTCACGTCTCGCTTCATGCCCTCCCACCAGTAAACTTGTTTCAAGTCCTGATACATTTTCACAGCACCAGGATGTACAACGTAGGGTGAACCATGAGCTTCCATTAAGATTTCATGTTTCAAAGATTCAATGTTAGGGACACAGAGTCTCCCATTAAACCATAAGACTCCTTCTTCATCTACCAAGAAACTTGGTGCTAGACCTTGCCTTACCTTATCTCTGACTTTGACCATATCAATGTCACCTTCTAAAGTTGCTTTTACTTTTTCAACAAGGGATGATCTAACTGTTAAATGAGCCAGAAATGTACCTGACTCAGTGATCTCGAAGAATACTCCATCAGCTTCCAATTCTTGTAGTTCATGTATTAGAGACCTCCTTATAGTGGCAATGTGAGCTAAACTTCCCATAGACTTTCGACTTAGAGCATCAGCCACTACATTTGCTTTACCTGGATGGTAAAGGATGGTACAATCATAATCTTTCAGAAGTTCCATCCACCTTCGTTGCCTTAGATTGAGATCTCTCTGCTCAAAAATGTACTTAAGGCTTTTATGATCTATAAAAATTTTACAAGTTTCCCCATACAAGTAATATCTCCATATCTTTAGGGCAAACACTACAGCTGCCATTTCCAAATCATGAGTGGGGTAATTCAATTCATGCTTTTTAAGCTGACGTGAGCCATAAGCTATGACTTTACCATGTTGCATCAACACACACCCTAAGCCTATCTTTGAGGCATCACAGAATACAGAGTAACCCCCTGGTCCTGATGGTAGAATTAAGACTGGTGCAGAAGTTAAACACTCTTTCAATTGGGTAAAACTTTGCTCACATGAATCATCCCAAATGTATTTAACATTCTTTCGGGTTAACTTATTTAATGGGAGAGCCGTCTTAGAGAAATCTTTGACAAAGCGACGATAATACCCTGCTAAGCCAAGAAAACTACGTACTTCAGACACAGTTGTTGGTCTAGGCCATTGTTTAACTACTTCAATTTTACTTGGATCTACATGAATACCTTCTTGGGAAATAACATGTCCCAAAAACGTTACATGACTCATCCAGAATTCACATTTTGAGAGCTTTGCGTACAACTGATGCTCTCTCAAGGTCTGAAGCACTATTCTCAAATGTTCAGTATGTTCTTCATGATTCTTTGAATACACCAAAATATCATCAATAAATACAATTACAAACTTATCAAGGAATGATTTGAACACTCTGTTCATTAAATCCATAAATGCTGCTGGTGCATTTGTTAACCCAAAAGACATCACAAGAAACTCATAATGTCCATACCGTGTACGAAAAGCAGTCTTAGGTATATCATCACTCTTAATTCGTAACTGATGATATCCAGACCTTAGATCAATCTTTGAGAAGTATTTTGCTCCTTGAAGCTGATCAAACAAATCATCTATCCTTGGTAAAGGATACTTATTCTTCACTGTGACTTTATTCAGCTGACGATAATCTATACATAATCTCATAGAACCATCTTTTTTTTTCACAAAAAGAACAGGAGCACCCCAAGGTGAAAAACTTGGGCGAATGAACCCTTTGTTCAACAAATCTTCCAATTGTTCTTTGAGTTCTTTTAGCTCAACAGGAGCCATACGATAAGGTGGAATAGAAATTGGTCTTGTGTCTGGGACCAAATCAATACTGAACTCAATATCTCTTTCTGGCGGTAATCCAGGTAAATCTTCTGGGAACACATCTGGGAATTCATTAACCACATGTATGTCTTCTAACTTCTGTTCTTTCTTTTCTAAATCTTTGATAAAAGCTAGAAATCCCTGACATCCCTTTCGCAACATACGCTGGGCACTTAACATAGATATCATGTTGCAAGGTACATCACTTCGATCTCCTTGAAACACAAAATTACTACTCCCCGGTATATTAAAGGAAATAACTTTGTCACGACAATTTATAGTAGCATGACAAGAAGATAACCAATCCATCCCTAAAATCACATCAAAATCTAACATATTGAGAACCATAAGATCTATCTCAGTTTCCATGCCTCCAACGATTATTTTACAAGAACGATAACATGTTTTAACCATCAAAGTCTCTCTCATCGGTGTGGAAACCAAGAATGGTTCTTTAAGAGTAATCGAATCAAATGCAAATCTCTTGGCAAATAGGAGTGACACATATGAGTGAGTAGAACCAGGGTCAAACAAAATACGTGCAGCAAAAGTATTAACAGATAATATACCTGTAACTACAGCATTGGATGTTTGAGCATCCTGTCGGGTTAGAGCATATACTCTTGCATTTCCTCTGCCAGCAGCTTGTTTTCCACGGTCACCTTGGCCTCTTTCAGAACCTCTTCCCATACTACCCCCTATTGAAGGGGTTGGTGTTTGAGTAATAGAAGCAGAAATAGACTGTGGCCGAGGTGGCAAAGTAGACCCTTGACCTGGTCTTGTCATGAGCTGAGGGCACTCCCTTATAAAATGTCCTTTTTGTCCACAGTTAAAACAACCTGTACCAACAGTGTTTAACCTGCATTCTCCGAAGTGAAACTTTCCACATTCAGGACACTGAGGTTTCTTCCTTTTAGCTTGAGTATCTCCTCTACTAGAAGAACTAAAACCACCCCTGCTCTTTGAACGAGGCTTAGCCACACTGGCTGTAGAATACAATGACTTAGTAGGAGTGGCTGGAGCATGTTGTGATGCAGTAAAGGGTTTCAAAGTCCCTGAGTCTTCCCTTTGATCAAAAGATCTCCTATATCTAGCTTTCTTCTTTTGTCGATATTTTTCTTTATTCTTTGATTTCCTTACCATAACCAATCTGTAAAACTCCGTCCACATAACTGGCGGTGTGCCTTGAATTCTAGCTTTCTTCCAGTTCCTCCACCATTTACCAGCCCTACCTTTTAACTGAAAGGAAGTGAATTCTACCTTTTGAGTAGGAGAACACCCTATAGCATCACAGATTGCTTCACAATCTTCAAGGAAACATTGTGGGTCCTCTTTGGGATCTTCCCCTGAAAAAGTAGGAGGCCTCATTTTCTGGAATTCAGACATTCTTACCTCTATTACATTAACTCCTCCCGCTAACGGAGCTGGTGGTACATTTTCAGCTTCAACAATAGGAGGATCCACTGGCAGGTTAGCTTGTGCAGCTCGACCTCTCATTTCAGTCTCAAATCGGTCAAATCGTTCATTCATCAAATTAATCACATGTGCAATAGTTACATTGCCAACGTGAGCATCAGGTTCGACTCTCTTTGCTTGCTCACTAGTTGCGCCCTCAGTACTTTGAGCATGTAAACTATCACCACGGTTAGGATCATCTTGCACATGTACTGGTGGATTTATGGCCCTCCTTGGACCCATATGCTCATTATTATTAGAAGATCCTTCTGACATTGATCTGTCACAGATCTACACACATAACAAACAATTTTCAGACATAAACAAAATATCACTTTCTAGCCCCACTGAGAAGTTATCTATAAAATGACGTTATACTCTACAAGGTCTTTTATGGAACCTAATCCTATGGTCATGCCGCGGCTCATGACAATAGGGAAGGGCCCACAAAGATCACTTTGCTCTGTACTCTATAGGGGACCTATAAAACCTTTCCTCTGATACCAAATTTGTCACATCCCAGAAATTGAGCATGTGAAAAGATACTACTCATTTGATATAATTCTCAAACATACGTTATATACATATATTCTGTAAGGTTTTACATTCAACCTTAATCATTCATTCCACACTACAGAATTATATTCATCTGATAAGCAAATATAGACATACATAGTCTGATATTTCTATCTCATCGCAAGCCTAGGAGACCTATAGAAAATACAGAGCTTTTCTAATATCCACATTAATAAGTACTGGTGTCCCACCAGACAGAAATAGAGTGTAATCCCAAGGGGCTTCTAATATTCCAACGGATACTCTTCTTCTTTGTTTTCTATATCTGAAAAATAATCATAGGGAGTGTGAGTTTATTTAAAAACTCAGTAAGTAAATAACTGTACTATATAAAATATCAAAAGTACAAATACCACATTTACTCATATAATTAATTGTCTTATACATCGAGTAGTATGGGACTCTAACCCTTTCAAACTCATGAATAAGATTTCATAGATATACACCGAGTAGTATGGGACTCTAACCCTTTCAAACTCGTGAATAAGATCTCATCGGTATACACCGAGTAGTATGGGACTTTAACCCTTTCAACTCGTGTATAGATTTCATAGATATGCACTGAGTAGTATGGGACTTTAACCCTTTCCAACTCGTGTATAAGATTTCTTAGATATACACCGAGTACGTAGTATGGGACTTTAACCCTTTCACACTCGTGTATTAGATCCCGTAGATCTTTACTCATTAATAAAATAGTGAGAATTCATCACATAGTACAATTGTCATGAAATAAATAATTTCTTCATACTCTTATTTCTACTGATCATCATATACTCCCATATGAAAAATTAATTGCTTATTATCCAAATAATATTGTAAATGGGACTTATATTGTACTTTGACTAGTAATATCAAATTAGCTGAGCAAGGTTATTCACTCACCTTGATGTTTGTCCAAGTTTACCTTGTTCCACACTAGAATTTGTGTAGGAAAATTTCCTAGTAAAATATATTACAAGGAATCATAAGAAAGGAAACAAAATCACGAAAATACGTAAAATTTTCTGACTGCTACAGTAACGGGTTGCTACAGTACAGTTTGCTACAGTATCGGTTCGCTACAGTGCCGGTTCGCTACAGTAATGTTGACTGCTACAGTACCGTTGACTGCCGACACTACAGTACTGCTACAGTACCCCGAAGAAAATTTTCAAGATTTTGTTTCGAAATTTCTGGTCGCTACAGTAACCCGTTTTTTTGCAGAAGTTTTTGCAGAAATTTCTAACAAATTCATCCTTTCCTTTCTTGTTTCAAAACCAGAATTTCAACTCTTTTAACCGATTATAACTCAAATATAACTTCTAAAACAACTGAGATTCACGAATTATCATCAAAATCTTCAAGAACAAAACCTCCTCTAATCTTCCATATAAACTTAGATTTAAGGAAAATAACGAGATTAAAGCTTACCTTTGATCCTTACAAAGCTTTTGAACCGAACAGATAATCGAAATTCTGAAGATTAAGGAAAGGATTTGAGAAGAAAATGAAGAACTGAGAGAGAAATGCTTTTCTGCTTCCTTCGGCTGAGTGAAAATATGAAGGGTACTATTGAAACTTTATATTAAATATTTCTAATGGATTATTCAATAACCCATGGGTATCCATAACCCAACATCCAAACCCATCCAGTCAATTTACAATAGATGGATTAATTGACCATTCTGAAATCACTTTTCCATGAATTTCACCATTCTTAGAATATATCCCTCATTGTGCAAATATTTAGTCCAGTCATTTAACTCAATTTTCATAAATAATATTCAAAGAGAACAATTAAATATGAAAATTAAAAATGACCAAAATAAATAACTAAAGTAACGTTGTAGAATTCTAAAATACTCTTAAGCGAATTATATTCTGAAATTAACGGGTATTACAGGGAAGGTCCAACGTGATCTACTCCTCTAGCGGATGTACTTCGGCGGCAACCTGATCTGAACAAAAAGTTTGTACAAACAGTGTGAGCTTTTAA
Source organism: Biancaea sappan (assembly GCA_037074585.1). Taxonomy (NCBI): domain Eukaryota; kingdom Viridiplantae; phylum Streptophyta; class Magnoliopsida; order Fabales; family Fabaceae; genus Biancaea; species Biancaea sappan. Next base: position 25,678,227 of record CM073501.1, on the reverse strand, counting down.
ACTCAGTGAGCAAATCGGCCTTGCGTTAATAAAATTCAAATACATCACCAGTCATGCAAGCATATCCGAAGGCTCAAGCTCAACCAATAGACATAGTTAGAAATTACATACAAGAAAAATTCATCCAATTCAACAAACGATACTAGTACTCGTCAATGGCAATATATCCCGGAGAGTGCACACAGGCCGGCTCACCAATTTTCTATTTTTCCGCCATGACGCACAACCTCATCCTCTTAGCTAGGGCGCCTCACGGATTTATCACCAATCCGGGCTATATCCCTACTGAGGGAATCGTTGTCTCCACACTCATTGGTCAAGACACCCTTTAACCCGGGTTTTCCGCCTTGCCGTGAGAGGGGTACTGTACCGCTCAATCACAATCAATAGTACAACAGTTCATATCATAATCAGAAGTACAATATAATACTCATCCATATAACAGGTATAGTATATAACTATATGATTCAAATTTCATATCATCATGAGATACTTGCTTTGTCTTATCCATACTTCTGGATTAATTATCTCATTATATTCGTCATTCTGAATCCAATTTCTCCCTATGAATCTTGGGAGTGTCCTACGACATACTTTTTATCACCAGTAATGCTAAAACTCTATTAAAACAGGGTCGTTTCACTCACCTGGATTCCGTACGAGTATCACTTCTCTAAATCGTTACGGACAAGAGTACGCAGGTGAATTTCAGTGTTCCGCTACAGAGATTTTCATGAAAGATTACAGAAAGTACGTTAAGATCATTTTCGTACAGATACTGTTCATACGTACGGGTACTATTCATACAGTCACTATTTATACGTATGGTACTATTCATACGGTCACTATTCATACGTACGGGTACTATTCATACCGGAAATACAGAATACAATCTGTAAAAGAGTACACCAGGTAAGTTCCCAGGAAAGAGTGGAGGGTCACACTGGACACACTTAAAAACCAAGTCTTTCCTTAGCCAGAACTTTCCTAGACATGTATTCTCCACAGATTATATTCTATTTCGGTAATCAGAGAATCAAAATAACAGCTAACGACAGTTTTTCTGATGTGGAAGATCGGCCAAAACCGCAACCACAGAGCATACTTAAGAAAATAACTTCTAAAATTTGAAAGACATAGAAAGGGCATAGTATCCTTACCTAAGCAAAAACGGAAAGGCCCAAAATCTCAGAAGCCTAGCGTCGGAGCAAGAGAAACTTAAGGAGGGAAGAAGAGAAGTTGAAGGTGTGAGTTTAGAAGTGAAATGGAAGGGCCTATTTATAGCAAAAGTCAAGGGTACTATTTGATACTATGCGTTAATAAAATATTCAATTTACTATTTATGAAAACGACGCAGTTACTGTGCATCTTACGGAAAATTTCGTTTATTTACTATTAGAAATTTTAAAGGGAAAACTATCCTTTCACCTTAAACCTTTAAGTTTCTTTTCAATTCAGTCCTTTCAATTTAGTCCCTGAGGGTATTTTTACACATAAAACGTCATTTTCTCCTACAAACTTCTTTCTAGTTTTCTCTTATAACCAAACCACATCTAGTATTTGACATTTTGATTGTATAAATGAACAGTACCATATACGTAAATAGTAACAGTAGTTTGAAAACACGCATTTTTATTTTATTTTTCATGGGTATTACATCGATCTTGTCAATTAATTTATCTTTATTAGCTTATTTAATAAACGTTTTCTTAATAATGTTTGGTCAAGTCTTGGCTTGAATTTCAAATTTTTAAATTGTGCCATGTTTTAGGCGTCCGGCTTTCTTCCTGTGCGGCTTTGTATAGAAGACTCCTTTGCGGTCCTGGACCGTTGGATCATATCTGGTCCAACGACTGTCAATTCTCCTATCTTTCATCTTTATTTTTTAAAAAAAAGTTCACAATTTTTTTTAAAATTTGACAGCCAATAAATTAAATTAAATATTATTGTATACTCTAAATCTTAAATTCTAAACTCAATAAATTAAATTATATATTATTAAAAATCCTAAACCCTAAATCTTACCCTAAACTCTAAATTCTAAACTCTAAAACCTAAATCTAAACTCTAAATTAAATATTATTGTAAACTCTAAAATCTAAAACTTAAACTCTAAATATTAAATTAAATATTACTGTAAACTGTAAACTTACAATCCTAAACCCTAAACTCTAAATTAAATATTACTATAAATTCTAAATTGAATATTATTATAAACCTTAAATCTTTAAAAAAATTGATTCTTTGTGATTTTTAAAAAAATAGTAAGACTTAAAAAAAATAAATAACAACGTGCTCGTAGGATTCTCCTCCATGTAGGAGGAGATCCATTTTCATATTTTAGAGCGCACAATAATTTTACAACTGACTGTTGAAGTTGAGTGTAAATTTTTGGTGTTTTTATCTAAAATGTGAGTTTTATATATGTGAACTTCGACTTAAATTCAAATTTTAGTCGCAGTCTTATTTTTTTTCGGTAAAAATAAAATGAGTTATATCTAATTTGAATGTTGCCCTCCTTTGCATAAAATAGTGTATTTTTTAAATACCATTTTAAATTTCGGAGAATTTGCAAGAATTCTCCTTAATTTTTAAACTTGTAAAATATTACCATAAATTAACACAATTCAACAATAAGATATCTTTTGTTTAGGTTAAACCGTTTTGATCCAAAGATTAAACTATTTGAATTGGTCACCTAGACTAGAGTACTTGACTCAAATCAATTCTCTCCACTAATAATTTATATAATGACAAAAAAAATAATTTATATTATTTTTTCATACAAATTCATACAAATTTGTTTTTTTTAATGATTTTGGTTCTATATATTATATCAAATTAGAATATATTACATTTATTGTATTTTGTAATTAGATCAAATATAAATATATAAACTTGCTAATTTATGCATAAAAAATATTTTTTACATTAATATTATTGTGACAATTATTCTTACCAAAAATAATGAGTGTAAGTGAATGTAATGTTATTTTTTAAAATATATCATAATATAACAAATCTAAAATGTGTGTCTGAGTGTGTGTCTGTTATATTTTTGAGTATAAATAACTCCTTTAATCCTTGACTCAATCATTGAATTTCGAAAATTATAGTTTATTCTTCAAAAATTGAAGACAGTGTAGTTGAAGGAATATTTGATTTTTTTTTTAAAATCAATTACTGATTTGATCTCTAAAAATTTATTATGTCAATTATATATTTGACAAATTAATTGTCTTAATTTAATTTTTAGAAAAATTATATTTATATCAGTTTTATTTATATATTTTTTAAATGACCTTGACAAAAATAATCAAAATGAAACTAATATTATTTTTTAATAATTAAATTAAAATTAAAAATTAAAAAATAATTAAATTAAAATTAAAAATTAAAAAAATAATTAAATTAAGATACTTAATAAATTTAAGAATTAAATTAAAATAAATATAATCTTTTCACGACATGCTTGTCTCATGCCCGACGGAAATGACAATGAGGGAGGAGAAGGGGAAGAAATGCAAGGAAAGTATTTAGCGTTCCTCGCAACGGAAACAACTTGCGGAAACTAGTTGATTCCTATGATGAGAACACTATCTACCACATTTCGCTCAGTTAAACGCCCAATCACTAACCCTAATTTACCTAAGTTCTCTTCCCCATCATCACCATCATCATCATCATCGTTTGTTCGAAATTCGAATGCGAAATTGAGTGTCAAATCGGAATCAGGGTCATGGTGTGTTTATCTCATCCTTGCCACTAACCCTCCAATCAAAACCTATGTTGGCGTCACAAATAATTTCACTCGCCGGTATGTTGAATGTAAAGTCTCTCAATTTGTTGATGTTCTGAGCTACATGATAAATGCCTGTTCTATGCATTTTTAACTTGGGTTCTCTCATATATGGGGACCATTCAAGATTCAATCAGCATGGTAATGTTTTCAAATTGTGAATTATTTATTATATTAGGACCCGGCCCGTTAGCTTATCAGGTTCAGGATTGTTTTTCTTTTTAATTTTTATGTTGTGATTTCATACGCATATTTTGTCTGCTTGATTATCAGGATTAGTGTTAGGATTAGAATTGACACCACGGATTTATGCCTGAAGACTGAGGTTCAGAATCAGATTCCATTAAATAACCTTTTGCATTGACCAGCAGCCAAAAATGGTTCTTTTTGCTAAAAATTCAAAATTTCTCAGGACATGTGTGGCGCGGTTAGAGATTATTTTAAATGTTGTACATTTGGCTGCTGTATACATTTGCTGCTTTCGATTTCGAACAGCTAGTTCAGTTATTCTCTTTATGATTCATCCAAAAAGGAGAAGACTTTAAGGTTGTTCTAAAGCCCTTTTCATAGTGAAATTTGTAGTGTGGAGTTGTCTAGGAAAGTTATTGGAGTATGTCATATAGTCTACACTTTACAAGTTCACTTGTTGCTGGCTACAACGACAGTAATTTGCAAATATTTTGCTGCGTTTATAGTTGGTCCAATATTCTAGGAAGCAACTGCAAGCTCCAGTTGTCCTCCCCATGCATGCTGATATACTTTATACCTCAGGAGGAATTTTCTTTTTTGAAAAAAAATATGTATATATATATATATATATATTTGAACGGCTCCTACTGAAGAGAATTCCTCATCTAGGAATAATTATCCTTGGGGATTTTAAGAACAGTATGGAGTCGGCTTCAGTTGTTCACTCAAGGCACAATCAGCCTTTAAGCACCTGCTGCGGCAAAAGTAGTAAATTTCAAAACATTAATCGAGTACTTCTATGAAACATATATAAATAAATAAATTGCTAGAGGAAAGATGATATTGGATTGGCAAATTCGGTCAACTTTTAATAGTATCGAGCATAAGTCCTTATCAGTAATGCTGCCATGTTGCTGATGGAATTTAGTACTAAGGGTTACCCAATCTTGCTAGTATGTACAGTGAATTTGGATCGGTAGCTTTGTACGTCGCTAAAGACAGTTCATTCAGTCAGGCGGAGCTACCTTTTAGTCAAAAATGAAATATTTAGCCTGAGAAAATGGGAGTAACACAAACATGCAAGGTGGTATGCATAATTTTTTTTTTTTTTAAATGTTGCTGGAAAGGATGGGCGAACATTAGCCAGCTCAGGAATCACGGGTGCATGCTCCTTACCAAAGGAAGACAAGTTTAGATCCATCAAAGACGGTCCATATGCATACATAAAATTAGTGAAAGCTTTAAATTTGTTTCTGATGGACTAAGGCATTTGAGATTCTCTGTTAGCAACCATTGTACATGCTGCTATACTGCATGTTAAACCTACTGGAGTGCAGTATTCTTTTATTTGTATTTAGTTGTTTTAATTTTCATATTTATTATGTTTATTTATATTGAAGAAAAAATGGTTGAAAACCGTTTAAGATGGTTTGGGCATGTGCAAAGAAGACCGTTGGAAGCGCCAGTTAAGAGAGTTGAGCAGATGGTTTGGAGTCCTGTGAAAAAAGGTCGAGGAAGACAAAAAAGGACACTTAGAGAAATTATTGAACGGGACCTTTTAGTAAATGAGATATCTAAAGAGTTGGTCATTGATAGAGCTCAATGGCATCGTGCGATCCATGTAGCCGACCCCACTTAGTGGGATAAGGCTATGTTGTTGTTGTTGTTGTTGTATTTATTATGTTTATTTATATTTTAATGTATTTTAGTTTAAGGCCAGTAGTGTAAACTTCAATGTTGACTGTAAATTCTGTGATTATAATCTGGAACCGTGTAAACTATTCAAGACTATAGACTGCTGAAGGTATCTGTTTCCACATTATTTGTGAAACCGGTAGGTCAAGTTGACCAATGTGAAAGTAAATCACCTTTATCCTTGATGCCATTAACGTATTCACATTCAAATTTTGTTTTCCTGCTTTTACTTAATCTGCTTTTTATTTTTCATTTCGAGAATTTGGCAATGTTAACATCTTCAGTTGTCTGGAGCTAAACAATGGATATTTGATGTTGCATATCTTAAACTGATGTAGTCTGAAGCAACATAATGGTGAACTTAGAGGTGGTGCAAAAGCATCCCGTGCTGGAAAACCATGGGTTTGTGCATGCATTGTTCGTGGTTTTATAGACCGAAGTGAAGGTATATATCTACTAAGCTTTTTCTTCTACTTACATCTAAAAGTCTACGTCATTGTTTTTTTTGGTAACTAAAGTTTTCGGCATTGTTGTCAGATTGTTTTCAAGCCAGAACTTTTGATGTTTAGCCATCTAAAATATTTTTTCTTGAGAAAGGAAATTATTGATTTGCTTATATTCTTATAGCTTATATTAAAAACTTATGATGTTTATCCATTTAGGTGTTGTAGTCAACTAGACTGCTAGTAGCTATAGTTGTCAACTATGAACTCTGTCCTTAGCTAATATTGTGAGCCTATAAAACTAAATGCTGCTTAGTGGCTGTTAGCATATTAATTCCATTGGTTTTTGTCACTGATCAATTCAAATTTCAGTGTAACTTTTGAAAATGAAACTAGAGAGCAAATTGGTCAAAGTTTATGTTTCTGCTTTTACAATGGTATATAATTATTCAAATTGAATCCAGGCTCCAGTTTGGTGAACTTTAATATTCACATTACTGAAGGGGATATTTTCCAATGTGTATACATTTTGTAACCCCCAATTGTGGCCAAGTGCTGGCAAATAGGATGATAACCATGAATTGATTTTTAGTTTCACTTTGACCAAATTATTCTGTGTTTTATGCTCCAAAGCACCAAATATTTGTAGCATTGTAAACCATCTTTGCAACTGGGTTTATGTGATGCCCCTTTTAATCATATAAACATTCGCTATTTAGACAGCGTTTTTGTGCAACTGAATTATTGTATCCAGCATATATATATATATATATATATATATATTATAAAAACACCTTTTACAAAATCCTGAGACCATACTTTTTGAAAATTTATCTATTTAATTACTTGTTATGTTTGACCTGTTCATGCTGCAAAAAGATACCCAGAACCCTGCTGTTGATGAATGTTTTTATTTTTTTTTCCCCCTTTGTAGCTTGTGCTTTTGAATCAAAATGGAAAACTTTCTCAAGGAGAGTTTCCCGCCAAAAACAAAATGAACAGGCTGACGATCCATCACTTCCACTGTTGCAACACAGGCAAGCAGCTTTAACTAGAGTGAAAGGTTCACTTCACTGCGATCACTTAGAAATCAACTGGCTTTTGAATCCACTGTGATGTGTAAAGTAATTGTAATCTTTCCAAATGCCATGACATGGCCCAAGTATTTAAATGCAACTGTACCATAGAAATTAATTTAATTTGTCCTCGCAATAAAAGGTCCTGTGTAGTTTGACAAAGTCCATATGTACTTTTATTACAAACATGATCTAGGGATCCGTAAACAAATTGAGGTGCAAGGTATGTAATGAAAGTAAATTAGCTGAGTACAAGTGTTCTAGAAGACTAAAATTGCAAAATTGTGGGTTATAGACTTAAATATATTTATCCCTTTTAATATTGTAAAAGTTTCAACTTGATCTCTTTGATTTTAATTAAGTGCGTATTTGGATTGGAATTAGGCATAATGATTTTAGATCAAACATGGTTTTGGTTAAAAGTGAGTTTGTATCATCCTGATTTATGTTTAAAAATTATTATTAAAAAAGTAATTTTAGAAAAATTAATATTATTTGGATATTATTCATCAAAATCACTTTTTGTATAATTATCATAAAATGTATAAATTTTATATTATCTTATTTGATTTATCTTTACTGTTTAATTTCATTATTTTGTAAATATAATAAGATGAATTTTATGAATGTTGTAATAATATTTAATTATTTGTACCAACATTTGATTAAAAAAAATATACGTACTATTTTAGTTTTTCAAATGAAGGGTATGGTCTAAATAAAAAGTACCAAGTAATAAATATTATTTAGGCAAAAAGATATTTTATGTCTTTAAGATTTGCATCTACTTTTATCTATACTTTAAAGGTTTTTTTTTGGCCCACTTATATTGTATATATTTTAGATTTTATCACATATGTTTTTTTTTGTGACACCGTTAGTCAACTTAATGGAATGCTAACTGGGTTGCTGATTGGACCCTCACGCGGCGAAAAAAATTCTGTCACTTGGCAACCACGTGGACTATTAAAAATTTTTTTGGCAGTCCACTTAGACCTCTACATGGAAACCCAAATTTTTTTATTTTTTAAAAAAAGTTTAGTTTATTCACTTTGGTCTTTGGTCAAAATTTTTCTCTTGTCCAATTTTTGATATAAACTCATTTTTTACTTCATCTAGGTTTCTAGTTTAAGAATATATATTTTTGGTCAAAATCATTCCCTATGAACTTTTTAGTTTGATCACTTTAGTCCATATTATTCACTTTCATTTTTTTTTCTTACTGTTTGGTCATTTAAATCAGTCCATAATTTCATTTTTAGTCATAGTATGATTAAATCCATCATTTTTACCTAAGAACAATATAAGAAATGAATTAAAATTCAAAATTTTAAAGATTGCATATCTCTCCCTCTCAGAAAAGGTAAAATTTAAAACTTAAATTTTAATTCATTTCTTGTATTGTTCTTGAGTAAAAATAATAGATTTAATCATATTATGATTAAAAATGAAATTATGAACTGATTTGGAGGACCAAACCGTAAAACAAAAGTTTGGTGACTAAATTAAATCACCAAACCGTGAAATTATAAAAATTAAATCAGATATGTTACGTGACAATTCAGTCAACATTCCGTTAAATTGACTAACGATGTTACAAAAAGAAATGCATATGTGATAAAATCTAAAACATATAAGATATAAGTGAGTCAAAAATTTTTTTGGAGTATACATAAAACTAAGTACAAACTTTAAGGACATAAAATACCTTTTACCTATTATTTATAATGCAATAAACTTTTATAACATAATTACCAATTGCTCTACATATGCTCTACAGCCAGATTTGAATAGAGATATATTTTTGATCGAAAGCGAGGCGGTAGGAAAATCTATCTGAAGGGAGAAGCAAACCCTAGTCTTTGAATGTTTCCCTTTCAGCTGACTCATTTTTGTGAACGTGATGTGGTGTCCATGAGTTTAATGGATGACAGGTATTTAGTCCGTAATCTCTCTTTCAAAATTAATTTTTCTGCCAACTTGCTTGATTATTTGTACCAAGGGAGTCCCTGTGATTCAAATCGTATCCATATTCGATATTTCTTTGAGAAAAGCGTTTAATGTCGTCATATGATAACTTCTTTAGCTTAAAACCAGTGATGGATGATTACTTAGAAAAAATATATATATAATTATGTCCATTTAATTTTCAAAAAAAAATCTTTGTTTAAATTCTAAATTTAAACAACATATCAACTCAAATTTTAAAATGAATTTAAAAACTAATATACTATTTCAAATTTATTAAAATAATTTAAAATTCAATTAATATATCATTTCAAATAAATTAACTAAAAAATATTAATTAATTGTAAATGAAAGTCCAATCCAAAGTCCAAGTCACCCAAGTCATTTATATATATATATATATATATATATATCATTTGCATATTAATATTAATTAATATAATACATTAAATTAATTTAAATTTGATAAATATGACATTATTTAATTTTAATACCTTTATAAATATTCTTTTTTGTCTGATGATTTCAATTATATTTTAATATTACAAATTATATAAAAATTTAATTAATACGTATGATTTTTTAATTGTTAAGTAAATAATATTTTTTATTTTAAAATTTTTACTTATATATTATAGTTAAAATATAATTCAACAACTTATTTGTAATTTCTCTTCCTCTACTTATAAATAGAGGACCTCATATTTTATTTGTTAAATCAACATAATATTTAATTTCAATTAAAGTAATCTATTATCATTGACAATTTAGAAGTTATTTTATAGCTTAATAAAATTTAATCATTGTGCAACCTAATTGTTATTTCTTATTATTGTAATTTTTTAATAAGTTAAAAATTATAGTTTTAATTAAAAATATACAATCTAAATCGATCTAATTAATAAACTAGAAGGACACTCTCTAATTATAATTTATACAAGGACTCATTTTTTTTCTTCTTTAATTAGAAGAAAAAATATTCCTACCATCGTGTGACAAAACGCAACAAAGTAAGTTTATAGAGATAATATTTCTATCTTTAGATATTTCATATTTCTGAGTCTTTTCAAGTCAATTAATGATATTATTTACCCGCGAACGCGTGACCCACATTCTTCACAAACGCGCCTAAAGCCACGTACTCCTCAGACGCCCTAACGTCCACCCGGCATCGGACGAACTCCGGCAGGAACAGCCAAAAGGACGTGACCAAAACAAACGCAATGGTCATCACTCCCGACATCAACGTCGGCAATCGCCACCGGCCCTTCACCGCCTTCTTCAACGCTATCTCCACCGTCAAGCAAGATCCGTGGAGTAGGAAGAAGCACGTCATCCTGAACGAAGGCTCCATCCTCCCAATGTAATACATTATCAGCTCGTGCATCACCGCCGACACCACAAATGTCACCCAAACGGCCGGCAACGACGCCCACTGCCGGTCGACGATTCGCCTGATTGCGTTAACTGTGGGCTCGTACACGGTGGGTCGCAGGATGCTGGTCACCATGAGGTTCCATCTCCGTCCCCAGAAATCTTGCAGCGACGTCGAGAGGAACGGCTCGTTGAACTGCGGCTCCAGCTCCAAGCCGAGCCCAACTCTAGCGGCGGCAGCGGCTACGGCTAGGCTCAGCTCTAGGAAGTAGTATATGTGGATACAGTACATTCCCAGTATGAGTTTTGGATGAATGTAGTCCCTATAGTCATAGATCTTCACTAGAATGGCGACTACTACGCCCTTCATAGCGTACTGTAACATCGGAGAGGGTTTGGTTTCAATTCGTGATTCTCTCGGTTCACGCGATGGATTTGAAAGTCGGTCCTGGTTTTTCCCATTTTGATCGAAACGTTTCGTTTGGGAATTCGATTGGAGCTGAGAATTTTGTCGTTGAGTGATCTTGATGGGAAGGCAAGCGAGAGCGAGGAAGCGTCGCAGGGAGATTGTGGATGGTTGGTCGGAGCTGAGAGGGCCCTTGCCGAAAGCGAAGAGCAAGAGCTTGAAGTTTGCGAGCCAAGCGAGGAAGAAGCCGGTGATGCCTGTGAAATGCACAGAGGAAAAGCTGAGAGGAAGGAAGAAGAAGAGGAAGACGATGGGAAGCACACAGAGAAGCCTTGTGGGGCCCTTTGGGACTGTTTTGCTGATCCAATAGCAATAGCACAAGGATACCCAAACTGTGAAACCTACAATGCCCAGGTTCGTCACCTCACTCACACCCTCCATAGCTAGTCTTTCAAATTAAATATATTATTTTGTTTGATGCTTTGGCAGTGTCTGCAATTGTTTATATGGATACAAACGGATGTACGGAAAACGGAAGTTTGAGGGAATTCAGATTCTCTTTCTCCGGGTCCGGGTCCTGTTCCACTGTCAGCATGCCTGTAATTTTAGTAGTAGTTTTTTTTTTCATTACTAAAACTTTTAGTAGCAAAAAAAATTGTTGAGCAACTATGGGCACAGTGCCTTTAAAGGCAGTGGATCTGAACCCCTCTTTCTCCATGGAATGACTCTGAAGTCAACGAGACTACGATGCATTGGATGTGGATCCTGTGCCTGTCCCTTAGCTGCTTTAACAAAATTGTTGTTAAAAATGTTGTAGAAAATGCTCTTTTCAATATTTTTAACTACGACTTTAACTTTTGCTAAAGAGATAAGCATCGTACTTATCAAAATTCGATTGTGTTGTAGACTTGCTTGGCCTTACTATTAGCATAAAGTACTTGATTTTGATCAACGTGGAAGTAATTCAATTTTACTTTATAATAGAGAGAAATTTGAAAAAAGAGAACGTGTAGGCTAAATATATATTTTAGAAAAAAGTACTTTATTTAATACTTAATATTTACTTTGAGTATCAATTTGTCCCTAATGTTTTATTTTGTGCCAATTTTATTTTATATATATATTTTTGTTCAATTTTATCTTTCGAATTAATGAAGTTAGCAAAGTTAAACAAAAAAATTGATGTGAATTTTTTCAAGTGACATATGAACTCTAAATGACATGTGGATTCTTTTGCATGACACATCAAATGTTTAAATATTAATTTGAGGTAAAATAAAAAAATGAGATAGTGTTATTTAGAGCAAAATTGAAACCTAGGCTCTGTTTGACAAAAATAACTAATAACCTAACTAATTGAAAGCTTAAAAACTAATTTTTAACTGATAGTTGAAAGATGTTAAGCTAGCTTATTAAATTAGAAGTGTTTGGTAAAAGTAACTAATGAATTAGTTGATAGATGTAAAATGACATAAAAAAGTATACTTATATAATATTTTCTAATTCCAAAATAATACAAAATAAACATATCATTTTTTTAATTAAACTAATTTAAATTATATATATATATATATATATATATATATATATATATATATATATATATATATATATATATATATATATATATACGAGGAATAAGGGTATAATAGAAATTTTAATATAATAAAGGTAAAAGAGAAAGAAAATATAAAAGCTATAAATTGCTTAAAATAGAGTTTTAAAATAAGTTGTAAACTACTTAAAATAACGTTTCAAAATAAGTTATAAGCTACTCAAATAAGCTTGTTTACCAAACACATATATTTTGGTCAAACAAGCTTATAAACTAGTCAAATAAGCTATAAACTAGCTTAAAAGACATGCAAAAAAAGTTAGCTTATAATTTACTTGATTAGCTTATTGTTTGACTATCTTATAAATTTGTTAGAAGTGTTTGATAAATAAATTTATTTGAGTAATTTATAGCTTATTTTGAGATGTTATTTTGAATAGCGTTTAGCTTATATCTTATAACTTGTATATTTTTCTTCATATTTTACCCTTAATATTTTATTGAAATTCTTATTATACCCTTATCTCATTGCGTCGTCCATCATCTTCCCTGTACTCCATCATCCGTTGTCCCTCGCTCACAACGTGCTTCAGCCTCAATGTTGTCATCTCCTCTCTCATTGTCGTCTCCTTACCATCGATCTTGATTCCTCTCTCGCCATCATATATATATATATATATAATTTAAACTAATTTCATTAAAAACAAAGAATGATATGTTTATTTTGTATTATTTTGAGATTATAAAATATATGTCATTTTATATCTATCAGATAATTTAATGGCTCCTTTTATCAAACATTTCTAATTCAATAAACAAACTTAACAGCTTTCAACTAAAAATTAGCATTTAAACTTTCAACTAATTTTTCAGTTTTAAGTTAGTTTATTAGTTATTTTTGCCAAACATAGCATAGTTAAATTGTTTGGGACAAAATTAAAACTAAAATTAATTAGTACAATACGTTGGTGGAAGATGTGTCATATAGTGACATTTATTTCAGTATTGTTCATCAACTAAATTAACTGCATTAGTTTTAAAGACAAAATCAAAGTAAAAAACTTTTAATTAAAATTTAAAAAAATAAAATTTGAAATAAATATTAAAAATAAATAATATTATTTTACCAATATTTCTATGCTTAAAATCAGGCTTTGAAACTCGTTTAGAGTCGTTGAAAATTCAAAACCAAACAAAATCTTTCAATGGGAAGAACTGTTTTAAAAGCATAAAAAGGGAAGACCCGGTGCCCTTACTCTTCGACTAAAGAAGAGCAGGATGCTCTTTAGGTGGCCTCAACACTTTCAGCAACAGTAAAAATGTTGCTAAAAATTTTAACCATAACACTTCTTAGCCACGGTTAAAACCATGGCTAAAAGTCTTAGCCACGGTTAAAATCGTAGCTCAGTGGAAGAGCACCCTGCTCTTCTATAGGCGAAGAGCAGTGGATTTGTTTCCATGAAGGGATGATGTATGACTTGACCATAATCCCGAGTCAACTTGGTCAATGCTACCTTTTTCAAAAAAATTTAGGCAAACAATGCTCTTTGAAAAATATTTAGGCTAATACTACTGTTTCAGTCACATCCCTCATTTGTCTTATTATTATTATTTTTTTAGGAACTCGAATAGTTTATTTTAAAAAAAAATTATAATGTCTTGGCCTGACAGAGGTTGAGACACTTTAAAAAATTTTTTAAAAAAAAGGAACTCGACCTTGCAAAGACCAAGTTTCAAAAGCTGCTGGAATCTCTACAACATGTAGAGATTCAGCTATAGAGACACATATGGACGGGATGCATGCATGCATGCATGAGGGAGCCAGTCTGGTGCGTGGTTGGAGGCAATAAATCAAAGAGTAAATGGGCTATAAAATTGAGCAGGAGAGCCAGTTTACACATACACATAGAGAGCTTTGCGAGAGAGTGTCGGAGACGCAAAGAAGAATAGAAGAAGGAGAAGAAGGAGAAGCCTGTAGAGAGAGTTGAGCTGAAATTTTAAAGTTAGATGAATATTTTTAATTTTTTTGTTAGATTATTATGTTAAATTTTTGTGTTTAAATTTTTAAATGTGGATTAGTATTCTTTATGGTTATATTAGTATGTTTAAATTTTTGTGATTAGATATTATATGATATTTTAATTTTTATGCTCATATATAGATAGTTATTTAATTTCTTTTAATGATTAGATTATATATATATATATATATATATATATATATATATATATGACATTATCTATAAATAACTAAAATAATGAAAGGACAATTTTGGTAAAAATGAATTGAGACATTTATTTAAGACTTTTTTTTTTGTGAGATACTATATTTCTTTATAAAATAATTGGCCAAATGTTATTGTTTCAAAATTATTTAGGGGTAGACTATGGTTTTGAAAATTTTAGGGTTAGCTTTTGATACTGAAAGACTTAACCAATATAAGAGGAGTTTTGAAAATATTTAAAAAATAATTATAAAAATATATTTTTTACTAAAAGATTTAAAAAATTTAAATTAGTTTGTGTCACTAAAAGATTTATATAATAAATAAAATATATTTTTTACAAAAAGATTTTAAATATTTTAAATTATTTTTTGTTACTAAAAGATTTTTATAATATAAAAATATATTTTATACCAAGATTTAAAAAGAATTTTAAATTAGTTAGTTTTACTAAAAGATTTATATAATATGAAAATATATTTTTTACTAAAATATTTAAAAAATAATTATATATAAAATGTAATTGAAAAAAATTTGCATTGTAGTTTAGATTGTGTTATTGCAAGGTAAAAAACTAATTTTTTAAAATAAAAAATTGTATCTGAAAATGTAGATTTTTTTGCATAAATTAATGAAAGTGAAATTTATGAGAAATTTAAGTTGCTTTGTGCAGATTTTTTTATTTTACAAATTAATCCTAGATTTTTTTTATTTTTAATTTTGATATAATATATTTGAAAAGAAATTTAATTTCATATATGGTTATTTATTTCCATTAATGATTTCTAGAATAAATATTTGTTGCTTCTAACTTATTCTATAGGCAATTAAGATACGTTCGTAAATAAATGTATATATTTATGTTAACAAAAAGAATGTTAAGGGTGATCTAGGACTACATTTAAATATGACATTTATGGTATAATGCCACTTAATAATTTAAATATCAACCTGGACGCATTGAAAAATATGATTCACCATCATTTAGATATCCCCCAAGTAAATAAGTGGATACAGGAAGCTATAGGGACCTCTTTCACGGACAATACAGGAAAGTAAATGTGAGTTCTGACAAGACAGTTAGAACAATGATCAACAATCATTTTAGTAGTCAAGCTGAGTATCTCGAATTACTAGTCAAAACTTCAAGTCGTCAGATAGATCTTAGTACCTTAGCTGGTACATCACAAGTCATTATTCCTTGTGATATTTCATTCCAGTCCCCCTGTCAAGGAATGTCCAGTAGCTTGTTGCTGGCGGATGATGATGAACCGGTGCTGGAATTGGACTATACTCCTTCGTCTCCCCGGACATGCATGGATGACTTTACTGACAAGGAAGAGTGCTTTTGTAATTTAGCTGATAGCGATGATGTTGCAGATGATGGCGGTGATGATGATAACGACGTATATGGTGGGGGAGTTTTAGTCCCTCCCATCAGTGAATATCGACACCCTGCACATAGTTTTTTAACAAGCCTTCCAGATGAGGAGGCAATGAACGACAAAGAACTTGGTAGTTCAGCAATGAATGATAACGACATTTATGCCAGGAAGTTATTTAGTGACAAAGGGTGACTCTGAGCTACGGTAAAAGAATATAATGTCCGGAATCACCATACCTAGGGCTATCCAAAAGAAGTCCAATAATTTTTGGCGTATTACAAAGTATCCAGGTCCTTACACCTGGTCAATACATCGCTACTCCAAGATCACCTAAAATTGGATGCAGATGTTATATCGAGTCATATTATACCCTTGGTGCAAGACAAGGCAAAAATCCCAGTCAATCAAGTGATCACATATATTTGAGACAAATTTGGCTATGCAATTTCTTACTGGAAAGCTTGGCATGCAAAATGGAAGGCCATTGCTAAGGTATATAAGGACTGGGAGCAATAATTTGCATTGCTATCTCAGTTTTTAGATGTGGTCCAGTAGGCGATGCCAATTTCTGTAGTAGATTGGAAGACTGACCCATTACTTGATGATAGAGATGGTAATTTGCAGGTGAAGTTTGTGCGGGTATTTTGGTCCTATAAACCCTGCATAGATGCCTTGGCTCACTTGAAGCCAATTATCCTGGTCGACAATACATTTTTCTACGGCTTCTTATTGATGGCTTCATCCCAAGATGGTAACAACAAAATGTTGCCTATTGCATTTACTCCGGTAGAACATTATTGTTGCCATGAATTAACTTAGAGACTATAGCCTCTCCCATCCAACTCCGCCGAGTTAGTACCTACCTAAATCCAGCATTCTAGAGAAGGTGCTAGGGAAGAAATCTTGGGGGTTGATAGTGGCAAGGCAACATATCCCTTACGATACATGCTACGCATCGAGTGCATCTATGCTATATCAAGGTGCGACTTCAGCCAGCTATCAAACCCAACTTGATGTTGGATGTTTTGGCGATAGTTCTTTATACATATACATAGGAGTTGGCAGCTCCAGTTCTTTCCCATATGTGCCAGCACCCCTAATAAAGTGTGACTTCTTCAATCCATTGTCAATGCAGCAGCAATATGACATTTCATCATTATTTGCTGGGCCTTCAGTAGATAATGCTGCATTTAGACTGGAATTTATGACACCCCTTCATATGATACCCTCAGTCTAATCTCCTGTATTAGATTTGAATTCTCTGCTTGATGTTCTCGATATAAGAAGATAAGATAATGATGGGGGTGAAGAAGAAGAAGAAGAGCATAAACAGCAGGAAGAACCAAGATGTCGACAGTCGCAATGAGTAATTACGTGACAGCATTGTGGGACCAATAGTCATTTCGATTAAGTTGTACACCACATCAATTATATATTGAAATACTTTTCATTTTAATGTTCATTGATTTAGATATTTTTTGATTGATAATTATATTTTAAATTCTAACTAACTATTAGAATTGATATTGTTGTATAAATTTAATAATTATTATTAAATAACTATAAGTTTATATTTGGATATACAATTATATAAAAATATTTAATTACTAAAATTCATTTTGATTACTTATATTATGTTTATTTAAGTGGTTATGATTTAAATTAAATCATAATTAATTATTATACTAATTTGTCCAATTATAGTGTTTATTTATTTATTAAATATATATTATTTATTTATATACTAAATATTTATTCATTACAATTGTATTTTTAGATGTACAATTATATATCTATTCTTTTAAATATATTTTTTATTCTAAAATTCATAAATTACTCCAACTACTTACTGAAACCATACCCAATTTTCCATTGAGTCCTGTAAGTTTATAGCCTTTTTTTTTTGGTTTGGGAAGCAGCTTTTTTTTTTTTAAAGTGTCTCGGCCTCTGTCAAGCCAACATAATGTAATTTTTTTAAAAAAATAAATTGTTAGGAACTCGGCCTATCAGAAACTGAGTTCCTAACACAATTTAAAAAAAACAAACAGGTGATGTAATTGAAACGGTAGTATTAGGCTAAATATTTTTCAAAGAGTAATGTTTGCTTAAATTTTTTTTGAAAACGGTAGTATTGACCAAGTTGACTCTAATGAACCCACTTACCCCTACCGATAGAAAACAATATATTGGGCTTCCACATAATCTGAAAATGCATTGCATTGGGGAAAAAGGGTAAGCAAACAGGAGACTGGATCTTTTAGTATGCTTTGTCATCCTATTAGCATCATCCAATTAAAACGTATTAAGTGGACTCTATCTTAACTTCCCAACATTAAACAATATTGAAAAATCTAATACATTGTTGCACGACAAAGTCCTACAAAAAATTCGAGCACAAAAAGCAATACAAACACACCAAAATTGTCAGGTACATGTATAGCTTAGGTACTTTATATTTTTGTCATTAAGAGTATACTATACATTAGAAAAAGTTTTTGTGTTAAGAAATCAATGATGAACATACAACAAATCCTTACAAAGTACATGTAAACTTTTTCCATGTAAATATTTATTTTTCTTGTTCTAGATTCCTCTTATGGTGCGAAGAAGCTAGAAAGTAAAAGACAGTAACATGGATGAATAGATGCAAATATCCACTTGCTTCCTTGTCTGATTCCTTTGGGCTAAAAGGTTAGCATTCTCCCACGGGTTTTCTTTTGAAGCTGTAGCACTTGAAAAAAAAAAAAGGAATGTTTGTGTAGTAATGAACTCAAGAGGGGGTGAATTGAGTTTTCAAAATCTTTTTAGAAACAATTTCTTTTCTTTAAAATGATTTAGGTACCAGAAATGAGTTTCAGGGTCATGTAAAAACTTCTGTGTTCAAAACCAGATTTTGTACAAAATAATAGAATGTAGAAAATAAAGCACACTAGAAAGTATAGTCGTTCGGATATGTCTATAATATACTCTTACATCCACTCCTCAAAACACGCAGTATTGAGAGTGTTATTGGGGTAACAAATAACAAGTACAAGACCAATCAATTTTGAGGATCAACAATATGTTTTTATGCTAAGCAACTTAGCAACCTTCAAGATTGGATCAGCAGATTCCTGCTTTTACGATTCTTACAACTAAGACTTCACGAGTCTCTAGCAAACCTTTAAACTAGTAACCTTTCCTCTAGAAAGAGGAAACCCTTAACTTTTATACTTACCAACAGGGGTCCAAGCACCAAGTCCTCACAAACATACAGTCCAATATCAGGACAAGTTACAATAGACAAAGAGTGATGGTTCACATAACCTAAGTATACTAGAGCTTCCTCACACAAGATATATGAGTATTAGAACAAGCTCTCACAGAAAAGTAATGATTAGAAAGCGTAGCAGCACAAGCACAAACAACTCAGAAGTAGAAGCTCTTTTCTTTTTCTCTTAGTAGATTTGAAAGGTTGCTTCAACGTTTTCTTATAGACTTTGAATTGTAGCCATTGTAAATCTTTGATTTGAATCACGTAATTTCAGTATCAATTAAGGTCCTTGATTTTATCTATAAAAGAAAATATTTTTGCTCCGAATATATCTTCTTCTGATGTGTATATTTGAACGTGATCTTCCTTATTTTCTATCTAGAATAGATACGTGAATGATGCCATATGTTTCTATCTTTAAATCAGTATGTTTGCAATTAATAGGGAATCAGGAAATTGATTTGCTTTAAAATAGGGTCCCAATTCTTTCTACAAGTAGCATTATGTCTTTATATCTTCTCAATCAAATTTTCTACCATGATTGTGTTTACAATAGATTGATATTCTTTAAAGGCAGACTTCGATTGACTGCATTTAATGCTCTGAGTTTCCAAGGTCCTAGAAGTCAAGTTCCTCAAAACATTGATAAAAAATATATTCTATGAGAAGTTGTATCAACCCTCTTTTTTTATTAATGGCAATATGTAAAACTGCCCCAAAAATGTTGCACGGATAATTGTGACTTTAACTCCCCCATACTTTTGTGATGGGGTTTCTTCAGAGTCTTGAAACAATGTCTTTCACAGAAAAGATCAAGTGTATTTATCATGTGTTATAAAATCTTTTCAGACCAAGAATGGAAGATATTTATTACCAGAAATATGCAAAATCAATTAAGTGCAAAGTAAACAAGAAATCAAAGCAAAGTGAGAAACACTATTTGAGAAATACTATTAGTTCATTAAATTCAAGACATTACAAAATAGATCCCTAAATTTCTCCCCCATTGACATTATACTTAAAAAGGGAAGATAACCATAATATTATAGGGGCCTCACTATGGCCATACAAAACATAGCAAAAAAACAGAGATTGAAAACCTAATGGGCCACAATCGGGCCAATCAAACAATATAGAGGGAAGCAGGCTTTGTGCTATCAATAGTGGAGGTAGGTGAAGCAGTGGAAATGGGAGCAGCATTGATGGCAAGTTGTATAACACTGGACTCTAACTAATCAAGTCGAACATGAATTTCAGCATTTCTTCATGGACATGGTCAATAATGTGTTGGACCTCATCAGCAATAAACATATGCAGATTATTAATGGTTGAACTAACACCAATAATAAGCTTTGTGGCAGGATAAATAGGAGCAAGACCAAATGTTTCTGCAATAGTAGTAACAACAGGAGGTACAGGGTCCTAAACGACAGGAACCACGGGTGTAGATGTTAAAGAGACATGGGCCACAGGTGTGTGTTCCAGAGGAACAACATCAAATGAAGGAGTAGGGGCCAAAGACGAAATATGTAGCACATGAGAAGCAACAGTAGAATGATAAAGAAAAGGATGAGGCGTCTCAAATGAATATTCAATGGAATCTTCCTTCTCACCATAAGCAGGATCCTTGTTATCCAATTCTTCCAAACTGTCCTATAAGACCATCGGAGTGATCGGTTTGTCAGGTGTTTTAGAGGATTCAGAGGTGTTAGCAAGGGGAATATATTGATGAGAATGACTGAGACAAGCAGACTTACGAGGAGTAGGTGTTTTGTGTTTAGAAGAAGAGTTAACCTTCCTTTTGCTCTTGCGGCTTGTAGGTTCCACATCAGATTTTGGTTCCTCAATGCGAACCCAACCTTTGCTAAAGGATTGAAAACCCATTTGCTGTAAAAGCCTACTATTATAGATGCTTTGAAGAGAAATGGGTGCAGTAGTATAACAATCCATAAAAACATTCCCTTTTTTTTTGCAATAAGAGTGATTATGGAACCATATGGTAGTTATGCTTTCTTACTTCCATAAGCAACACGCATATGATTAAAGATGATGAATGGCAGATAAAAGGGAATAACATGAAGAATACACCAGCAGAAAAATATTTCACTATAAGTGGACACATTGGTCTTACTTGGCTTTGGAATGACCATTTGGGTGAGGACAAAAAAAAGCACCCTGTTGGTGACATCCATTTTGGAAATGTCCATAGTGCCAGATTTATCATCCATTAACTCCTGAATGGCTCGATCACGAATGTAGCCTTCGAAAGAAAGTTCCTTATGGCTAACATAGCGTTACACTCCTTCATTTGGACAACTAACAATATTAGAAATAGATTCAGTGGCGATGTGGATTTTTCTGCCTTCAATCATCAAGTCCCTAATGTCACCATCAAGCTCGAGATTTGCATAGAATTTCTTTATCATTTCGGGAAAGACTAGTTCGTTGATTGTGAAGAATGATCCCCAACCAATTTTCTTGAACATTCAAAATATTGTAATATCAGAGTTGATGAAGAAATCAAAATCAATGGTGCGAGGAGCAGAATACTGCCTATGCCAGAAATCTGTAAGATAACGTTGTTTTGCCTTCTCATCAATGAATGTTTTTCCAGCCTGAGGGGTCACCATGGTGGTGACAGTAGCATCAAAGCCTTTCTTCAGTGGGGAAGCCATCGAGAGAGTGAAGAAAGAAGAAGGTTGTGGAAGCACTTTGATGTTTGAAAGAAGGTGCAGATAAATTGATAGCGTGAAGAAAATAGAGGCACCAGTCATGGTTTTAAAAGTGGTCCCCAATGGTAAAAAAAAATTGGAACAATAAAAGCATTTATGACACAGAGAAAGTGCAGTGTGAATTTTAGAAGGTGTGATGGACCTGATACATGATCAAAGAGCATTGACACGCAGGGATGGGGGTAATGGGATAGAGAAAAAGGCAATAATGATAGTTTTTCTGAGGATTTGGATTTATCCGAAAAAGGCAACAAGTTTAAATAGAATTGATATTTTAAACATATATTTGATAAGTACAATTCAAAAGGAAATGTGCAGATATTTTAAACATATGAGTAAATATCCAAAGACAATATCAAGCATATTGAATAATTTGAAAAGTAATATTTTCAAAATTTATTTATACTTTAGAGGCAAGAACCACAACAGTAACTATAGACATATGCAAGTGCCAAAAATTATACATGCAGAGTCCATATGAATTCAAACATTTGTATCATTCAGATTGAGCATTCCTAGATCTCTTATTTACTTGACAAACTGATCTTCAACCAATGGCTTGTGAAGAATATTAGCAATCTGACTATGTGTTGCTACATATTCCACAAGAATATCCCCCTTTTTGTATATGGTCCCTAATAAAGTGATGCTTTATTTTAATTTGTTTTGTTCTGGAGTGTAAAACATGATTTTTTGAAATGTTAATAGCACTGGTATTATCACAAAAGATTAGTATTTTATCTTATTCTACACTAAAATCTTGTAAATGTTGTTTTATCCAAAGCACTTGTGCAGAGTAGGATCCTGCTGCCATGTACTCAGCCTCAGTAGTAGACAAGGCAATAGAAGACTATTTCTTGCTATGCCAAGATACAAGACATTGGCCTAGAAACTGACAAGTACCACTAGTACTTTTCCTATCAGTTCTACATCCCCTAAAATCAACATCAGAAAATGATATAAGTTCAAAAAGATTATTTTTCGGGTATCACAAACTGAGGTTCTATGTACCTTTCAGGTACCTGAAAATTTTTTTTACAAAAATTAAATGGGACTCCTTGGGGTCAGATTGGAATCTAGCATAGAAACAAATACTGAACATTATATCAGAACGACTAGCTGTTAAATATAGTAAGGACCCAATCATACCTCTATAGAGCTTTTGATCAACACTTTTTCTAGCATCATCTTTTTCTAATTTCTGTGATGCATCCATTGGAGTTTTCATTTCTTTCGAACTTTCAAAGCCAAATTTCTTCATGAGATCTTTGATATACTTGGCTTGATTTATGAAAATACCATCCTTGGTTTGCTTGACTTGTAATCTGAGGAAAAAGGATAACTCTCCTATCATGCTCATCTCGAATTCACTAGTCATAAGCTCAGAAAAATCCTTGCACAAATTTTCGTTAGTAACACCAAATATAATGTCATCAACATAAATTTGTACAATTAGGAAATCTTTATTTTTTGCTTTGGTAAATAAAGTTGTATCAATTTTTCCTGTAGAAAAACTATTTCCTAAAATAAAATTACTCAATCTCTCATAACAAGCATGGGGGGCCTGTTTTAAACCGTACAAGGCCTTAGAAAGTTTGAACACATGATTTGGAAATGTAGGGTCCTCAAACCCAGGTGGTTGTTTCACAAAAAATTCTTCATTAATGAACCCATTTAGGAAAGCGCTCTTAACATCTATTTGATAAAACTTAAAATTTTTATAACAAGCAAAAGATAAAAGAATTCTAATTGACTCTAACCTTGCTACTGGGGGGAAAGTTTCTTCAAAGTTGATTCCTTCTTGTTGGTTGTACCCCTGTGCAACCAATCTTGCTTTATTCCTTACCACTTGTCCTTGCTCATCCATTTTGTTCTTGAATACCTATTTTGTACCAATGGATTTTGGTGTAGGGACCAGAAATTGTACTTTGTTTCTCTCGAATTGGTTTAACTCTTCTTGCATTGCAATGATCCAAGAGTCATCTATCAAGGCCTCATCAATATTCTTAGGTTTGATCTATGATACGATGCCATGTTGCTCATTTTGTGAAGAGACGATCTTGTTTGTCTTTCTTCCAAAGGGTCCCCTATGACAAAGTTATGGGGATAATTTGATGTTCCTCTCTATTCCCTAAGAATTCTTTGATGATCACGATAAGGTACATCAATACTTTGTTGGAATTTATGATTCTGATGACCTTCTTGTAGTTCTTGTTCGAGTCCCTCTTTTTCATTCACAGGGGTCTGGTATTATTCTTCTGGTATAATTTGTTTTGTAGATACCTTCTGGAGAATGATCAATTCTTCATTATCTATACTACTCATTATCTTAGAAGTAATGTTAGTATCATCAAACTTAATAGGAATTGATTCCTCAATTACTCTTATTCATTTATTAAAAATTCTATAGGCCTTGTTGTTATATAAATAGCCTACAAAAATGCCTTCATTTGATTTAGCATCAAATTTTTATAAATTATCCTTTTGGTTTAGTATATAACATTTACAGCCGAAAGGATGAAAATAGCTAATGTTGGGTCTCTTGCCTTTCCAAAGTTCATATGGAGTTTTTTTCAAGAAAAGGCCTTATCAGACATCTATTTAAAATATAGCAAGATGTGTTGATTGCTTCTGCCCAAAGATTTTTAGGAAGATTGTTTTCACATAACAGGGTCCTGGCAATGTCTAGTAGGGACCTTTTTTTTTTTTCTACAACACCATTTTGTTGAGGTGTTCTAGGGGTAGAGAAGTTATGATCTGTTTCTTGCTTATCACAAAAATTTTCAAAATGAATATTTTCAAATTTAGTTCCGTGATCACTTCTTAATTTTGAAATTTGAAGGTTTTTCTCATTTTGGACTTTCTTGAAAATTTTTTTAAAAGAAGCAAAACAATCACTTTTACTTGACAAAAAATAAACTCAACTAAATCTGGAATAGTCATAAACTAGTACATACCCTTACAACTTTCCTCCAAGATTTTATGTCCTAATAAGGCCAAACAAATCCATATGAATGAGTTCTTAAGGCCTTATAGTTGATATATGTTCTTTTGATGAAAAGAAAGACTTAATTTATTTCCCTTTTTAACATCCTTCACATACATAATCCTTTTCAAACTTTACCTTTGGAAGACCAACAACTAGGTCCCTGTTAATTTCCTAATTTTAATAAATTAGGATTCATTTTGCTC
Organism: Biancaea sappan; assembly: GCA_037074585.1. Taxonomy (NCBI): domain Eukaryota; kingdom Viridiplantae; phylum Streptophyta; class Magnoliopsida; order Fabales; family Fabaceae; genus Biancaea; species Biancaea sappan. Next base: position 25,652,936 of record CM073501.1, on the reverse strand, counting down.
ATTAATTTATAATCCCCTGATTGTATTTGTATTGCCTTTTTAATAAAAATAGCTTATTCGTTTCTTTCTTGTTGTTTCATTTGAATTTCTAAATTCTTACTGTTTTGATTTTGATTTTCTTGCTTTGTTCTAATTTTCATATTTTTTTGTAGGGTTGACTTTCATTAATTGATGGGCTAATGAGGTGAAATAAAAAGGGAGATCCTATTGAAAAAAGGAAAGAATTTCTGTAGAATTTTCTGCTGAAAGCGAAGTTTTCTCTACTGTTAGCGAGGATGAATAGTACTAACAAATTTAGGGGTTCAAATACTTTTTGTGTAAATTTTGAAAGAAGATTCTGAGTTTTGAGAAAGGAGGAGGCACCATTCTTGACCTAGGAGCAAGGTAGTTTGTCTTTAGAGCATCATTAGAGCCAATCTCTCTACTTCTACCTCGGATTCATGGATCTATCTCTTTTTATTGTTGATTTTTGTTATTTTGTCACAATGAGTGGCTAATTTTCCATTCTATGGTTTCTATGAACTGTAGTTTCAAATAAGATTTGTTATTTCTCTCTTTACTCTAGTGAATATCGACTTTGTTTTACAATTATTTTCATTCAATGATTAATGCTTTCCGTAATCTTGATCAAATTGTAGATTGATTAATAATTTTACTTACCTTGAGAGAGAAAGTGAAATTAGACTGATGAATGAAAAGTATGAGTCATAAACCTTACATGTTTAGGAGAATTGATTTGCTAATGATATAGGCATATAATCGCTAGCCTCATATAATCAATCATAGGCTCAGTTTAAAATTAATGCTCATAATAAATTATAGAGAAATTAGGTTAACTTAGTTGAGGTTTGAGAAAATCCTTCTAGGTAATGGCATGCCTTAGATTCCTTTGTATGTCAGTGAGAGCAAGAGTGGGATAGAAAACAATTCTTAGAAAGAACGAAGAGAATTAGTAACTCTAGGCCTTTTTAATTGGTAAATTTTCTAAATACTTTTGTTATTGTGTTCTTTTACGTTAACTGTTCTTTGAGTTTTATTTTATTCTTCAAATGTCATTTACTCAATTGTTTAGTATAAATAGTGTATTCTAGTTTTCTAAGTAATTGGTAATTCAGTCCCTGTGGAGACGATACTCAAACTCATCACTTATTACTTGTACAACTAGTATATTTGTTGTGTCATGAACAGTCCCTACTAGCAAGTTTTGAAATAAGTCTCATATTTAAATAGCCCAATTTGTTGTGCCATAGCCAACTTTGGTCATTGGTTATTGAGAGACATTTATTTGAAAAATAAGTTTTATCAAATAAAATATAGACATTTTCAAATCTTTGTCCCCCGATGAGAGTCATATTTTCATCTTTCATTTTTATAAAACAATTTTCGACTATAAAGGTTACAATGTGACCTTTATCACATAATTGACTTATGCTTATTAAATTGTATTTCAATCCATCAACAAGTGAAACTTTTTCAACAAAAAATGATTCATTTATGTATACTTTACATATACCAATTATTTTTCCTTTTTGGTTATTTCCAAAAGATACACTACCCAAGTTTGATTTTTCTTCATATTGGACAAAGCTTTGTTTGTCGCCTGACATGTGCCAAGAGCATCCTGAATCAAGAAACCAATTCCCTTTCTTCTGTTTCATTTGGAAGCAAACATGCAATTAACCAATTTTAGGTCCCCAAGTATTTTGGGTCCTGATTATGTCAAGATGGGGCACAGTTGTGCCTTTTGGAATTCACATTCTTTTTACAGCAGTATACTTTCAAATCAGTTTCAAAATAGCATGCTTTCCATAGAAGTAACTGTTGTGAAAATAGCCTTTTAAAGGCTTTGTATTTTAAAATATCTTTTTAATAGCTTACTTGAACAGAGGCAAATTTTATTATTATGAAATTAATTTGGATTAATGTCAGAAAATTAAGGGCTGATAGTTTTGTTTTATTTGTTTTAAATATTTTGAAACTGCCCATTAATTTTCTGAAACTGCCCATTAATTTTTGAAACTGTCCATTAATTTTTGAAACCGAATTTTAATTGTATTAAAATTTTTGTCTGCCTCATTAATGTTCAGCAGCTATAAAAGGAGGACTCATTCCCCTCATTTTATACACTCACACAACAAACTGTTGTGCTCTTCTCTCTTCCCTCTCTCAAACTCTTTGGGTTACGCTCTTCAAAATTTCTGCTGTTCTGTAGCCTGAGAACCTTTCTCAGAAGAATTTGTTTAATCTTGGAGGAAGTTCTGTAGACGCAGATTTTTAGCTGTGGTCACGGAATAAATTCCTTAAGGACAGTGTCTATTATAAAGACACGACTCAGATTATTTTCGTGTTGGTGTCCAAGTTTTACAACAATCTTAAGGAATTTAGTACTACCAATACTGTCACAGTAGCAACTTCGGCATAGTATAAGAACTCATGTTCACAGAGGTAAAAATCGTTCATCTCAATTCTTCTTGTTATGAATGATTTTCTCTCACTACTTGAGATTGAGAAGTAGTTTTTTGCAATGACTCTAATCAAGGGATTAAAGTGAATATTATTATAAAATTAAAAAAAATACCTTTTACAAAATCGTGCCGTTGATTTATTCTGAATAAGAGTACGGTTCTTATAAATATGTTTTGTCGGGCATGTGCGTATCGTTTTATTTACACATATATATAATTCAAAGGTCATTCATATCCATTCATATATATCTCTTAAACATTGGCTTGGCTTCCCTTATTTGCACGTTTATCAATGTTATTGGCATCTATATACATTATTGCTTTAATGAGTTTAATATGTTCTATACGTTGATGTACGCTGAAAACAATTATTCTTCAGTTTAATATCATTTAAGGCCAATGTGTGAGTTTGTGTAGTGAATAAGGAAAGCCAACTATCTACTACGTGTGCCTTTTATGTATATATACACCGTGATGCTTTTAATTTATATGCCTTTATATATTTGATATAGAGAAGATGATATATATTGGATATATATATAACCGAAGTTCTGAATATATTAATGTTACTTTATTGTTTGGACGTTGGCTCTCTTTAATTTGCAATTAAAGCTTTAATTCTCTGTCTTGGCCAACTGTTTTCAAGGGAAAGAGAAGAATTGGAAAGGTAAACACAATATATATATATATATATATATATATATATATATATATATATATATATATATATATATATATATATATATATATATATATATATATATATATGAGATATATATTTGTGTGGTATTATAAAATTTAAGTACATGATATTTCTAACACTTTATCTAAGGTGATAAATATTTAATTTTTAATTATGTGTATTTTAATTTTTTGTGAGCTTATTAAAAAAATTATTTTTTTTTGGTTGTTACTCACAAAAGGAGATTTTATTTATGAGAGAATTTTTTTACTATATGAGATACATATTGATATGCGTTTAGCTTTGGCTATATATTATCTTGTGTATTTAAAATATTATAGGTTCTTTTAACTTGGTTTGAAAAAATTCTTTTAAAGTAGATTATGCATATATATATATATATATAGCATTTGCGTTATATGGAACAAATACATATTGATTTAATCCACTTTCAAATATCATATAAATGGAGTGAAATTATTATTTGTTATTATTTTTATAAGCACAACTCATAATTTTTTGAGTTCTAATTTTGAGTGATCATGAAGTGATCAATTTTGCTCATGAAGCAAATTTGTGCAATGGTGATTTCTTCTCCCTACATCATGAGGTATGTTACACTATTTTAATATTTCTTTTGAGAATTTTTATTAATAGTGGGGGCTAAAGGAAAAATATTTTTGGATAATATTTTTATAACAACAAGTGGGGGATATACGTTGTTATGTAAGTATGTTGTTATAAGAATATATAAATTTTGATAAAAATGTTTTATGGTCAATAGTTAATGATATTGTGGTTTAATAGAAATTATGGGTTTATTATATTTGTGTCCCATAAATTTCTATTGACTAACTATTGATAGTATGAAAAGGCTTTCTTAAAGCTCATATGTGAACTATTTTAAAAATTTCTCTATTTTGAGAATTTTATTCATGTGGAATGTGGAATTCTTGAAATTAACATATGTGTGAGGGTTTTAATTTAAGAATTCAAAATAGCTTCATCTTAAGCTTTTGAGAGTTTTATTTTGGAACATGATTTTTGTGGATTTGTGACCAAATTTGAAGATATTGGCATATAAATTTTGGGCCAATTTGGAAATTAAGAAAACAATTTCTTTGAGATGATGATACGCTGTCAATTTCCAAGTTGAGGAAACCATCTCATTGAGATGATGATATGCCTCATATATATATATATATATATTGGAATTAGCATTTTCTAATGCCAATCCATGAAAACTCTTCAATTGTACACAGAGGTACAATGTTGTTGAGTTATTGGTCACAAAAATGAGATTGAAAAGTTCCAAAATAATTCTGTGAAATTATTCTCTTGAAAAATAATATTATATGATAGATGAATTTAGATGCGCATATATGTTATGCGTTTGATGCCCATCTATAATAATTATAAGGTTTTGTATGAGGTTTCATATGAGTTATGTAATCATACTCTGATAAATTTAAAAATGTGGGGGTATTTTGTAAAGTTTGTATTACACAACTATAAGAAAAATAAATTAATTATAAAACCTTAGCTATTATGTTGTTAATATTTTCTCTTCGTAATTAGTGAAAATATTTTTTTAATTAAAGATGAATGTGTATGTATGTGGAAGTGATAGATGGTAAGGATGATTATTTGTCAGTATATGTGAGACGTAGTGTTACATAAAGTCAAATATTCCTTTACATCTAATGTTGACATGAAAGACATATGTGAAGTAAATGAGATTTTGGGATTAAAACCATAAGGAAAGGTGATGGTATTTTACTATCACAAGAACATTATGTTCAAAATTGTCTTAAAAGTTTGATCATCAAGATGACAAACTAGTGAAAACTCCTTATGATTTTAACACTCAGTTAAGGAAAACATAGGAGAGTCTCTGTTGTATTTAATAAACTTTACCTAACCTGACATATCATGTGTCAGATGAGTATTTATATGTACACAATTCCAATAAAAGAGTTGAAAGGTATCGTAATTTACGATATCATATAAAGTGAATTTTTCATTGTATTAGAAAAATACAATGATGTTAACTGAGTCTTTGATTCAGATGAGACAAAGTCCACTAGTGGTTAAAACCTCACCCTGGGTGGTGGGATGTTATTTTGGAGAGAGCAGCTATACAAATTTATAGGTTCACTATAAAATCAGAGTCTAGTGCTCTGGAGTTGGCTGAAAATAAGATTAAGTAGCAGAAAAACTACTTAGCAAATTTTTTAATTGGGTAAGAGCCCAATGATGTAAGTATCTGTGTTTTGTGATTGCCAAGTGGCAATAGCCATTGTAAAGAACAAACTTTCAATGGTAAGAGTGGACACTTGTGTTAAGACACAAAGTTATCAAGCAATTGCTAAAAAAAATAAATTTGAAATATACTGATTAGTTCTGTAAAGTCAAAAGTGAATTTGGCCAATTCACTGACTAAACATGCATGTAAGAAGGAAATTAGTCCTTCACACATCGAGGGGAATTGGACTTAAGCCAATATGAAATTAACAGTGGCGAGAACCCAACCTTTTTTATTGAAGATCCCATGAAGAAGGTTCATATGGGTAATAACAAGTCGTCTGTTAATTCTGCTAGCACTATATTCTCAGTCTATTTCCTATGGTGTTAAGTGTGAAAGTGCTAGAATGCATTGACTTGGGGGTTGAGCGTAAGCTCTTTATGATCTTCATAACCCTACATTGAGGGTGGTGTATTCATTGCAGATACACTTGATGAAGTCACCTATATGAGTGTGGAGTGGGGTCGCTCTCATGAGATCGTGGCGAAGTCTCTAGAACACTCATGAATTCCAGGCACGCGCACGGCCGAAATAACGTGCACAACGGCGTTAACAGCAGAAATGTGGGGGGTGAGATGCGACTCTTAAGGTCACTATCTTACGACTAAGAGTATGTTGGTTCATAGAAGCTATATGCTTCACTAACTACTCTGTAAGATAAATCTTATCGGTCTAGGTCTAGTTCATAGTCTAAAAAGAGACATTGGATTAATGCGTCTACACCCATATATGTAACCTAAAAGTTTTTGAAATATCTTTTGAAATATGTGGGGGATTGTTGTGAAAATAGTCTTTTAAAGGCTTTGTATTTCAAAATATCTTTTTAATAGCTTATCTGAACAGAGGCAAATTTTATTATTATGAAATTAATTTGGATTAATGTCAGAAAATTAATGGCTGACAGTTTTGTTTTATTTGTTTTAAATATAATTAAATATTTTGAAACTGCCCATTAATTTTCTGAAACTGCCCATTAATTTTTGAAACTGTCCATTAATTTTTGAAACCGAATTTTAATTGTATTAAAATTTTTGTCTGCCTCATTAATGTTCAACAGCTATAAAAGGAGGACTCATTCCCCTCATTTTATACACTCACACAACAAACTGTTGTGCTCTTCTCTCTTCTCTCTCTCAAACCCTTTGAGTTGCGCTCTTCAAAATTTCTGCTGTTCTGTGGCCTGAGAACCTTTCTCAGAAGAATCTGTTTAATCCTGGAGGAAGTTCTGTAGACGCAGATTTTTAGCTGTGGTCGCGGAATAAATTTCTTAAGGACAGTGTCTATTATAAAGACGCGACTCAGATTATTTTCGTGTTGGTATCCAAGTTTTACAACAGTAACATGTTTTCAAAACAGTTGGCAAACCTCTTTTGAAAATCGTTTTGTTTCTTCTATCAATTTTAACATAGCCCAAACCTTTTTTATTCAAGGTTTTTCTTTGACTGCCTAACATTAGATCCAGATTTTTCTATCCATTGACAAATATGCTTAGATCAAATGTTAAACCTTTAATTTTAGCTTTCAGGGCCCTGTTTTCAAAAATCAAGGATAGAAGAGATCGTTCCTCTTCTAACCTTTTTATCTTAGCTTCCAAAAACTGTTTGTCATTCACATTGCTTTGAAAATCTCTAAGTACTTGTCTGAGGGCACGTTGCAAACAATTATATTGTTGTAAAATATTTTTTGAATCAATTAAGAGTCCGTCAAATGCATGAGATAATTGATCAAATCAGTTTCATCATCTAAGTCACTATTTGCCATGAGATACAAATTTGTAATTTCAGGGTCCTTAGAGTCAGATTCTTCTTCTAGTAGATCATCATCACTCCAAGAAGCATTTGCTATAATATTCTTTTGGTTTCTCCTACTCTTTCCAAGTTGTGAACATTCAGCACACATGTGACCAATTCTCTTACATTCAAAACATGTAACAGTTTCCTGATTCTATTTTGCAGGACCCTTGTTTTGAAATTTTTGCTTGTAATATTTATAGAATTTCTTTGACATTAGTGTCATATCTTTCTCATCCAATTTGATGTTCTAGTATGATGATTCTTCTTTAGCATTTGCTTTTTAAGCAATGCCTTTTTCTTTCTTTGGTTCGGCCATTTCTCTACAAAGATGTGTCTTTTCATATGAAATTAACTTTCCTCGTAATTTGTTAGTTGTCATAGTGGCATTTCTCCCAAATTCTTCTATTGTAGTGGCTTTAGCTTTCCAAGGTCCTGAGAGATTCTTCAAAAATTTTCTCATGATTTTTTCGTTACTATAGACAATTCCCATCATATCTAACTCGTGAGTTATTTTACCAAGTCTGGTGAACATTTCTATAATAGTTTCTCCTTCAATCATTCTAAAGCATCAAAGTCTTCCTCCAAAGTGTCCATCCACGTCTTTTTCACTTTTGCAATTCCTTCATGTGTGATTTTCAATTTCTCTCACATTTCTTTGGACATAGTACACCTAGATAACATCTTGAATTTCTTTGCATTTATAGCACAGTGTAAGTAATTTATAGCTTTAAAATTTACTTCAACTTTACCTCTTTCTTCAGTTGAAAGTTCTCTAAAAAGTTTTGGAACTTTTTTGTCCCATTCAGTTTTCATTGGCACGTTTGGTCCATCTTCAATAATGATCCATACTTGGAGGTTTACTAAGTTCAAGAAGATCTTTATTCTTGTCTTCCAATGAGTGTAGTTTGTTCCATAAAAAAAATAGTGGTCTGTCCATACTTTGATCTTGAGCTCCTGGTACATGCATCATTGTATAGATCTTTGCTCCTGGTTGTTAAACCTTTGATAAGAAACTAGGCTCTAATACCAATTGTTAGTGCAATAGTAAACTCTAGATGGGGGTGAATTAAGTTTTCAAAATCTTTTTAGAAATAATTTCTTTTCTTTAAAAAAAATTCAGGTATCTAAAATGGGTTTCAGGGTCCTATAAAAACTTTTGTGTTCAAAACTAGATTTTATATAGAATAATAGAATGCAAAAAATAAAGCACACTAGAAAGTATAGTGGTTCAGATGTATTTATAAGATACTCCTACATCCACTTTTCAAAACATGTAATATTGAGAGTTTTATTGGGGTAACAAATAACAAGTATAAGACCAACCAATTTTGAGAATCAACAACATTTTTATCCTAAGCAACTTAGCAACCTTCAAGATTGGATCAACAAGTTCCTGCTTTTATGATTTTTACAACTAAGACTTCACAGGTCCCCAGCAAACCTTTAAACCAATAACCTTTCCTCTAGAAAGGGTCAGCCTTTGACTTTTACACTTACCAATAGGGTTCCAAGCACCAGGTCCCCACAAACAGACAGTCCACTATCAGGATAAGTTACATTAGACGAAGAGTGATGGTTCACATAACCTAAGTATACTAGAGCTTCCTCACACAGAATATATGAGTATTAGAATAAGCTCTCATAGAAAAGCAATGATTAGAAAGCGTAGCAACACAAGCACTATAAGCTCTTTTCTTTTTCTCTTAGTAGATTTGAAAGGTTGCTTCAACGTTTTCTTATAGACTCTAAATTGTAGTCGTTGTAAATCTTTGATCTAAAAGGCTCACATAATTTCAATATCAATCAGAGTCCTTGATTTTATCTATAAAAGGAAATATTTTTGCTTCAAATATATCTTCTTCTGATGTGTATATATTTGAATGTGATCTTCCTTATTTTATGTCCAGAATAGATGCGTGAATGATGCCATATGTTCCTATCTTTAAATCATCATGTTTGCAATTAATATGGAATTAATAAATTGATTTGCTTTAAAGTAAGGTCCCGATTCTTTTCACAAGTAGCATTATGTCTTCATATTTTCTCAATCAGATTTTCTACCATAATTCTGATTACAAGAGATTGATCTTCTTTAAAGGCAAACTTCGATTTACTTTAGTTTGACTGTATTTAATGCTATGAGTTTCCAGGGTCCTAGAAGTTAGGTTCCTCAAAACATTAATCAAAAATATATTCTACGAGAAGTTGTATCAACAAAGAAACAGAATGAGCCCAAATCCTTTGGAGAGAAAAATGTCCAAACCTCTATTAATTGAGCTCAAATCCTTTGCTGGGCACTCGTGCCCGTATGGACCCTACCTGTTTTATGAGATATTTAGAAACTCATTGAGTAAACCTAGGTTTGAGCAGAAATAATTTTGCATTAATGTGATTTATGTTTGAAAACTATTATCATAAATTGATTTTGGAAAATGAACTTTGTTTAGATATTAGTTAGCAGAAATACTTTTAAATGCTTAATTATCAGAAAATGTATGAATATTATATTGTGTTATCTCATTTATCCTTATTTAATTTCTATTATAAGAAAATGTAATAAAAAAATATTATTGTTTAATGATAATTTTTTAACTATTGATATTAATATTAGATTTAAAATATACATTTATGAATGTTGTAATGAAATGAATTTATTTATTTTATCTTGAAATTTGATTTAATTGTTTTTTAATAATTATTTAAAGATTACTCTTGGAGTTAAGTAAAATAAGATTAACAAACTCACATAGAAAATAATATAAGTAAAAGTTAAATTAAAATTTAAATAGAGTACATGGTCTGAATAAAGTACAAATAATTGTCAATTATTCCACATATGTTCTACAAATTGCTCACGAATAGCATATCAAAAATGAGATCCATTTTTTATGAAGATACTATATTTAGGCTTCACAAGGAATTTGAATCAATATGGTCAACAACAACTTCTCAAAGAACATTTTCATCTTCTAAACAAAAGAATTTAATATTTGTATTAGTGTTCCTTCTGATAAAATTGTGTATAGTCATTATTACAATGACCAACTGAACTTGTATTTCAAGTTTAAGCTTAGGCATACAGTTCAAAATTGCAAACATACTCTTCCATACTTCAAAAGTTCTTTCAATAATAGACCTCAAACTTGAATGATAATAACTAAATACCTCATTTTTGTTGTGAAATCTAAATGAATGTCCAAAATCAAGCAAGTGATAATGTCAAATTAATTTCAACAATTAATTAACTTCAAATATTATTATATCAAATTAATTTCATCAGTAAAAAGACCAAAACACATACTAGAAAAAAAAAGCCCAAAAAATTAGCCCTTGAAATGGAAAAAAAAAAACCCATCACTTCATTGTCTCAGGCTGTCAGGTCATGTAGAACTCGACAGCGTGACCCTAAGCGCAGACGACAGAGGAGATGTCAGAGTGGTATGCCTCGCCATTCTTAACACCAATCACACTGCTCCGGCATTGAATAGAAAGGAAGAAGCAAGCAAAACCGAGGAGGAAGAAGCAAGAAAGCAAAACAGAGACAATGCTCTCAAAACAGAGAACCAGCAAAAACATAGCTAAGGAGGAACTGCGACATACCAAGGGTGAGGCACTGAACAACAAATGGGACATAGTAGAGGAGCAAAGCATTAGAACAAAGGCAAAACACAAGGAGAACCAGCGAGAAGCCGAGAACAAAGAGATAGAAGGAGACGACAAATTTCAAATGGAATGCAAAAGAAAAAAAAAGATGCACATAAGGGTATAGAGGGAATGGAATCACAAATGAGTAATGACACTCTACCAACTATAATCGATATTGGCTAAGATCTACTCCCTGCAACGTTGAACCAAACTTAGGTTTCAAGATAGGATCAATTATGGCACAACAGAGAAACGCATAACAAACACTTTCCTTTTCCATGTAACTGTGCTTCTCTCTCCCCAACACGCATTAAATGGAACCTCATGCTAATCCAAACATGCAATTAGCCTTCTAGGTGTCAGCACCCAATAGAGGATCTAGTCGCCTGTTAATTATAGATTGTACAACACAGATGGTTATAATAGCCCAAAATCCAATAAAAAGTACGATTCTAACACTAAATTCTATTTTGTTTTACAAGAATGGGTGAAAGGGAATTTTTCCAGATTGCTATCTAATACTTCAAAGCATTATAAAAAAAAATATATTTAGATGTTGTTTAGTGCTTGAATATGTACTCAGTTGTTTGTTTTCAAACTTTTGTTCCATTATGTTCCATCTCTAACCTTGTTCCTTTCTTTTCCGATCATGTTTTGGGATTTTCTTTTTAAGAAAAAAATTACAAGATTTAAATTTTGATAGCTGCCAACTACTTTGTGTCCTTTTAATTCAAGGAAAGCAATGTATATTCTTTGATTACAACATTAATGCATTTATTTAATATATAATATATACTTAACTTTTAACTATCACAAAAAAAAATAAAATTTTACTTTTCATCAGGTGCTTAGGAATCTCTAGTGTTTCCTGGTCTTGCATAAGACCCGTCAATCAACCTTTTTTATTATATTAAAAAAAAAAACCTACCCCTAATATGTTTCGGACCTAACCATATTAGATGTAGTTTAAAAAAAAAATAACAAAGATGATACGTCTTAAAAAAATTTTAAAAAAAATTCAAATCATACAAAAAGTCTATTGTGAAAAATAATTTGAAGATTAGATTGGCGAGATAAATTTTTTGGAGAATGAGGTTAGAGGGGTCAATTTGTCAGTATATAGTCTTTAGAAATAATAGTATATTCTTTATAACTCAATATTGCATGATTGATTTTTTAAATAATTTTTTACACTAATTTTATTTTTAGTAGAAAACTTGATAGTAAGAAACTGAGAATATAAAAAACTGTAAATAATATTAGTCCTTCATGTTAGGAAAAATAAAATAAAATAAAACAAAGATGGCTTTGATGTGTGATAATCACTATTTTTAAAGCGTTTATGTCTGTATATTAGGAAATCACAGACAAACTCTTTCAGAATACAATAAAATCCTTTTAGAAATTTTATTTGGATATTTTCAATCCAATTTTTTCTATAGAAATATATATATATATATATATATATATATATATATATATATATATATGTTAGAACAGTTATGTCTGTTTAATTTTCAAAAGATGTGATGTTTCTGTTTAAATTTTAAATTTAAATAACATATTAGTTCAAATTTTAAAATGAATTTAAAACTAAACTCTAGACCCTAAACATATTACAAGAAAATTGAGTTTCGGTGGCAACTTCTAGATTAGCCACTGAAAGTTTGACTTTTGACAGTTGGCACTAAAAGTTAATTTTTTTTGTGAAATTAACAAATGTAGGACTTTCAGTAGTGACTCCCATAGTTACTACCAAAAGTCCTCTTTTTTCATGAAATTAACAAAAGTCGAACTTTTAGTGGTAACTTCCATAGTTGTTACCAAAAGTCAAATTTTTTGTTAAAATTAACAAAAGTTGAATTTTCAATGGCATGACAACTTCCATAATCGTTACCAAAAATTTTTTTCTTTTGTAACAAAAATCGAACTTTCAGTGGTGAAGTCACCATCAAAATTAAATTTTTTTGATGAAATTAACAAAAGTCGAATTTTTAGTGTTGACTCCCATAGTCGACACCAAAAGTTATTTTTTTTATTGAAATTAACAAAAATCAAACTTTCAGTGGTAACTCTGACTCCTATAGTCACAATCAAAAGTTAATTTTCTTGTATCATTGACCCGAGCTAGCCTCCAAGTCACCGAGTTTCTGGTTTAAAATGAATAAATTATATACAAATTTCACACTTTAAAGTGTAAAAATCATAATTTTTTTTTATTATATTCGATGAGTATATAAAATTTGTTTTTTATGCTCTTTAATTTTTCTTGTACACTAAGTAATTATATAAATATAATTATATTTTTTCTTATCTTTTAATCTATTAGTAATAATATATTTGCTTTTTGTTAAGTTAGATGTTGTTCAATTTTGATTTTTGTAAGTTTTTGTTTTCAAATAATTTTAACAGATTATATATATAATATTTTGCCCTTATATAGCACAAATGAAGTGATAGCAAGATGACAAGACACATATGGTTGAAAGTAAAGGACCCGAGTTCAAATATTAATTATGCATGTGTTTGGTTTAATTTTAAATAAACTTGAATATTACACAATCAAAAAATTGAGTCATCCTAGGGTCGCGAGTTAGTGGGCAGCCAAGACCTGCACATGTCGATCGGTTTGTTGGGTCTCGGGTTGACTCGTCGAGTCAATCTAAGTCCAATAACAATGGCGAGTGACTTTTAGTGGCAACTTTTAAATAGAAGACCTCATATTTTATTTGTTAAATCAATATAATATTTACTTTCAATTAAAATAATCTATTATTTTATAGCTTAAAAAAATTTAGTAAGTGTCCAACCTAATTGTTATTTCTTAGTATTGTAATTTAATACTTGAAAAACGATATTTTTAATCAAAAATATACAATCTATATTGATCTAATTGAAAAAACTAGAAGGAGACTCTCTAATTATATGCTATGTTTGGCATGTAAAAAAAACTAACTTATGATTTATTTGACTAATTTATAACTTTGTTTGACTAACTTATAAGTTTGTTAAAAATGTTTAATAAACAAGTTTATTTGAGTAGTTTATAACTTATTTTGAAATGTTACTTTAAGTAGTTTATAACTTATAGTTTACAATTTTTATATTTTTTCCTTTTTTACTCTTATTATTTTATTAAAATTCTTATTCTACTCTTATTCCTCGTATACATATAATATATATATATATATATATATAATATTTATATAATAATATAACATATATAATTAATTATATATATAATTTAAATTAATTTAATTAAAAAATAATATATTTATTTTGTATTATTTTAGAATTACAAAATATCATATAAATATATTTTTTTATGTTATTTTATATTTATCAGCTAATTTAATAGTCATTTTTATCAAACATATATAATTAAATAAACTAGTTTAACAGTTTTAAGACAAAAATTAACTTTTAAGCTTTTAGTTAATTTATCAATTATTTTTGTCAAATATAGCAATAATTTATACTACAAGAACTCAATTTTTTATTCTTCTATAAATTAGAGTAATAAATATTCCTATCCGAGTATACTGGCATGTGACAAAAGACCAAACACGATGAGCATAATAATCTCATCCTATGCTCTTGCCGTGTAATTCTCGTTCATATGTAAATGGATCCACTGTGCCCTGCGGGCTCTATACATTTTTTTTTATTTTTTAATAATTATTTAAAGATATATTGAATTAAAGATATATTTTATATTATAAGTTTAGAGTTTAGGATTTACAGTTTAAAATTTAGGGTTTAAAATTTAGAATTTAAAATTTATGATTTACAATAATATTCAATTTAACTTATTATAAAATTTAGGGGTTATGGTTTAAGTTTTAAGATTTAGGTTTTAGAGTTTATGTTTTAAAGTTTAGAGTTTAGTGTTTAGAAATTAGGAGTTAAGGTTAAAGTTTTAAAGTTTAGGATTTAAGGGTTAGAGTTCAAGTTTTAGAACTTAAGATTTAGTGTTTAGGAGTTAGGGGTTAAGATTTAAGTTTTAGAGTTTAGGATTTATGTTTTATATTATGGTTTAAGATTTAAGATTTACAATTTAATTTAATTTATTGTAATTTATTTAATAAACTATTAAAATTTATGATTTAAGTTTTAAGAATTAGAGTTTAAAATTTAAAATTTAGGATTTAAAATTTACAATAATATTTATTCTATAAAAATAACATCTGTTGATTTATTTCGTACAAAAAAAAAAGAGCTGGATGAAGAAGCTGGTCCCAGTGAAGTGTTGGATTTATTGGACTGCCAGCGCCTCTACGTCGTTTGAGGAAAGACACATAATCTATCGTCTCTTTCATCGTCATCGACGATGCCCCGAAAACTATGTTGATATTAATAACTCAAAAATGCATGACTCACATTCTTCACAAACGCACCTAAAGCCGCGTACTCATCGGACGCCCTAACATTCACCCTGCACCGGAAGAACTCCGGTACGAACAACCAAAAGCACGTGACCAAAACAAAAGCAATGGTCAATGGTCTCGACACAACCGTCGGCAATCGCCACCGGCCCTTCACCGCCTTCTTCAATGCGATCTCCACCGTCAAGCAAAATCCATGGAGGAGGAAGAACCGCGTCATCCTGAACGAAGGCTCCATCCTCCCAATGTAATAGATAATGAGCTCGTGCATCGCCGCAGACACCACAAATGTCACCCAAACTGCCGGCAGCGGAGCCCACCACTGGCCGACTATTCGTCTGACAGCCTTAACGGTAGGCTCGTACACGGTGGATCGCAGGATGCTGGCCACCGTGAGGTTCCATCTCCTTCCCCAGAAATCTTGCAGTGACGTCGAGCGAAATGGCTCGTTGAACTGCGGCTCCGGCTCCAAGCCGAGCCAGGCTCGAGCGGCGGCGGCGGCTACGGCTAGGCTCAGCTCAAAACGAAGCGTTGTTGAGTGACCTAAGTTTGGAAATCGATTGGATCTGGGAATTTCGTTGTTGAGTGACCTTGATGGGAAGGCAAGCGAGAGCGAGGAAGCGTTGCAGGGAGATTATGGATGGTTGGTCGGAGCTGAGAGGGCCCTTGCCGAAAGCTAAGAGCAAGAGCTTGAAGTTTGCGAGCCAAGAGAGGAAGAAGCCACTGATGCCTGTGAAATGCACAGAGGAAAAGCTGAGAGGAAGGAAGAAGAAGAGGAAGACAATGGGAAGCACAAAGAGAAGCCTTGTGGGTCCCTTTGGGACTGTTTTGCTGATCCAATAGCAATAGCACAAGGACACCCAGACTGTGAACCCTACAATGCCCAGGTTCATCATCTCGCTCACACCCTGCATAGCTGCTCTTTCAAATTAGTATATTATATATTGTTTGATGTCTTAGCAGTGTCTGCAATTGTTTATATAGAGACTAAGGATTGTACGGAACTGATGAACTACTGAGAAGTTTCGTTCTTAATCTTAAGTTTTGAGGAAAACGAAAGGGAGAGAGAATTCAAATTCTTTTTCTCCAGGGAAAGATTAAGTGCATGAGACTACAACTTGCTTGGCCTTACTATTAGCGTGAAGCAGTTGATTTTGATCAACGTGGAAGTAATTCAATTTTACTGTACAATAAAGAGAAATTTCAAAAAAGAGAACGTGTAGGCTAAATATATATTTTAGAAAAAGTACTTATTTAAATACTTAATATTTTCTTTGGATTTCAATTTCTCCCTAATGTTTTTTATTTTGTACCAATTTTATATCACATATATATTTTTTATTTTGTCTTTAAAGTTAATGCCATTAACAAAATCAAACAAAAAATATTGATGTAAACTTTTCCAAATGGCATATGAACTCTAAATGACACGTAAATTCTTTCGCTTAACACATCAAACATTTAAACATAATTTGAGGGGAAATAGAAAAATAAAGATATAAATCTATGCTTTATTTGGCAAAAATAATTGATAAACTAGTTAAAAACTTTAAAGTTATCTAAAAGCTTAAAAGTTAATTTTTAACTGAAAGCTATTAAGCAAGCTTATTCAATTAGAAATGTTTGGTAAAAGTAACTAATGAATTAGCTTATAGATATAAATTGACATACTTATATGATATTTTGTAATTTCAAAATAAACTAGTTAAAAACTTTAAAGTCATTTTTTATTTTTTAATTAAATTAATTTAAATTATTATTATATATAATTAATTATATATATATATATTATTTTATATGTGTATGAAGAATAAGGGTATAATAGAAATTTTAATATAATATTAAAGGTAAAGAGAAAGAAAATATAAAAGTTATCAACTATTCAAAATAACATTTCAAAATAAGTTATAAGCTTATTTACTAAACACATCTATTTTAGTCAAACAAACTTATAAGCTAGTCGAATAAGCTATAAACTAACTTCAAAGGCATGCTAAAAGACATGCAAAAAAAAGTAACTTATAGTTTATTTAACTAGTTTATAAACTTATTAAAAGTGTTTGGTAAATAAACTTATTTGAGTAACTTATAACTTATTTTGAAATGCTACTTTGAGTAGCGTTTAACTTATATCTTATATCTTGTATATTTTTATTCCTTTTTAACTCTTAGGATTTTATTAAAATTTCCATTATACCCTTATCCTATTCTACTCTTATCAATTAATATGATAGGTTGGTGGAAGATGTGTCACATAAAGAAGTTTATTTCAATATTTTTCATCAATTATATTAACTGCATTAACTTTAAAGACGAAATCAAAATAAAAAAATTTTTAAATTAAATTTAAAAAACTAAATTAAATTAAAACTCGAAATAAATATTAAAAATAAAAAATATTCTTTTACCTATATTTTATACTCAAAATCACGCTTTGAAACTTGTCCAAAGTAGTTGAAAATTCAAAACCAAACAAAATCTTTCAATGAGAAGAACTGTTTTAAAAGCGTTTTAAAGTTTTCAAAAAAAAAAAAGAAGGAAAGAAGCGTTAAAAGGATAATGAAGCCACCTACCCCTACCCGCAGAAACAATACCATGGGCTTCCATCGGAATTTATGATCCAAGAAGGGTTAGATTCCTTTGATGTAAGAGAATTCATTTTCCTGTGATCCAATCACCATAAAAAAATTTAATCTGTGCAAAATCCCACATATTTTGAAAATGCATTGCCTTGGGTAAAAAAAAGGTAGGGAAACAGGCGACCATATTTTTGAGTTGGCTTCTTTGTCATTCAACAGTGTTGGACACTATCAATAATCCAATTAGAGCATGACAAGTAGAATTTATATGAATTCCATTCTGACTTCTGAACATCTAACAATATTGAAAAATCTTATACTCTGCAACAAAGTCCAACAAAGAATTCAACGTAGGAAGCAGTATAAACACACCAAAAATTTTCAGGTACATGTATGGCTTAGGTACTTTATATTTTTATTATTAAGAATATACTATACATTAGAAAAAGTTTTTGTGTGAAGAAATCAATCATGAATATACAACCAATCCCTATAAAGTACGCATAAACTTTTCCATGTAAATATCCTCTTTTTGTTACTTTTCTTGTTCTAGATTCCTCTAGCCAGAAAGAAAAAGACAGTGACATGGACCAATAGATGCATACGTCCTCGAGCCTCCCTATCTGATTCCTTTGGGCTAAAGGTTAGCATCCTTCCATGGGCTTTCTTTTTGAATGTCTAAATATTAGAAATGTTATGAACATTATATTTTGTTATTTTTTTTATTTAATTTATTTAATTTATGTAATAAAAATATTAATATTTTAATAATAATTTTTGAACTATTGATATTAATATTTGATTTACAATATAAACTTATGAATGTTGTAATGAAATAAATTTATTTATTTTATCTTTAATTTTGATTTAATTTTTTTAATAGTTATTTAAATATTACTCTTGAAGTTAAGTAAAATAAGTTCAACAAACTCACATATAAAATAATATAAGTAAATATTAAATTAAAATTTAAATAATAAAGTATAAATAATTGTATATTATTCTGCATATGTTCTACAAATTGATTAAGAATAGCATCTCAAACATGATCCTTTTTATATGAAGATATTATGTTTATGCTTCGCAAAGAATCTGAATCAACATGGTCAACAACATCTTTTCGAAGCACATTTTCATCTTCTAAATAGAAAAAATCAATATTTGTATTAACGTTCCTTCTCATAAAATTGTGTATAGTTATTATTACATTGACCAACTGAACTTGTGTTTCAAGTTTAAACATAATCATTCGGTTCAAAATTACAAACCTACTCTTCTATACTCCAAAAGTTCTTTCAATGGTAGACCTCAAATTTAAATTATTAATATCAATATTATTATTACTATTACAATTATTTATTACAAAATATGTATTTTTAGTATTTAAAAGATTATTATTATTTAGAATGACTATTATAAAAAGAAGAATTTCGAGAAGAAAAAAAGAGCGATTAAGAGAAATAAAATAATGAACAAATAAATGAGTAGAAAAAAAAAATTAGGAAAAAAAGTTATAAGAAAATTTTAAGAGGTAAAAAACTTAGGAAAAAAGAATTATAAAAAAATTTTAAGAGTTTGAATAAAATTTTATCCGAATAGAAGGTTAAGAAGACTCTCCAATATTTACAAAGAGAAGTGTGGTGGTAACTTTGAAGCCACAAACGTGTATTCTCCTCCCTGACCGACTTAGGCTCGTCAGATATAGAGGAAAACTAACTTCATTTCGACTAATCTTTCACGGACCACCTCTCCCCCATTTTCGTACTCCAGTCCATGAATATCCCTTTTTCCTTCTCCTTTATTTTGCCAAATAGCCTAGAGAGAATTCATACTCTGTTTTTAGAGCATGAAAACAGAAAACTGTGAGTGAATTCTCCTTCTTTCCAGTGAGCAAACCGTGAAAAGAGTGAACCAACAAGAGATATACATATATATATATATATATATATATATATATATTCTGTTTTCTGAACATGAAAACAGAGGATGCCTTTCCATGAAACTAGGTGAGAAACAGTGTGAGAAAACTAGCCATAAGTGACCGAAAATCTTCTGGGCTTTGGGTAGCAGTTTGGGTGACTGAATTCAGGCTAGAAATCGTGGAGATTAGTCAAAATTAAGCTCGAAACCGAGAGAGAGAATTTGGAACCGCAAAACAGAGCAACCAACGGTTAGAGGTAAAATATTGTTCTTCCAATTTATGGTCCCTCACATCCGATGTATAGATAGAAGTAATTGAATTAGTGTGTTATAATTTGATTAAAAACGAAATCTATAGGTTGAATTGAAAGCAAACCGAAAAGAAATGAAAGTGCAGAAACAAGGATATTAACAAACTCTGACAGTCGACTTGTGGTAGTCGACTTCTTTTGGGAAACATAACCACATATCTTCCATATAAAAGTGAATTGAATTTGGGATTTAATAGTTGTTTTATAATATGAGATTTAATCATATTTTACAGAAGATTATAAAGGAACTAAGTGAAAGGTGGGTCTCTCCATAAGTGGGGTTCATGACTAAAAAAAAAGGCCAAGTTGTAATTTAACTAAAGTTGCAACCAAATTTTTTAATTTACTCCAAAGTCATAAGTGACAAAATTTATGGGGCTCACAAGAGAAAAAATTTCTTCAATAATTAGGCATCATTTGAAATCAATGCTGGAGACTGCGGAAATTTGGCAGAGGTTGTAGAAAATTAGAGGCTGCATTCCTCTGTATGTGTGCAATTTGAAGGGGCTTGGTGGAGGAATGACTCTATAGATAGAGTCATTCCCTCCCTTCATATATCATAGTCCAGAAGAGCCTCACATCCAGAGAGGAGAGTGAGAAGAAAAATGGAGAGTCTCAGAAAGAGAGAGAGTTCTTCTGAGAAGAAAAATAGTGAGTCCAATTTGTGAAGGTTATTGTCCACAAATTGAAAAAATATTGTTGTAGTATTTTTTGTGAGAGGTTATTGTCCACAAATTGAAAAAATATTGTTGTAGTATTTTTTGTGAGAGGTCCACAAATACTGTCATTGTATTTTTGTGAGAGGTTTATCTATGGTTGAAGATCGTATTTCCATTATTGTTATAGTGGAAGATTTAAGCGGCCTACGGGCCCCGTGATTTTTTACCTTATTTGGAGGGTTTTTCATACTAAAATCTTTGGTGTTATTTTTGTCCATTTTTTATTTAGGAATTATCCTGAGCTTGTGGGAATTGTTTTGATTATACAACCACCACGCATACCGCGTTTTTCCCAACAAGTGGTATCAGAGCTTTTGGTTGGAGTACAATTGAAGAATACTATACGAGTATTATTCACAAATACTATACGAAGACGTATGAGTACTATTCACGTATATAGGTACTATTTATACATACTAGTATTTTTATGTGTATTGGTACTGTTCATACAGACGGAGGTACTGTTCACACGTATGAAGTACTATTCACTGCCAGAAAAGTTTTGGGATCAGCTAAACTTGTTGACTACTGATCTCAATGGAGACAAGAAACATCAAAATGATCAGCCTAAATGGCATAAATTATCACATGTGGAGAAGCAAGATAAAAGATCTCCTATTGTGATGAAAATGCATCTACCAGTATTTATATCAGATAAACCTGAAGGTAAGACAGATGAGCAATAGGGGTTTGAGCATGAGCAGGTGTGCGGTTTCATCCGACAATATGTCGAAGACAACGTGTACAACCACATCTGCAATGAGACTTATGCCCGGATGCTATGGAATAAGCTTGAACAGCTTTATGCGTCAAAAACTGGTCACAATAAATTATTTTATTTGACCAAATTGACGTAGTTGAAATACAAGAAATGGACTTCCATAGCAGATCATCTAAATGAGATGCAAGAGGTCGTGGGTCAACTGTCCAAAATGGGCATGAATCTGAATGACGAAATATTTGCTTTGTTGATATTGGGCTCTCTACCAGAGTCGTGGGAGACTCTGAAAATTTCCATCACCAACACTGCACCTGATGATGTAGTTAATATGGAGTCTGTTAAAAGCAGTATTTTAAATGAAGAAATGAGAAGAAGATCACAAAGCTCATCTTCTTCATCACAACCAAATGTTCTGGTTTCAGACTTCAGGGGGAGGAACCAGCCTAGGGATCAAAAACCTAGAGAAAGGAGTAGAGGCAAATCCAACAAATATGCCAATGTTGAATGCCATTATTGCAAAAAGAATGGACATATCAAAATACACTGCCCCAAGTTCAAGAAAAATCAGGAAAAGAACAAAGGTAGAGGATAGAAGAAAGACGACAGCAGTGATGATGAGCAAGCAGATGTTGCTGAGGAGTTCAACATTGTTTGTGATAATGATGATGCTATCAATCTTGCAACCCATGAGACAAGTTGAGTAATTGACAGTGGTGCTACCATTCATGCTACATTTCGGAAGGAATTTTTCTCATCTTACACACCAGGCAGTTTTGGTGTTGTAAGAATGGGAAATAATAATCTTTCAATAGTTACAGGTAAGAGAGATGTTTGTTTAAAGACGGAGAATGGTACGCGATTAGTTTTGAAGGATGTGAGGCATATTCTAGATATGCGCCTGAATCTGATCTCAACAGGAAAATTAGATGATGAAGGTTTCTGCAATACCTTCTTTAATGGCCAATGGAAGCTCACCAAAGGATCCTTAGTGGTGGCCAGAGGGAACAAAGACTCCAAACTGTACATTATGCAAGCAAAGCTCTTCAAAGATGTTATGAACACAACGGAGAGTGATAGTACAGTTGAACTATGGCACAAACGTCTTGGTCACATGAACGAGAAAAGCATGATCCATTTAACTAAGAAAAATGCCCTACTTGATTTAGATCAAGTTTATTTGAAGAAGTGTGATGATTGTCTGGCAGCAAAGCAGAATAGAGCTACATTCAAAAGCCAGCCTCCTTTTAGAATGGCGAATGTACTAGATTTGGTATACTTAGATTTATGTGGACCAATGTTAAAGTCACTTGGTGGTGCTCAGTACTTTGTGACTTTCATTGATGACCATTCAAGGAAGATATGGGCATACACTTTAAAGACAAAGGATCAAGTGCTGAGTGTCTTTAAAGAGTTTTATGCCTCAGTTGAAAGAGAAACTGGGAAGAAGCTAAAATGCATCCAGACAGACAACGGTGGAGAATACATTGGACCTTATGATGCCTATTGTAAAGAGCATGGTATTCGACATCAGACAGCGCCTCCAAAAACACTGCAGTTGAATGGCCTGGCTGAGAGGATGAATAGAACTTTGATGGAGAGAGTTAGATGTTTACTCTCTCATGCAAAGCTGCCAAAGACATTTTAGGGTGAGGCTTTACTAACAGCAGTACACGTGTTGAATCGCTCACCTTGTGTCCCTTTAAAGCTAGATGTTCCAGAAAAAGTATGGTCGGGAAAAGATGTTTCCTACAACCATCTACGAGTGTTTAGGTGCAAAGCCTTTGTACATATTCCAAAGGATGAAAGGTCCAAACTTGAGAATAAGACACGACAATGCGTGTTCATTAGATATGGTCAAGATGAGTTTGGCTACAGATTTTATGATCCAATGGAAAAGAAACCAGTCAAGAGTCGTGATGCTGTGTTCATTGAGAATCAGACTATTAAAGATATTTCTAAAGCCAATGGTGATTCAACTGATTCGAAAGTTATTCCTCCAACACTAGTACCAAGACAAGTTGGAGATGAAATACAAAATGATCAGCCTGAGATAGGTGATCCAGATGCTCCCGTTGAGATTCCATCAGAAGATTCTGATGATGATGATGATGATAGTGTTCATGATCAACCACCAGTTCCAATAGGTTCTCCAGAACAGAGAAGATCTACTAGAGTTCGACAACCCTCTACTAGATACCCTACAAATCAGTATGTGTTATTAACTAATGGGAGAGAACCAGAAAGCTTCGAAGAAGCAATGGATGATGAACACAAGAAGAAGTGGATTGAGGCTATGCAAGATGAGATGAAATCATTGCATGAGAATAAGACTTTTGAACTAGTGAAGCTGCTAAAATGCAAGAGGGCTTTGAAGAATAAATGGGTGTTCAGAATTAAACATGAAGAGAATAGTTTCCATCCAAGATTTAAAGCCAGATTGGTTGTGAAGGAATGCAGCCAAAGAAAAGGGATTGACTTTGATGAGGTATTTTCACCAGTGATGAAAATGACATCCATTCGAACAGTGCTTGGGTTAGCAGCAAGTCTTGACCTTGAAGTTGAGCAAATGGATGTCAAAACTGCATTCCTTCATGGTGATTTAGAGGAAAAATATACATGGAGCAGCCATAGGGTTTCAAGCAAAAAGAAAAAGAGGACTATGTCTGCAAGCTGAAGAAAAGCCTGTACGACTTGAAGCAAGCACCAAGACAATGGTATAAGAAGTTTGAGTTAGTTATAGGGGAGCATGGTTACAAGAAGATTACTTCAGATCACTATGTGTTCGTGCAGAAATTCTCTGATGATGATTTCATTATTTTATTGCTCTATGTGGATGACATGTTGATTGTTGGCCAAAATATTTCTAGAATTGATGACTTGAAGAAGCAGTTGAGCAAGTCTTTTGCTATGAAAGACTTGGGGCCAGCAAGACAAATTCTTGGCATGAAGATAACTAGAGACAAAAGTGCCTAGAAATTATGGTTGTCACAAGAGAAGTATATTGAGAAGATACTTCAAAGGTTCAATATGGACAAAGCTAAAGTGGTTAGTTGTCTTCTTGCTAATCGCTTTAAGCTAAGTTCTAAGCAGTGCCCTTCCACAGATGAAGGAAAAGAAGAGATGGACAAGATTCCAAATGTTTCAGCAGCTGGAAGTTTAATGTATGCCATGGTGTGCACACGGCCGGATATTGCTCATGCAGTTGGAATAGTGAGTAGATTCTTTTCAAAACCTGGAAAGGAACATTGGACTACAGTAAAGTGGATATTCAAGTATCTTCGGGGCACTTCCAAAATATGCTTATATTTTGGAGATACCAAACCTATGTTAGTTGGATACACTGATGCAGGTATGGCCAGCGACATAGATTCGAGAAAATCTACTTCAGGCTACCTGATCACTTTTACAGGGGGAGCTGTGGCATGACAGTCAAAGTTACAGAAGTGTGTTGCACTGTCCACTACTAAAGCAGAGTTCATTGCAGCAACTGAAGCCAGTAAGGAGTTACTATGGATGAAAAGGTTCTTAAATGAACTTACTTTCCACCAAGAAAAGTATAAGCTATTTTGTGACAATCAAAGTGCAATTTACCTTGGAAAGAATGCCTCCTTTCACTCAAGATCAAAGCACATTGATATGAGATATCACTGGATCAGAGTTGCATTGGAGAAGAAACTACTACAGCTTGAAAAAATTCATACAGATGAAAATGGATCTGATATGTTGACTAAGACTCTTCCAAGAAGCAAGTTTGAATACTGTCGATCAGCTGCAGGATTGGTGGAACCCCCCACTTAAGTCGGGAGGGGGAGAATTGAAAGGTGGGTCCCTTTACAAGTGGGGTCCATGACTAAAAAAGGGCCAAATTATAATTTAACTAAAGTTACAACTAAATTTTGTAATTTATTCCAAAGTTATAAGTGACAAAATTTGTGGGACCCACAAGAGGAAAATTTTCTTCAATAATTAGGCATCATTTGAAATTAATGCTGGAGGCTGCAGAAGTTTGGCAGAGGTTGTAGAAAATTGGAGGCTGCATTCTTCTGTATGTGCGCAATTTGAAGGGGGTTGGTGGAGGAATGGCTCTATAAATAGAGTCATTTCCTCCCTTCATATATCATCGTCCAGAAGAGCCTCACATCCAGAGAGGAGCGTGAGAAGAAAAATTGAGAGCCTCAGAAAGAGAGAGTTCTTCTGAGAAGAGAAATAGTGAGTCTAAATTTGTGAAGGTTATTGTCCACAAATTGAAGAAATATTGTTATAGTATTTTTTGTGAGAGGTCCACAAATACTGTCATTGTATTTTTGTGAGAGGTCTACCTAAAGGTAAAGATTGTATTCCCATTATTGTTATAGTGGAAGATTTAAGCGACCTACGAGTCCCGTGGTTTTTTACCTCATTTAGAAGGTTTTCCACGCTAAAATCTTTGGTATTATTTTTGTCCATTTTTTATTTAGGAATTATCCTGGGTTTGTGGGAATTGTTTTGATTATACAACCACCACGTATACCGCATTTTTCCCAAAACTAAGTTAATGATGAAATCATTATATGAAGATTTAGTGTTGAAATTTGGGATTGTTGTGTTATTAATAAATGTTGGCCGAGATACTTAAAATCAGAACATTGACAATGACAGAAGAACTTTTAGTTCTAGTGATAAACTAGGGATTGAGGAAATGAGCTAAGAATCTAAAATTAGAATTGAAGAGCTAATTGTTGGTTGATTAGGGCATGAAAACATCTGCCTATGTAAACCAAAAGAAGTAACCAGGACTAAACTGAAAATCTAAACATTAATATATAAATTATTTTTTAAGATTTGATATAATAAAGAATGCAAGAGAGAAACTAAAAAGGATACAGGAAAACTACGAGATGATGGTAAATAAAATAGAAATATTTAGATGCTAGTTAAACATAAAAAGAAATAAGAAAGATACAGAAGTCTTAGACTTCATTATTAATAGAATAGAATCCAAACGTAGATGTAGTGTATTATGAAACAGAAAAAGGGAAAGAGTAGTAGCAGCAGAGAGAAAATCTTGCCAAGCTTTATTTTCAGTGATTTTAGCAATCAAGGGAGCTTGTTTTTTATAAAAGCACTTTTGTATGATATTGGAGTATTTGAAATGATTTTTATGAAGTATTTGTAATGATTTTTCATATGATGCTATATGATGATATATGTTGATTTTTTCATTAAACTTACGATGGATTTTATATATTGAAAGAAAGGGCTTCATTCCACATGAGTAAATGAATGCTTAATTTAGTCCTACATGAGCGGACAAGATTCATTCCACATGAGTGAATGAAAGTTTATTCTAGTCCCATGTGAGTGGACAAGAACCATTATAGTGCAATATAGTCTCATATGAGTAGACATGGTTCTCCTCCTAAATCCATATGAGTGAATTGGGAGATGATATATTATGTTTTACTTCCAATTCCATATGAGTGACTTAGGAGATGATATGAAGAAAGCTTGCTCTAATTCCACATGAGTGAACATGGAGTCTATGATGATGTTTTAAAATGCTTTTCTTGAAATGTTCATGGAGAAATTTAACTTATGTTATGTTATTGTGCTTTTATGACTGAAATGGTAATGGAGTTGTTTTCTTAGAAGTAGATTAACTATTGAGATATTTATATCTCACTTTTATATGTCTAAATAATCATTTCAAGGACCAAAGTGAAAGAGAGCGAAATAAAGACTGAATAAGAGAATATTATGTAGTAATCTATGTAAATGTTAAGCATTTTGTAGAAATGTATTAAAGATGGAAAAAAAAGATTTAATGATGATCATATATATATATATATATATATATATATATATATATATATATGTATTGAGTTATATGGCTTTGAAACTAGACATGGCTAAAGCATATGACTAGATGGATTAGAGGTTTTTGTATGGGTCTTGAAGGGTATAGAGTTCCTACCTCAGTTTATTGATCTAATCATGAAATGTGTTACTTCTATATCTTATGCTGTTTTAATCAATGGAGAAGTGGAACCGAAATTTGTGCCATAGCGAGGTTTGAGACAAGGTGATCCTCTTTTTTCATACATATTTATTTCATGTGCAGAGGTATTTTCTTGTTTGCTCAAGGATACTAGTGAAATGGGACTGTTTCACGGGGTAAAGGTTGGAAGACAGTCGCTGATTGTTTCGCATTTGTTTTTTTGCAAATGATACACTTATCTTCTTGAGAGCTACATCTATTGAATGGACAGATATTCCTATGAAGAGGCTTTTGGCCAAAAGGTGAACTTCGATAAGACAAAACTTGTTTTTAGTCGAAATGTGCTTATAACTTGCCAACATATGATCTAAGGAAGGATAGGAGTAAAGACTATGGTTGTTCCCTCCAAATATCTGGGTTTGCCTCTATGGTGGATAAGTTTAAGAAAGGAGTTTTTTCGAATTTGTTACATTGACTTTAGTAGAAACTGAGAGGCTCGAAAGCTTTAACACTTTCTCAAGGGTGCTCAGGAATTGCTTATAAAATTTGTTGCTCAAGCACTACCAACATATGTGATAAGTTGCTTTGTTGTGCCTTTATCTATTTGTCGTGATTTGGAGGCTGCTATTAGTAACTACTGATGGAGTGGTAGTGAGGATTTGAAGAAAATGCATTTGGTCTCTTGGAAAACCATGTGTTTACCAAAGGCTAAAAAGGGCTTGGGTTTTTGTAGTATGACTTAGTTTAACTTAGCTTTATTTGCTAAACAAGGTTGATGACTTCTTCATAATGAGATGTCTTTGGTTGCAAGGGTCCTTAAGGGAAGGTATTACCCACAAACTTCTTTTTTGCAAGCAAAAAAATGGTCATAACAACAGTTACACTTGGAGAAGTCTTTTAGAGGCTAGTTCTATTTTGCGTGATGGTTATAGTTGGAGAGTAGGGGATGGATGCTCCATTAACATCTGGGGGACAACTGGTTACCTTATATAGAACATAGACGTATTTTAACACCATACACAAAGGACATGTCCGAAGTTTATGTGAGTGATTTAATTTTTTAGGATAGGAGACAATGGAACAATATATTAATTTCTTAGCATTTTCTTCATGTTGACATCCCCTACATCATAAGCCTTCCTTTATCTAATTGTTGTATCCCAGATAAATTAATTTGAGCTTTTTCAAAGGACTGTGTGTATAGTGTTCAGTTTGGATATCACTGGCTAAGGGAGAAGACTGACGCGGGTACGACATCAACTTCAGAGACCAGAATTAAATGGTGTAGGTTGTGGAAGCTAAATATTCCTCCTAAAATGAATATTTTCTTTTTGGAGACTACTTTACAATGCCTTACCTTATTAGACCAATCTACATATACGTGGTATTCAAGTTGACCAAAATTGTATTAGATGTTCAAAGATAGAGGACTTACATCAGATCTTTGTGGGGTGCAAATGGGTGACTTCATTTTGGTTTGTTTCTCCTCTAGGCTTCAGACCAAATTTTACTAGTTCTACAGCTTTTCTTCATTGCCTTCAGGACCAACTTGGAGCAAAATTAGATAAGCTATTAGGGTTGCTGGTTACGGCTAGTTGGGGAATTTGGTTGATGAGGAATGAAATTTTTTAACAATAAATCTATGTCACCACTAGAAGCAATGAATTCGATTTTCTTGGTACTTACAGACTTCATGATATTTATGGCCATTTTCAAAAAAAAATGTATATGTATTCTCTACTACTTTTACCAATATGCATCCTAGGATATATATATATATATATATATATATATGTATGTATAATCCAAATATTGGACTCTTTAATGTGATGTAATAGAATGTTAGTAAAGAGTTAATGTTAGCTCGTAATCTAAAGCTCATATTATAATATGAACTTATTCAAGTACCTATGGTTAGTTACCTTGGATAACATAAATATGTTATATCCTTATTTAAAATTATATTAAAAAATAATGAGATTTTGTCAAACTATGAAATTTAGAAGAGAAAAAATGGACTGGTAACAGTAAGTTTTATTAGAAATATATGATTGAAATATTTAATAGTTGACCAGATGCTTTAAACTAGTCGATCAGTAAGTTTTAGGTAAATTTTATTAATCAGACATGTTATTTATTCAATTTACCCTTTTAACTTAAACAAATATTCAGTTATGAAATTTTATAATAAAATGAAATAAATAGAAGAACAAAATATGGTACAATAATACAATTATTTATAAGGTTTATTTCAAATTATTCTTACACTTTTAATAAATGCGCCAACTATTATTAAAAATTAACTATATAATTATAACCAAGGAAAAAAGTTACATTGGACAACAAATGGGACTTGACACCAAATGTAACATCTGTGGAAAAATAAAATATAAATGTGTGATCACGAATTATGATTATAATTCCAGCATATGGTACTATTCACCTATATAATACTATTCACGCATACTGTATTGTTCATATATACAATCGAAAGTATTAGATGTGGTTCGGGCATAAGAGGAAACTAGAAAGAAATTCTTAAGAGAAAATGACGTTTTATGTGAGAAAATACCCTAAAGGACTACAATAAAAGGACTGAATTGAAAAGAAACTTAAATGTTTAAGGAGAAATGATAGTTTTCTCTTTAGGTTTTCAATAGTAATTAATAATTTAGCTGCCTTCGTCTGTTTGTTGATTGCATAGTAAGCTAAATTATTAAAGCGTACAAAACTATTTTATTGAAAATATCATTTTCATAAATAGTAAATTAAATATTTTATTAACGCATAGTATCAAATAGTACTATTAACTTTTCTGTAAATAGGCCTTTTCATTTCACTTCTAAACTCACACCTTCAACTTTTCTTCTTCTCTCTCCTTAAACTTCTCTTGCTCTGGCGTTAGATCTCTGAGATTTTAAGCCTTTTAATTTTAGTTTAGATCCGATGTGAGAATACTATAACTTTTTTATATCCTTCAAATTTTAGAAGTTATATTTTTAAGTATGCTCTGTAGTTGCAACTTTATCTAATTCTCCACATTAGAAAAGAACTATCCTTAGTTGCTTATATGTTATTTTAATTCTCTGATTACCAAAATAGAATGTAAATTGTGAAGAATACATTTCTACGAAAGGTCTGGTTAAAGAAAGACTTGGTTCTTGAGTGTGTCCATTGACATGCACATCTCTTTTTTAGGAACTTACCTAGTGCATTCTTTTACAGATTATATTCAATATTTCTAGTATAAACAGTAACCGTATGTATGAACAGTACTGTACATATATGAATAGTAATCATACATATGAACAGTAATATATGTATGAATAGTAACTATACGTATAAACAATATCTGTACGAAAACAACCATAACTTATTTTCTCTAACTTTTCATGAAGTCTCCATGGTGAAACCTAAAATTCACTTATATGTTTTTGTCCGTAACAACTTAGAGAAGTAATACTTATACGGAATCCAGGTGAGTGGACATAATCTTAATAATAGGATCATAGCACGATCCATCACGTTAGTGAATTGAGTTGAAATCCTAAGTTTCATTAGTTTAAGGTGACAACAGGATATTAGTGAGAACCTCGATGTTATTATTTTCTATAAATTCAATATATTTACTATCTTTATATATTCAAATTTTAAATTATTATTTGTATTATAATTTTTAACTTTCAAGATATTTTAAAGTATGAATATTCATGATATGTTGAATCTTTTTTATTGAGAAAAACCGTATGACATATTTGTGATATTGGGTGGTACCCCCTTTCTGTGATGAGTAAGATCGATCAGGCATCGAGAAACATTAGGAGAGACATAGTTCCTACTAATAAAATAGAATAGTGTGTAGCATCACAAGGTCTTAAGAGGACCAGAGGTTGAGCAGGTAGCTCACCAGAGTGGTTCCGCCTTAGTGATGAGTGTTAAAACCCAAGATACATACTTGAATATTTATTTGTGGGAAAGTTACTGATTTTTGTTTCTTCTCTACTTGTGCTCTTTGTTGATTTTATAGCCTTTGAGTTTATTATCATGATCGATTTTGTATTTTGTTCTTATTATTAAGTTTATCGTACATTTACTGAGTTTTTTTTGCAAAAACTCACCTGCACGTTTTCCCCTTTCAGATACAGTTGTAGAAAGGAACTCCCTCTAGAGAAGTAGCAGAATGAACTGTAGAATAAAGAATATTCTTGTTTCTAGGTAGGTTCAGTGATCCCATGTTTGTATTAGGGGCTCTATGGTCATTGGGACTCCTATGATGTTATTGTGAATGTTTCAAGAATCTCATATAATTATATTTTTGGTTTTATAATTTTTATAAAGATAGTGTTAATATGGTTGTTTATCTGTACTTATATAACTGAATCAAATTATGTACATCTTTTCCTGTATGTGAAGTAATGACGCCAAATATATTTTTAATAAAATTTTCATCTGTTGTGAATAGATGTGATTTTGAAATGAATTTATAGATTTTAAGTTTTCGCAAAATTGAACTTAACAAAAAAGTAGAGTCAATAGGAAGACTTACAGTAACAAGGGACATTGTTATTGTGCCGATCACGGGTCTTGATAAGCGGGTCATGACACTAGAACAGAGGAACAAAGCATCGGAAAAGAGGCAAAAACAGGGAGAACCGACGAGAAACTGAGAACAAAGTGACAAAAGGAGACGACAAATTTCAAATGGAATGTAAAAAAAAAAAAAAAGGGACAGAAGCACAAAAAGGTATAAAGGGAATGAAATCACAAATGAGTAATGACACTCTACAAACCATAATTGATTTTGGCTAGAATATACTCACTGTAGTGTTGAACCAAACTAAGGTTTCAAGATAGAAACGATTATGGCATAGTAGAGAAATGCAGAATCGAACACTTTCCTTATCTATGCAATCGCTCTTCTCTCTCCCCAACGCGCGTTAAATGGAGCTTAACACTGATATAAACATATACTTAGACTATTAGGTGTCAGAACCCAATAGAGGATCTAGTTGCCTGTTAATTATAGATTGTAAGTGTAGATGGTTATAATTGCCCAAAATCCAATAAAAAGTATGATTCTAACACTAAATTCTATTTTGTTTTACAAGAATGGGTGAAACAGAATTTTTCCAAATAGCTATCTAATACTTCAAAGCGTTATAAAAAATATATATATTTAGATGTTCTTTAGTGCCTGAATATGTACTTAGTTGTTCGTTTTCAAACTTCTATTCCATTATGTTCCATCTCTAACCTTGTTCCTTTCTTTCCTATCATGTTTTGGGATTTTCTTTTTAAGAAAAAAATTACAAGATCTGAATTCAAGGAAAACTATGTATAATCTTTGATTACAACATTAATGCATTTATTTAATATATAATATTTAACTTTTAACAATCACCAAAAAAAATAAAAATTTTACTTTTCATTAGGTGGCAAGAGATTTCTAAGAAGAATCTCTAGTGTTTAACAGGTCGTGCATAAGACTCGTTAATCAACCTTTTTTTTATAAAATAAAAAAAATCACCTCTAAGTTGTTTGGGACCTAACCGTATTAGATGTAGTTTGAAAAAAAATAACAAAGGTGATACGTCTTAAAAAATTTTTAAAAAAATTAAAATCATACAAAAAAGTCTATTGTGAAAAATAATTTGAAGATTGGATTGGTGTGATAAATTTTTTGGCGAATGAGGTTAGAAGGGTCAATTTGCCAGTATATAGTATTTAGAAATAATATTATATTCTTCACCAGTCAATATTGAACGATTGATTTTTTAAAGAACATTTTACTCTAATTTTTTTTTAGTAGAGAATATGATAGTAAGAAACTAAGAATATAAAAAACTGTAAATAATTTTAGCCCTTCATGTTAAAAAAAAAAAGTTAACTTTGAAGAGTGATAATAACTATCTTTAAAGAGTTTATATCTGTATATTAAAAAATTACAAATAAACTCTTTCAGGATACAATAATATCCTTTAAGAAAAATTTTCAGGACTTTGAACTTCAGATATTAGTTAAGGGGTTAGCGTTGGTCAGCGTTGTTTAACTGCGTTGGTAAGCCGTAAGGCCCAGGAGAGGCAGGTGTTCCCGTAGGACGTGGTCCCACTAAAACCTTAGCGAAGTTAGAAGAATTTTAAGAATTTTATTTTCTTAAAAATGTCTGAATTAGTAAGAAGATTATTTAATAGAAATAGTTCTGAGATCAGAGTTCCCTCTGTCTCTAGTGATCATAGTTCTTTAGATCAAGATGAGGTCAATAATTCTGAGGTTTCTATAGTAGAAGCCGAAGAAAGGTTAAGAAATTGGGAAATGCCCCAAGTACGTCCTAGTGAGGTATACAAGCATTCAACTTTTAATTTTAAGGTTCAAGATATAGTTAGGACTATAGAAGGCACGATTCCTTTGGGAAAGTGTCAAGGAACAATTAATTTATTAGATAAAAATCAATTAGATCAACACAGGCGAGAAAACTTCGGATTTATCCACATCGGATTAATCCAAGTAGCTGTCAAACCTATGCACAGGTTAGGCATCAACCATCCCGTCTTAGTTCTTCTCCAGGATCGACATGCATTGTCTTTCCAAGATTCCATGTTAAGTCTTGTAGAGTCAAATCTCTGCAATGGTCCAATTTATTTTCAATGTTTTTCTAATTATATGAAGACGTTAAGAAACGTCGAAAAAGCTCTAAAATTACACATCAAGACCACAGAAGGAATATTCAGTGAGGATCTGGATAATCTTTCTATAGTTTTTAGAATTCATTATAAAGTCTCCAAAACTGGCGTAGGAATTTCTGTTAAGAAAGAATCACCAAAGAATGAAACCATTCTTATGGAGGCTAATCTTCAAAAATCAATGATCATGACTCCTAAACCCCTCAGACATGATGAAATCATGGCTGCTTTTCCAGACTCTTGGGATTTGGAAAGTATCCAACCTTCCAAGAAAATAGAGTCTAGAAGTTTAGGAAATTTTGTTCAAAGTCCAGAAGGACATGTCAGGATATCTATGAACAGATCATCCTCGTCTAGAATTAGAATGTTCAATAACCCAGATTTAGAATTCAGTTCAAGACACTCTGTAGATTCTGATTACAGATCTGCAGCAGAAACTCTTGAGACTTCGACTAGTCTCAGAGGAGTAGATTTCTAACCTTCAATTCCTCAACCCATTTATGAATCAGTACAAGAAAACTCTTCTATAAATCACTCTCCCACTAGATCACAAATTCTCATGATAAGAAAAGAGTTCAAAATAAATAAACCCTTGCTGAACGCAGAGTTTATGCAAGCCCATAATAGGTCAAAACGAGAATGGTACTTCAGTACTTTCTCTTCTGAACAAGTTCAAAAATGGAAATTAGAATATTATGATTTCTTAGAAAAAATAGGAGATCATATTTTCTTTTTTAATTGGTTTGAAATGTATTGTTCTAACAACAATATAGAAAATCCTTTTATTAAAAAAGAAGTAAACACCCATTCTAGGATTACAGTAGAATGGGATACAACTTTAGGTCAAAAGATAATCTCGGTTCACCCACCTTTAGAAAATTTGAAAATTTCAAAAGGTAGCACTGAGATAGAAGCAACTCCGTTCAAAACTGTAGAAGGTAATGAAGATCAACATAGTTCAAAACGAGATGTCAAGAACATTGAATCTCAAAATAATTTTACTAATTTAGCGCTCAGTACTTTAGGTAAACAATTAGATAGGATAGAAAACGTAGTTAATAATAAGGCCCTAGAATCACCCTTTAGCTCCTTAAGTTTAAATTCAGTTAATCCAATACCTCAACAACCCCTGTATAAGATTCCAACACTTACTCAGGCAGAGTTGAAATCAATAAAATTAGGTTCTAGTTCTCAAAACTTAGTTGATGAAATCACCAACAGATTAAATCAACTAAATGTCTCTAATAATAGGTCAAAAGGTCCCCAAATTAATACACTGTCTAAACCAGACAATGATCAAAACCCTGAAGTTAATAGAATTAGCTTTAGGAATCCAAAACCAGTGACTAGGAATTACTACCGTAGGCCTAGTTACCCAGATACCCAGTATGAAGAAAATAGTTTAATTACAGAGGCTAGCTATAACGGCGAGTCTATAGTAGAATGGAACATTGATGGTCATAGTGAGCATCAAATTTTAGGAATAATTCAAAATATGTCAATGTGCGCCACGGCGTATAGGATCAAAAATAATGAAGAAAGTTCAATAGTAACCATGTTAACAACTGGTTTTACTGGTCAATTAAAAGGCTGGTGGGATAACTATCTCACAGAAGCTGAAAGATCTGCGATCAAATTCGCGGTCAAACAAGAAGAAATTAATGGTCAATTAATAGATGTTCAAGACTCAGTTGTAGTTTTAATTTATGCACTCACAAAACACTTTGTAGGAAACCCTACAGATTTCCAACAGAGGATAGGTAATCAATTAATTAACCTCAGATGTCCTACGATGTCTGATTTTAGATGGTATAAGGACATGTTCCTTACCAAGTTATATACTCGGTCTGATAGTAAAGCAGACTACTGGAAAGAAAGGTTTTTAGGTGGTCTACCCAACCTATTTGCCGAAAGAGTCAAAGAAAGCATTAGAAGACAATGCAACAAAACACTCCCCTTAAGTCAGATGACTTTCTGAGAATTAATTAATTTTGTTACAAACGAAGCTCTTGTCATATGTAATGATATGAAGCTTCAGTCTAAGCTAAAACATGAGTACAAAAGTACTCATAGAGAATTACGTAATTTCTGTGATCAATACGGTATCGAGAAAATTCGAGCACCCTCTGTTCAAAATAACAGAAATAGGAAGAGTCACAGGTACCAGACCGTCAGGAAGACTTATCGTCCCTACCCTGACAAACCTGTTAGATCATTCCAAACAAAGAAACCTGTTCAACAGTCTAGCAAACCTAGACCCCATAGTTCCAAACATACCGATCGCAAACCGGTAGTTTGTTTTAAATGCGGGAGGTATGGACATATTTCAAAACATTGCAGGCTCAAGAAACGTATTAATTCCTTAGAAATAGATGATAAGTACAAACAGAGTCTTATGAGTATTCTGTTAGAAAATCAAAACTCTGAGTCAGACTATGATTCAGATCAGTCTAGTGTTCAAAATGAGTTATATCAGTTAGATCAACTGAGTAATTCATCCTCTAGTTCTACATCTGATGACGAAAGTCATTCAGATATAGAAATTTGTACATGTAAAGAATGTTCAAAACAATCAGGTAGTTGTTCAAAAATAATTAATGTAATTAATAGGGATAAAGTTCAAGCTTTATTAGAAATCTTAGACAAGATTACTGATGAAGAAATTAGAAAAGAATATCTGCTCAAAATTAAGGAACTTATGGATTTGGACGAACCCAAACCAAAACCCTTAGTTAAGCCTTATAATGTTCAAGAAATAATTAATAGGTTTCAAAACACTTCCACTCAAGAACGAGTTTCTGTTAAAGAACTCCAGGAAGAAATTAAAATTATTAAAGAAGAAATTCAATTGCTCAAACAGAAGGATAATGACTTATCCTTAGATATTTTAAGCTTAATGGCTAACAAAGAAACTAGGAATCCAACAAATTCTACTGATCAAAATGAGTTAGGAGAAACTAGCTCTGAACCAAAAGAAAATTATTTAAATTTAATTTCTCAGATATCTGTTCAAAGATGGTATAGTGAAATTAACTTTACCATAGGAAGTTTTCGTACAAAGTTAGTCGCTCTGATAGACTCAGGCGCTGATTTTAATTGTCTTCAAGAAGGTTTAATTCCCACTCAATACTATGAAAAAACCACTGAGAGTCTCAGCGGTGCAGGAGGTAATAGACTTCCAGTTAGGTACAAGTTGTCAAATGCCAAGATATGTAATCAAGGCATTAAGTTCAACACAACTTTTATTCTTGTTAGGAATTTAAATCATTCAATGATTTTAGGAACACCTTTTCTGACCCTTATTTATCCCTTTAAGGTTTCAGAATTAGGAATTTCTACCTTTATTTATGGCAAAGAACTTTGCTTTAAATTTTTAAATCCTACCAAAACTCAAGATGTTAATTTACTTAAAAATTTAGCTATCTCCAGTATTAATTTGATCAATAAAAAACAAGTTCAAATTAAATTGCTCAATAAAGAAGTTCAATACAAAAGAATAGAGGAACAAGTAGAAAAACCTCAGATCCAAATTAGAATAAAATCTGTTCAAAAAAGATTTGAAAAAGAATTCTGTTCAGACAAGCCCAACGCTTTCTGGAACAGAAAGAGACACACAGTCTCACTTCCTTATGAGCCCAGTTTTAGTGAAGATAAAATCCCAACTAAGGCTAGGCCCATTCAAATGAATAAAGAAACCTTGGAGTACTGTAAAAAGGAAATCCAAGATCTGTTAGAAAAGAAGCTGATTAGGCCCAGTAAGTCCCCTTGGAGCTGTTCAGCCTTCTATGTTCAAAATCAGGCAGAAATAGAGCGAGGAGCACCTCGCATGGTCATTAATTACAAACCCCTCAATAAAGTTCTTAGATGGATTAGGTACCCTATACCTGATAGGAGTGACTTAATCGGTCGTGTTCAAAAAGCATCTTTATTTTCTAAGTTCGATATGAAATCGGGCTTTTATCAAATACAAATTGAAGAAAATGATAGGTACAAAACAGCTTTTGCTGTTCCCTTTGGACATTATGAATGGAACGTAATGCCCTTTGGTCTAAAAAATGCACCCTCTGAATTTCAGAATGTTATGAACTCCATTTTTAATAATTTTTCTCAATTTTCAATAGTTTATATAGATGATGTCTTAGTGTTTTCTAATAACATAGAACAACACTTTAGGCACCTTGATCAATTTCATAAAATTGTTTTAATTATCAAAAAATTTCAAAAAGAAGTTTTTAACAAAACTTTTTTGCTCAAAACAGATTGCAAATCCGCCAAATCTGTTTTAGAAAAAGATGTTCAAAACTTAGTTTCAAAACATATTTTTGCCAGATGGCAAGCATTACTTTCTTGTTTTGATTTTGAAATTCAGCATATAAAAGGGAAAGAAAACGCCCTTCCTGACTTCCTTACTCGAGAATTTTTGCAGGGTAAAACAAAAGGATGAGCAAGAATAAAGGAAAAGAAGTAAAGAAGGAACAGTATGGATCCCCACTGGATCCTGCTCTAAATATTCAAAGAACCCCACTGGTTCATACAACGTCACCTTTACTGATGACCCCCTCATCGTTCAATAGCCCTTCCGGCGGTGGTATTCGACCACAGATCAAAGGTCCTCGACCTCAAACTCCTTCTTCCCCTTCTTCTTCCAACCGCTTTCTTCCACTCACTTATGATCAAGCTCTTTCTATACCTCCACCTCAACAGGCCTTAATCCCTATCCATTCATCCTCTTCTTCTATGGTACAACTCTCTCAAGCAACACCGCTTAAGAGATCTCTTTCTGATAAATATATTTCAAAACCGGTGTACTCACCAATTTGTCCCATTGAACCCGAATGGATCAAAACAAACCCTGGTCTTACACCACGGGAAGTAGCTCAAAAATATTTTCAAGAAGGAAAATACTTTTCTTCTGAATTACAAAAAAAAGAATATTTTATGAATTTATTTTGGTTGATACCAACTCGATCACGCTCACTCATGAGTATGATCTTCTTTTTCCTCATCGAATCCAATATTCGAAGTTCAAAATTAATAAGGTTTTAACTCTCTCTCAATGGAATCAGCATCCTTTTTCTTTCAAAAATTTTTCAAGACAGTTCCAGCCACCAGGATTTAATTACTGAGATTACAAAATGGCTTGGTACAATGCACTGCTGATTCGTCCCTTCTCCCACTCCTGGTTCATATGGTTCAATAAAGGAAATCAGGATTTTCCAGCCTGGTTTTCTGACTGGTTTCATTTTTATGGTCCAAACACTGAATTCCTTCCCACTTACGCGAAGGAATCTTTTTCTATTTTCTTTGCTCAAACCAGTTTTCATACTGGACAAATGCTTTTAAAATTTTTCTCAACTTTTGGAACACCCTGGATTATGTCCTGGGATTTTGAATTTAAAGATCGACTCAATTGCGGTTATCCTCTATATCTTAGCCGCACTTTCAACATCAAATGGTGGTCAACATACAACCTCAATCTGCTCAACAAAAAAGCTGTGGAGAAATGGCTAAAGCAAAATTCCCAGCTAATGAATTATCCTCAAATTGTTCAACAGCAGTCTCCATTTCTGACATCAAAGTCTCAGATAATGGCAGAACTCGCGCAAGCTCAGACGGAAGAAGAATTTGACCGTCTTGTTCAACAACTCTCGGAGAAAGCTGCAGAAAAAGCTCCTTCTGAAGATCTCAATACAGAAGATGGCAGCCAGTTTCAGAACGAAGATGACTGCTTCAACATTGACTTCACCCACCTTAGTCATGACTGACTATGGTTGAGTTAAGCTGTCGGCAGAAGAATCCAAAGCTCCTGCCAGCTCAATAATTTTGATTCCCCATCTCCTTCAGCATATTCAAAAGTGGCAGACACACTTTAGCAAAAAGCAGGCGTCGGCACAAACGACAAAGCCACTTTTTGAAAAGAAAAAACTGCACGTGTTCAACTTTCTGAAAAGATGTCGCCCACGCGCCTCAACTTTTCGGATTCCAGAGTTTTCAAATCCGCGGACTTCAAAGCCTCTGAAATCCACGGACTTCACTCTTGTTCAAATCCGCCTTCTTACTTCTATAAAAGGCGAAGTAGTTCAGTAGTTTAAGCACAAGAGAAGAACACGAAAAATAGAGAAAACACTTTGTATCAAAACT
Organism: Biancaea sappan; assembly: GCA_037074585.1. NCBI lineage: Eukaryota > Viridiplantae > Streptophyta > Magnoliopsida > Fabales > Fabaceae > Biancaea > Biancaea sappan. The sequence continues at coordinate 25,612,613 of CM073501.1, read as the reverse complement.
CTCTATAAGCGTTTCTGCATAGGAATTAGCTACTTGTTCAACATTGTAAGTTCAAAACTCTCTTGTAGTTTCTATTGAAATTAATATGAGAATTTCTTTTACTCATTTTATTCCTATACCTTTTACAGATCTAATACTTGTAGTAGAATTTGAATATTTTGTTATTTCTTCTATTTCAAGAATTTATATTGTTCAAGAACGCATGTTTGTAGAATTTAGAGACGCTATAGAAAGCTCTGAATTCTCTATAGAACACATGTTATAGAACTCTTCTGCTTTTAGTTTAAATCCAGAATTATTAGCCACTGGGGATCGTCGTTCTGTTGACTAACCTAAGGTTAATAATTCTGGATCGACATGCACTGTCTTTCCAAGATTCCATGTTAAGTCTTGTAGAGTCAAATCTCTGCAATGGTCCAATTTATTTTCAATGTTTTCCTAATTATATGAAGACGTTAAGAAACGTCGAAAAAGCTCTAAAATTACACATCAAGACCACAGAAGGAATATTCAGTGAGGATCTGGATAATCTTTCTATAGTTTTTAGAATTCATTATAAAGTCTCCAAAATTGGAGTAGGAATTTCTGTTAAGAAAGAATCACCAAAGAATGAAACCATTCTTATGGAGGCTAATCTTCAAAAATCAATGATCATGACTCCTAAACCCCTCAGAGATGATGATGACTGCTTTTCCAGACTCTTGGGATTTAGAAAGTATCCAACCTTCCAAGAAAATAGAGTCTAGAAGTTTAGGAAATTTTGTTCAAAGTCCAGAAGGACATGTCAGGATATCTATGAACAGATCATCCTCGTCTAGAATTAGAATGTTCAATAACCCAGATTTAGAATTCAGTTCAAGACACTCTGTAGATTCTGATTACAGATCTGCAGCAGAAACTCTTGAGACTTCGACTAGTCTCAGAGGAGTAGATTTCCAACCTTCAATTCCTCAACCCATTTATGAATCAGTACAAGAAAACTCTTCTATAAATCACTCTCCCACTAGATCACAAATTCTCATGATAAGAAAAGAGTTTAAAATAAATAAACCCTTGCTGAACGCAGAGTTTATGCAAGCCCATAATAGGTCAAAACGAGAATGGTACTTCAGTACTTTCTCTTCTGAACAAGTTCAAAAATGGAAATTAGAATATTATGATTTCTTAGAAAAAATAGGAGATCATATTTTCTTTTTTAATTGGTTTGAAATGTATTGTTCTAACAACAATATAGAAAATCCTTTTATTAAAAAAGAAGTAAACACCCATTCTAGGATTACAGTAGAATGGGATACAACTTTAGGTCAAAAGATAATCTCGGTTCACCCACCTTTAGAAAATTTGAAAATTTCAAAAGGTAGCACTGAGATAGAAGCAACTCCGTTCAAAACTGTAGAAGGTAATGAAGATCAACATAGTTCAAAACGAGATGTCAAGAACATTGAATCTCAAAATAATTTTACTAATTTAGCGCTCAGTACTTTAGGTAAACAATTAGATAGGATAGAAAACGTAGTTAATAATAAGGCCCTAGAATCACCCTTTAGCTCCTTAAGTTTAAATTCAGTTAATCCAATACCTCAACAACCCCTGTATAAGATTCCAACACTTACTCAGGCAGAGTTGAAATCAATAAAATTAGGTTCTAGTTCTCAAAACTTAGTTGATGAAATCACCAACAGATTAAATCAACTAAATGTCTCTAATAATAGGTCAAAAGGTCCCCAAATTAATACACTGTCTAAACCAGACAATGATCAAAACCCTGAAGTTAATAGAATTAGCTTTAGGAATCCAAAACCAGTGACTAGGAATTACTACCGTAGGCCTAGTTACCCAGATACCCAGTATGAAGAAAATAGTTTAATTACAGAGGCTAGCTATAACGGCGAGTCTATAGTAGAATGGAACATTGATGGTCATAGTGAGCATCAAATTTTAGGAATAATTCAAAATATGTCAATGTGCGCCACGGCGTATAGGATCAAAAATAATGAAGAAAGTTCAATAGTAACCATGTTAACAACTGGTTTTACTGGTCAATTAAAAGGCTGGTGGGATAACTATCTCACAGAAGCTGAAAGATCTGCGATCAAATTCGCGGTCAAACAAGAAGAAATTAATGGTCAATTAATAGATGTTCAAGACTCAGTTGTAGTTTTAATTTATGCACTCACAAAACACTTTGTAGGAAACCCTACAGATTTCCAACAGAGGATAGGTAATCAATTAATTAACCTCAGATGTCCTACGATGTCTGATTTTAGATGGTATAAGGACATGTTCCTTACCAAGTTATATACTCGGTCTGATAGTAAAGCAGACTACTGGAAAGAAAGGTTTTTAGGTGGTCTACCCAACCTATTTGCCGAAAGAGTCAAAGAAAGCATTAGAAGACAATGCAACAAAACACTCCCCTTAAGTCAGATGACTTTCTGAGAATTAATTAATTTTGTTACAAACGAAGCTCTTGTCATATGTAATGATATGAAGCTTCAGTCTAAGCTAAAACATGAGTACAAAAGTACTCATAGAGAATTACGTAATTTCTGTGATCAATACGGTATCGAGAAAATTCGAGCACCCTCTGTTCAAAATAACAGAAATAGGAAGAGTCACAGGTACCAGACCGTCAGGAAGACTTATCGTCCCTACCCTGACAAACCTGTTAGATCATTCCAAACAAAGAAACCTGTTCAACAGTCTAGCAAACCTAGACCCCATAGTTCCAAACATACCGATCGCAAACCGGTAGTTTGTTTTAAATGCGGGAGGTATGGACATATTTCAAAACATTGCAGGCTCAAGAAACGTATTAATTCCTTAGAAATAGATGATAAGTACAAACAGAGTCTTATGAGTATTCTGTTAGAAAATCAAAACTCTGAGTCAGACTATGATTCAGATCAGTCTAGTGTTCAAAATGAGTTATATCAGTTAGATCAACTGAGTAATTCATCCTCTAGTTCTACATCTGATGACGAAAGTCATTCAGATATAGAAATTTGTACATGTAAAGAATGTTCAAAACAATCAGGTAGTTGTTCAAAAATAATTAATGTAATTAATAGGGATAAAGTTCAAGCTTTATTAGAAATCTTAGACAAGATTACTGATGAAGAAATTAGAAAAGAATATCTGCTCAAAATTAAGGAACTTATGGATTTGGACGAACCCAAACCAAAACCCTTAGTTAAGCCTTATAATGTTCAAGAAATAATTAATAGGTTTCAAAACACTTCCACTCAAGAACGAGTTTCTGTTAAAGAACTCCAGGAAGAAATTAAAATTATTAAAGAAGAAATTCAATTGCTCAAACAGAAGGATAATGACTTATCCTTAGATATTTTAAGCTTAATGGCTAACAAAGAAACTAGGAATCCAACAAATTCTACTGATCAAAATGAGTTAGGAGAAACTAGCTCTGAACCAAAAGAAAATTATTTAAATTTAATTTCTCAGATATCTGTTCAAAGATGGTATAGTGAAATTAACTTTACCATAGGAAGTTTTCGTACAAAGTTAGTCGCTCTGATAGACTCAGGCGCTGATTTTAATTGTCTTCAAGAAGGTTTAATTCCCACTCAATACTATGAAAAAACCACTGAGAGTCTCAGCGGTGCAGGAGGTAATAGACTTCCAGTTAGGTACAAGTTGTCAAATGCCAAGATATGTAATCAAGGCATTAAGTTCAACACAACTTTTATTCTTGTTAGGAATTTAAATCATTCAATGATTTTAGGAACACCTTTTCTGACCCTTATTTATCCCTTTAAGGTTTCAGAATTAGGAATTTCTACCTTTATTTATGGCAAAGAACTTTGCTTTAAATTTTTAAATCCTACCAAAACTCAAGATGTTAATTTACTTAAAAATTTAGCTATCTCCAGTATTAATTTGATCAATAAAAAACAAGTTCAAATTAAATTGCTCAATAAAGAAGTTCAATACAAAAGAATAGAGGAACAAGTAGAAAAACCTCAGATCCAAATTAGAATAAAATCTGTTCAAAAAAGATTTGAAAAAGAATTCTGTTCAGACAAGCCCAACGCTTTCTGGAACAGAAAGAGACACACAGTCTCACTTCCTTATGAGCCCAGTTTTAGTGAAGATAAAATCCCAACTAAGGCTAGGCCCATTCAAATGAATAAAGAAACCTTGGAGTACTGTAAAAAGGAAATCCAAGATCTGTTAGAAAAGAAGCTGATTAGGCCCAGTAAGTCCCCTTGGAGCTGTTCAGCCTTCTATGTTCAAAATCAGGCAGAAATAGAGCGAGGAGCACCTCGCATGGTCATTAATTACAAACCCCTCAATAAAGTTCTTAGATGGATTAGGTACCCTATACCTGATAGGAGTGACTTAATCGGTCGTGTTCAAAAAGCATCTTTATTTTCTAAGTTCGATATGAAATCGGGCTTTTATCAAATACAAATTGAAGAAAATGATAGGTACAAAACAGCTTTTGCTGTTCCCTTTGGACATTATGAATGGAACGTAATGCCCTTTGGTCTAAAAAATGCACCCTCTGAATTTCAGAATGTTATGAACTCCATTTTTAATAATTTTTCTCAATTTTCAATAGTTTATATAGATGATGTCTTAGTGTTTTCTAATAACATAGAACAACACTTTAGGCACCTTGATCAATTTCATAAAATTGTTTTAATTATCAAAAAATTTCAAAAAGAAGTTTTTAACAAAACTTTTTTGCTCAAAACAGATTGCAAATCCGCCAAATCTGTTTTAGAAAAAGATGTTCAAAACTTAGTTTCAAAACATATTTTTGCCAGATGGCAAGCATTACTTTCTTGTTTTGATTTTGAAATTCAGCATATAAAAGGGAAAGAAAACGCCCTTCCTGACTTCCTTACTCGAGAATTTTTGCAGGGTAAAACAAAAGGATGAGCAAGAATAAAGGAAAAGAAGTAAAGAAGGAACAGTATGGATCCCCACTGGATCCTGCTCTAAATATTCAAAGAACCCCACTGGTTCATACAACGTCACCTTTACTGATGACCCCCTCATCGTTCAATAGCCCTTCCGGCGGTGGTATTCGACCACAGATCAAAGGTCCTCGACCTCAAACTCCTTCTTCCCCTTCTTCTTCCAACCGCTTTCTTCCACTCACTTATGATCAAGCTCTTTCTATACCTCCACCTCAACAGGCCTTAATCCCTATCCATTCATCCTCTTCTTCTATGGTACAACTCTCTCAAGCAACACCGCTTAAGAGATCTCTTTCTGATAAATATATTTCAAAACCGGTGTACTCACCAATTTGTCCCATTGAACCCGAATGGATCAAAACAAACCCTGGTCTTACACCACGGGAAGTAGCTCAAAAATATTTTCAAGAAGGAAAATACTTTTCTTCTGAATTACAAAAAAAAGAATATTTTATGAATTTATTTTGGTTGATACCAACTCGATCACGCTCACTCATGAGTATGATCTTCTTTTTCCTCATCGAATCCAATATTCGAAGTTCAAAATTAATAAGGTTTTAACTCTCTCTCAATGGAATCAGCATCCTTTTTCTTTCAAAAATTTTTCAAGACAGTTCCAGCCACCAGGATTTAATTACTGAGATTACAAAATGGCTTGGTACAATGCACTGCTGATTCGTCCCTTCTCCCACTCCTGGTTCATATGGTTCAATAAAGGAAATCAGGATTTTCCAGCCTGGTTTTCTGACTGGTTTCATTTTTATGGTCCAAACACTGAATTCCTTCCCACTTACGCGAAGGAATCTTTTTCTATTTTCTTTGCTCAAACCAGTTTTCATACTGGACAAATGCTTTTAAAATTTTTCTCAACTTTTGGAACACCCTGGATTATGTCCTGGGATTTTGAATTTAAAGATCGACTCAATTGCGGTTATCCTCTATATCTTAGCCGCACTTTCAACATCAAATGGTGGTCAACATACAACCTCAATCTGCTCAACAAAAAAGCTGTGGAGAAATGGCTAAAGCAAAATCCCCAGCTAATGAATTATCCTCAAATTGTTCAACAGCAGTCTCCATTTCTGACATCAAAGTCTCAGATAATGGCAGAACTCGCGCAAGCTCAGACGGAAGAAGAATTTGACCGTCTTGTTCAACAACTCTCGGAGAAAGCTGCAGAAAAAGCTCCTTCTGAAGATCTCAATACAGAAGATGGCAGCCAGTTTCAGAACGAAGATGACTGCTTCAACATTGACTTCACCCACCTTAGTCATGACTGACTATGGTTGAGTTAAGCTGTCGGCAGAAGAATCCAAAGCTCCTGCCAGCTCAATAATTTTGATTCCCCATCTCCTTCAGCATATTCAAAAGTGGCAGACACACTTTAGCAAAAAGCAGGCGTCGGCACAAACGACAAAGCCACTTTTTGAAAAGAAAAAACTGCACGTGTTCAACTTTCTGAAAAGATGTCGCCCACGCGCCTCAACTTTTCGGATTCCAGAGTTTTCAAATCCGCGGACTTCAAAGCCTCTGAAATCCACGGACTTCACTCTTGTTCAAATCCGCCTTCTTACTTCTATAAAAGGCGAAGTAGTTCAGTAGTTTAAGCACAAGAGAAGAACACGAAAAATAGAGAAAACACTTTGTATCAAAACTCTCTATAAGCGTTTCTGCATAGGAATTAGCTACTTGTTCAACATTGTAAGTTCAAAACTCTCTTGTAGTTTCTATTGAAATTAATATGAGAATTTCTTTTACTCATTTTATTCCTATACCTTTTACAGATCTAATACTTGTAGTAGAATTTGAATATTTTGTTATTTCTTCTATTTCAAGAATTTATATTGTTCAAGAACGCATGTTTGTAGAATTTAGAGACGCTATAGAAAGCTCTGAATTCTCTATAGAACACATGTTATAGAACTCTTCTGCTTTTAGTTTAAATCCAGAATTATTAGCCACTGGGGATCGTCGTTCTGTTGACTAACCTAAGGTTAATAATTCTGGATCGACATGCACTGTCTTTCCAAGATTCCATGTTAAGTCTTGTAGAGTCAAATCTCTGCAATGGTCCAATTTATTTTCAATGTTTTCCTAATTATATGAAGACGTTAAGAAACGTCGAAAAAGCTCTAAAATTACACATCAAGACCACAGAAGGAATATTCAGTGAGGATCTGGATAATCTTTCTATAGTTTTTAGAATTCATTATAAAGTCTCCAAAATTGGAGTAGGAATTTCTGTTAAGAAAGAATCACCAAAGAATGAAACCATTCTTATGGAGGCTAATCTTCAAAAATCAATGATCATGACTCCTAAACCCCTCAGAGATGATGATGACTGCTTTTCCAGACTCTTGGGATTTAGAAAGTATCCAACCTTCCAAGAAAATAGAGTCTAGAAGTTTAGGAAATTTTGTTCAAAGTCCAGAAGGACATGTCAGGATATCTATGAACAGATCATCCTCGTCTAGAATTAGAATGTTCAATAACCCAGATTTAGAATTCAGTTCAAGACACTCTGTAGATTCTGATTACAGATCTGCAGCAGAAACTCTTGAGACTTCGACTAGTCTCAGAGGAGTAGATTTCCAACCTTCAATTCCTCAACCCATTTATGAATCAGTACAAGAAAACTCTTCTATAAATCACTCTCCCACTAGATCACAAATTCTCATGATAAGAAAAGAGTTTAAAATAAATAAACCCTTGCTGAACGCAGAGTTTATGCAAGCCCATAATAGGTCAAAACGAGAATGGTACTTCAGTACTTTCTCTTCTGAACAAGTTCAAAAATGGAAATTAGAATATTATGATTTCTTAGAAAAAATAGGAGATCATATTTTCTTTTTTAATTGGTTTGAAATGTATTGTTCTAACAACAATATAGAAAATCCTTTTATTAAAAAAGAAGTAAACACCCATTCTAGGATTACAGTAGAATGGGATACAACTTTAGGTCAAAAGATAATCTCGGTTCACCCACCTTTAGAAAATTTGAAAATTTCAAAAGGTAGCACTGAGATAGAAGCAACTCCGTTCAAAACTGTAGAAGGTAATGAAGATCAACATAGTTCAAAACGAGATGTCAAGAACATTGAATCTCAAAATAATTTTACTAATTTAGCGCTCAGTACTTTAGGTAAACAATTAGATAGGATAGAAAACGTAGTTAATAATAAGGCCCTAGAATCACCCTTTAGCTCCTTAAGTTTAAATTCAGTTAATCCAATACCTCAACAACCCCTGTATAAGATTCCAACACTTACTCAGGCAGAGTTGAAATCAATAAAATTAGGTTCTAGTTCTCAAAACTTAGTTGATGAAATCACCAACAGATTAAATCAACTAAATGTCTCTAATAATAGGTCAAAAGGTCCCCAAATTAATACACTGTCTAAACCAGACAATGATCAAAACCCTGAAGTTAATAGAATTAGCTTTAGGAATCCAAAACCAGTGACTAGGAATTACTACCGTAGGCCTAGTTACCCAGATACCCAGTATGAAGAAAATAGTTTAATTACAGAGGCTAGCTATAACGGCGAGTCTATAGTAGAATGGAACATTGATGGTCATAGTGAGCATCAAATTTTAGGAATAATTCAAAATATGTCAATGTGCGCCACGGCGTATAGGATCAAAAATAATGAAGAAAGTTCAATAGTAACCATGTTAACAACTGGTTTTACTGGTCAATTAAAAGGCTGGTGGGATAACTATCTCACAGAAGCTGAAAGATCTGCGATCAAATTCGCGGTCAAACAAGAAGAAATTAATGGTCAATTAATAGATGTTCAAGACTCAGTTGTAGTTTTAATTTATGCACTCACAAAACACTTTGTAGGAAACCCTACAGATTTCCAACAGAGGATAGGTAATCAATTAATTAACCTCAGATGTCCTACGATGTCTGATTTTAGATGGTATAAGGACATGTTCCTTACCAAGTTATATACTCGGTCTGATAGTAAAGCAGACTACTGGAAAGAAAGGTTTTTAGGTGGTCTACCCAACCTATTTGCCGAAAGAGTCAAAGAAAGCATTAGAAGACAATGCAACAAAACACTCCCCTTAAGTCAGATGACTTTCTGAGAATTAATTAATTTTGTTACAAACGAAGCTCTTGTCATATGTAATGATATGAAGCTTCAGTCTAAGCTAAAACATGAGTACAAAAGTACTCATAGAGAATTACGTAATTTCTGTGATCAATACGGTATCGAGAAAATTCGAGCACCCTCTGTTCAAAATAACAGAAATAGGAAGAGTCACAGGTACCAGACCGTCAGGAAGACTTATCGTCCCTACCCTGACAAACCTGTTAGATCATTCCAAACAAAGAAACCTGTTCAACAGTCTAGCAAACCTAGACCCCATAGTTCCAAACATACCGATCGCAAACCGGTAGTTTGTTTTAAATGCGGGAGGTATGGACATATTTCAAAACATTGCAGGCTCAAGAAACGTATTAATTCCTTAGAAATAGATGATAAGTACAAACAGAGTCTTATGAGTATTCTGTTAGAAAATCAAAACTCTGAGTCAGACTATGATTCAGATCAGTCTAGTGTTCAAAATGAGTTATATCAGTTAGATCAACTGAGTAATTCATCCTCTAGTTCTACATCTGATGACGAAAGTCATTCAGATATAGAAATTTGTACATGTAAAGAATGTTCAAAACAATCAGGTAGTTGTTCAAAAATAATTAATGTAATTAATAGGGATAAAGTTCAAGCTTTATTAGAAATCTTAGACAAGATTACTGATGAAGAAATTAGAAAAGAATATCTGCTCAAAATTAAGGAACTTATGGATTTGGACGAACCCAAACCAAAACCCTTAGTTAAGCCTTATAATGTTCAAGAAATAATTAATAGGTTTCAAAACACTTCCACTCAAGAACGAGTTTCTGTTAAAGAACTCCAGGAAGAAATTAAAATTATTAAAGAAGAAATTCAATTACTCAAACAGAAGGATAATGACTTATCCTTAGATATTTTAAGCTTAATGGCTAACAAAGAAACTAGGAATCCAACAAATTCTACTGATCAAAATGAGTTAGGAGAAACTAGCTCTGAACCAAAAGAAAATTATTTAAATTTAATTTCTCAGATATCTGTTCAAAGATGGTATAGTGAAATTAACTTTACCATAGGAAGTTTTCGTACAAAGTTAGTCGCTCTGATAGACTCAGGCGCTGATTTTAATTGTCTTCAAGAAGGTTTAATTCCCACTCAATACTATGAAAAAACCACTGAGAGTCTCAGCGGTGCAGGAGGTAATAGACTTCCAGTTAGGTACAAGTTATCAAATGCCAAGATATGTAATCAAGGCATTAAGTTCAACACAACTTTTATTCTTGTTAGGAATTTAAATCATTCAATGATTTTAGGAACACCTTTTCTGACCCTTATTTATCCCTTTAAGGTTTCAGAATTAGGAATTTCTACCTTTATTTATGGCAAAGAACTTTGCTTTAAATTTTTAAATCCTACCAAAACTCAAGATGTTAATTTACTTAAAAATTTAGCTATCTCCAGTATTAATTTGATCAATAAAAAACAAGTTCAAATTAAATTGCTCAATAAAGAAGTTCAATACAAAAGAATAGAGGAACAAGTAGAAAAACCTCAGATCCAAATTAGAATAAAATCTGTTCAAAAAAGATTTGAAAAAGAATTCTGTTCAGACAAGCCCAACGCTTTCTGGAACAGAAAGAGACACACAGTCTCACTTCCTTATGAGCCCAGTTTTAGTGAAGATAAAATCCCAACTAAGGCTAGGCCCATTCAAATGAATAAAGAAACCTTGGAGTACTGTAAAAAGGAAATCCAAGATCTGTTAGAAAAGAAGCTGATTAGGCCCAGTAAGTCCCCTTGGAGCTGTTCAGCCTTCTATGTTCAAAATCAGGCAGAAATAGAGCGAGGAGCACCTCGCATGGTCATTAATTACAAACCCCTCAATAAAGTTCTTAGATGGATTAGGTACCCTATACCTGATAGGAGTGACTTAATCGGTCGTGTTCAAAAAGCATCTTTATTTTCTAAGTTCGATATGAAATCGGGCTTTTATCAAATACAAATTGAAGAAAATGATAGGTACAAAACAGCTTTTGCTGTTCCCTTTGGACATTATGAATGGAACGTAATGCCCTTTGGTCTAAAAAATGCACCCTCTGAATTTCAGAATGTTATGAACTCCATTTTTAATAATTTTTCTCAATTTTCAATAGTTTATATAGATGATGTCTTAGTGTTTTCTAATAACATAGAACAACACTTTAGGCACCTTGATCAATTTCATAAAATTGTTTTAATTATCAAAAAATTTCAAAAAGAAGTTTTTAACAAAACTTTTTTGCTCAAAACAGATTGCAAATCCGCCAAATCTGTTTTAGAAAAAGATGTTCAAAACTTAGTTTCAAAACATATTTTTGCCAGATGGCAAGCATTACTTTCTTGTTTTGATTTTGAAATTCAGCATATAAAAGGGAAAGAAAACGCCCTTCCTGACTTCCTTACTCGAGAATTTTTGCAGGGTAAAACAAAAGGATGAGCAAGAATAAAGGAAAAGAAGTAAAGAAGGAATAGTATGGATCCCCACTGGATCCTGCTCTAAATATTCAAAGAACCCCACTGGTTCATACAACGTCACCTTTACTGATGACCCCCTCATCGTTCAATAGCCCTTCCGGCGGTGGTATTCGACCACAGATCAAAGGTCCTCGACCTCAAACTCCTTCTTCCCCTTCTTCTTCCAACCGCTTTCTTCCACTCACTTATGATCAAGCTCTTTCTATACCTCCACCTCAACAGGCCTTAATCCCTATCCATTCATCCTCTTCTTCTATGGTACAACTCTCTCAAGCAACACCGCTTAAGAGATCTCTTTCTGATAAATATATTTCAAAACCGGTGTACTCACCAATTTGTCCCATTGAACCCGAATGGATCAAAACAAACCCTGGTCTTACACCACGGGAAGTAGCTCAAAAATATTTTCAAGAAGGAAAATACTTTTCTTCTGAATTACAAAAAAAAGAATATTTTATGAATTTATTTTGGTTGATACCAACTCGATCACGCTCACTCATGAGTATGATCTTCTTTTTCCTCATCGAATCCAATATTCGAAGTTCAAAATTAATAAGGTTTTAACTCTCTCTCAATGGAATCAGCATCCTTTTTCTTTCAAAAATTTTTCAAGACAGTTCCAGCCACCAGGATTTAATTACTGAGATTACAAAATGGCTTGGTACAATGCACTGCTGATTCGTCCCTTCTCCCACTCCTGGTTCATATGGTTCAATAAAGGAAATCAGGATTTTCCAGCCTGGTTTTCTGACTGGTTTCATTTTTATGGTCCAAACACTGAATTCCTTCCCACTTACGCGAAGGAATCTTTTTCTATTTTCTTTGCTCAAACCAGTTTTCATACTGGACAAATGCTTTTAAAATTTTTCTCAACTTTTGGAACACCCTGGATTATGTCCTGGGATTTTGAATTTAAAGATCGACTCAATTGCGGTTATCCTCTATATCTTAGCCGCACTTTCAACATCAAATGGTGGTCAACATACAACCTCAATCTGCTCAACAAAAAAGCTGTGGAGAAATGGCTAAAGCAAAATCCCCAGCTAATGAATTATCCTCAAATTGTTCAACAGCAGTCTCCATTTCTGACATCAAAGTCTCAGATAATGGCAGAACTCGCGCAAGCTCAGACGGAAGAAGAATTTGACCGTCTTGTTCAACAACTCTCGGAGAAAGCTGCAGAAAAAGCTCCTTCTGAAGATCTCAATACAGAAGATGGCAGCCAGTTTCAGAACGAAGATGACTGCTTCAACATTGACTTCACCCACCTTAGTCATGACTGACTATGGTTGAGTTAAGCTGTCGGCAGAAGAATCCAAAGCTCCTGCCAGCTCAATAATTTTGATTCCCCATCTCCTTCAGCATATTCAAAAGTGGCAGACACACTTTAGCAAAAAGCAGGCGTCGGCACAAACGACAAAGCCACTTTTTGAAAAGAAAAAACTGCACGTGTTCAACTTTCTGAAAAGATGTCGCCCACGCGCCTCAACTTTTCGGATTCCAGAGTTTTCAAATCCGCGGACTTCAAAGCCTCTGAAATCCACGGACTTCACTCTTGTTCAAATCCGCCTTCTTACTTCTATAAAAGGCGAAGTAGTTCAGTAGTTTAAGCACAAGAGAAGAACACGAAAAATAGAGAAAACACTTTGTATCAAAACTCTCTATAAGCGTTTCTGCATAGGAATTAGCTACTTGTTCAACATTGTAAGTTCAAAACTCTCTTGTAGTTTCTATTGAAATTAATATGAGAATTTCTTTTACTCATTTTATTCCTATACCTTTTACAGATCTAATACTTGTAGTAGAATTTGAATATTTTGTTATTTCTTCTATTTCAAGAATTTATATTGTTCAAGAACGCATGTTTGTAGAATTTAGAGACGCTATAGAAAGCTCTGAATTCTCTATAGAACACATGTTATAGAACTCTTCTGCTTTTAGTTTAAATCCAGAATTATTAGCCACTAGGGATCGTCGTTCTGTTGACTAACCTAAGGTTAATAATTCTGGATCGACATGCACTGTCTTTCCAAGATTCCATGTTAAGTCTTGTAGAGTCAAATCTCTGCAATGGTCCAATTTATTTTCAATGTTTTCCTAATTATATGAAGACGTTAAGAAACGTCGAAAAAGCTCTAAAATTACACATCAAGACCACAGAAGGAATATTCAGTGAGGATCTGGATAATCTTTCTATAGTTTTTAGAATTCATTATAAAGTCTCCAAAATTGGAGTAGGAATTTCTGTTAAGAAAGAATCACCAAAGAATGAAACCATTCTTATGGAGGCTAATCTTCAAAAATCAATGATCATGACTCCTAAACCCCTCAGAGATGATGATGACTGCTTTTCCAGACTCTTGGGATTTAGAAAGTATCCAACCTTCCAAGAAAATAGAGTCTAGAAGTTTAGGAAATTTTGTTCAAAGTCCAGAAGGACATGTCAGGATATCTATGAACAGATCATCCTCGTCTAGAATTAGAATGTTCAATAACCCAGATTTAGAATTCAGTTCAAGACACTCTGTAGATTCTGATTACAGATCTGCAGCAGAAACTCTTGAGACTTCGACTAGTCTCAGAGGAGTAGATTTCCAACCTTCAATTCCTCAACCCATTTATGAATCAGTACAAGAAAACTCTTCTATAAATCACTCTCCCACTAGATCACAAATTCTCATGATAAGAAAAGAGTTCAAAATAAATAAACCCTTGCTGAACGCAGAGTTTATGCAAGCCCATAATAGGTCAAAACGAGAATGGTACTTCAGTACTTTCTCTTCTGAACAAGTTCAAAAATGGAAATTAGAATATTATGATTTCTTAGAAAAAATAGGAGATCATATTTTCTTTTTTAATTGGTTTGAAATGTATTGTTCTAACAACAATATAGAAAATCCTTTTATTAAAAAAGAAGTAAACACCCATTCTAGGATTACAGTAGAATGGGATACAACTTTAGGTCAAAAGATAATCTCGGTTCACCCACCTTTAGAAAATTTGAAAATTTCAAAAGGTAGCACTGAGATAGAAGCAACTCCGTTCAAAACTGTAGAAGGTAATGAAGATCAACATAGTTCAAAACGAGATGTCAAGAACATTGAATCTCAAAATAATTTTACTAATTTAGCGCTCAGTACTTTAGGTAAACAATTAGATAGGATAGAAAACGTAGTTAATAATAAGGCCCTAGAATCACCCTTTAGCTCCTTAAGTTTAAATTCAGTTAATCCAATACCTCAACAACCCCTGTATAAGATTCCAACACTTACTCAGGCAGAGTTGAAATCAATAAAATTAGGTTCTAGTTCTCAAAACTTAGTTGATGAAATCACCAACAAATTAAATCAACTAAATGTCTCTAATAATAGGTCAAAAGGTCCCCAAATTAATACACTGTCTAAACCAGACAATGATCAAAACCCTGAAGTTAATAGAATTAGCTTTAGGAATCCAAAACCAGTGACTAGGAATTACTACCGTAGGCCTAGTTACCCAGATACCCAGTATGAAGAAAATAGTTTAATTACAGAGGCTAGCTATAACGGCGAGTCTATAGTAGAATGGAACATTGATGGTCATAGTGAGCATCAAATTTTAGGAATAATTCAAAATATGTCAATGTGCGCCACGGCGTATAGGATCAAAAATAATGAAGAAAGTTCAATAGTAACCATGTTAACAACTGGTTTTACTGGTCAATTAAAAGGCTGGTGGGATAACTATCTCACAGAAGCTGAAAGATCTGCGATCAAATTCGCGGTCAAACAAGAAGAAATTAATGGTCAATTAATAGATGTTCAAGACTCAGTTGTAGTTTTAATTTATGCACTCACAAAACACTTTGTAGGAAACCCTACAGATTTCCAACAGAGGATAGGTAATCAATTAATTAACCTCAGATGTCCTACGATGTCTGATTTTAGATGGTATAAGGACATGTTCCTTACCAAGTTATATACTCGGTCTGATAGTAAAGCAGACTACTGGAAAGAAAGGTTTTTAGGTGGTCTACCCAACCTATTTGCCGAAAGAGTCAAAGAAAGCATTAGAAGACAATGCAACAAAACACTCCCCTTAAGTCAGATGACTTTCTGAGAATTAATTAATTTTGTTACAAACGAAGCTCTTGTCATATGTAATGATATGAAGCTTCAGTCTAAGCTAAAACATGAGTACAAAAGTACTCATAGAGAATTACGTAATTTCTGTGATCAATACGGTATCGAGAAAATTCGAGCACCCTCTGTTCAAAATAACAGAAATAGGAAGAGTCACAGGTACCAGACCGTCAGGAAGACTTATCGTCCCTACCCTGACAAACCTGTTAGATCATTCCAAACAAAGAAACCTGTTCAACAGTCTAGCAAACCTAGACCCCATAGTTCCAAACATACCGATCGCAAACCGGTAGTTTGTTTTAAATGCGGGAGGTATGGACATATTTCAAAACATTGCAGGCTCAAGAAACGTATTAATTCCTTAGAAATAGATGATAAGTACAAACAGAGTCTTATGAGTATTCTGTTAGAAAATCAAAACTCTGAGTCAGACTATGATTCAGATCAGTCTAGTGTTCAAAATGAGTTATATCAGTTAGATCAACTGAGTAATTCATCCTCTAGTTCTACATCTGATGACGAAAGTCATTCAGATATAGAAATTTGTACATGTAAAGAATGTTCAAAACAATCAGGTAGTTGTTCAAAAATAATTAATGTAATTAATAGGGATAAAGTTCAAGCTTTATTAGAAATCTTAGACAAGATTACTGATGAAGAAATTAGAAAAGAATATCTGCTCAAAATTAAGGAACTTATGGATTTGGACGAACCCAAACCAAAACCCTTAGTTAAGCCTTATAATGTTCAAGAAATAATTAATAGGTTTCAAAACACTTCCACTCAAGAACGAGTTTCTGTTAAAGAACTCCAGGAAGAAATTAAAATTATTAAAGAAGAAATTCAATTGCTCAAACAGAAGGATAATGACTTATCCTTAGATATTTTAAGCTTAATGGCTAACAAAGAAACTAGGAATCCAACAAATTCTACTGATCAAAATGAGTTAGGAGAAACTAGCTCTGAACCAAAAGAAAATTATTTAAATTTAATTTCTCAGATATCTGTTCAAAGATGGTATAGTGAAATTAACTTTACCATAGGAAGTTTTCGTACAAAGTTAGTCGCTCTGATAGACTCAGGCGCTGATTTTAATTGTCTTCAAGAAGGTTTAATTCCCACTCAATACTATGAAAAAACCACTGAGAGTCTCAGCGGTGCAGGAGGTAATAGACTTCCAGTTAGGTACAAGTTGTCAAATGCCAAGATATGTAATCAAGGCATTAAGTTCAACACAACTTTTATTCTTGTTAGGAATTTAAATCATTCAATGATTTTAGGAACACCTTTTCTGACCCTTATTTATCCCTTTAAGGTTTTAGAATTAGGAATTTCTACCTTTATTCATGGCAAAGAACTTTGCTTTAAATTTTTAAATCCTACCAAAACTCAAGATGTTAATTTACTTAAAAATTTAGCTATTTCCAGTATTAATTTGATCAATAAAAAATAAGTTCAAATTAAATTGCTCAATAAAGAAGTTCAATACAAAAGAATAGAGGAACAAGTAGAAAAACCTCATATCCAAATTAGAATAAAATCTGTTCAAAAAAGATTTGAAAAAGAAGTCTGTTCAGACAAGCCCAACGCTTTCTGGAACAGAAAGAGACACACAGTCTCACTTCCTTATGAGCCCAGTTTTAGTGAAGATAAAATCTCAACTAAGGCTAGGCCCATTCAAATGAATAAAGAAACCTTGGAGTACTGTAAAAAGGAAATCCAAGATCTGTTAGAAAAGAAGCTGATTAGGCCCAGTAAGTCCCCTTGGAGCTGTTCAGCCTTCTATGTTCAAAATCAGGCAGAAATAGAGTGAGGAGCACCTCGCATGGTCATTAATTACAAACCCCTCAATAAAGTTCTTAGATGGATTAGGTACCCTATACCTGATAGGAGTGACTTAATCGGTTGTGTTCAAAAAGCATCTTTATTTTCTAAGTTCGATATGAAATCGGGCTTTTATCAAATACAAATTGAAGAAAATGATAGGTACAAAATAGCTTTTGCTGTTCCCTTTGGACATTATGAATGGAACGTAATGCCGTTTGGTCTAAAAAATGCACCCTCTGAATTTCAGAATGTTATGAACTCCATTTTTAATAATTTTTCTCAATTTTCAATAGTTTATATAGATGATGTCTTAGTGTTTTCTAATAACATAGAACAACACTTTAGGCACCTGGATCAATTTCATAAAATTGTTAAAGACAATGGTTTAGTAGTTTCAGCAAAGAAAATGAAACTGTTCAAAACAAAGATTAGGTTTTTAGGTTATGATATCCATCAGGGTATGATTAAACCAATTAACCGATCTATTGAATTTGCTAATAAATTTCCAGACGAGATAACTGACAAAAATCAATTACAAAGATTTTTAGGTTGTCTTAATTATGTTTCGAATTTTGTTCAACACCTCAGAGTAATTTGTAAACCTCTTTACTCTAGACTAAGAAAGAAATCCCCACCTTGGGATCAGTCAATGACGAACGCGGTCAAAACCCTTAAGGCTAGAGTTAAGAAACTCCCATGCTTAGGCATAGCAGACCCAGATGCCTTTATGATAATCGAAACTGATGCATCTAAAGAAGGCTATGGAGGAGTCCTTAAACAAAGGCCCGTAGGAAGTTCAAAAGAACAAATAGTTAAGTTTAATTCAGGAGTATGGACCGAAGCCCAGCAAAAATACTCCACAATAAAAAGAGAAATTCTATCCATTGTTTTAATTATCAAAAAATTTCAAAAAGAAGTTTTTAACAAAACTTTTTTGCTCAAAACAAATTGCAAATCCGCCAAATCTGTTTTAGAAAAAGATGTTCAAAACTTAGTTTCAAAACATGTTTATGCCAGATGGCAAGCATTACTTTCTTGTTTTGATTTTGAAATTCAACATATAAAAGAGAAAGAAAACGCCCTTCCTGACTTCCTTACTCGAGAATTTTTGCAGGGTAAAGCAAAAGGATGAGCAAGAACAAAGGAAAAGAAGTAAAGAAGGAATAGTATGGATCTCCACTGGATCCTGCTCTAAATGTTCAAAGAACCCCACTGGTTCATACAACGTCACCTTTACTGGTGACCCCCTCATCGTTCAATAGCCCTTCCGGCGGTGGTATTCGACCACAGATCAGAGGTCCTCGACCTCAAACTCCTTCTTCCCCTTCTTCTTCCAACCGCTTTCTTCCACTCACTTATGATCAAGCTCTTTCTACACCTCCACCTCAACAGGCCTTAATCCCTATCCATTCACCCTCTTCTTCTATGGTACAACTCTCTCAAGCAACACCGCTTAAGAGATCTCTTTCTGATAAATATATTTCAAAACCGGTGTACTCACCAATTTGTCCCATTGAACCCGAATGGATCAAAACAAACCCTGGTCTTACACCACAGGAAGTAGCTCAAAAATATTTTCAAGAAGGAAAATACTTTTCTTCTGAATTACAAAAAACAAGAATATTTTATGAATTTATTTTGGTTGATACCAACTCGATCACGCTCACTCATGAGTATGATCCTCTTTTTCCTCATCGAATCCAATATTCGAAGTTCAAAATTAATAAGGTTTTAACTCTCTCTCAATGGAATCAGCATCCTTTTTCTTTCAAAAATTTTTCAAGACAGTTCCAGCCACCAGGATTTAATTACTGGGATTACAAAATGGCTTGGTACAATGCACTGCTGATTCGTCCCTTCTCCCACTCCTAGTTCATATGGTTCAATAAAGGAAATCAGGATTTTCCAGCCTGGTTTTCTGACTGGTTTCATTTTTATGGTCCAAACACTGAATTCCTTCCCACTTACGCGAAGGAATCTTTTTCTATTTTCTCTGCTCAAACCAGTTTTCATACTGGACAAATGCTTTTAAAATTTTTCTCAACTTTTGGAACACCCTGGATTATGTCCTGGGATTTTGAATTTAAAGATCGACTCAATTGCGGTTATCCTCTATATCTTAGCCGCACTTTCAACATCAAATGGTGGTCAACATACAACCTCAATCTGCTCAACAAAAAAGCTGTGGAGAAATGGCTAAAGCAAAATCCCCAGCTAATGAATTATCCTTAAATTGTTCAACAACAGTCTCCATTTCTGACATCAAAGTCTCAGATAATGGCAGAACTCGCGCAAGCTCAGACGGAAGAAGAATTTGACCGTCTTGTCCAACAACTCTCGGAGAAAGCTGCAGAAAAAGCTCCTTCTGAAGGTCTCAATACAGAAGATGGCAGCCAGTTTCAGAACGAAGATGACTGCTTCAACATTGACTTCACCCACCTTAGTCATGACTGACTATGGTTGAGTTAAGCCGTCGGTAGAAGAATCCAAAGCTCCTGCCAGCTCAATAATTTTGATTCCCCATCTCCTTCAGCATATTCAAAAGTGGCAGACACACTTTAGCAAAAAGCAGGCGTCGGCACAAACGACAAAGCTACTTTTTGAAAAGAAAAACTGCCCGTGTTCAACTTTCTGAAAAGATGTCGCCCACGCGCCTCAACTTTTCGGATTCCAGAGTTTTCAAATCCGCGGATTTCAAAGCCTCTGAAATCCACGGACTTCACTCTTGTTCAAATCCGCCTTCTTACTTCTATAAAAGGCGAAGTAGTTCAGTAGTTTAAGCACAAGAGAAGAACACGAAAAATAGAGAAAACACTTTGTATCAAAACTCTCTATAAGCGTTTCTGCATAGGAATTAGCTACTTGTTCAACATTGTAAGTTCAAAACTCTCTTGTAGTTTCTATTGAAATTAATATGAGAATTTCTTTTACTCATTTTATTCCTATACCTTTTACTGATCTAATGCTTGTAGTAGAATTTGAATATTTTGTTATTTCTTCTATTTCAAGAATTTATATTGTTCAAGAACGCATGTTTGTAGAATTTAGAGACGCTATAGAAAGCTCTGAATTCTCCATAGAATACATGTTATAGAACTCTTCTGCTTTTAGTTTAAATCTGCTTTTAGTTTAAATCCAGAATTATTATATATATATATATATATATATATATATATATATATATATATATATCTATCTATCTGAATGACTTGGATAGCTTGGCTTTTCAGGTATATCTTCTTTTACATTTTTTTTTAAATTGTATAAACTTAACTGTCCTAATATATATATATATATATATATGATTTTGCATATTAATATTAATATACTACATTAAATTAATTTAAATTTAATAAATAAGGCATTGTTTAAATACTTTTATAAATAACTTTTTGAATTGGACGTGTGACTTTAATTTTATTTTAATATTAAAAATTATGTAACACTTCATCGTGAACAATGGGTCTATTTGGAAGAGCTTATTTTGAGCTTATCTGGCTTATCTTATGGCATAAGCGCTTATGTACACGTTTGAAAGAGCTTATAGAAATAGCTTATGGTATGAAAATAAGCTATTTTCAGCTTATTTTCATAAGCTACTCTGAATATCTTATGAAAATAAGCTGAAAACAGCTTATGTGAAGTTTGTCCTCGTAAATTCTTTAATTATAAAAATAACTTATATATAAGCACTTATATGATAAGCGCTTATTCTATAAACACTTAAATAAGTTGTTTACTCAAACAGAGCCAATGTCTCTAAAACTGTCGTTTCAAGTCAGTTTATATTAATAACTGAAGAATGCGTGACCCACATTCTTCACAAACGCGCCTAAAGCTGCGTACTCCTCAGAAGCCCTAACTGCCACCCGGCACCGGACAAACTCTGGCAGGAATAGCCAAAAGCATGTGACCAAAACAAACGCAATGGTCATCGGTCCCGACACCACCGTCGGCAATCGCCACCGGCCCTTCACCGCCTTCTTCAATGCGATCTCCATCGTCAAGCAAAATCCATGGAGGAGGAAGAACCGAGTCATCCTCAACGAAGGCTCCATCCTCCCAATGTAATAGATTATCAGCTCGTGCATCGCTGCAGACACCACAAACGTCCCCCAAATGGCCGGCAGTGGCGCCCACCGCGGGCCGACTATTCTCCTGACGGCGTTAACTGTAGGCTCGTACACGGTGGATCGCAAGATGTTGGTCACCATGAGGTTCCATCTCCTTCCCCAGAAATCTTACAGCGACGTCGAGCGGAATGGCTCATTGAACTGCGGCTCCAGCTCCAAGCCGAGCCCGGCTCGAGCAGCTGCGGCGGCTATGGCTAGGCTCAGCTCGAGGTTGTAGTATATGTGGATACAGTACATTCCCAATATGAGCCTTGGATGAATGTAGTCTCTATAGTCATAGATCTTCACTAGAATGGCGACTACTACGCCCTTCATAGCGTACTGCAAAATTGAAGATGGTTTGGTTTCAGTTCGTGAATCTCTCGGTTCACGCGATGGATTTGAATGTTGGTCCTGGTTTTTCCCATTTTGATCGAAACGTTTTGCTCTGGAAATCGATTGGATCTGGGAATTTTGCTGTTGAGTAATCTTAATGGGAAGGCAAGCAAGAACAAGGAAGCGTCGCATGGAGATTATGGATGGTTGGTCGGAGCTGAGAGGGCCCTTACCGAAATCGAGGAGCAAGAGCTTGAAGTTTGCGAGCCAAGCAAGGAAGAAGCCGGTGATGCCTGTGAAATGCACAGAGGAAATGTTGAGAGGAACGAAGAAGAATAGGAAGACAGTGGGAAGCAAACAGAGAAGCCTTTTGGGGCCCTTTGGGACTGTTTTGCTGATCCAATGGCAATAGCACAAGGATACCAACACTGTGAACCCTACAATGCCCAGGTTCACCATCTCACTCACGCCCTGCATAGCTGCTCTGTCAAATTAGTATATTATATATTGTTTGATGTTTGAGCAGTGTCAGCAATTGTTTATATAGATATTAAGGATTGTACGGAAATGATGAACTGCTGAGAAGTTTTATGCTTAATCTCAGGATTTGAGGGAAACGAACGGTTGAGAGAATTCAAATTCTCTTTCTCCACACGGAAAGACTCAAGTGCATGATGAGACTATGTGGTTGGAACTGGGGTGTCTACCAGGCGGCTGAAACATAGTACTTTGCTGTGTTGTTTTTTTTTTTGGCCGTTGGATCGAAGACTTAAAGGACTAGGATCATGTCTTGCTATAAATTTCATTTTAGTCCCTTAAAATAAAAAATAACAACAACCAATAATTTAGTGAAACATCACTTAATATTGCTACAAGTTTCATTTTAGTCCCTTAAAATATAAAATAACAACATAAAGTAATTTTAGTGAAAAGCAAAATGTAACACTGGCCCTCCAAGTCTTCAATCCAACAACAAAAAAACAACACCGTGCTTCAGGGATCCGGATTTGCTGCTGATCAAAACCACTGCTGATGCTGCTTTTCACTTTCAGCAACGGTTTTTACCATTGCTGAAAGTTTTGGCAACAAAAAACTGCTGCCATAACTTTTAGCAACGGTAAAAACCATTGCTAAAAGTGAAAAGCAGCCAAATAATCAGCAACAAATCCTGATCCGTGCTTCAGACGCCTATTAGACACCCCATGTCCAGACTTGCTTGGCCTTGCCCTTTAGTGTGAAGTACTTGATTTTGATCAACCTAGAAGTAATTCAGTTTTACTTATAACAAAGAGAAATTTCAAAAAAGAGAACTTGTAGGCTATTTTAGGGAAAAGTACTTTTTTTAGGACTTACATTTATTTTGTGTTTCAATTTGTTCCTAATGGTTTTTTTTTTTGGTTAATTTTATCCCACATGCTTCTTTTTTTGTTCAATTTTCTTTTTAGAACTAATGTCATTAACAAAATTAAACGAAAAATGCTGACATAGACTCCTCTAAAAACATCTTCAATGGTGCAACTTTAATGAGTTGCTTAAGTTTTTTTTTGTAAGTCCTACATTATCATATTATCACTTCTTGTTTTAAGCGACTTTCTACTCCAATTGTAAAACTCTAAAGAAAACTCACCAATGGGTCCTATAAGTTACCCCACATCTTTGATTTTATTGGCTTTTTATTGTAAGAACTTATTGTTTATAGAAGAACGGTTCTTACATGTAATAGTCATGATAGCACACTTAAACGGTAAAACTCACTATAAATGAGTTCTTATTTTTAAGAACCCTTGAAGAACTGACGTGAGAGATGCTTTAAGTGATATATAAACTCTTTTAAATGACATGTGAATTTTTCTACATGACAAATAAAATATTTAAACATTAATTTGAAGTAAAATAGAGAAATGAAAAAATATTATTTAGAGCAAAATTAAAACTTAGTCAAATATTTAGGACAAAATTAAAATTAAAATAAATTAGTATGACAAGTTAGTAATAGATGTGTTATATAAAGAAATTCATATCAATATTTTTCATCAACTATGTTAACTATATTAATTTTTAGGCACATAGTGGAAAAAAATATATAAAACGAGATCAACACAAAAAAAATTAAAAACGAAATTAAAATTCAACTTTTGTCAAAATTTAATGCTCAAAATCATGTTTTGAAACTCAATCAATGTCACTCAAAATTCAAAATCAAACAAAATCAGTGAGAAGAAGTGTTTTAAAAGCGTTTAAATGGATGATGTCATAATAAACCCACCTACGGCTACCGACAGAATACAATACGTTGGGCTTCCATAGGAATTTGGGATCAAAGAAGGTTTTGATTCCTTTGATGTAAGAGAATGTATACCTGTGATGAAATCACCTTAGAAAATTTAACCTCAACAACATCCCACGTAATCTGCAAATAGGAAAAAAGGGTAAGGAAGCAGTATAAACGCACCAAAATTGTGAGGTACAGTACTAAGAAAAAGTTTTTGTTTGAAGAAATCAATCATGATTCCCGCAAACTACACGTAAACATTTTCCACGTAAATATCATCTTTTTTTTTGTTTTTTTTTTCTATTCCCAGATTCCTCTTATGGTGCGAGGAAGCTAGAAAGTGAAAGAGCAGTGACATAGATGATAGATGCATACGCCTTCGTGCCTCCTTGTTCTTGTCTTATTCCTTTGGGCTAAAAGGTTAGCATTCTCCCATGGCCTTTCTTTTGAAACTGTAGCACATGAGAAAAGAAATAGAAAGAGATTTGTTTCTGACTTTGTGGCAAACATATCTTGTTCCTTTCTTGCAGTTGTCTTAGAAATAATTAGCTTTGGTTTGAAAAAGATGACTATCTACGTTCTAGAATATATTTGATTGGACAGAAAAGGTAGGGATTGCTTGACGTCTAGAGCTTTTCTATGAAAAGGCATGAACGTGAATGAATGATTATGAAAATTATTCATCTTGATTAATCATTTTTAGAAAAATATTTTTTAAATGTTTCTTTGTTAATTTAAGTATTTCAATTAAGAGAAAAGCAAATAGCATTTAACAGAAAAAAATAGTGGATAAAATCAATTATGAATAAATAGATAATATGTCAAAAATTTATTAAAAAATAATTTGCTAGGTTTATATATTTACTTATGATTGATTTCATTTAGGTCAAATAAATTTATTAGTCATTATAATTTTACTTAATTTTTAATTCAATGTTCATATTTTAAAAGTTTGCAATTGGCTATATCATCTTTTTTAAAAAAGTAATAATTTGTCCACTATCACCAAACTCCCATTTATGTAACATCAAACTTTGCTGACATGATCAATTACTTCAACACTTTTAAAACTCTAGATTCCTAATTTTTGAAAGACGATAAACAAGTTTATTTTAAAGATAATGTCTTCTTAAAAAAATTATACAAGCTACAAACAATTTAGAAATACGGAGAGGAGTAGGAAAGGGAATTTCATTGAGGTTCCAGCAAAGATTATTGTCTATAGTGTGGATTATTGAGGAAGCATATTTAGAAAATTCATCATAAGGTGTTGTAAAATTTACCATTACTATCACAGTTTGAATCGCGTCTTTAAGAGACACTGTCTTTAAGTAAATTATTTCGTAATTACAGAAATTATTCTACGTCTACAGAACTTCCTCTAGGATTAAAAAAAAACCCTTCTGAATGTTCTCTCAAGAACTGGAACACTCAGGTGTTAGAATAACAGAAAATAAAAACATGTAACCCACAAAGTTTTAAAAAAAAGAGTGAAGAGAGAAGACAACTTATGATTGTCTCTCACTCTAAAGTGAGCGAAAAGAAGTCTTTTTATAAGCATAAAAAAGTAACAGTAAAAGACATAGACATAAAAGATTTTTAATAGTAATTAAAAAATGGTTACAAAATATTAAATGCTATTAAAACCTTTTATTCTCTTTTGAAATATTACTATTTTTCCAACAATCCCCCACATATTTCAAAAAATATTTTTGAAAAAACTTTTGGGTTACGTATAGGTATAGACACATTAATTCGGTGTCTTTATTTAGACTATGAACCAAATTTAGACCGATAAGATTTAACTCACAGAGTAGTCGGTGAAGCATATAGCTTCTATGAACCAACATACTCTTAGTCGTGAGATAGTAACCTTAAGAGTCGCATCTCACCCCCACAATTTCTGCTATTAACGCCGTTGTGAGTGCTATTTTGGCTATGTGCGTGACTGGTATTCATGAGTACTCTACAGAATTTGTCACGATCTCATGGGAGCAGCCCCACTCCACACTTATATAGGTGACTTCATTAAGTGTATCTGCAATGAATGCACCACTCTTAATATAGGCCTATAAAGATCATAAAAAGCTTACACTCAACCCACAAATCAATACATTCTAGCACTTTTACACTTGATACCACAGGAAATGGACTGAGAAAATAGTGCTAATAGAATTAACAGACGACTTGTTATTATCCATATGAACCTTCTTCATGGGATCTCCAATCACAAAGGTTGGGTTCCGGCCACTGTTAATTTCATATTGGCTTAAATCTAATTTCTCTCGATGTGTGAAGGATTAATTCCCTTCCTACATACATGTTTAGTCAATGAATTGGCCAAATTCACTTTTAACTTTACAGAACTGATTAGTGTACTTCAAATTTAATTTTTTAGCAATTGTTTGATAATTTTGTGTCTCAACACAATTGTCTTCTCTTACGATTGAAAGTCTTATTCTTTACAATAGCTATTGCCGCTTGGCAATTACAAAATATAGAAACTGACATCATTGGGCTCTTACCCAACTAAAAATTTGATAAGAAGTTTTTCTACTACTTAGTCTTGTTTTCAGCTAACTCCAGAGCACTAAACTCTGATTTTGTAGTGAACCTATAAATTTGTATGGCTGTTCTATTCCAAAATAACATCCCACTACCAAGGGTCAGGTTTAAACACTAATGGACCTCGTCTCATATGAATCAAAGATTTAGTTAACATCATTATATTTTTTCAATACAATGGGAAATCCATTTTATATGATATCGTAAATCATGATACCTCTAAACTCTTTTATTAGGATTGTGTACATATAGACACTCATCTGACACACAACGCATGATATGTCAGGCTAGGTAAAATTTATTAAATATAACAGAGACTCACCTTTGTTTTTCTTAACTGAGTTTTAAAATCATAAGGAGTTTTTCACCAGTTTGTCATCTTGATAATCAAACTTTTAAAATAAGTTTGAACATAATATTCTTGTGATAATAAAATACCATCACATTTCCTTATGGTTTTAATCCAAAATTCACATTACTTCACCCATGTCTTTCACGTCAACATTAGACGTAAAGAAATATTTAACTTTATGTAACATCTACATCACACATATACAGACAAATATTTATTCTTACCATCTATTATTTCTATATATATACACATTCATCTTTAAAAGAGATATTTTCACTAATCACGAAGAGAAAATATTAACAACATAATAACTAAGGTTTTGGAATTAATTTATTTTTCTTATAGTCGTGTAACATAAATTTTGTAAAATATCCCCATATTTTTAAATCTATAAGAGTATGACTACACAACTCATATAAAACCTCATACAAAACCTTATAATTATTATAGATGGGCATCAAACGCATAACATATTTATGCATATATATTCATCCACCATATAATAGAATTATTTAGGAACTTTTCAATATCATTTTTGTGACCAATAACTTAACAACATTGTACCTTTTTGTACAATTGAAGAGTTTTCATGGATTGGCATTAGAAAATGCTAACTCCAAATTTATATATATGGCATATCATCATCTCAAAGAGATGGTTTCCTCAATTTTCAAATTCACCCAAAGTTTATATGCTAATATCTTCAAATTGGTCACAAATCCACAAAAAAAAATATAATGTTTCAAAATGAAACTCTCAAAAGCTTAAGACGAAGCTATTTTGAATTCTTAAATTAAAACCCTCACATATATATTTATTTCAAAAATTCCACATAAATAAAATTCCACATATAAGATTCACATGTAAGCTTCAAGAAAGTCTTTTCATATTATCAATAGTTATGTCAATAGAAATTTATGAGATATACTCAATACTCAAATATATTAAACCCATCAAATTTCTACCCATAAAATTTCTATAAAACCACAATATATTATTAACTATTAACAATAAAACATTTTATAGCACAACAACATACTTACATATCCCCTACTTGTTATTATAAAATTATTATCCAAAAATATTTTTCCTCTAGCCCCCACTATTAATAAAAATTCTCAAAAAAGAGAAAGATTAAAATAGTGAAACATACCTCATAATGTATATGGAGAAGAAATCATCATTGCATAAATTTACTTTATGAGAAAAAATTGATCACTTGATAATCACTCAAAATTGAAAGTTTAAGAATTATGAGTTGTGCTTATAAAAAATATCAAATAATAATTTCACCACATAATATATTGCTAGTTAATCAAAATAATATGCATTTCCTCCACATAATGCAAATGCTATTTTGCATATAGATTTGCCCTTATATATATATATATATATATATATATATATATATATATATATATATATATATATATATATATATATATATATATATATATATATATATATATCTCCACAAGTCCCAGGTACACACATACATTTGGCTTTCTATATTCTTTTCTTTGTCCAAGACCGTTGGACACCATAACATGAGTATTAAAGCTTTAAAGTTAAGGATTGATTTCAATAATATCTTCCAACATAACTCAATATGGAAAACTCGTGTTATCAAGGCATTGAAACCAAGTTAATTAATGGTAACGTACATATACACATAAACGGCCATGATTAATATATATATATATATAAGGTACTCCCATTTAGAATAAATTAATGGCGTGATGACAATAAAAACAACATATGATAAAATTAATCGCCACATAAATATATATAACAACCAAGGAGCCAACGGTTTGTATATATATAAATACACACTCAATCATTTATTAATTGTTATTTATATATATATATATATATGGTATCTTTATGTGTGTATATAGATGTTGGGGCGCATTGATGTATATATATATATATATACATCAATGCGCCCCAACATCTATATACACACATAAAGATACCAATGGATATGCATCCTTTTACCTCGTAAGGCCATGCTTACATATATTAAGCCAACACTGAAAACCGATTAATCAAATCACACAAATTAAAGAGTGCCAACGTCCCAGAAACGCCCAGAGCTTTGATAATGGCAATGAAATGGTGACTAAAAGCATTGAATATAATTGTTTGGAAACCAAATGCATCCCAACATCTATGGCCAACATAAAGCAAAATAAATATGTATCTAAGTATCTCAAGATATATACATATGTGTTTAGTAGTTTCATGGAAAACCATATGAAATACAATTCGCTGGCCATCATTATTGAGAATTAAGGCTTTGGTTCTATTCTAATTAATTGTTTAACCAATATCATAATAGTTGCAACGTCCATAACATAATGAAGTATCAGTGTGATATATTAAAGGCTTTAAAGTCAATTTCAATAATAAAATATTATTAAAGAATTGTAAAGCATGCAACGGTTATATATGCATTGACACACCAAAGATTGAGAGCCACAGTTTTCAAAGAATAATTATAAATTACTAATTATAATTATCTTGAAAACTAATATTTTATATAATAAATCTCCGATATCATATATATATATATATATATATATATATATATATATATATATATATATATATGTAGCTAGCAAATTGGAAAAATCAAATTCCAAGACAAAACACCATGTAACTAAAATCAACAAAGGTTGAGAAAAATATTATTGGCATCTCTTAAGAAGACAATCAAAGTGTGACTATGGCAGCATCGGTATCGTAATTTCCTTAAGATTGTTATAAAATTTACCGTCACCAACACAGTCTGAGTCTCGTCTTTAAGAGACACTGTTTTTGAAGAAATTATTTCGTGATTACAAAAATTATTCTGCGTCTATAAAACTTCCTCCAGGATTAAACAGACCTTTTTGAATGTTCTTTCAAGAACTAGAACACTCAAGTGCCAAAATAGCAAAAAATAAAAACATGTAACCTACATAGTTTGAAATAAAAAAATGAAGAGAGAAGACAACTTCTAATTGTCTCTCACTCTAAAGTGAGGGAAAAAGAAGTCTTTTTATAGGCATAAAAAAATAACAGACATGTACATAAAAGATTTTTAATAGCAATTAAAAAACGGTTACAAAATATTAAATATTATTAAAACCTTTTACTCTCTTTTAAAATATCTCTATTTTTCCAACATAAGGAAGCGGACCATAAGTAAGTTGCGAAGAGAAAAGTTTTGAATCCAACGATCATGTCAAAGATTAGTATCTTTGCTATTTCTTGTTGTGTGAGATATATTAGAGTTAAAGATCTCTTTATCTTTAAATATGCCCCTAAAGATAAAAGAGAGGAGTTTAAAGGAGAAGTAGCTCAATTATGGTAGTTGTATTTTTAGGTAATAAGATTAACCCAAGGCTTCTGTTTGTTTAATTCTAGATCCCACCTTAATTTTTTCATAAAAGCATCATTCAAGGTGTCACTTCTCTTAAGACCAAGGCCACCATTTCTTTTAGATTTACTAATTCTGTCCCAGCTTATGAAGTATGATTTATTTGTTATTTCATAGTGACCCCAAAAGAAGTTCTATTAATTCTATCAATTTGGTTATGTATTTTTTGTGGTAAATAGAAAACTCTCATTTGATAGCATGGTATTTGGTTTAGAGTTATAGAGATAAGTTGAAACCGACCAGTAAAAGAAATGTTAATCATTTTCAATCCCTGCAGCTTTTGGCGAATTTTATGAACTATGAAATTAAAATCTAAAGTGGAGTATTTGGGCTTTAAAGGAAAACATAAATAAGTTCCTAGATTACTAGAGTAATTAATTCAAAGGGAGTTGGAGATACTAATTGTAATATCCGTTATTTTACTGTTATAAGTGTTCAAGAACTACGATAAATTTATTTTAGAGAAAATAATTTTCATATCTGTTTAATTTTTGTATACTTGTTTGTGTATATTGTTGAAAATATGGATTTATCACTTACAGATTGCATAAATTTTGGGGTATAATAGATGTTATGATATAGAATTTATCCCATGAGTAAAATATGGTTTGAGTATAAGAAGAATCTAAAAAGAAACTGAGGAAAAAATAACATTTTATATGAGAAAATCCCCTTAGGGACTAAAATGAAAGGAAAAAAGTAAAAAGAAACTTAAAGGTTTAGGAGAAAGGATAATTTTTCCTTTAGTTCCCAATAGTAACCAATAATTCAGCCGCCTCGTAATTGCACAGTAAAATGCATAGTGCCAAACTAAATTATTAGCCCACAGTAAATTGAATTATTAAAGTGTATAGTAAAATGAATATTTTATTAGCACTTAGTACCTTGACTTCTCCTATAAATAGATCATTTCATTTTACTTCTAAACTCACACTTCTAGTTTCTCTTCTTTCCTTTGTTCAAAATTTCTCTTGCTCCGATATTGGGGCTTTGAAATTTTAAGTCTTTCCTTTTTAGCCTAGATCCAAGGTGAGAATATTATACTTCTTTAAATTCTTGTAATTATTTAGAGGTTAAATTCTTATTATGCTATGTGGTTGTGACTTTAGCTAATCTTGCACATCAGAAAAGAATTATCCTCGACCGCTTAAAAATTATTTTCTGATTATCGGAATAGAATATAAAACTATGAAAAATACATGTCTAGCAAAGGTCTGGCTAAGGAAATATTTGGTACTTAAAAGTGTCCATTGTGACCCACCTCATTTTCTTGAAAACTTTCCTGGTGTACTCTTTTACAGCTTATGTTCACTATTCTTGATATGAATAGTAACTGCATGTATAAATAGTATCCATACATACAAATAGTATTTGTATGTATAAATAGTATCCATACATATGAATAGTATTTATAGATATAAATAGTATTCATATGTATAAATAGTGATCGTACATATGAATAGTTTTTTGTACAAAAGTAACTTTGACTTTCTCTATTTGGTCTTTGTGAAAATCTCTGTAGCTGAACCTGATATTCAGCTACGTGTTATTCTCTGTAACAACTCATAAAAGTGACTCGAATATGAAATATGTGAGTGGATGACCTTGCTAACCAAATTTATTTATTTTTATTCCAAGTATAATATAAATTTCACCTCATACCGCAATTAAGTTTCCTATTTAAAGATGATAGCTAGATAATGGAATTTATTGTTTGATTTAAAATTATGTTAATGAGAACTATGAATGAGAATGTAATTATATACATGGAATGGTTGATGGTTTGACTCAAGATACTCAATGCATGTAATTATATACATGAAATGGTTGAGGGCTTGATCCAAGATACTCTATGCATGTAATTATACAGATGGAATGGTTGAGGGCTTGATCTCCTAAGATACCAATGTATGTAATAGTTGTGGACATGAATATTGTCACATCCTCAACAGTGAGTCCGATTCAAGTTATCTCTAAGTTAAAAACATCGTCAAGGTCTTAAACAAAGAAACTTTAAGTAATATTCATATTTATACATAGTCCGTCCACAAAATCCTAGGAGGCTTATGTGACCACAGAGCTACTTCTAGAGCTTACAAGATAATAGAATACAAAGGAACCAACCGAAAATACAAGAGGGTTGGTTTAAGATAAACTCGTTATTCCCCTAGACAATCCCCAGCGTCAGCCACAGATTCTGAAATATTGTAAAATAACAGGATGAGTAATGAAATACTCAGTGAATGGATAACATTATCAATCAAAAGTAAATTTAGCAATTAGTATCATAAAGATATCATTGAATTAAACTCACATCAGTTACCAATGATATACACAATATAAATTATTCAGTGCCAAACACAAATCTCGTACCAACCGGGTCATCCACGATACCAGTGGATCGTTGCCTGCGGCCCCCTGGCCACATCCACCCTTATCTCTCCATGAAAGATATATCTCCACCCTTATAACTCCTGTAACTTCTCCCGTGGGGTGCACCACCACGAAAATATTATAACAATGTCATATCATAATGCAAGTATTCACACAACCTCAACATAATAACAGCAATATCAACATTAACTTTACATATTTTATAAGAATTAACATTTAATCAAATAAGAGGTTTGAAATCCACAATACCTTTAAATACAAGGAATACAAGTCCTTGATAATGAATATACAACATATTGTTTAAGTCCACCTTCTCAATTTTCTTTATGATACTTGATGACAATACTTTTGAAGAAATATAGATGAGATAAGGTTATCACACTCACCTCGAATGTGGCCCTAACTACCTTTATTTTTGCAGCTAAATTATGAGAGGTGTTAGAAAATAACTCTCAAAGATTTCCTAAAATGCAAATAAGATGAAAAAATAAAGAATACATTAGAATTTTCAAGTGAAACTTTCTAACAGTATCGTATTTACAAAAAATAAAGTTCGGATGTAAGAGTTATGAACATTTTAAAATTGATACTACAGTGACGGTCAACGGTCAACGCAGCTACAGTGTTGTTAACTAAGTCAATGTTACAGTAATGTTGAACGAGTCAATGCTACAGTAACGTTGACCGAGTCAATGCAACAGTAATGTTGACCGAGTCAATGCTACAGAAACTGAGAAATCTGAAAAAAAAAAAAAAAAATTTCGGTGAACAGTATTTTCTGGAAATTTTCTGCAAAATTTCCAGAATGAACAGTGATGTTCTTCGTGTTCTTCATCCAAAAATCCTAAAATCATATCTAAAACAACATTTCTTTTGATTTCTTCCATGAGTTT
Source organism: Biancaea sappan (assembly GCA_037074585.1). Taxonomy (NCBI): domain Eukaryota; kingdom Viridiplantae; phylum Streptophyta; class Magnoliopsida; order Fabales; family Fabaceae; genus Biancaea; species Biancaea sappan. The sequence continues at coordinate 25,578,772 of CM073501.1, read as the reverse complement.
TATTTCTCAATGTCTAATGAGTATTTTAACACCAAAACCCCCCAATTTTTACCAACAATCCAAGCTCAAATCTCAAATTTTCATCAAGAACACTAACTTTTTTCAAATATCCAAATTCTACAAATTTCTCATAGTTTTCTCCAAATTTCTTGTCCTAATAACATCATAAACCACCTAAGAATGTTTTAGATTAACATCCACACTTAAATTCATCCATTAAAACTCAAAATCTTAATTTTCTTCCATAAGTCCAAAAATGGAGAAAAAGAGAAATAGAGTAGATAAAACTTACCTCTTTGCCTCTAGAACTCCTAAGAATCAGAAGTATGGTTAGAAAATATCATATCACCAGAAGAATTTAAAGAAAGGATTGGAGGAGATGGAAATGATAAACGAAGAAGAAGTGGATGGAGTCTTGGGAGGAAGAAGGAGAAGAGAAACTAATAATTGTATGTGTGGGCCCCAACAATTTCTTTTTCGATAAAATTGCACATAGCTACCTTAGTTTTTAAGATTTGTTCACTTAGGTCCTTGAGAATTTATAAAAATTTCCTAAATTAAAAATTGAAATTTCTATTCCCAAATTTTCTTTACTAATTCAAAGAAAGAAAACATTTTTCACTTAATTAAATTTATCCATAAACTTCAAAATAGATTTTTAATATTCATACACATTATTGGGGCATTACATTCAATGGAAATTTAATCCCTGAATATAAATTGAATACAAAGGGTATAAAAACCATGAACATGAATATAATTGTTCTTATTGTGATAATAATTATAGTATTTGTACTTGTGATACATTTATTATTATACAGTTATTTATTCACCGAGTTTTGATGAACTCACTCTCTATGAATATTTTTTAGATACAGTGGGTGAAAATGAAAGAAATCTGCAGGAGGATTAGTATTTCTTGAAGATACTTTTCACGTTGTCTGGAGGCTTATGAATCCAAAAGGTTAGGAAATGTTTTATAATCTCTATAGGTCACCTAGGCTTGAAAAATTATATTATATTATATGATATTTGGCTTGTATTTACTGTATTACTATATATATATACAGAAATTTCTTTCTTGAAAAATTTATATTTGCATAGTTGTGGACTTTAGTACAAATCAAAAATTTTATGGAATACCATAGAGGTACACTCACATGTCTGAATTTGGGATGTGACACTAATTGTTTTTTTGTTTTCAGGAATATCATGGGAGAGTTTTCATTTTTCTAAATTAATTTGCATTCCACTAGTTTTACAAAAGGCATCAACTATGTAATATATATTATCAACAATATGAGGGTCAGCTCTTGCAAATAGAAGCACATCATTGGCAAATAAGAGATATGAAATTTTTAAATCATGATTTCTAATTGTGAAAGTTTCCAATCTCCTATGTCTACGACATTGGAGATCATGGAGGATAAGTATTCCATGGCTAGGATGAAGAGATAAGGGGATAAGGGGTTGCCCTGCCTAATGCCTCTAAATGGTTTAAAAGATTCAATTTTGGTACCATTCAAGATAGGGGTATAATCCATTCCAGTAAGACAAGAACTAATGAGGTTAGTCCATTGGGGGAGAAGTTATAGGCTTGTAACATATTAACTAGAAACGCCCAAGAGATCATATCAAAAGCTTTCCTAATGTCTAATTTAAGAATGAGCTAGCCTTGTTTACTCTTAAAGAGTCTATGGAGTGAAGCATTTCTTGAGCTAGTAGAAAAAGGTCCGCAAAATGCCTACCTTTGACAAAGGCATCTTGAAGGGGGAGATGAGATTTTGGAGGTAGGGTTGAATTCTACTGACCAAAATTTTTGCTAGAATTTTATAGTGGATAGTACAAAGACCTAAAGGTCTATAGTGATTGATAGTGTATGGGTTGTCAATTTTTAGGATGAGACAAACAAGTGTTCTACTAGGCACTTTCCAAGAGGAGAAGATATTTAGAAAATCAATTAAAAGTTTATAATTAACTGAATCCTAGTTCTTTTGATAAAAGATGGAATGTAGTCTATCATCACTTAGAGTTTTATATGGGCATATATTCCAAAGTCTAGTTTAATTTCTAAAAGATTTGGGGGCAGTAAGTTTCAGGCTCTGTTCACTATTTAGTTTTGGGAGACGTAGAAGGTAAAATGCCTCAAAGGGAATGATTTCAGTTGAAGAACATAAGGTGTTCATTAGAGAGGTCTTGATTTCAAGACTAATTTCTAGTTGATGATTGGTCCAATTGTTTTCTCCAGTTAAAAGATGAGTAATCTTATTCTTCCTTATTTTAATAAGAGTTGCTCTATGGAAGAGTCTTGTATTCCTATTTCCAAGGGATAACCAGTATACCCTAACTTTAAGCATCTAAAGCTCTTCTTCATTTTTTTTTTAAAATTGTGGAGTAAGTTTTTTGAAATTCCTTTTCAAGTTTTAATAGTTAGTTATCACCATCTGGATGTTGTCGTCCTTACTGAGACTCGGGTTAGCGTAGATCGAGCAAACTCCATTATTGCAAGTTTCGGGTTTGAACGATACATGAAAGTTGATGCTATGGGCTTCGCGAGAGGCATATGGGTTTTATGAAAGACAAACGTGATATTCATAGAGCCTATTGCCTCATCCTTTCAAGAAATCCACCCTAAATGTGATAAGTCCTTTATTTTGGTTAATTTAGGTAGTTTTTATTGGGCTTTTTCCTCTCCTTGATCCCATTTTGTTATTCTTTTACATTCTTTATCTTTTATTTTTGCTTAGTTCTTTATGCTGTGTAGTTCTCCTTCTTTTAGCTTCTTTTAATTCCTTTTCCCTTGCCTTTTTATGCTTTTGCTATCTTTTCTTATAGGCTTTAATTCCGGGCTGATGCTTGTTGGTGAGCTGATGAAATTCTGAAGCAATGTGCTGATTTGCAGTAAATCTAATGGTTAGTGCTCAAGCGCCAGCACATCAACTGTAACATCCTGACTTTTTATTTCCTTTAAAAATAATAATTTTTCTCTAAATCAGTTTAATAAATAATTTCTGAATAAATTCCTTTCAAATAATTATAAATTTCACTATTCATAAATTTTACTATTCATATGAATAGTAACCTCATAGAAAAATTGACAGGATTCTTATAAATTATATCCGAGCTTCAATATATACAAAAATAATTTACATAGTTTTTGGTATTCTCTTTACATATTTGAATCATAAACTACCATAAAATATATTTCTACACTTCAATCTCATCATTAATATCATCAAAGCCTTCCCTTTTTGCCCTTTTCTTGAAATGATCAATTTTCTAAAAGTGAGATATAAAATATCCCAGTAGCTAGTCACTTTATTAAAAATATGTAAATACATGAGGAGATCATTTCAACCATAAAAGCATAACATCACACTGATAATAATTAAATTTCTCTTATTTACTATGTAGAACAAGATTATAAACAATTTTGTAAAAACTAATTATGCACATAGATATCATAAATCATAAATAATCATGCTTTTATGGAAGACTAACTAACTAATTTGATTCTTAACCTCTTAAACTTCTTTGCTCCTCTTTGCTTTGTGTTTCTAATCCTCTATCTTTCTCTTTCTAATTTTTGTCTCTTCTTCTCTCTCTTCTCTTTCTTTCTCTCTTTTCTTTCTCTCTTTCTTCTCTTCTTTTCTCTTTCCTTCTCTCTTCTACCGTGCACTCACAACACATTCATATATATATATATATATATATATATATATATATATATATATATATATATTATTCTTTTAACTTTTTCTCCTCCGTCCACCTTACATTACCCCACGTGTCTCCCTTTCTTTCTTTTCTTTCTCACTTCCTTCCTTTCTCTACCGCACACCTCACACACATCACTATCTCTTTTTTTTCTTTTGGTTAAAAATGATAAAAACCTCAAATCTTTTTATTTTATTCAATTAGGTCCCTAAATCAATGATAAAATTCTATTTATGTCTCTCAAAAATTTCTTAATAACTATTTTATCTCTATTTACTTGCTCATTTATTTATTTAGCTTCATTTTTTAAGGTAATTAAATTTGGGATATTACATCAACTCTCTGTCCGAGCTTCAAAAAGTAGCGCCTCAAGCACCACTCAGGGTGCCCCAGGCGCCAGCTAGCATTTTCCCTCTGCTATGGTTTGCTAGAGGAGGTAGCAGACCTCTTCTCTACTAAGTTTGAAGCTTTTCTTCCTTTTTCTCCTTCCTTTTGATCATGTTTTGTTGTGCATTTATTATGTTTTTCTTCCCCTTATTCATGTGTTGTAACTAAACTCTAGGGTTTAGGGGATTGATATATATTGACTTCCTTTGAAACTTTTTTGTTGAATACTTTAATATAATTGCAGTTCTAATTATTGGAAAAGATTTACTGTTTTATTTCCTTTTATGTGATCGCAATCATGTAACTTAGATGTATTTGGAATTTATCTTGTCTAAGCTAGAAATAGTTAAATATGATTTTATCCCTTATAACTTCTACTATGAACCGAGTTATACTACACACAGATAATCTTGTTTGTGTGGTCTTATAGATTCTCAAGCTTAAACTCTGAACCAAATAATTTGACTAAGATATTAGCTAATTATTTTGGTGAGGAAGGTTTATTTCACGAAGACATTGGGTTCAAATAATTTCGTGAACTTGACCAACTTTAAAAGGAATTTGCAAATGTATCTAAGTATTCTTTAATGATTCAAATATTGGTTTGTCTATGAATTAATCTAATTAGGAGTTAAGAAGTCAATCCCCTATACATGCTGTGTTATTATGTATTTTTTCGTTTATCATTTAGTTAATTTATTGTCATTAGTTTTATTTACTTTCTGTAAATTCTCTATCTTTTCCTCCATCCAAATATAACTTGATCTAGTGAAATTAGTAATTGTTAAAAATCAATCCCTGAGAACCATAACCCTTTCTCTCACTTTACTACTTATGCGACCCAATACACTTGTCGGGAAAGATCGCATCAAAATGCAAGGTCAATAACTTTTCCTTTCTTTTATTTGCAATTTATGCCAGTCTACTCTTTGAGTGTAGAAAACTACTCTGGCATCCCTTTCTGAACTTTCCCCTCTGTTGAATGTCCCATGGCTATTGTTAGGAGATTTTAACGACATCTCTTAGCTATTTGAGAAATTTAAAGGAGGCGTCACTATGTGAATCAAAACTTGTTGTCTTTAATAATTTTCTAAATTGTTGTTGGCTGATTGATCTAGGTTTCATGGGTCTACCTTTTACTTGGACTAATGGAAGATTGGGTATTCAGGTTATTAGGACTCATATTGATAGGGCCCATGCTAACTTCCAATGGGTTTTCCATTTCCTTGACAGCATTGTTTTCCATCTTCCTAGGTGCAGATCAGACCACTACCCTTTACTGCTAAAAAATTAGAACAAAATAGCTAGGGGTCATAAACATTTCAGTATTGAAACTATGTGGCTTAGTCACCCATACTTTCAAAATATAGTTAATGGACATTGGATTCAAGAACAGTCACCTTTGCATGAAACTATTCATAGTTTCACACAAGACCTCTCAATTTGTTTTGATTGAAAATTTTAAGGATTAATGAAATGGTGATGAACTTAACTCTATTTCTATGCTTTGTTGTGTTGTTCTTGAGAGCCTTCAGTTGAGTATTATATACGTAATTGATTGAATTATGTTGTGATCACATGTATCTAGAAACATATTATATGTATGCTATTCATGCATAATGAGTGAAGACTACGGCCAAGGAGAATATGTGATGATTCCACATGTACTCATAGAGAATGAGAAGTCAAAAATTTAAAATGACTTGAATAGAATGAAATGTGTAGAGGATGATGCATCTTCATACATATAATGCTCTTATGAGCAAATGAAAGGCAATGATTTCTTTGCATCATAATAATGCTTGATGCATGCGACTTTAAGCAGTTAACCTTGTTTTAAAATATATACATATTATGTGTAAGTCTAGAGTAAAAACACCGATTAGAATCTAAGATAAGGCTAAAATAAGACTACCTAATCATAGAGGGACATCATGATATGGGATTATAGGATAAGACAAATTTAGAGGGAGAAAATCTTAGACTAAAGGGCGTAGTTAGTCAAAATTTTGAGAAAGGTCAAGATTAGCCAAAATTTTTTTGAGAAAATCTTTGACTTATGTTAATTGCATTAAATTTTATTTATTATTTACTTGCATGTCCGATATTAATTGTTGGCATTGCGACGTATAACATCTGTAAACCTCTTAAGGAGCGGCGTATAGGTTGTGGTAACTCTAGTTTGAGGGGCTTCAGGTTGCCTATAAATCTTGTATGCCCGTTACCCTATTCACCACATTCATTACATACCTATTTCTTAATCTTCATTCCTTTCTCGTTTGATCTTATTTCTGAGGTCCCTAGAGCAATGTGTTGACCCTAAGGCTATATGCCACAAGTTTTGATGATGACAAATGTATTTGAATAGTAGCATTGATATATATAAAGATTAATTATCATATATATGCTACAAGTACTTAAGCATGATTATGTTATTTAATATGTATGTTGCATATATTGAATCATGCTATTAAAATAACCATTGGGTTTGCAAGTAAGATATATTTTATAGGTTGGTTCAAAACAAGAAGAGTGAGGATTGTATTGAAGAACAAGGAAAAGCAATATCATGCTTCACTCAAGGAAAACAACATGCAAGGATGAAGCTCCAAGAAATGAAGAATTAGAAGATTTGAAGTCTTGGAAGCTTGGATGCATCAAGATAGCCTATGTGTTTAAATTAGGTATATTTTATATAGGCTAGTATATTTGTGCAACTCAATGATTTAGATTTGCATACATTGGCTCAAGCATTTTTGAACAAAAAGATAGTGAGATATGAAGTTTTACAAAAGTTATTTTTTGACCTTTGGTCACTCCTTATATCATATCTCATAAATGAAAAATTGGTTTTTCAAGTATCTTAATCTCATTTGATAGTAGACTCAAAGATCTTTTCAACGGTATATTATTTATTCAAAACGGAGTCCAAATGAGAAATATATGACTATTCAAAATATAGTTTGAAAAACTGAAAGTTGATTTTACTGTAATAAAAAATTATTCTGTTCTGACCTATAGTCAGTATTTTGATTATATCTTTTAAAAGAAAAATAATTTTTGAGTAAAACTTAGTTCATTTGAAACTAGACTCCAAGAGCTTTCCAACGGTATATTATTTGTTTAAAACGGAGTTCAAATGAGGGAGTTATGAATTTTTAAAGAAAGCTCAAAATCTGGACTGCACTATAACGGCTATATAACGGCTAGTTTTGTAAAATCTTATATATATGACCTTAGATACACGATTTTGAGCAAGAACAAAGTCCTACAATGTAATATTAACTTCTTCTATCATCTTTGAGAGAAAGGAAAGCATTCTTGAGCCAAATTTTGCATATTCTCTATCATTAGAGTCATTAGAGCTTCATTTGTTTTAATCTACTCTTTAGAGAGAGTTTCTTTGTATTGTTGATTTTGATCAACACATATATTATTCTGAGTTGAGGTTCGCAAGTACCGGTGTTGGAAGAACTTGCTTTGGGTTGAGGAGGAGCCCGGATTCATAAATTCTTCATTGTGGTTTCACAAATACCCGGATCGAATTTGTGTGGTTGTAGTGGTTTGCAAGTACCCGGATTAAACTTGCAATTATAGTGGAAATACTCAAGTGGTCTCTTGAGGACTGGATGTAGGCTTGGATTAGCCGAACCAGTATAAATCTCTGAGTTTGCTTTCTCTATCCCTTACTCTTTAATTTGTGCATATTGATATCTATTCTTTAATTTTTTGATCTTTATAATTATTTATCTTGACAGCACATTGATTTTCTGTATTGTATTTATTATCCTAAGCATTGTACTTTTACAAAAAATCATTTTAACTTCCAATTAATTCTTGTGAAAAATTTATAAAACCCAATTCACCCCCCTCTTGGGTTCCAACCATTACTTTCAATTGGTATCAGAGCTTGGGCTCTTGATTTAAGACTTAACCGTCTAAGAGTAAATATGGTTGGATCTAGTGAGTGGTTTATGTCTGAAAATTGTTCTTTCACAGAACCTCCAATTTTTTATGCTAATCATTTTCAATATTGGAAGTATGAAATGAAAATTTTTTTAATTTCAGTAGACCATAAACTCTGGGAAATTATAGAAAATGGTTTTTATATGCCTGTCAAGGAAGAACAAGGAAAATACATTCCAAAACCTAAGAGCGAATGGAATGATACTGAAAGAAGTTTAGTGCAACTCAATGCTAAGGCAAAATTGATTATTTCTTGTGCATTGAGTCAAGATGAATTTTTCAGAATTTCCAATTGTGCAACTGCTAAGGAAATGTGGGAAACTTTAGAAGTTGCATATGAGGAAGATCTTGTTGCAATGGAATTAAAGTTTAGAAATCTCATTAATGAACTTGATATCACTCAAATGAAAAATTGTGAAACCATTAATGAGATACGACTTGTGCTTAATCAATTGCAAGCTCTTGGTGTTGAACTTACAGGAAAATCTCAAATCACCAAGGAGATAGAAGAAAAAGAAAAAGGAGAAAAAGAGAAACCACAACCAAAAACTGAATCATCAAAGAAAGCTTACCTATCTTCCATTTGGGGAAATAGCAATTCCGATGAGGAGAACACAAATGAAGAAGCCAACACTTGTCTTGTGGCCAGAGATAAAGATGAGGTAAATTCATTTGACTACTCTTTTGAAGAATTACAAGATGCCTTTGATGATTTACATAAAGAATCTCTTATACTTGCAAAGAAACTAAATATTTCAAAACAGAAAAACTCTTCTCTTGAAAATGAGTTGGAAACATTGAAAAACGAATTTTCTATTTCCAAGGAAGAGAATTTTGTTTTTGAAAATCAAAACAGAACTTTGCAAGAAGAGAATTTGATTTTAAAGGCAAATATCTCTACCAACAAAAATTGCTTTTGTACCAAGTGTGATTCCTTGAAAAATGAGAATGAGGATCTTAAAAACACACTTAAAAAACTTTCTCAAGGTAGAGAAATTCAAAACTCTTCTGTTGAGAAACAAAGTAGTAGCTTTAACAAAATTGGTTTTATTCTTAACAAGTCAAATCAGAAATATTTCGAAAACTACTTTGTTCCTACAAAAATGTTCAAAAGTTCACCTTGCACTTGTTTTTATTGTGGACTGAAAGGACACAAGTCTTACTCCTGTTTTTATAAGAAAAATCTTGTTCATGGAGTAAAAATGAAATAGGTTCAAAAAGGACCTCATGACCCAGGCAAACCCAAAAAAATTTGGGTATCAAAGACAAAGGATTAATTTGCAGATTTGCCTCGAAGCAAGGAGCGGAAATAACTTTTCAATGGCTACATCATTCAAACTCCACTCTCTTGCATCAAAAGGAGGCAATGGATAAGTAAACATATAAGCTGGAATGCATTGTAAGAAATTTGACTGATATGTTTACTGCTCTCTAATGCTTTTGTCTGTTCTCTAATATGCATTACATCTATCCTTGATACTCATGCATGCTATATCTAAAAACAATTGTTAGGTGTGCAGCTTATAGATTCAAATTTTGTTTTGAGCTAAAATCTTTCTTCCAAATTTTGCTCAAACTATCCTTTTTACCGCATCATGAAAACTTGCTTCCATTACACGCACATTTTTCTTGTCTTCACAACAATAAGATTACTCCTACCCATAGTATTTATCCTTGCTGTAATCTTATTTAAATATTTTCAATGAAATCAAATTTATTGCAAAATTGCATTTCATGGAAGCATAGCACTTTTATTAATATGGCATATCTTGAACATAATGTTGCTCTTAGTGCTCGAGATTTATTTGAACATCAAAGTGCTCCACCAAAAGTGTTTTGTAGGAGTTAATCCTCAAAATTATCCTCTAAAGCACATTCTTTCCTCTGCTCTCCGAAATCAGTAAGATTTATAGTTTTGAAGTTGGTTGGTCGACCAACACTCCTATCAGTAGTCGACCAACGAAGCCTACATTGAACCAATGCTTGATAGATCTTGCAAATAATCAATCAATTAAGATCATTAAAATTGTAAGAAGACAGGATCGATCAAAAGAAGAGCAATGAGCAAAACAAGGATATCAAAATCTTGAAGAGGAACTTCAAGAAGCAACAAAAGTTTGCCAAAATTGATGAGTATCTCTATCCTTTACTTCTTCATTATTTAATTGAATGATACTCCTTGATCTCAATTGTACATTCTGGCAAATTTTTTTTTTACTGTCATACTTTCATTGCAATGACATATTGTTTTCTGACATCTTACATACTTGATCACAACATGACATATAAAAATATGTTAAATACTTAAATTTTTTTTTTTAATACATCATGGTTTGAGCATTATACATATCATCTCTTTTACATAAGCTGTAACTTATGAACCACTGTTTATGGATTATAGTTTATATCTGATTATATCTTATTAATCCATATTACCTCAATTATGTTACTACATACTCTGATTATAATATGTTTTATCTTGAGTAAGTATGTAACTTGCTTTTGCTTTGAAATGATGATATATATATCCATGTCAGAAAATTCTTTCTATCTTTAAAATGGATATATATTTTTCAAAATATATATATCCTTCTATTGTACAAAATTTGTGCGGCTGATTTTCTTTATCTTTCTTTATTATTATAATTTTTTTTAAGTACCGTCATCTGAAAGAAACCACTTGCATTAAAATTAAAAAAAAAACAAACTGAAGGATTGCATTGCATTAAAAAAAAAAAGGGAAGGTTTGCTCATAGATGAGCAATATACAGGCGAGATGGTCTCGGATTAGGTGGGTTGTATTGAATCATCACCCCTCGGCCATTCCTTGGAGCAAGAGACTGAGCAATGTCACGGAGGGTAGTGTAAATCCCATTCATACAATCAACACTTCTTTGTTGTTGATTGCAGAAGCATTGGGTAGACCAATAGAAGAACCTATCTATTCTTGAAGTCAGTGCCGCATTGTTGCGTTTAGCTAACTTCTCCTGGTCCTCTATCATCTTCTTGAGTTTCTTCACCTCCTACTCCAGACAAGCAATTTTGTCTTCTGACGTATGGCCTGTACTAATCTCCTCAGCTTCTTCGATCTTCATCTTCTTCTTTTGGTTCTCTTGAGATTCCTCCAAAGGTCTTTTGCCTTTGTCCTTGCCTAGACTCAAGTTTAAGTTGAGCTCTTCCTCCCTTGCCTCTACTGTGAGATCAATAAACTTTCTTGCTGCCATGGTTTGGAAAATTCAGAAATTTTTGTAGGAGTATGAAGAGAGAGGAATGTCAGAAAGTTATAGGCTCAGAGATGAATACTCTTTGTGGTGTGGTAATTGAGAACTCTGGGGTAGTCTTTATAGAGAGAAAATTATGACTTAGAGCCAACGAAGATATCTCTTCGCCGCACCCCTACACGCTCATCCTATGGATTTTGCAAGCTGGAAGCCAGAAGTCTAGGGTACGCATGCACACCGATAACGCGTCACATTAATGGCAAAACCACGAAAGTCAATTTTCGGTGGATTTGCGGCTGATTTAATTTGTTTTGATTAGAAATTTTAAGGATTAATAAAATGGTGATATTCAGAACCGTATTTTTCTGCTTCGTTGTATTGTTCTTGAGATCTTTCAGTATAATATACATGATTGATTGCATCATGCTATGATCACATGTATCTAAGAACATATGTTGTGTATGCAATTCATGCATCATGAGCGAAGGCTATGGCTAAGAATAATATTTCATGATTCCACATGCACTCATACAAAATGAGCTGTCAAAATTTTTACATGTACTCATCCTCAAGATACATATATAAATTCATTTTGAATGGGGATATAAATTGCTTCCTTTGTGATGAAATTTATCTTATCCTTTATGAAGCAAATTTGTTTTGAAAAAGGACTTTAAAAATGCTTCTGTTATGTTAATATGTTTTATCATATGAAGCAACATTCTTTTTGAAAAAGAAAAGATTTTAAAGATCTCTTTTGTTGTAGATAACAAAAGGGATGAAAAATATTGATGTTTCATATATGGATTATGAACTATATGCTTGAATATATCTTATTACACTAATCCATATATATTGCTTCCTTAGATGAAACGTTTCTAAATTCCTTCGAAGCAAAATGTTTTTGAAAAATATCGTGAATCTCTTGAATTGCTTCCACAATGCTGAAATTGCTTTACCATATTGAAGCATTATCTGTTTTGAAAAGAAAATGATTTGAGTATCGTTATTTTAAATCACTTTTGCTATATGTTGAAATAATTTTATGCATATATGCAGAAATTGTTTTTCAGAAATCTTGAAAAATATTATTATTCGATTTATGGATTATGATTAATATTCTTATTTATATCATGCTTTGCTAATCCATATATCATACTTCTGTTGTGTGCTGTAAATATTTCTATCATATGACAGCAAATGATGTTTTTTTTCAAAGAGTTTAATTTTTCTGCTATTTACTAAAAATGCCTCTTCATAAACAAGCAGAAATCATTTTCAATGAAAATATTGCAGAAATTTCTTCAAAAATCTTACTTCAAAATTCTGCAATCAAAAACTGAATTTCCTTTATAATGATTTGGACAATCTTTTTCAAAGGAAAAATGTTATGAAATTCAGGGGGAGCTTTGTCTCACTTGAATGTATTTTTTTTGAAAAAGAATATATCTTGAAAAATTGGATATTCATTATTCATTATTCTTTTTCAAATTATGCAAGGTTTAAGGGGGAGCCTAAAACTCTTTCAAGTTTTATCTTTTGGCTCATTTCATTTGACATGAGAAAAATTTTTCTAAAATTTTCTTTTTACATGTCAATGAAATCAATGATAAGTTTTGATGTATCCTTACCCCATACTATATTGACATCTTCTGACATCCTGACTTAATGAAGGTATGTGCTTTAACTTCTATATATTGTGTTCCTTACACCTTTTTGTTGATGTCAAATAGGGGGAGAAGAAACAATAGAAAAATATGTATACGTGCTTATAACATTGCATTCATTATCTTGTGATACATATTTTTATGTGGTGATTTGTCATCATCAAAAAGGGGGAGATTGTTGACCCTAAGGCTATATGCCATAAGTTTTGATGATGACAAATGTATTTGAATAGTAGCATTGATATATATAAAGATTAATTATCATATATATGCTACAAGTACTTAAGCATGATTATGTTATTTAATATGTATGTTGCATATATTGAATCATGCTATTAAACTAACCATTGGGTTTGCAAGTAAGATATATTTTATAGGTTGGTTCAAAACAAGAAGAGTGAGGATTGTATTGAAGAACAAGGAAAAGCAATATCATGCTTCACTCAAGGAAAACAACATGCAAGGATGAAGCTCCAAGAAATGAAGAATTAGAAGATTTGAAGTCTTGGAAGCTTGGATACATCAAGATAGCCTATGTGTTTAAATTAGGTATATTTTATATAGGCTAGTATATTTGTGCAACTCAATGATTTAGATTTGCATACATTGGCTCAAGCATTTTTGAACAAAAAGATAGTGAGATATGAAGTTTTACAAAAGTTATTTTTTGACCTTTGGTCACTCCTTATATCATATCTCATAAATGAAAAATCGGTTTTTCAAGTATCTTAATCTCATTTGATAGTAGACTCAAAGATCTTTTCAACGGTATATTATTTATTCAAAACGGAGTCCAAATGAGAAATATATGACTATTCAAAATATAGTTTGAAAAACTAAAAGTTGATTTTACTGTAATAAAAAATTATTCTGTTCTGACCTATAGTCAGTATTTTGATTATATCTTTTAAAAGAAAAATAATTTTTGAGTAAAACTTGGCTCATTTGAAACTAGACTCCAAGAGCTTTCCAACGGTATATTATTTGTTTAAAACGGAGTTCAAATGAGGGAGTTATGAATTTTTAAAGAAAGCTCAAAATCTGGACTGTACTATAACGGCTATATAACGGCTAGTTTTGTAAAATCTTATATATATGACCTTAGATACACGATTTTGAGCAAGAACAAAGTCCTACAATGTGATATTAACGTCTTCTATCATCTTTGAGAGAAAGGAAAGCATTCTTGAGCCAAATCTTGCATATTCTCTATCATTAGAGTTATTAGAGCTTCATTTGTTTTAATCTACTCTTTAGAGAGAGTTTCTTTGTATTGTTGATTTTGATCAACACATATATTATTCTGAGTTGAGGTTCGCAAGTACCGGTGTTGGAAGAACTTGCTTTGGGTTGAGGAGGAGCCCGGATTCATAAATTCTTCATTGTGGTTTCGCAAATACCCGGATCAAATTTGTGTGGTTGTAGTGGTTTGCAAGTACCCGGATTAAACTTGCAATTATAGTGGAAATACTCAAGTGGTCTCTTGAGGACTGGATGTAGGCTTGGATTAGCCGAACCAGTATAAATCTCCGAGTTTACTTTCTCTATCCCTTACTCTTTAATTTGTGCATATTGATATCTATTCTTTAATTTCTTGATCTTTATAATTATTTATCTTGACAGCACATTGATTTTCTGTATTGTATTTATTATCCTAAGCATTGTACTTTTACAGAAAATCATTTTAACTTCCAATTAATTCTTGTGAAAAATTTATAAAACCCAATTCACCCCCCTCTTGGGTTCCAACCATTACTTTCACAATGGCCAACAATAAATCTTTCAACTTGAATTTTGAGACTGGCAACGTATAGCTTGATTTAAATCTAAGCCTCGAAAACAACAAAGGAAGAGACTTATAGATAGGTCACTAGAAATTAAGAAGAAAAATAGGGATGTAATAGAGTTGGAGGAGGATAGCACTGCAACATCCTCAGAAAATAAGCTTGCTTTCCTAGAGCGTAAGATAGAAAACCTGGAGCATAAAATAGAGAGCCTAGAATACAAGACAGAGGACCAGAAGTGACTAATAAATTGTCTCTTTGAAGACCAAGAGAAACTGCTAAACCGTCGTTTTGGGGAACTAGCTAATCGAGTTGATAGACATTTGATATTTGCAACTCAAAATTTTCGTGACCAATAAGCGAGGTGCATTGACTGCATGAACGGAGTGACTTCTGTTCTTAGCCAAATTTCCCAAACGCTTCCTCCAGAAACACTTTCTAGGCTGCAACGATTAGCTTCCTCCTTAAGGTCTGAAGCACCTTCCTCTTTTAGACCTGGAGCACCTTCTACATTTCAAAAATATCATCGTCCTTAATTTATTCTTTCTTTTCTTTGAACCTAGAGCTATATTTGATCTAAGCTTCATGTATTAAAATTATCGATTTTATAAACCAAGTTAAGCTTGTTGCATATAACTTATATACTAGAAATAAAATTTAAGTTAGTAAACTTAAAGAATGAGAAGATGATGGATTTGTTATATTTCGTACTTGATTATGGAAATTCTAGAGTTACTAAAATGATATTTCATTGCATTTCTGAACTATGGAAGAGTGCTGAAAAAGTATTTTATGAACCTATACATAGAGAACTATGAGTTTGCCCTAATCATTGAAGGGGTATGACTCTATATGAGTCATTGAAGTGAGAGGAATTTCTATATATATATATTTATTTTATAATTATGTGTGAAGAGTATGTTATTTACTTATCATATTTTCTAGGATTGTTCTTCCTAGAGATTTATGTAATGATTTCATGTGATTTTTCCTTTTATACGACGCCTTCAGGAGAGAGTATCGCCTTAAGGCAGAAGGATCGCCTTGGGGCAAGAGTATTGCCTATGGCCAAAATGACTCCTTCGGGTGGGGTGCTTGTATTCATAAATGTTATGAGCTATGTGTATGGTAACATGTGTTCTGATATTCAATATGAACTGGAAAGACCACCTGCCACTTTTAAGATCACACCTATTTGAGGTTTTACATAGAGACAAAGTTCGTCTCTAATTAGATGGTTTGAGTTTGGTAAGGTTAGGGGGATGAGACACTTTATGGTTCAATAGGTGGTAGAGAAGATCAAACTGATGAGGAAGAGATTGCTTGCTATTTAGAAAATGCAAAAGTCCTATGCGAATCATCAATAATACAGTCTATAGCTCACAGTCAATAGTATAGTGTTCTTGTAAAACTCACCAAGGGTGTGACAAGGTTTGGGAAGAAAGAGCTCACAGTCAATAGTATAGTGTTCTTGTAATACCCCAATAATTTTTATGAATATTTAAAATCTATTTTGAAGTTTATTTAAAAATTTAATTACGTGGAAAATGTTCTTTTGAATTAATGAAGGAAATTTGGGAATAGAAATTTCAAATTTTTAATTTAGGAAATTTTTACAAATTCTCAAGGACCTAAGCGAACAAATCTTACAAGTTAGAGTGACTATGAGTAATTTTATCCAAGAAAATTAGTAAGGCTAATTACTATTTACGTATACGATACCGTTCACTTATACAATCGAAATATTGAGTACTAGATGTGGTTTAGGCATAAGAGAAAACTAGAAAGAAATTCGTAGGAAAAAATGACGTTTTATGTGAGAAAATTCCCTTAGGAACTAAAATAAAAGGACTAAAGTGAAATAAAACTTAAGACTTTAAGAGAAGTAATCATAGCCATTGAATATGAAGTAATCTTAGCCATTGAAAATATTTTTTTTGTATGAATATATTTTACATAAAGTATTGGTAAAATCAATGGCTAAGATTTGTTGAAAAATTAATTGCTAGAATTAGTTTCACACCTACCACACCTCAATGGCTAAGATTAGTTTTACACCTACCACGTCTTAATGGCTAGGATTAGTTCCATACCTACCACATCTCAAGGGCTAGGATTAGTTCTACACCTACCAACATCAATGGCTAGAATTCATTCTTGAAGCCTATATAAGGGATGTTTAAATGATGTTTCTATCATCTCATTTCATTTTTTTTCTCCTATTGTTTAGCTTCTTATTTTCTAGAGAGAAAGAAGAGGCAAGTTCTTTGAGTGATTAGTCTTTTTTCTAAGTAAGAAATAGACAATTTCTTTTGCTCTGGTGTTACTTTCCTTCTTAATTTAGGTCTAATCGGAACACTGAAATTCATCTGCGTGCTATTGAGTGAGAAATAATATTTGTACAGAAGCCAAGTGAGTGAAACGACCCCGTTTTAATAGAGTTTTAGCATTATTAGTGATAAAAAGTATGTCATAGGACACTCCTAAGATTCATAGGGGTAAATTAGATTCAGAATGACGACTCTAAGGAGATAATTAATCCATAAGTATGGATAAGACGAAACAAGTATTTCATGATAATGTGAAGTTTGAATCTTTCCAAAAATAATTTAATTGTTATCTTGATTTGTGGTTTATAAACTTATAATATAGCAATATACGATACCTATTATATAAATGAATATTACATTATACTTTTGATTATAATATGAAATACTGTGCTATTAATTGTGATTGAGCAGGACAGTACCCCCTCTTACGACAAAGTGAAAAACCCAGTTTAAAGGGTGTCTTAACCAACGAATGTGGAGACAATGATTCCCTCAATAGAGATATAGCTCGAGTCGGTGACAGATCCGTGAGGCGCCCTAGCTAAGAGAATGAGGTTGTGCATCATGGTAGAAATATACAAATTTGGTGAGTCGGCCCATTTGCGCTCTCCGGGATATATTGTCATTGATGAGTACTAGTAACGTTTGTTGAATTGAATGATTTTTTATCTTCTAGTATGTATTTTCTAACTATGTGTATTGATTAAGTTTGAGTCTTCAGGTATACTTGTATGACTGGTGAAGTATTTGAATTTTATTAACGCGAGGCCGATTCGCTCACTGAGTTTTAAAGCTCACACTCTCTGTTAAATCTTTTTGTTCAGATTAGGTTGCCGGTGAAGAATATCCGTTAGAAGAGTAGATCATTTTGGACCTTCCCGCTGTCGGGTAAGCTCCTCTTTTGTTGTAGATTATGTTGCTCTGTAATCGTCTAGGACATCTAGGTCAGGATTTTGGTATTTGACTTATATTTCAGTATAATAATGTATTTCATACTGAGGATCTATCATTATATGCAACTCATTTCTCTATGATTTTTAAATAAGAAAATTTGATATATTTCTTTATAATTATTAAGGAATTGTAATTTTGATAATATAGAAATGGTAACTAAATAATTTAACTCGTGGGTAGAATTTATCGAAAGGCTTACAGTGATGAGAGATTCATCATTGTGCCGGTCATGTTCCCAGAAATGGGTCGTGACAAGTAGTGTAAGGGAAAGGTAGAGATTGGCTCCATCTAGTTTTGCAAGTGTGTAGCTAGTGTTCAATTCAACCACATGATTCACAACGTGAGATTAGGAAGACGAAAGATTACTGTCTCAGGCTTCAGCTATGAGAAGGCTTTGGAAGCGAGGCAAAACAAAAGATGAGGACTAGTGGTGTAGGGAAAAGACAGAGACTAGCCCCATATGGTTATGCAAGTGTGTAGCTAGTGTTCAATTCATTTTACTCCTTTCCTTTCTCTCGCTTTGTCTCCCATTGCTGCTGCTACTCCGATAACTTTTGCTCTTCATCAATATTCAATATGTGTTCTCTCTCCCTCCCTTTGCTTCCACAGTGATTGTCTTTGAGTGTTTTAAATCTAAAAGCAAACTATAATCGTGAAGCAATAGGAGGATTTTTTTTGGTATGCTTGGTCGATGGCAAGCGTTCTGACAGGTGGCACTGACATATTCTAGTAGACAAACCCCACCAATGACTGCCGTCAAATAGACTAAAAGAAAAGAAAAAGACTTCAGAAGGCTTGGAATGTTGAGCACACAGGAAGATTAAACAAGGAAGAAACACCAACGTTTTGTTTTTTGATGATGTGGCATGGAGGAGAATAAAAAAAATAGCACACATAGCATTTAACAATCCAACTCATCATTTAACAGTACATGTTATCACTTCTGTTAAAATATTAAACGGCAACTAGACGGAGTGACTATATTAATAATGAACTGATATGTGAAGGACCAAAATAGGACTTTAGTCTAGTACATAGTACCTTTTATAGTCTAAAGCATTTACTAACTTGGCACTTGTTTGCAATTAACATGACCTTAAGTGGTTCAGATTCTAATTCACTGCAATATGTTTGGTACAGTGTGTGGAGGTGAGAGAGCGATTGAAGGAAAATGAGAAATCATGAGAAATTGTTTAAATTATTCTTTTTAAAAATACTAAGTTTAGTTTTTTTTTTAGAACAAATAATTGAGATATTTTAACAAAATACCCCATTTTAATTATCATTCAATTTCTCTTCCTTTTTCATTACTACGTACCAAACATATTTCAAGTATATTTACTTTTTTAAACATTAATTGTTTAGATACATTTTTTCACTTTCATATATTTAAGACGACGTTAAAAAAAGTGTTAACAAAACTTTTTCTCGCAAAAGTCAAAACCTTGAAGCTTTTACAACCTTAGATTTTCAGTCAAAGAACCTAGAAACTCTAGGTACAAATTTTTTGCTGGTCAAAGTAGTCAAAGTAATAAAATAGAGCATTGAATGAAAGGGAGATAGGGAGATATTTTCTTGGGCTAAAAGCGTAGATAATCATCTTTTGGGATTGTTGAATGAAAACGTCTTCTTTTGTCAAGTGAGGGACGAAGAGGGAAATGTAACCACTGGAGAAGCCAAAATCCTTCCTGCTCTGTCTCCCCTGCAAGCCGAGACCATTGCCATGAGGGAAGCTCATGTTTTGGCATCCAACTTGGGAATCAGAGATATAATCTTTGAGACTGACAATCAAGTGCTTCATTCTTGCTGCAAAAATAATGAGATACAATGGGAAATCAGTCCCATTTTAAAAGATATTGATCGCCTGAAAAAGAAGTTTGATTTGGTTTCCTATTCATGGTGCAAGAGAGAAATTAATGGCGCTGCAGATGAAGTGGCTAGACCATGCAAAGCCTCCAGCTTGTCTCGATTATGGGTTTCCCTTCCTCCCCCTTCGCTTTTCCAGAAGCTCTCCAAGGATAAGGAATTCCTTCAAAGCTTCTACTAGCTTCTCGGTTCCTTTACTGATCCGGTGTGCTGCCTGTCATTATATGCATCACTCATTTCCAGCCTTGCAGACCATGTAACTTGTATTGTCCTCTTTGTCTGGGCTTAGCTGCTGTTTGGCCTTTAGTTGACCATTGGTTTGTCCACTAGCTCATTACTAGTTGTCCAAAAACAAATGTGACATAGCCCATTGCTTTTGAAACTAATAATGGGCTGAGTTGTTGGAATTTTTATAAATGACCAAAGTCCTTTATTTTTTTTTTGCAAGTTAAGAACCCATTTTAAAACCCATTTAAGTAATAGAAACAAAAACCATCACAATGGCTTGATTCATAATTTGATTTTGGATCAATTAAATTTTTAAACTTAAATTTTAGTTAAAAGAGGCGGATTATATTGTTTGGAATAACAAACATGATTTTTGGCACAAAATCAATTGTGTAGTTTAGTGTTCACCTCCCGTCTTAAACCACGTTTTCTTTCTCAAACTTACAGTTGTCTGAAGCAAATTATGTGGGTTAAACATGAGTTAGGTAAATTAAGTTTGATTGAATGTGGTTGAAAAAAATTTAAGTTTGGATAAATATGATTTATATTTAGAAGACATTTGGACAAACGTAGTTTAGAGCAAACAAATATAATTTGATGTAGAATATGATGTTTAGATATTAGTTTACAAATATGGTTTAAAATGTGTAATTACTAGAAATGACATAAATTTTATATTTCATTTTTTCGTGTACCATTATTATTTAGTGTCATTTATTTAAAGCTAACTTAATGAATTATATTAAGTATACTAATTTTTTAATAAATGAATTATTGACTAATTTGTTTAATAATTGACTAATTTAAAGTTCTAATAAATTGCTAAATAAAAATTGAACTATTTACTAATTTTTTATTAATAAATAATTACTAATTTTAATTTCTATTTGAAATTTTAATTAATTACTAATTACTCATTTTAAAGGAAATTTACACTAAAACCTCAAATTTTAACTAAAACCCCAACATTTTCATAATTTTTACTCATTCCCTATAACTTTTCATTTTATTGACCTAGACCATTGATAATTATTTTCCCTTTATCCTTTTCATGATTTAAGACCACATTTAGATTCCTCTAAGTCACTAGGTCACAAATATATTTTGTTCTAAAATTATAACAACTCGTACAAACTTTTGATTTTATTCACTTTAGTCTCTATCATGCAAGTGTACATCCAAACTCAATGTTTTTCCATTCTTCTTGCTTCAAGGCTCTCCTAAACTCATCTACGGACTCTCTAAACCATGTTTGATCATCTCCTAATCACATGCAAACTTAAAGAGAAAGGATTCATAGCTAACCAAGAATTCCAAGCTCACTTTCTTCCAAATTTTTCTGCACTTTTAAACTCACATGTTTGCTACTATAAGGGGGCTAGAAGACTTCAAATTTCTTTGTTGAAAAGTCCCTTTAAGCAGCATCAAAGTTGTCCAATGTTGTTTGTTCTTTGGAGCTAGAAAGAACTTTGAAAATTCCCTCAAAGTCTCCTCAGCTAGCTCTGTTTTAGAACAGTAAAACATAGTGTATTTTCTGGTTTGGAATGACAGCAACTTATATAGCTCATACTTAACTTATCCCATTTTCTCATGATTGTGCAGAGAAATGGTGGCATAGCTTCATAATTTTCTGCACATCCTTCTCTCTTGGTTCAGCATGGGTCTCATTTTTTTTTTTAAAATACACAACAGAGACACACATCAAATAGGTTTGCATATATGGGCAAGGGTAAATTTGAATTCTATTGAAAGATTCCTCCAAACCCATGTTGAAATTGTCAGAGAAGCTAGGAATTAGCACCGTGAAGATAAGGTAGTTTACAACCTCTGGAACTAGGTTACACCAAACCCAAAGTTGCATGTGGAAGCTCCTAAACAACATCAAATCCAGCAAACCACGTTTCATACAACAGTGAACAAGGGAAGGGGAAACGGGACGTGCTCCCAAGCAGGCCCTAAAAGTGAGTTTCCAAATAGAGAGGGTACAAAATAGTGTGGTCCAAACCCTCACAAAGAAGGTTTCCTACCAAAAGCAACACCTTTTCTTCCATTTCTCTATTTCTTTAGGCAATAGATTTTCTATTTTAAATATAATTATTTATAATATATTTTGAAAAAGATAATGAGCTAAGCAGTCAGAAATTAATATCACAAATACCCTTTTGCAATTTTTCACTTTTGGAGTTCCATTTTGTTGATTTCATCATCTGCATTTGCATTTGCATTACTACTATTTATGGTTCACTTTCACTTTTTTAAAAATCTCTTATGTTAGGCTTTTTTGTGCAAAATAGGGAATTGTTATTTGATTCATGTCTTCAATATAGTGATAATCCTAGTTAGTGTTTTACATAAACAAAGACCAAATGAAGATAAGAATTCATTTTCCCTAAGTTATTAGTTTGCCATCATTTAATTATAAAACAAATCATATAAATATTTCATTTTTTATAAATATTAATATATACATATTTAATTCGTTTCAATTTCTTTCTTATTTTTATTAAATTTTGTAAAACTTGATTCCACATACACCAATCAAGTTGGAGGATGGAAACCATGCGGTGAAATAATCTAAAGGTATGCGGGTATTTTAATATTTTAAAATTGTTTATTTTACCATATATATAATACAAAAAATATTAATTTATATATATATATATATATATATATATATATATATATATATTTTAATTTATATAAATAAAGTTTAAATTTTCAAAAATAATAGAATATCAATCTCAAAAAGAATCTCGCATTGGCAAGTCAAGAATCGAGAGTGACTTGTCTTTGGTTCTCACAACAATAGTGTTGAATGCATACAAAATGCCACCCTCAAATCTTATCTCAAACACAAAGACGGATAGATGTCAAATATTTCATCTTCCACCAAACATAGCTGGCAAGCTAAAAATGAAAATTTATAGTAAGAGAAATATATATATATATATATATATATATATATATAATATGTATATCTATATTAATGTATATAATTTTGAGATATTTTAGTAGTGATAACTTGCATGTAGCAATAATGAGATTTTTTTTCCCCTAATTTCCACTTCAATGATGAATTTTAAGAGTTTGGAATATCATACTTGGAGGAATTTGATTTGGAAAATAAAAAAGGATAAAAATACAAATGTAGAGAAGGTTTTTTTTTTGGTCATTAATGTAGAGAAGTTATTGTTTGCCTTTCCCGTAAGGCAATGCAGTGCCCACTTTGGCAATAATGGGTTGGCTTGGACTGTACATGGACACATCTATCCTTATCTCCCACAATGTGAACCAACAAAAAATACAATTTTAAATTAAAAAAATATAAATATAAATATAAATAAATTAAGATATTCAAAATTAAAAATTCAAAATTCAAATAAACAATGCTAATTTGAAAGATTCATTATTTATGTATCTATAAATTACAAGTAAGAAATAAACAATAATCCTCATATATATATATATATATATATTCCATAATTTTGCTCATCAATAATTATAATAATAATTAACAAATACTTGCATATGCAAAAGCATGAGTATGGTTATGGTTCAATATTAGGTATGGGATGTGGTTGTTGAAGCAATTGGATATGTCACTTTATGAAAAAAAAATATATATTAATAATTTATGATACTATATATGAACGTCCTTGTTTTAAGTGTGTTTAATTTATGATACTTAGTGCTCTTGTGATTTTAAAATGGCACTACAATATTTACAATAGATTCAAATAATTAATATGTTCAAAGTCACAAAAATGATCTTAGTCAAATGGCAATTTGAAATATTTAAATGGGCGTGAATGCGATTGCTTCAATAAGCTTAGAAATAAAATACAATTTAAATCAAGTTACTTTAATTTTATTATAGACTTAGGTGAATAATTTTTATTCTTCTCATTTTCTCAAATAAAATGGTGTAGGTGTGTCATTTATGTGTTTATAGAATTATTAAAAGTTCTTACAGATGATTTAAATCTCGATCTCCACTAAATTGCATTATATTTATGATTTAATTGTGTGTTTTAAATATACATTTAAACAACTATAAATACATACATAAACAAATTACATTTATTAAAATATACTTGACTATTTACATTTTTTTTGGGAACAATCAGTGAAAAATCTGCTAGGCATTAATTAATTTGATTGAAACCTAAGTTAGAAAACTAGCTTAAAAGAAACAACTAATTAGTATTAGTTAATTATTTATGTATTTAAGAAAGGACTAAAATCACATTTTAGTCTCTCACAAATGTTGTTTTTCTCAAATCGGTATCTCACAAATTTTTATTTTCAATTTGTTTTCTTATAGATTAATGTGTTATCAATTTAGTTTTTCATAAATTTTTATTCTTAATTTGATTCCTCATAGATTGCTATGTTATCAATTTAATCTCTCACAAATTTTACTCTCAATTTGGTCCCTCACATATTAATATGTTGTCAAGTCCCTTCCTGATTGCAAGCAACCCTCCCTTCTCTTCTTTCAACAAAAGTGAGGGATTAAATTGATAACATATCAATATGTGAGGAACCATATAGAGAATGAAAATTTATTAAGGACTAAATTAATAAAATATTAATCTGTGAGGGACCAAATTAAAAATAAAATTTTAAAAGACTAAATTGATAATATATCAATTTGTAAAGGACCTAATGGAGAATGAAAATATGTAAGGGACCAAATTGATAAAAGGGACATTTATAAGAGATCAAAATAAAATTTTAGTCTTAAAGAAAGTTCAAAACGTGGTTCTTTTTCCCCCTCAATAATTTCCACAAGTTTCGCTATTATAAGTGCAACTTATATTTCAAGAGTCAAAACTCAAAATTGGTAAATTACAACCAATCCTTGAAGTTACTCATAAATTTTTATTTCCTCTTTGAAACCGATATACTTTCTAGAAATTAATTAAAATGATTGGCTAACTATAATAAGCTTCAGCTTAATAATATTAGAATATTTTCGAAAATTAAAAAAAAAATCTAAGTCCAAACAAACATAAATCAACCAAAAATAATATAAAATGGTTGGCTTGAACATAAGAATGGGAATTCACTTGTTTGAATGTTAAGTGAGAAAATATATAGAAAGAAATGTGATGAGTGGGGTCGCCATTTTATTAGTCGTTTTTTTTAATTATAGAAATAAAGTTGAACAATTGTCTATTGCACATATATATAGATATAATCATTTACAAACTTCATTCTAATTTCTTTCGTATATATCAAGCAAGAAGAGTGAATCATACTTTCTTATTTAATCCTTTATATCTCTATATTTCTATTTACTTCTATTTCTATCTTTCTTATTTTAACTCAATTAGTCATCACTCTTTCATTATGTAACATTTGTGTCACCTTTCTCAATATTGAATGTTTTATTACTTCTATACAACTTTCTAGATGTAATATTTTATTATTATACATCATTACATTATTTATAATTTTATACTAATATTAAAATCTCATTTGGTGTGCCGTATTAAGCTACATAGAGTAATATAAATTAATATAATTCATGATTGTATATGTTATGTGGTACGCACAAATTAATAATTGTATGAGGTTATAAAATTAAGACCTTTTATAAGGTGAACCCCATTTAATACTATTTGAGACTGATTAAGAGGATCAAAAAATTTGTCCCTAATTTGAAATGGAATTAGAGACGAAAAAATTTGTTCCTAATTTAAGATGAAATCAAAAACAAATTATCGCAAAATATCATTGAGACTGAAAATTTTCGTCCTAAACTTTGAAACAAAGTTTATTTTCGTCTCAAATAATTTGCAATAGACATATCAGAGACGAAATTTATTCTATCTTTAATTCCATCTTAGATCAATCAGAGACAAAATTTTCATGAATCAAAGACAAATTTTTCTATCTTTGATTCATGATTTTCTTGTAGTGACCAAAGGAGTGGCTTGTATATAAAATTTCATTATTTTCAGAACTAAACGAGATTGGCCAGTTCAATTGATGGGCCAAAAACCAGGAGTCTGATCCATGATAACTTCTAAAATCAATAAGTAATCAAACCGATTCAGAACTGGTTAAATTGACTAAACCATATAAGAATCGATATTAAATGAATTGGTTAAATCGGTTTATTTGAAAAAAAATTTATTTTTGTTTATTTTTTAAAATTTTACTTATTTTATAATCACGTGATGAAGAAATTAACATTACATATCAGCTAATTTTAGTAGAAATGTCAATGTATTGGTATTTGATAAATTTTATATAAATAAATATTATAGTGATTAATAATATTTTGTTTTATGTATAATCTTTAATTATGTATATTATTGTTTTAATATCTTAAAGTATACCGGTTCATCCGCGTTTTGACAATAGTTCAACTATTGACCTTTAAACTGATACATTCATTGGTTCAATAACCAATCCAATTTTCATAACCTTGTATAATTTGATAAAAAAATTATATTGATCATATTTGATAATTTATTATTGTTCACATTATTAACGTTATTAATATTGTCACTATTTTATCGTTATCTTATTGTCATTGCTATTACTACTTTCATTATCACCAACGATTTATTACTAAATTGTCATTAATTACATAGACTTACAATTTTGATA
Source organism: Biancaea sappan (assembly GCA_037074585.1). NCBI lineage: Eukaryota > Viridiplantae > Streptophyta > Magnoliopsida > Fabales > Fabaceae > Biancaea > Biancaea sappan. Next base: position 25,552,028 of record CM073501.1, on the reverse strand, counting down.
ACCACCGTTAAGTATTGTAAGACTTAACCACAATTTTATATCATCGTATATGCTATGTATTAGTGGTGTGAGAAACTTATGTAGAGGAAAGTTTATACAATATTGTTCATTAATATTTATACTATCCAACTTTACAATTGGGTTTATCAGATTGGGAGTCTCTGCTCTTCAAGTATGAAGAGCATAGTACTCTTCATTATCTGAACGTTCAAATGAGCTGTTTCAAGGTCCAAATTTTTTTAAATAATATTTATTAATAAATTTTAAAATATTAATATCTTTTAAAGTTAAAAAATTATAAAAAAATATATTTTTTTATTTTTTTTAGAAAATATATTTTTTATTTTTTATAATTATAAAATAAATAAATATTGTTTAAAAAAATCTGAACCGTCGAAACAACTCATTTGACGATCCAGATTATGAAGAGCAGAGACCCCCAATTCAGGTTTATCTGCTTGGCTCAACAGAGCGTTCGATTAATATTAACAATTGGAACCTATTGATCAAACAATTTTATTTGACTAAGCATGGTACTAGTCAAGTAGGAGATCATGGAACTCAACTTTAACCTATGCAAATACAAATGCACCATATGGAGCCTAACGATATATATTTAAAATAATGCAAATATTATTCTTCGGTGATAAAAAATTTGGTTTCATATTAAAATAGTTTTTTAAGGAAAAAAAAAGTAGTAAGCATAAAATAGGGGGAAAAGTCTCCTTTATCAATTTGGTTTAATAGTTATAAAGATTAAATATATCAAACTGATTGATGAAAGGTTTTATATATAATTTCTTGAAGCTCCACCAGCTATAATCCCTCAAAAAAATTTTTTTTTTTTAATTTAGCAACAGATACTGACACTTATTAATCAAACTGAGAAAAGGAGCCCGAGGAACTTTGGCTATTGGTGGCTTTAAAAAGATTATTAATATCTAAAAATTTATTAATCTCTTAATCTCTGCTAGTCTGATTTAAGTTGAGTTGAATTATAATTATGTATGTTAACAGTTATTTTTTAATCTATATTTTAAACCATTTAAACCAGATGGAGAATAACTTTTTTGGCACATTAATTTAATCCATGTCTCGTCAATTTCTCTACTTTCAAAGTTTTACTGCCTGTTTGGTAACATAGAAAAAATATTCAAGAGTAAGAGATTCGCTCTCTAACACGTTCATAAAATCAACTAGACGACTAGTAAAGATACAAAGTCAAAACACAGTGCTGTAGGAAAGATTCCTACTTTTGTCTCTTGTATTTTATGTTGTCTCTTGGAAGGTTTTATTAGTGTATTTTATATTGTTGTTAGAACAAAACCGGATTAATCGGTTCAATCGATTGGACTGAGAATCTGTTAGGGACTCATTTTAAAATAATTTTTAAAATCAGTGAGTGATTGAATCGGTTAAGAACTAATTAAAATAAGTAAAAAGTCAATATTAAATAAACCGATTGAAGTAGTCTATTTGAATGTTTATTCTATAATCAGGTAATAAATAAATTAATATTACAAATCAGCCAAAATTTAGTAGAGATATCAATATATTGGTATTTTATGAATTTGATATTAATAAATATTATATTAATTAATAATATTTCTTTATTATATGGTCAATTTTTGTTAGTGGATGTTGTTTTGTATAATTTGATTTTAAATCTTTTTAATTAAAATTTGTAAATTTATATTTATAGTATTTAACTATATATATTATTTTTTTAATATTTTGAAGTAAACCGGTTCAATCGTTGTTCGACTACAGTTTAATTATTAACTTTTAAATTGATGTCTCCACCAGTTTCAAAACTTTGATATTTTAAAAAATATATTTAAAATAAGGTGTTAAATTCTATACAATTTAAATCTAAATCATCCAATCAAATCCCTTATTTCTTTCTGGACATATCCTAAAATATATTAAGAGAACCTTGATGTTAGAAGAGAAGATCCATGCACAAATTAAAGAGTGTTTTCATGGTTGTCTTGGTTATGTTGGACTATTTTGTTCCTTCTTCATCGTCTGTATGTCTTGTCACATTTTCAACAATAATTAATTGGATTCATTCGGCCAGAGAGGGCTCCCCATTTTCACTCACAAATTTACAATGATTGTTTAAATTATAAATGGTAAAAGTTTAGGCCCTGTTCGGATTTTTTTTTGGTTTTTAAAAATAAAACATGTTTGGTACATTATTTTTATGAAATTTGTTTTAAAAATAATTTTTAAAAGATTTGAAACAAAAACATGTTTTCTATGTTTTTGAAAACACTATTTTCAAAATCATTTTCAAAAACAACCATAAGAAAAAAAAGGTGGTAATATTGTAAATATGTGAGTTCATTAATAGTATTTATGTTAAAAATAAATCGTTGCATTAAAAAAAATATGCTTTTAGCAGCAATTTTAACTACCGTTAAAATAAAAAAAAAGTTTCTGACAAATATTTTAGTAGTTTTAACGAGGCTAATTGTATTTTGTTTCCCTTTCAATCTCTATACAAAGATTTGTGATTCTTATTTAATTTTTTTAAAATAAATTATCACTTTTGGTATTTATTTTTATTTTTATGAATTTTTTACTAATTTTTATCAATTTACTTTATTTATTAAAAGTATAATTATTTTATGTCATTATGTGAAGACATTATTTATGTAGTTAGAAATAGATTTAATCAATTCATTAAAATGTCACCCAGGCAATGACAATTAATATGTTTGACATGTATTTATTTTATTCTTCTTTAAATATAGTTATTAATTATTTTGTTATATTGAATATATCACAAAATTACATAAAAACTTTTGTATCAAATGCATTTTAAATATTGTTTTGAAAAACAAACTTTCTAAAAAGAAACTAAATTGTATTGCTTGTAGGAAAATAAAAAATTATTTTATTTCAAATTACTTCTTTATTGTTTTAAAATATAATCAGGATTATTATAATTTAATTGTATATTTTACCATTTTATTAAAAACTAAATCAGAAATTGTCAAGCTAGTATTACCCAGATCTCAAATAATTTTAGAATAAGTGAATAACTAATATTTATCTACTTTTTTTTTACATTTAATTTTTTTTCAAAATATATACACACCAAAACAAAAGATTCATTATTTTAGAAACATGAAATGTGATAGTAAAGTATTACCCAAATACCAAAGTATTTATACACACAAAATAAAAGATGAGTTGTTTTAGAAAGGTAATATTTAATAACAAAACATTATTTGCAAGTATATTTTTGACAATCTTAAAAATTGATTAAATCGGTTGAACTAAACTGTCTTGCAATAAATTTAGTTTGGTTTGATTTGTCATGCTTTAAAAGTTTGAATATTTCCATTCCTGGATCATTTTGAAATTTATGTGTATAATAATAAAAAAAATAATTTACACAAATTTTAAGATAATCTAAAAATAAAACTACTCATCCTTTTGAGATGTTGAGTTTTCTATAGAACTGTAGAAACAGATTTTTTGCTTGATTTTAAAAGCTAAAAAGTAAACTGTTATTTTTATAATTAACACTTTAAATTTTAAAATGTTGTTTTTTAAAAAACTTAAGAAAAAATAAAAAAAAAATCCGTTAATTTTTCCAATTAATACCGACGCGTAACATCGTTTTCTTAGAAAGTCAAACAATCTGTTTCCTTGATTTAGCCAAAACGTTTCCAAGAATTAATACACACACGCGTACGATCATTTTCTACAATTACATATTTGAAACGGTGGGTTGCTGGGTCTCAAAAATGAGAAGTGAATTTTTTTATAAAAAAATCATAGATGAAATTCAAAAAGTAGATAAAGGGTATTTTAAACAAATTATAGACAACACTAATTAGAACCCATTAATAATTATTTTATTTTTTATTAATTTAATATTTAATTTAAAATTTTAAAATTAGCAAATGCTTTAGTGTCTGAGAATACACTGACTGACAATATAAAAAAATTGCAGTAAAGAACACAGCAAAATATAAAAGAAAGAGTAAATTAATGGTTTAGTCGGTAAAAGAGTATAACTTTTTCAGTTAAATTCTTAAAAGAGTAAATATTTTTATTCAATCTAAAAATATTTGCATTTGTTTTAATATAGTATTTTTTACTTTTAAATCTCAAAATTTGTTATTGTTAAAGTGATTTTGATAAAAAAAAATTAAATTAAAATAAATAAAATTTATCAATGATTAAATTGTGACAAGGGTAAATCAATAATTTATTCAAAAGAGAAATGAAAGAGAAAAGAATAAGATGATAAACAAATAAACTTTGACCGGAATTAGAATGACAATTATCCATACAATACGCAATACAAAGATCTGAATTTTCTTTTTGTATTTTGCCTCTTCTTCACTCTTCTTCCCTTCTTCGCCCTCGTGATTCCTCAAAGGCGTCCCCTCTCTCTCTCTCTCTCTCTCATCCTCCTTCTTGCTTCTCTGAGACACCCGCCCCATAAATGCCCTTCCATCTCCATCTTCTTGCTCTGATTCACATCGTTCCCACCTTCTATCCCCTTTCATCCCACTTTCCTCAAACCCCATACTCTTAATCTTTGATGGGGTACCTCTCTTGCAGAGCTGAATCCGCCGTTTCTACCTCCAATTCTCTATCCCTTTCTTCTTCTTCCTCCAAACCCTCCTCCTCTCACAAACCCGAGAAGCCCATCAAGATCCAGCACTTCGACTACAGCGACCTCGAAGCCGCCACCAATGGCTTCTCCGACCGGAAGCTCTTAGGGAAAGGCAGTCACGGCTATGTCTACAAGGCCGTCCTTCGCGGCCGTCCCGTCGCCGTCAAGAGGCCGTCCAGGGCTCCCGGCTCTGTTCTCCCCCGAAGTTCTTCGTCTTCTTCGGAAATTATCAACGAGGTCGACAACGAGATCGACATCCTGTCGAAAATTCAGAGCCCCAGATTGGTGAATTTGGTGGGGTTCACGAATGATTCAAGAGATAGGCTTCTGGTGGTGGAGTTCATGAGCAACGGAACCCTTTACGACGTTCTTCATTCCTCTCCTCGACCGCCCAATTGGGGTCGGAGAATTCGATTGGCTCTGCAGACTGCAAAAGCCATCGATACGCTCCATTCCTCGACCCCGCCTGTAATTCACAGAGACATCAAATCTGCGAATGTGTTAATCGATCGAAACTACAATGCTCGACTGGGGGATTTCGGGTTAGCCCTGCGAGGCCATGAAGATGACTATCGACTCAGGTCTACTCCACCAGCAGGTACTATGGGGTATCTCGATCCATGCTATGTGACCCCAGATAACTTGAGCACAAAAACTGATGTGTTTAGCTTTGGAATTTTACTGTTAGAGATAATTAGTGGAAGAAAAGCCATTGATATCACATATTCACCTCCTTCTATTGTGGATTGGGCTATCCCTCTCATAAAGAAAGGGAAGCTACTATCCGTTTATGATCCCAGAATATCGTCACCTAAGGATCCAGTAGTGAGGAAGCAACTAGCTGTAATTGCTGCAAAATGTGTAAGGTCTTGTAGAGAGAGAAGGCCTTCAATGAAGGATATTGCTGCTTGGCTTAGTGGGTTGTGTAAATTGGTGCCTCTTCATTCATGGAATGGCTTTAACAATCCCTGTATGATGATAGAGACTGTGGGACGCCCAGTTGAAGCCAGAACTGCCCAACAAGAAGGAGGTTTAGAAGGTGGGAATTTTGATCCCCTTGATGCTAGATTGTCCAAATCTGCAGCCAGATATTCCAGAAGAGTGTACTCTGATCTGGGATTCAGTAGTAACTTGATGGATCTCATGGCTAACCCTGAGGAGCCAGATTTTCTCAGAGATGCTAAATCTGGTTTCTCTAGCTCAAGATTTGGCAGTGGAAGACACTTCACCAGAGGCTTAAATCTTTACAGGGCATGTGGTACAAACAAAGATGCTTTTGGTTTTAGTGAAGGCCAAAGCTCAAAACAAGAAGGGATTACTGGTTCAGATTTGAATCCTCAAACAGCTGAAGCCGCAGCTGAAGCCGAAGCTGAAGCTGAAGCTGAAGGTAATTCTTGTTAATTGCTGAAACAGTTTGTCCTTGGAGTGTTGCTCCGGATTGTAAGCTCTCCTTGCTTGGACATAATAGCTACATTTGCAGATTTGTTGGTAGCTTTTTTTTTTTTGAGTAAATTACTATTTTCGTGTCCAAAAGAATACAGTTGTCTCAATTTATTTTTTTAAAAAATATGTTTGTTTCAAGTTGGTCTTTCTTTTTATCAAAGTGACTCTTAACAATGAAAATTTTGTTATTTAGCCACAGTAGAATTTTTGATTTAGCAACAAAAATAATTAAATTGGGATAAATGCAATCTTTAAGGGACTACATTGAAAATTTTTATCTTTTAAAGACTAAATTGAGAAAACTGTAATCTTTTAAGATTGATTAAGTAGTTTACTCCTTTTGTATTTGATTGTTTGTGGAGTTGAAAAATGACTTCTTTATTGTTGATTTGGTATGTATTTGGATTGAAGGGCACATTGCTGATGTGCCCTTGAAGCTGTTCAATATAATTTCTTAGATTTTTTTGTTTCTTTTTTCTCCTAAAAAACAAAAGCTCAGGAAAATGTGCTGCAGAACTGTAAAAATTCATTCACTGCTTGTTAATTGACTCTCATGTTTGTAAAAGTTTAATAAAAGCATTTTAGTGCTTTTCCATCACAATACTTATTTCTGAGTTGTATCTGTGGAGAAATGAATGCATGTTCTTCTTGTTTGATTATCATTCCATGACTCTTTCTTCTGCCATATATGATTATCACAAAATTTATAGTCTATTATTAGTAGTCAAAATGTCTTCTCAGCTAACCCATGTGATTTTTAATTACACACATTATCATAAATTTGAATTCTGGCTGTATCATTTTTTTAAGGTTAGACTTTAAAGATCTTTTTTTTTTTTAAATCTCTTGCCAAAGCAAATGGTTGCTTGCTTTTGACTGAATTGACGGTATGAATTTATTAAAGAGTCAAGTTTGCAACAGTTTTTTCATGTTTGTTAATCAAAATTTTCACTAAAAATATTAAGCGTAAAAAATTAAAAAAAATAATTATGCAATGCTGAATTGTAAAAAAGGTATATAGTTGTTTTTAAAGATTATATATTTATTAATTCTAATTAAAAGAACTTCATAATAAAAATATAAAAGCTCTGTATAATTTTTTTAAAATTAAAATACAAGCAAATTAACTCATGTACTGCATAGCGATAATACAAAATATATATAAAAAAAAATTCAAAGTCAGAATTAGCCGCCAAGTTTTCAGGTATATTATTAATTAGCGTGAAAATGAAAGCTTGGAACATGAAATCAAAGTTCATATTTGAAACATTGGTTTTGAAAATAATTAATGGAGGGGAAGACAAATATTCGACTTGAATAAAAGCAATAGCATACGTCTCCAATAACATTAAATAAACAAATAATTGAATCTGAAATTTCAAATAATGAAGCAAAGCAAACATCATTTTCGGAGGCGTAGAATGGTAAGCCCATCTTGCCACATTATCATAATTTACACATAACGAAGCAGACAGCGACAAAAGATTAGGACTTGGGACCTCCATATTTCCATATTAATTATATGCCTATCCTCTCACGTCATCATACACTGCAAATTCTTAATTTTTGCTTATTTTAAAATTAAAAATATTTTACCTCTAATTTTGACCGTCAAATTTTAATCAAATGGTTCTTGTTTCACTGCATTATAATGTTACGGCAAAAGATTTACACCCATATTAATAGAGTGAGTGTAAATCCTTTAACATAACTTCAAAATGCAATGAAATAAGAGTTATTTGATTAAAAGATAAAAATTTTCTAATCTCAGCATTAATACTAAAACTAACAAAAATATTAATAAATTACACTCTAATATTACCTCAGAATATCCGCATATTAGATGGCTCCCACTCATCTGCAAGAAACAGAGTGAATAATAGTTTTGCAGAAAAAGACTATTTCGGAAGAAAAATAGTGCATAGATAATAGAGACAGTCAGAGAGGTATCAGAAGGAAAAGAATATTATAATGTCGAAGCTTCCCTACTCCATGCTTTCACAGTACATTACATACGGTGTAATGCATTTATTTATACTTAATGATAGGTCAAAATGGGTATTTATTTGTATTTAATAAAAGTTCGAATTTAATTTATAAAGTTTTTTTTTATTTTTGTTTAATTCTTAATGAGTCTAAATAAAACTTAACAAATTAAATGTTAGGACAAGTATGAAAAGAATTATTACTATAAAGAACTCTTGAAAAGATTTGGACTTATGCTACGTTGAAAGCGAGAAATTACTTCAATCATTTAGACAAAAAATTATTACTACTATAGAAAGACGAATTATTATATATATCATAATAAATGAAAATCATATTATTATTTATATAAAATATTTTAAATTATAAAAAATAAAAACCATAATAACAAATTTTATGATACTGTATAATAATTAACAATAAATATTTAGTTACTAATTTATTTAAAAATTATTTGAATACAACTCTTTTCTATAAACCATTTTTATGATTTCATATGTTAAAAAAATAAATAGTCTTAATCATTTAATATTTAAATTTAGAGATAATATTTTAATAACACATCTTAATTTTAAAAAAACAAATGACCCTAAAGTCCTTATAAACTTTCTCATATAGAAATTCTTAAGATTTGATTAGTTCAGTTCAAGTTGGATGATATTATAAAACACTGATTTTTTTTTTAATCACAACACCTAAACTCAGAAATCTTATTTAAAAATAACAAATATTGCCCCACAAATTGAATGAACTTTGTCATGACAATTAGTGTACAGTGTTGACCATTACTGGAATCAAATGATCAGAGCAGTTGCGAGCTTTGAAGTGAATTTATATGCCTTCTTATGTTATATATCTATGCTCAGTTTAAAGAAATTTTTACATTTACATGATTTACAGAGATTATTAAATAGATTCTTTTATACAAAACATGTAGATGATGGAATTAAACTACATGAGATAAAATTTCTAATAAAATTGACTTTTGATATATTATGTTATCTCTTTATTATTGATTTAATTTGCTTATCTTTTAGATCATATTTATGTCAAATATGATTTACTTATTTTCGATAGCGAGTCTCGAAGAAAGTTTTGTTCTTCCCAAAAGAATGCAATAGAATTTAGTTGGGCAATAGTATTTTCATTTGAATTTTTTTAAAGAAAATGAGAGAGATCATATATATATATATATATATATATAATTAAAAATTTATAGTCCAATTAATTTTTTAACTAATTAGCTTTATTTTATCCTCCACTGGATTGTGTCTTATAATATAAAATCATAAGGGAAAAATATAAATAAAGCTGTTGGTAGATTCTTTAATTATAATATATGGAAACAATATTTAAAGAAAATCATAACGTAATTATACATTACAAACAAATATATTTCACGTTATATTTCTATTAAAAAATTTAATAGCGAACGTTTAAAAAAATTACACACATAAATTTTCTTCTATTATGATATGCTATAAACGTAGGTTTGTCCCACTTTCCTTTAACTATGAATTATCATGTCCATGAATTATTTGGTCAGGTTTTGTTTTTATGATTGAACAAATTAAAGAAAATAAAATAAAATGTATGCATTCAAAATTATTGTCATTTCAACCCAGAGTACGTAATAGTTGAAATATGAACATCATTTTAATTAATTTGGGTGCAATAATATTAATAAATTCTTTCTAGTACAATTTTATTATTTATCAACATGTTTGGTAAACATAAAAAGAAATTGTCCAAATTATCATCTTAAAAAATATTTATTTTTTATTTTGTTAAGTTGAAAATTTTAATAAAATATTTTATTCTTATTTTCTTTTCCTTTCTCTTTTTTTTTTTGGGTGCACCAAACACTTTTGCTGCAGCCTGGAAATATATGATTGTATTTTTAAATCAAAAGATTTGGATTAGGCCTTTAGGTAATGAGGCCAAGGTGGTTGAAGACAAATGAAATTAAGTCATGTGGGTTAATATATATTTTATTTGATTAACTAACTAATTTATAAAGGTCTTCATTTGGCTTATTAACAATGTGTTGTTTAAAATGCAAAATGTGACATAAAGTGAAATCAACACAGGTTGGTAATGGTCCCATATTAAACAATCATCTCTGTAATTAAATTATTATACAATCTTCTTCCTTGTTTTAATTAATTTTGTTATTGTTTTTTGTTCTGTTAGTTTTTGTGTTCATCATTGCAATTCTCAAACCAACTTTTTCATAATGAATCTTAACAGTCACTCAAAATATTACTTCCAATGTATTCCCATAATTAGCAACTTGATTATCTAATTAATACATGGAAATTCATGTTTAAGATCAAAATTAACACCCTCTATTTTCTTTTTAATTTTCAAAAGTGTTAACTAATTAAACTGGAAATAATTAATTGATCTTTTATTATAAAAAAAAAGAGAGAGAAGAAATTAGAGAAAAGATATAGGGTACAATCAACTTAAAAAATAGATAATGTTTTAAAAATGAAGCCATCTACCTGTTATCTATCATTCTATCTTGAGATTTTTTTTTTTTAACATTCGATTTTAAACACCAAACTTATGAGTCTTTAAGAAGCAACCTTGAGGGGAGGAGATTTTTTTCTTTAATTTCATCTAATTATTATCATATTAAAAATGCTTTAAAATAATGGAAAACTCTTCAAATATAGGACAAAGAAGAGAAGACAAAACTTTATCAAACAATCTCTAATTTTCTTACATGTTAAGATTCTAATCCATAAAATTGTACAATTATAAGGATAAACGCAAAATTACTAATTAAAAAAGTTATTTTATTTCTTCCCAAGAACTATTGAATTGTGTGTTATGGTATATCGAGTCAACTTATATTTGTTTTGTTTTTTATTACACACTACCTATGTTTTCGGGATAATATTTAAATTTAACCCACTCTCCTCATTTACAAAGAATGCCACTTTTACTTTTTAGTTTAGTAATGAAATTTCTGTATTTTGATTTTTGACCTCAAAAAAAAAAAAGAAAAAAGAAAATGGAACATTCTATAGGTTTATGGGATGTATCGTTTTCATAAAAGTCGCAGAGAATTAATTAATGTCTAATGAATAACTCATGTAAGAAAAATTAGAAAATAGGAAGAGAATGATTTCTTTTTGCTAATAGCATTTATAATAGTGAATTTTATTTGACTTTTTATTATAGGTCTTATAGTACTATATCACTTTAAGTAACTTTCTATTATTTTAAGTAATTCTCCACTCTTGTAGTGAACCTTTTAAGAACTCATAAATGAGTTTCACAATCATCTATCCACTACTTTAGTATTTATTACTCTTCACTAACATTTATTATAAATTGATTATTTTATTATTACTTTTTGTATAAGAACTGGTTCTTATATAAAAATCGTTTTTAACGTGATAACTAGCGTGACGAACTACAATAATAAATTAAAATAAGAACCGGTTCTCAAATCTAAGTACCATCATTGTAAATGTTCTAATTAGAGTAAATGAATTTAATACTATAATTTTAGAGATTGGGTTTTCTTCCAACGTTGGAGGGAACTGTTCTCTCCAGTGTTGTATCTTAGCCGTTGGATGATCTCATCTAACGACTAAGATTAATCTTACATTTTTTTTAAAATTTTATGATTAATTTTAACAAATTCAATCTTGTGTTTTTTTTAAAATTAATCATGTAATTTAAAAAAACACAAGATTAATTTTAACCATTGGATAAAATCATCCAACGGCTAAGATCTGCTCTGGAGGAAACAATTTCCTCCTAGAGAGAAGTCAAATTCTAATTTTAGTGGCTAATATATTAGGAAGAAAACTTTTAGTTCTTATACATTTATTTAGGTTCTTCAACTAGAATAAGACAAACGTATAGTATTTAAAAAGATCATATAATTGGTTCTATTAAAAAAAGTTTATACATATTTTATTTTTAATAAAAAATTTGATAATAAATATATTAAAAAAATTACATATAAGAGTAATCCATATATTATTTATTTTTCTTAGTTTGCATGGTGACATTGAAGTGGATATATAGGACTTTCAATGTACCTAATTTTTGGTGAAATGTTTGTTCAAATGGTAATAGGGACCCCATTGAAACCAATTTGCATGATGGGTCGTTGTGTTGTGGTGCATATATAGACCACTGACCACCTAATAATTAATTCCATTATCCTTTCTTTTATTTCTTCCTTTTGTCTTTTCTTATCCCTTACTCACCACTACAAACTACAAACCTAAGGCTTAAATTCAATTCTTATCAAAATAATTTGTACATTGACATACTTGATTTGAAGGCTAGGTATCATTTTAACTTTTAATTAATTTTTTTATTGCAAGATTTGACAATTTTTTAGTATATTGTCGCTTGCTCTTTTAATTTTTTTGGTACAATATTCATTATCATATTTATTTTTGAGCTAACATTGATATCTATTTGTTCAGGTTCTATCAAGATTTTCAACTTTCTTTATGCTTCGAAGCTATTTATTAATCTTGAAGTCCCTTAATATTGTATTTTCATTTCAAAGTAATGTATATATATTTATGCTTTTGTCACAATTTATATCTTTAGTTATTTCTTATGAAGTTCTATTTTGTGTGTATGTTATCAAATTAAGGAAAAGTCAAAAGCAATTACTTTCCTATATCGATTTATATCTAGTAACTTCAGTCTTTAGTCATGGTCAGTTTTATATTGTCATCTCAAGAGTAAAAAGTATAAATTGATTGAAGATTCTTGTATTCGACAAAGATGGAAATACCAATCCAAGCACTATAAAAGTAATCTATAAAGAAGTTTTCAGAAAACTTTATTAGTTGTAAGTAAAGTTTATATGGTCTTTTCCTTAATATTATTATATTGAGTCAAAGTTATTTTATGTCATTCATTATTTTTTTAATTGTATTTCCGGGTTAAAGACATTGTATTTGAAAAGCATTTGTAAATAGCATATCACATTGAAGGTGTATTTGCATTTGAGAAATATTTCTGTTATTTGGATAATTTGATTTTTTTCATTAACATTTGATGTAGATATTCTAAAATGTTTGTATCTTTTACCAACCACTATATGTTTGTTATCAATCAATTATTATTATTTTTATAAGTTATGAAAGTTTTAGAGTTGTGAATTATCTTTGCATCGCACAAGTCACAACACTAGTTAGTACTATTTGAATGATTTAATATTTACTTATTTTAGACTATCAAATTTAAGTTATATAAATGAAAAAAAATAATTGTCTGGAAAATTTCAACCTTTGGGGTTTGATTTGAACTGAACTAGATTAACTAGAATCCAATGAGTTTCCATATACTATAAATTTGAAAATATATCAATTCAAATACATAATAATTAATTCACATATTCAAATTAATCCAAAACAAAGGTGTCAAACGAATTGGCTCGACTTGTCATGGACCACATTTAAATGGACCTGACTTGGTCTGTTTATTAAATGGATTATTTTCCAATGCCTAACGTCGTCCCATCATGACCTATAAACCTAAACAGACTGGCTCGTGAACCACTAAAAAAATTTATATTTAAATAATAGGATATTAAACCTTTTTAGTAAAAAAAACTTAAATAATTTTTATTAATATACAATTTATATATGTAAAACATTACTTCAATGTTTTTAAATCATCAATAATTTTAATTTTTATATTTTTTTAAAATTAATTATGTTATATTTAAATTTAAAAATTATATATTTATTTTATAAAAATTTCAAAAGTTTTTATATATAAATTTATTCAATGTAATGTTATAAAATATGAACATGATAAAGTGAAGTTATACTAAATAACACATTTTTTACGAAGAATATAAAAATAAACAAGCCAATATCAACCGTTTAAATCATTTTTAAATAAATTAAGAAAAAAAAAACTAATACCGACTCCAGTACTTGTGGATATGGAATGAGATGCAAATCCTATACCATAAGGTAGAGTGTCATATTTTAAAACTTATAATAACAATTTTGTAATAATAAAAACTGTTGCTATAAATTCTAACAATAAAAAAAATTATTATTAAAAAAAGCATGGTTTACCAAACCGGACCGGACCGGCCGGTAGGACCGATCCGACCGGGAACCGGAGGGGTCACCGGTCCGGTTTGGCCATTGGACTGGTTGGTGGTTCGACCGGTGTTGAACCGGCCGAACCGGTGCTGAACCGGCCGAACTGACCGGTCTGAAGGTTGAACCGGTTCAAGTTTTTTTTTTTCTGGTCAAAATTTTTATTTTTATTTTTAAATGGAGGGGGAAAAATGTAGAGGGAAAGTGAACAAAAAAAACACATGATAACCCTAGTTAATTTTGCAATTGTCAAATATGCCTCCACTTACATAAGCAAATAAAAAAAATCAAAGGAGAGAAAACAAAAAGAAAAACAAAAACTAGCCGAGTCCATTTTATCACACGCACATAGGGGGCAGATTGGACAATTTGCACTACATTGGCCTGAAATTGTGAGTGCGTGAACCCACCATTTCCCTTAGCCTTTTATAAGCCCATTAACATATATTAGTATATAAAACTTTTTTCCTTTCTTGTTCTAAGCAATGTGGGACTTACTCACTCTTTTACAAAGCTATTTTACTTAGTTTGAAATTGTGAATATTATGAGTTGTGATGAGTTATCAATTTATGGATTAATTTTCTTATTTCTCTCACTTATTGTTATGAATTATCAATTATATTAAGTATTTTAATATTTTAAATTATATATATTTTAATATTTTAAATTATGTATATTTTTAATATTTTTTAATTATCACCGGTTCGACCACAGTCCGACCACTGAACCTTGAACTAGTGGCTCTATCGGTTCAATGACCGATCTGATTTTAAAAACATTAATAAAAAGTATGATATTCTACGTACTAAAAATATGGTAGAAGATCTGTATGAATTGGCGACAAACTGAAGTCTGTTTTAACAATACTAGCCCAAACATCACAAAATCATAATATTCAAAAAAAAAAAATTGACGATACAATAAGGATTGACGTAAGTGGGAACTCTTTTTGATGAAGACGCACGTAGAATAGGATAAACTAAAAAAAGGCTATTCCATCATCTTAAACAAATCAAGGAACATTATTAATATTACGCACATCATATTATAAGAAAGATCTTAATGACGTGAACATGACATCCACATTAATCCAGTGAATGCGCCTAAATATGCTCTTTGATTTATTCACGGCCACCCACCTCCAACAAAAACAGTGGATTATTGTTTTCAGTCCCATCACATTTCAGTTTCAATAAATTCAACCCAAATCTGAAAGCAACACCCAATTTCTATTATTGCATTAGTGTAACGCAATATAATTGTATAGTGTCGTTTATTAATTTTTAATTATATTCACGCCAACATTGATATTCAATTTTTTTACTTTTAATTTCGATGGTCCAATTTTAATTAAGCACTTTAATTTCATGTTTATCTTTAACTTAACGTCAGAAAATTCTTAGACATGATGCTCAAGTAGGTTGAATATGAGTCATTTTATAAAATATTGTAAATTTTTGGGCTACATTGATGCGTTTCAACTTTTTTGATACTAGTAAACTACACATAATTAAAGAGTAAATATACAAATTAACTTTTAGAAGATACAATTTTTTATTTAATTTCTAAAATTTATATGTCAAATAAATTAGTCATTATAAGTTATATACAGTGGCGGATTCAAAACCCCTTGGTTAGGGGGACAAAACGTAAATTTTAAAATATTGTACGGTTAAAATTTAAAAAAAAGTTTAAAATTTAAGGCTAAAATATAAACTTTCAAAATATTATATTTAAAATTGTAATTTTAGCCAAAAAAAGGGGCTAAAGTGAAAAGAAAGTTTAAAATTTAAGACCAAAATGTAAATTTTCAAAATATTATACATAAAATTGTAATTTTAGCCAAAAATTTAGGGGGTCAAAATTGAAAGAAATGGTTGGATCCCAAGAGGGGGGGTGAATTGGGATTTATAAAATTTTTTTACAAGAATTAATTGGAAGTTAAAATGATTTTCTGTAGAAGTGTAATACTAAAGATAATAAATACAATACAGAAAATCAATGTGCTGTCAAGATAAATAATTATAAAGATCAAGGAATTAAAGAATAAATATCAATATGCACAAATTAAAGAGTAAGGGATAGAGAAAGCAAACTCGGAGATTTATACTGGTTCGGCTAATCCAAGCCTACATCCAGTCCTCAAGAGACCACTTGAGTATTTCCACTATAATTGCAAGTTTAATCCGGGTACTTGCAAACCACTACAACCACGCAAATTCGATCCGGGTATTTGCGAAACCACAATGGAGAATTTATGAATCCGGGCTCCTCCTCAACCCAAAGCAAGTTATTCCAACACCGGTACTTGTGAACCTCAACTCAGAATAATCTATGTGTTGATCAAAATCAACAATACAAAGAAACTCTCTCTAAAGAGTAGATGAATACAAGTGAAGCTCTAATAACTCTAATGATAGAGAATATGCAAGATTTGGCTCAAGAATGCTTTCCTTTCTCTCAAAGATGATAGAAGAAGTTAATATCACATTGTAGGACTTTGTTCTTGCTAAAAATCGTGTATCTAAGTTCATATATATAAGATTTTGCAAAACTAGCCGTTATATAGCCGTTACAGCACTTATAGTGCAGTCCAGATTTTGAGCTTTCTTTAAAAATTCATAACTCCCTCATTTGAACTCCGTTTTAAACAAATAATATACCGTTGGAAAGCTCTTGGAGTCTAGTTTCAAATGAGCCAAGTTTCACTCAAAAATTATTTTTCGTTTAAAAGATATAATCAAAATACTGACTATAGGTCAGAACAGAATAATTTTTTATTACAGTAAAATCAACTTTTAATTTTTCAAACTATATTTTAAATAGTCATATATTTCTCATTTGGACTCCGTTTTCAATAAATAATATACCGTTGGAAAGATCTTTGAGTCTACTATCAAATGAGATTAAGATACTTGAAAAACTGATTTTTCGTTCATGAGATATGATATAAAGAGTGACCAAAGGTCAAAAACTAACTTTTGTAAAACTTTATATCTCACTATCTTTTTGTTCAAAAATAATTGAGCCAATGTATGCAAATCTAAATCATTGAGTTGCACAAGTATACTAGCCTATATAAAATATACCTAATGTAAACACATAGGCTATCTTGATGCATCCAAGCTTCCAAGACTTCAAATCTTCTAATTCTTCATTTCTTGGAGCTTCATCCTTGTATGTTGTTTTCCTTGAGTGAAGCATGATATTGCTTTTCCTTGTTCTTCAATACAATGCTCATTCTTCTTGTTTTGAACCAACCTATAAAATATATCTTACTTGCAAACCCAATGGTTATTTCAATAGCATGATTCAATATATGCAACATACATATTAAATAACATAATCATGCTTAAGTACTTGTAGCATATATATGATAATTAATCTTTATATATATCAATGCTACTATTCAAATACATTTGTCATCATCAAAACTTATGGCATATAGCCTTAGGGTCAGCAATCTCCCCCTTTTTGATGATGACAAATCACCACAGAAAAATATGTATCACAAGATAATGAATGCAATGTTATAAGCACGTACACATATTTTTCTATTGTTTCTTCTCCCCCTATTTGACATCAACAAAAAGGTGTAAGGAACACAATATATAGAAGTTAAAGCACATACCTTCTTTAAGTCAGGATGTCAGAAGATGTCAATATAGTATGGGGTAAGGATACATCAAAACTTATCATTGATTTCATTGACATGTAAAAAGAAAATTTTAGAAAAATTTTTCTCATGTCAAATGAAATGAGCCAAAAGATAAAACTTGAAAGAGTTTTAGGCTCCCCCTTAAACCTTGCATAATTTGAAAAAGAATAATGAATAATAAATATCTAATTTTTCAAGATATATTCTTTTTCAAAAAAAAATACATTCAAGTGAGACAAAGCTCCCCCTGAATTTCATAACCTTTTTCCTTTGAAAAAGATTGTCCAAATCATTATAAAGGAAATTCAGTTTTGGATTGCAGAATTTTGAAGTAAGATTTTTGAAGAAATTTCTGCAATATTTTCATTGAAAATGATTTCTGCTTGTTTATGAAGAGGCATTTTTAGAAAATAGCAGAAAAATTGAACTCTTTGAAATAAAAAAATAAACATCATTTGCTGTCATATGATAGAAATATTTACAGCACACAGCAGAAGTATGATATATGGATTAGCAAAGCATGATATAAACAAGAATATTAATCATAATCCATAAATCGAATAATAATATTTTTCAAGATTTCTGAAAAACAATTTCTGCATATATGCATAAAATTATTTCAACATATAGCAAAAGTGATTTAAAATAAGGATACTCAAATCTTTTTCTTTTCAAAACAGATAATGCTTCAATATGGCAAATCAATTTCAGCATTGTGGAAGCAATTCAAGAGATTCACGATATTTTTCTAAAACATTTTGCTTCGAAGGAATTTAGAAACGTTTCATCTAAGGAAGCAATATATATGGATTAGTGTAATAAGATATATTCAAGCATATAGTTCATAATCCATATATGAAACATCAATATTTTTCATCCCTTTTGTTATCTACAACAAAAGAGATCTTTAAAATCTTTTCTTTTTCAAAAAGAATGTTGCTTCATATGATAAAACATATTAACATAACAGAAGCATTTTTAAAGTCTTTTTTTCAAAACAAATTTGCTTCATAAAGGATAAGATAAATTTCAGCACAAAGGAAGCAATTTATATACCCATTCAAAATGAATTTATATATGTATCTTGAGGATGAGTACATGTAAAAATTTTGACAGCTCATTTTGTATGAGTGCATGTGGAATCATGAAATATTATTCTTAGCCATAGCCTTCGCTCATGATGCATGAATTGCATACACAACATATGTTCTTAGATACATGTGATCATAGCATGATGCAATCAATTATGTATATTATACTGAAAGCTCTCAAGAACAACACAACGAAGCAGAAAAATACGGTTCTGAATATCACCATTTTATTAATCCTTAAAATTTCTAATCAAAACAAATTAAATCAGCCGCAAATCCACCGAAAATTGACTTTCATGGTTTTGCCATTAATGTGACGCGTTATCGGTGTGCATGCGTACCCTAGACTTCTGGCTTCCAGCTTGCAAAATCCATAGGATGAGCGTGTAGGGGTGCGGCGAAGAGATATCTTCGTTGGCTCTAAGTCATAATTTTATCTCTATAAAGACTGCCCCAGAGTTCTCAATTACCACACCACAAAGAGTATTCATCTCTGAGCCTATAACTTTCTGACATTCCTCTCTCTTCATACTCTTACAAAAATTTCTGAATTTTCCAAACCATGGCAGCAAGAAAGTTCATTGATCTCACAGTAGAGGCAAGGGAGGAAGAGCTCGACTTAAACTTGAGTCTAGGCAAGGACAAAGGCAAAAGACCTTTGGAGGAATCTCAAGAGAACCAAAAGAAGAAGATGAAGATCGAAGAAGCTGAGGAGATTAATACATGCCATACGTCAGAAGACAAAATTGCTTGTCTGGAGCAGGAGGTGAAGAAACTCAAGAAGATGATAGAGGACCAGGAGAAGTTAGCTAAACGCAACAATGCGGCACTGACTTCAAGAATAGATAGGTTCTTCTATTGGTCTACCCAATGCTTCTGCAATCAACAACAAAGAAGTGTTGATTGTATGAATGGGATTTACACTACCCTCCGTGACATTGCTCAGTCTCTTGCTCCAAGAAATGGCCGAGGGGTGATGATACAATACAACCCTCCTAATCCGAGACCACCTCGCCTGTAGATTGCTCATGCATGAGCAAACTTTCCCTTTTTTTTTTAATTATGCAATGTAATCCTTCGGTTTTTTTTTAATGCAAGTGGTTTCTTTTATTTGACGGTACAAAAAAATAATAATAAAGAAAGATAAAATAAATCAGCTACACAAATTCAGCACAGTATATATATATTGAAAAATATATATCCATTTTAAAGATGGAAAGAATTTTCTGACATGGACATATATATCATCATTTCAAAGCAAAAGTAAGTTACATACTTATCAAGATAAAACATATTATAACTTGAGTATGTAGTACAATAATTGACGTAATATGGATTAA
This sequence comes from Biancaea sappan, assembly GCA_037074585.1. Taxonomy (NCBI): domain Eukaryota; kingdom Viridiplantae; phylum Streptophyta; class Magnoliopsida; order Fabales; family Fabaceae; genus Biancaea; species Biancaea sappan. The sequence continues at coordinate 25,531,760 of CM073501.1, read as the reverse complement.
TAAGATATAATCAGATATAAACTAGAATCCATAAACAATCGTTCATAAGCTATATCTTATACAAAGGATATGACATGTATAATGCTCAAACCATGATGAATGGTATAAAGACAATATCTTTATATACAATGATATGATCAAATATGTAACATATTAGAGAACAATATATCATTGTAATGAAAGTATGTCAGTAAAAAAAAATTGCCAACATAGCCAATTATGATCAGGGAGTATCACTCAATTAAATATTAAAGTGGTAAAGAATAGAGATACTCATCAATTTTGGCAAACTCTTATTGCTTCTTGAAGTTCCTCCTCAAGATTTTGATATTCTTGTTTTGCTCATTGCTCTTCTTTTGATTCTATCTTCTTGCAATTTTAATGAACTTAATTGATTGATTATTTGCAAGATCCTCTTGAAAACAATCTCTCATAAGATCACTGTCAAGCATTGGTCGATCATTACGAATGAGCTTAGAGGATAGATTTGAGGACTAACTCCTGCAAAACACTTTTGGTGGAGCACTTTGATGTTCAAATCAGTAATGTTCAAATAAATCTCGAGTACTAGGAGCAACATTATGTTCAAGATATACCATATTAATAAAAGTGCTATGCTTTCATGAAATGCAATTTTGCAAAATATTTGATTTCATTGAAAATATTTAAATAAGATTATAGCAAGGATAAATATTATAGGTAGGAGGAATCTTATTGTTGTGAAGACAAGAAAAATGTGCGTGTAATGGAAGCAAGTTTTCATGATGCAGTAAAAAGGATAGTTTGAGCAAAATTTGGAAGAAAGATTTTAGATCAAAACAAAATTTGAATCTATAATCTGCACACCTAACAATTGTTTTCAGATATAGCATGCATGAATATCAAGGATAGATGTAAGGCATATTAGATAACAGACAAAAGCATTAGAGAGCAGTAAACATATCAGTTAAAATTCTTACAATGCATTCCAGCTTATATGTTTACTTATCCATTGCCTCCTTTTGATGCAAGAGAGTGGAGTTTGAATGATGTAGCCATTGAAAAGTCATTTCCGCTCCTTGCTTCGAGGCAAATCTACAAATTATTCATTTATCTTTGGTACCCAAATTTCTTTGGGTTTGCCTGGGTCATGAGTTCCTTTTTGAACCCATTTCATTTTTACTCCATGAACAAGATTTTTCTTATAAAAACAGGAGTAAGATTTGTGTCCTTTCAGTCCACAATAGAAACAAGTGCAAGTTGGACTATTGGACATCTTTGCAGAAACAAAGAAGTTTTTAAACTGCTTTTGGTTTGATTTCTTTTTAGAAACAATACCAACTTTGTTAATTCTTCTTTGTTTCAAAACTGAGGTATTTAAAATTTCTCTACCTTGAAAGAGTTTTGCAAGTGTGTTTTTAAGATTATCATTTTCTTTTTTCAAAAAATCACACTTGGTACAAAAGCAATTTTTGTTGGTAGAGATATTTGTTTTTAAAATCAAATTCTCTTCTTGAAAAGTTTTGTTTTGATTTTCAAAAACAAAATTCTCTTCCTTGGAAATAGAAAATTCATTTTTCAATATTTCCAACTCATTTTCAAGAGAAGAGTTTTTCTGTTTTGAAACATTTAGTTTCTTTGCAAGTATAAGAGATTCTTCATGTAAATCATCAAAGGCATCTTGTAATTCTTCAAAAGAGTAGTCAAATGAATTTACCTCATCTTTATCTCTGGCCACAAGACAAGTGTTGGCTTCTTCATTTGTGTTCTGCTTATCAGAATTACTATTTCCCCAATTGGAAGATAGGTAAGCTTTCTTTGATGATTTACCTTTTGGTTGTGGTTTCTCTTTTTCTCCTTTTTCTTCTTCGTCTGCCACCTTGGTGATTTGAGATTTTCCTGTAAGTTCAACACCAAGAGCTTGCAATTGATTAAGCACAAGTTGTATCTCATTAATGGTTTTGCAATTGTTCATTTGAGCAATTTCAAGTTCATTAATGAAACTTCTATACCTTAATTCCTCAGCAATAAGATCTTCCTCATGTGCAACTTCAAGAATTTCCCACATTTCTTTTGCAGTTGCACAGTTGGAGATTTTGAAAAATTCATCTTGACTCAATGCACAAGAAATAATCAATTTTACCTTAGCATTGAGTTGCATTAAACTTCTTTCAGTATCATTCCATTCACTCTTAAGTTTTGGAATGTATTTTCCTTGTTCTTCCTTGACAGGCATACAAGAACCATTTTCTATAACATCCCAGAGTTTATGGTCTAATGAAATTAAAAACATTTTCATTTCATACTTCCAATATTGAAAATGATTAGCATCAAAAATTGGAGGTTCTGTGAAAGAACAATTTTTAGAAATAAACCAATCACTATATCCAACCATGCTAACTCTTAGACGGTTAAGTCTTTAAACAAGAGCCCAAGCTCTGATACCAATTGAAAGAAATGGTTGGATCCCAAGAGGGGGGGTGAATTGGGATTTATAAAAATTTTTTACAAGAATTAATTGGAAGTTAAAATGATTTTCTGTAGAAGTGTAATACTAAAGATAATAAATACAATACAGAAAATCAATGTGCTGTCAAGATAAATAATTATAAAGATCAAGGAATTAAAGAATAAATATCAATATGCACAAATTAAAGAGTAAGGGATAGAGAAAGCAAACTCGGAGATTTATACTGGTTCGGCTAATGCAAGCCTACATCCAGTCCTCAAGAGACCACTTGAGTATTTCCACTATAATTGCAAGTTTAATCCGGGTACTTGCAAACCACTACAACCACGCAAATTCGATCCGGGTATTTGCGAAACCACAATGGAGAATTTATGAATCCGGGCTCCTCCTCAACCCAAAGCAAGTTATTCCAACACCGGTACTTGTGAACCTCAACTCAGAATAATCTATGTGTTGATCAAAATCAACAATACAAAGAAACTCTCTCTAAAGAGTAGATGAATACAAGTGAAGCTCTAATAACTCTAATGATAGAGAATATGCAAGATTTGGCTCAAGAATGCTTTCCTTTCTCTCAAAGATGATAGGAGAAGTTAATATCACATTGTAGGACTTTGTTCTTGCTAAAAATCGTGTATCTAAGGTCATATATATAAGATTTTGCAAAACTAGCCGTTATATAGCCGTTACAGCACTTATAGTGCAGTCCAGATTTTGAGCTTTCTTTAAAAATTCATAACTCCCTCATTTGAACTCCGTTTTAAACAAATAATATACCGTTGGAAAGCTCTTGGAGTCTAGTTTCAAATGAGCCAAGTTTCACTCAAAAATTATTTTTCGTTTAAAAGATATAATCAAAATACTGACTATAGGTCAGAACAGAATAATTTTTTATTACAGTAAAATCAACTTTCAATTTTTCAAACTATATTTTAAATAGTCATATATTTCTCATTTGGACTCCGTTTTCAATAAATAATATACCGTTGGAAAGATCTTTGAGTCTACTATCAAATGAGATTAAGATACTTGAAAAACTGATTTTTCGTTCATGAGATATGATATAAAGAGTGACCAAAGGTCAAAAACTAACTTTTGTAAAACTTTATATCTCACTATCTTTTTGTTCAAAAATAATTGAGCCAATGTATGCAAATCTAAATCATTGAGTTGCACAAGTATACTAGCCTATATAAAATATACCTAATGTAAACACATAGGCTATCTTGATGCATCCAAGCTTCCAAGACTTCAAATCTTCTAATTCTTCATTTCTTGGAGCTTCATCCTTGTATGTTGTTTTCCTTGAGTGAAGCATGATATTGCTTTTCCTTGTTCTTCAATACAATGCTCATTCTTCTTGTTTTGAACCAACCTATAAAATATATCTTACTTGCAAACCCAATGGTTATTTCAATAGCATGATTCAATATATGCAACATACATATTAAATAACATAATCATGCTTAAGTACTTGTAGCATATATATGATAATTAATCTTTATATATATCAATGCTACTATTCAAATACATTTGTCATCATCAAAACTTATGGCATATAGCCTTAGGGTCAGCAAAAATGAAAAAAAATTAAAATTTAAGGTTAAAATATGAATTTTTAAAATATTATACTTATAAATATAATTTTTACAAAAACTCAGGGGGTGCAAAACGTGGGTCCACCCTTGAATATAGGGTTCAAAAAATCTTGGGGGTCAAAAATAAAAATTAGGGAGGCAAAAATAAAAAAAAATTATACGAAACTTTTAAAATTTCAGGGGGTGCATCTGCACCCCCTAGAGTCAACGTGGCTCCGCCACTGATTATATATATAGTCAATATAAATTTGTTTTTAAGATTAAATTATATATTTATTTATTTATTATGAATGAACTCAATAACTACATGTAACAAAGTCATAATACTTAGGGACTGTATAATTAAAATTAATATAATGACTAAATAATAAACTAATATATTTTTTAGGGACTAAATTATTAGTGATGTGCATAATTAAATATGTCATATATTTATATTGGATTCCATTTTGAATATATTTAAGCATCACAATTTTGTTCTCAAATAATTTTTCAGAATCAATTTAGTTGTTTTGTTTGTTAAGCTTAGGTTAATTTAATTGAGTTGCTGACCTTGCAAGAAAAATGGATCACCTAAACATGTTCATAAGCACTCAAAATATGACTTGAAAAATCGACTTACCTTCAACTATTGTATTCGTTTCACAGTAGAACAGAGTTTCTTTCACCTGGTTTTCTACTTTAGATGGTGCATGTGTGTTCTGATTAGAGAGCAAAGAGAAGACATCTAAGACTTATATATAATGTTGAACCATCATGAACACTTTTACATTTTCATAATTAAAAGTCATTATCGCCTTTGATCTCTTGTTAAATGGTCATTGATGGCATAATCGAAACCGTTACACCTATTTAATGTAATGTAACCATTACACGCTTAATGCTAATGCAATTAAATGATCATAACTATTGCACCACTTTATTGCAATTAAATATTACAGATGTAGGTCTACAAAATGCTTAAATATGTACCCCTTATGTGATAAAATTACTACATATGTTTAGTATCAGAAAAGTCATATGAATGCTACGAATGTCGTGATTATTTTAGGCAAATGTATACTTTACGTCCCTAACATTTACCTCTATTTTTATATATGCACTTCAACTTTTTTTTAATGTCAGGTATGTCCTACATGTTTCAAATTTTATCTGATATACTTTTTCTTTTAACATTGTTAACTGGGTTAACAGAATTGCTGACCTAGCATATTACATGGCAAAAAACACTACCACGTCATATGCCACGTAGTTGCCACCTATTTGCCATGTGGCCACACCATAAGAAATGGCCAAAATGCCCTTGAGGCCATTTAACCATTGGAAGTTACCTCATCTGAGTGAATTTACCAATCTAGCTCCACTTAAACATAAGGCTCCCCAAACGACGTCGCCTTAAGGTGTCTTGAATCTTGTGGACAGTTGACATCCACACCGAAGACAATAGCACCGAGGACAGCAACGGAGGACGTAGACGGCGAGGAACAGGTAACCCCATCAATTCCCTTCTTTTTTTTTTTGCCCTAATGTTGAATTTTATCCCCAATCTGAATCTTGCCCTAATAAACTAGAAATTTAGCCCCAATCCATGTTGATTTGATGTTAGGGACAGAAGAAAAGAAACGGACATGACTGTACCATTACTCTGAACAAGGGGAGCCAGACATAATATTTGATGCCAACGTTATGCTTCCTTCGTACCTGAAAATTGTTGAGGTATGAGTCATATCGACCCAGTTAAGAAAACTCTACCCTACCTCGGCACATAAACATAATACAGATAAATATATAGGAAAGTATACGTACAATTGTACTTACCGTTGAAAGTATACTCACAAGAACATACCATAGAACTATTGTCAATTCCAAGGATGACAACATAAACATTGCAATACACAAGCCCAAATATCCTAGCACAACCACTAGTATCATCAACCAATGGAATTTACCATATAAATTCTACTATTAACCTTATTACCGACCAAAAACATACTTGAGTGAACAACATAATCCAATGAGTAAATAAGAATAATGAACAATTCAAACATAAATTTCCAATTCCTCTAAAATTTAAGTAACCATTCAACTCTAACCAAAGAGGGGATCAACTAGGTTATAGTAAGTGCCATATAACCAATACCATACAAAAGCACATAGAAGGCAATACCAATGAGATATGTACATATATGTGTATATACCTAAACCCCATCCTTATAATATCGAGAGATAAATAATAGGAGAAAAGAAAGAGATAGGACCATACCATTACTCCAAACAAGGGGAGCCAGACAAAATACTCGATGTCATCGCTATGCTTCCTTCGTACCTTAAATTTGTTGGGGTGTGAGTCATACTAACCTAGTGAAGAAAACTATGCCCTACCTCGGCACATAAACATAATACAGATATATATATATATATATATATATATATATATAGGAAAGCATAGGCACAATCATACCTACAGTTGAAAGTATACTCGCAAGGACGTATCGTAGAACTATTGTCAATTCCAAGGACAACAACATAAACATTGCAATACACAAGCCCAAGTATCCCAGCTTAACTACTAGTATCATCTATCTGATTCATGATATAACACTAACTACCTGATTCTATATGATTTTGTGATATTTTACTTACCTAATTCGTGCCATTCTTTATTCATTGCATTAAGGTGGTTCAGTTTTTGGAGTTTTAGGATATGATGCATTCTGGGAAATGGCCAACTATGGGTTCAGTTTTTCCAGTTATGCATTTTCACTTCTTGTAGACTCTTAGCACTCAGAATGAGTATAGTCCATGCACTCAGAATGACTATTAGTCCTTTTAGTTCGTTGGGTTAGGGCTGTGAGTTAAAGATGATAGGTACTTTGGTTTTTTATATTTAATGGATTAATTTTATGATGTCCAAATATAAAAAATGCTAGTGTATGGTATCATCATCTCCATAATAATTCCAAAAATGTATAGTGAATGCCATTGGGGACTCAACCCAAGAATATAGGGATATTCTGAAAATACAATTGTGTTTATTATTCTACTAAGAACATCTCCTAAGTTGATGGTATGAAATATGGAACATGAAAAGAGGTAATTATGTATCATCTTGGACTCTCCACTCTCAAGCTTGCCAGCAATAATATTACATCCATATCCCAAGGCTTTTACAATGAGCTTGTCTTGTTATTTTGGGTCCACTCAAATGTTGTCCTTCACATTGGGAATGAATAATATGTCTATCTTTTTTATGTATAATTGAAACTTATTCATTATTCTTTTACTTCCTATGCCAATTATGTACATCAAAATTAAGATGCCAATTGGACAAATAACAATGCTATACTTCAAATATTATATTACACCTTCATTTATTTTTGAAACTTGAATAGCTGTTCGCAAACTAAATTTACATTTGTTTTATATAACCCCTTTATTTAAGTATAACTCCTTGTTGTATGTCATTTGATTAGGTGTTTTTCATTTGAGCTCTCAATGGATATATTCTCTATGGAAGTTTACCACGATGGCCAGCTTACAGGAGGAGCATATGTTGGGGGTAAAGATGACATATGAAGTGCTTGTGACTCCGATAGATGAAGTTACTTTGAGATCCTAGACTTAATTAAAGAAGACTATGGGTATTCTGACATTGAGGCGATGTAGTACAAGGCTTCGGGAGAAGCGTTTGAGCAAGGATTGAAGATGCTTACAGATGATAGAGGAGTACTAGAAATGGTAGACATCGCTAATAAGGAGGGCATGGTACATTTGTATATCATTTGAAAGTCAGATAGGCCGACTCCGTCGGTTGACCTTTCTCCTGACCCAAACCCCAACATAGAAGTTGACCCAACTCAAAAATTGGAGAAGGACCCACTCTTACATGCATATTAGCATGCTTCCCCACATCCTAACATGGAACGTGGAAAGAAAGCAAGGTTATATATATTGTTTGTTTTTGTAAACAAATTGTATATGTCTACAATTTGTATATTTGTGTTTCCCAACATGGTATTTATGATGTACCTCTTAAATTGAAAATTTGTGTAACTTCTAAAGTTGTAACTCTTACAAATTTTAAATTGTATATCATTGATTTGTTTAAATTGAATAGAGCATTTTCATTTTAATACTTTGCAAAAGTTAAATGTGGAGAGAGGAGAATGAATTAAAATAAGAGAGTAATTCCATACAATACTTTACGAAAGTTAAATGTGAAGAAAGGGGAATGAATTAAATAAGAAACCAATTCCATACAATTACTTTACACATACCTCACTACCATCTAGCAATAAGCCAATGACACCATGTGTGATGTCAAAGCAAGTCAAGGGCCTTAGTGATGATGAGTTGTATGAGTCTGAGTCATTAGACAGTATTGACAGTGAGGACGAGGAAGGACTATCTCAAACGGCAAAGTTCTCAGTGCATAAGCTTCTCAAGTACATGATTGCAGAATTATAATTGTTTTCATATTACAGTTGTTCTCATGAAATCTATCAGTGGATTATTAAATTCCTATTTTCTTCATGTTATAGTTGTTGACGGATAATTGTTTTCAGGGATATAACAGAGTACAAGTGGGAGGTGGGAACAACTTCCCAAACTTTAAGGAGTTTCAAGAAGTTGTTGTGACATATGTTGTCCACACTGGTCATTACCTGTATTATGCTAAACTAGACAAGGTCAGAGTAAGTGTCAAATGCAGGGGTGATTGTCTTTTTGAAGTATATGCTGCAAAATTGACGAACAAGGACACGTGGCAGTTAAGGATGATTAAGGACGAGTATACATACACAAAGTGCTTCAATTTGCATATAATGTCATCTAAATGGCCCGAGAATAAAATGCAGAAGAAAGTGAGGGACAACCCTAAGCTTATGCTAAAGGACATCATCAGAAAGGCTTGAGAAAATTGGAATATAGGTTGTACATCTGCTAAGGCGAGTAGGGCTGGAAGAGATGCACATGAAGTAGTTTGCGATTTTTTTAGAGAGTATTTCTTAAGGCTTTATGACTACTATGAATAGCTAAGAAGGTCTAACCCCGGCTCCACAATTAAGATGCAAGTCAATAGGCCATCGGATTTGAAGATGATACCCCATGAGATGATAGAGACCCCACTTCGATGCTACCCACATTTGAGAGACTCTATGTGTAATATCCCAAGAATTTTTATGAATATTTAAAGTCTGATTTGAAGTTTAGTGAAAAATTTAATTATGTGAAAAATTTTCTTTTTGAATTAGTGAAGAAAATGTGGGAATAGAAATTTTTATTTTTAATTTAGGAAATTTTTATAAATTCTCAAGGACTAAAGTGAAAAGAAAAGAAAGTATAGAGGACTTTTGAGAAATGACCAAGTAGGAACCCGAGAAGAAGAATAGAGCTTATGGGAATGAATTATGAGTCCGGTACCGAAAAGATGATGGATTCGAGGTTAAAGTGGAGTTTGAGATATTGAGAGGGACTAAAGTGAATAAGGAAATTTGTGGGGCACCGAGGATTTAGAAACACCTGAGGTGAGATTTTATGAATTTGCTTTTGCTAGTCTTGACTGAGGGTCAATTGCAGAGCAAGTGATAATTTCACCCCGGGCGAGTATATAGCCTCACCTATTTTTTATTCATTTTTCTCCTTTCCTCTCTCTCTCTTCACTTTCTCTCCTCTCCTTCTCTCTTCCTTCTCTCTAATTTCTCTCTCTACACTCCAACTCTACAACCGGGCTTTGGAGGCTGGATCTCGGGCTACGGGGCGAGCCTCTAGGAGCCAAGCAACATAGGGAAAGCAAGGAATCGAGGTAGAAATTTCTATTTCTTAAGTTTTTCTCTATTTTCTAGTTTTAAGAGTGTTTGAGGTAAAATCGAGATTCCGGCTTCGTTTCTCGATTAAAATTGGTGATTTTGGTGTCTAAATGCTCCTTAGACATTAAGGGTGAGATCCCATGGAGAAATCTATGTGAAGCTATAAGGGTGGAGAATATAAATGGAGCGATAAGGGTGGATGCGGCGGGGGCCGCGGGCAATGATCCAAAGGTATTCTGGACGACCCGGTTGGTACGGGAATTGTGTGTGAAATTGATTTCATCGATTGCTGTTGTGAATTTTGAATTTTGTTGAAATGCATTTGATTCACTTAGATATTGTTGTGAAGTATTATGAATAATAATATATCATATGATGATCGATCTACGTATGATTGCTGCATGTTATCATTATGATGCATGATTTTTATTTTGTCATAGTATTGTGTTATCTACTCACTGGGCACGTGGTTTGCTCATACCCCTCTTATTGATATTTTTTTTTTCAGAGTTGACAGCTGAAGGTAAATATCGGAACAAGGAATTATGGATCCTTAGTCAATAATTACCTTTTCATTTGTTCAGGATAAATGTATAATAGTTAAGTTTTATTCTAAGTTGTATAAATCTAAAAATCTCTGTAATCGGGTAGGTTCATTCAGTGATGTAATGTGAGTAATTGTAGTATGTATAGAGAACTCGTTTTGGTTGCATGAAAAAGAATTGTATGATTTTTAAGAGAAAGATAGGCTTACGGAGGTGAAATGAAATTCACTTTCCGTGCCGGTCACGTGCTCAAATTTTGGGACGTGACACTATGTATGCTTCGATGCATGCCAAAGAAGCTTTCTACTCTGTCGGCCAATCATTGCTATGGATAGGTGTTTCATTAAAACACCATATGAAGGTCAAATTCTGACTGTAATTGGTAAAGATCTAAATGACCAACTTTTGCCAATTGCATTTGCCGTTGTAAAGGCCGAGATGATGGAGACATGGATGTGGTTCTTAAAGCTGTTGATTGAGGACATTGGGATTCAGAATAGCCAATTTGTCACTTTCATCTCAGATCTATAGAAGTTTGTCTCTTACCTTTTCTTTATTTGTGTTTTCTGGATATTTCATGTATGTCCTTTAAGTTTCTAGGATTTACAATTATGTCATTTAAGTTTCCACTGTAACATCCCGATTTTTTATTTCCTTTAAAAATAATAATACTTATTCTCTAAATCGGTTTACTAAATAATTTCCAAATAAATTCCTTTGAAATAATTATGAATTTCATTATTCACGAATTTAATATTCATGTAAATAGTAACCTTGTAAAAAATTTGACAAGATTTTCACTAATTATGTATGAGCTTGAATATATATATATATATATATATATATATATATATAAATAATTTATATAATATTTGCTATTATCTTTATATATTTGAATCATGAACTACCACAAAATATATTTCTACACTTCAAGCTCATCATTAATATCATCAAAGCCTTCCCTTTTGCCTTTTTTTTTCCTGAAATGATCAATTTTCTAAAAGTGAGATATAAAATATCTCAATAGGTAGTCACTTTATTAAAAACATGTAAATACATGAAGAGATCATTTCAGTCATAAAAGCATAACATCACATTGATAATAATTAAATCTCTCTTGTTCACTACTTTAGAACAAGATTTATAATAGAAATTCTATAAAAAAAATAATTATGAATATAAACATCATAAATTATAAATAATCATGCTTTTATGGAAGACTAACTACCTGATTTGATTCTCAACCTCTCAACTTCTTAAACTTCTTTCTTTGCTCTGTGTTTCCAGTTCTTTCTCTCTCTCTCTTTCTTTCTCTCTCTAATTTTCTCATCTCTTTCCCGTATGCCTCCATACACACACACACACACACACACACACACACACACACACACACACACACACACACACACACACACACACACACACACACATATATATATATATATATATATTAATCTATCAATATCATTATTTTTCCTTCTTTTTCTCTCATTCATCCACTTGTACGCATACTTCCTTTCTTTTCTTTCTTTTGTTTTCGTCTCTTCCCCTCCCTTTCTTTCTTTTCTATTTTTGTCTCTTCCTCTTTCCATTATTTGGCTCATGACCTCTGTCCACTTGCCATTTACTAACTACACACACACACACACACACACACACACACACACACACACACACACACATATATATATATATATATATATTTCTTTTGGTAAAATTTGTAAAACGTCCTCATATCTTCTTCATTCCATTCAATTAGGTCCCGAGCCTAATGAATAAAATTCTATTTATTTCTCTCAAAAATTTCTTAATAACTATTTTATCCTTATTTACTTGCTCATTTATTTATTTAGCCTCATTTTCTAAAATAATTAAATTTGGAATATCTCTTAATTCATAAATATGTCATTTATGTTTTATACATGTTTCATTGATATCCTAAGATTATCTTGTTGGTGCTTGGACTTAACTGCCTCTGTCATGGGAGCTATTATTATAATGTCTATGGCTAAACAATTTGAACAATATACTAAGAGAGTTATTTTTCAATGTATTAAATTCTTATTTTTATGTTTTGCAGACTCAATGTATTAAATTCGTATTTTTATGATGTTTGTGCATTATTTCATTCCTATTTTTTCTAATGCTAATGGTTACGCTAATTTTTTTCTTCTTATTTATATCAATGCATTGTTTCTATGTAATCTTTCTATATAATTTGACTTTTAATTTTCTTGGTTGTGGATAAGGATTGGATAGTGCCCTTGATGTGCTTATAATAGGAGTTGACAATCGATTTTGTTTACATCACTTGTACAACAACTTCAGGAAAAAATTCCTGGGAGCCACCTAAAGAAGCTGGTTTGGAAAGTAGCAATGTCCATCTATCCCCAAGCATGGGAGAGGATAATGCTTGAAATAAAGAAACATAATGAGAAAATATATCTGCACTTGATCAAGATTTCTCCACAATATTAGAGTAAGGCGTTCTTTAAGGCAAACTCTAAGTGTGATGTCCTACTCAACAACATGTGTGAGACATTCAGTTCCATCATTCTGAGTGCTAGGGAGAAGCCTATAGTGTCTATGCTAGACTATGCTAGAGAACATCATATTGTGGATGATGGAGAGGTAGGCGGGAATAGGAAAGACATCAAAAAAAATTCCTGATGGAGTGGTCCTCTAAAAAATTAAAGTTATGTTTGATGTAAATTATAAAGAGAGTGACAAGTGGTTGCCGACATGGGCTAAGCAAAAAAGTATGAGGTAATAGGCCTTACAGAGAAGTTTATGGTGGACATTGATCTCAAGACCTATATATGTAGGCATTGGACAATTACGGGCATTCCTTGATCTCAGGCTATCAGTTGCATCAACCATATGGGAGATAGGCCTACATACTTCATCCCATCTTATTTCAGGAAGGAGTAGTATTAGACATACTTTCAATACATGATACACCTGACGAATGGCCCAAAATGTGGTTGTCTACCCTATACAATGATATCCTCCCTTCGCCATATAGGAAATCTATTGGACGTCAAAAGAAGAAGAGAAGAAAGGAAGTTGATAAGAAGTCTCAAAAATCGAAGCGTATGTCTTGTAGGGGGTCAATAGAGGTGTGGAAATTGTGGAACTATCAGACACAATAAGAGGGCTTGTAAATTGCCAGGAAAACAGTGACCATTGTCTTCTGCGCAACTAGGTCCATCTTGAACAATTGTACATACTTTTGATTTCTTTATCAATAATGAACTTGATGCTATATTTGATTACCACGTTGCATCTTACCATTTGCTTGTAAACTTGCAACGCACATAGAGGGAAAAGATGCTAGTAAGACATGCAAACGCTCAGACACAACCACCTCAGACTATTCCTATGGTAATTAATACTTTTCCATCCTAAAGTGTTACCTTATTGATGTTGAATGCTTTACTTCATTGATGCTCAATTATTTACTACAACAAGGAACTCCATAAAGGATACTCCAAAGCCATAGCTCATACCCAATAACTTCAATTCCTCCTCCTCCACTAACTACAACTCCAACTACCACACAGGCATATCACACTTAAATTGTAATTGCATATTTAGTTAATGTTATTGCCAATATTATAATGTAATTATTTTGTATATGTATGTGTAGACTTCACAGACCTAGCCTCCTAGTTCACCAGCCGCTAGAACAAAATACAAGACCATGGCAAGAAGAAACTTAGGATAGTAAGGAGCAACAGTCATAGGTGGTGCAAGTCAAGTCCCACAACATAGTGCTCCATGACTTTGAAAATAAGGATTTTTTTTTGGGGACTTTTAGATTTGGCCACTTTTTTGTATTTATGTTGTTGGCCAAATTGTTAGAGAACATAATATGTTGGACTATAGGGTTATTATTTTGTTATATTTTATGTATGTATTATTTTTTGGTTACATCCTATAGACCATTGTGAATATATTGACTTTTGAATTGAATGCAAAATTATGAGATATGAGATGCAAAATTCCCATATTGTTATATCTTAATTCATTTTGTTCTATGTTCATTCTTTTCTAGATAGTAAACATTTTATCTCTATTATATCTTCCCAAATAAAATAAGACCATTAGAAACACATATTGGGATACCAAGACAGAGAACTTGAACACATTGTTGCATTCATTTGCCTATGATGCTTCAATAATGGTAGGTTACTGCAGCCCATTCTATGGCTTAGGTTCTTTTACCAATTCCTAGAAAATTTTATTTTATTTTATTTTCACCTCTAAATATTTATTCATCAAAAGATTGAATAGTATTTTTCTTTTCTTCTATTTTTCTCAATCTAAATGAATAAAATTGCGTAAAATTTAATTTATGAATACTAAAGAAATACAAAACAAAAATTTTGAAAAAGCAATTTTATAGGTAATTTTTGGAGAATCGGAATGGGGTGCAACTTAATTTTAGAAAAAACCACAGTTTATTTGCCCAAATAGAGTTTTAATTTCATAATTGGTAGTTTAATTAAAAAATGAATAAGACATCTTCCTAAAGTTCAAATTAATATAAAAACATTAGATTCCATTATGTGAATTTGAAGGTTAATTTGCAAACCACATGACCATAACAAAGATTTCATATAGATTAGTACAACATTTGTCTTACTACAACAACGAAACATCGTTAAATAAGTACTAATACAATTCTTACAACACAACACCTAAACCCTCCTAACTTAGTCACTTCACAAACCATATATTGACAATCAAAGACAATATTAGGATTAAGCTTAGCATCTTCTTCATCCTCCGTTCTTTCTTTAGATTATCTTCAATAGTCCTAATCTTCTTCCTAAGATGATACATGGCCAATGCATCATCTTCAATTGGAGGATCTGACCAAACCAAGAAATCACATCCTCCTTCATCCTACACATTCAAGGTCAATATGGTTCAACTTTTATATTTAACATAGAGCAAAAAACAATCTAAAATTTATCCTTTAATTGTCATTCATATTATATTGCATAATTTTTGCATCCCCAAAACCTTTGACCTGGATTTTATTAAGTCTGTGAAGTTGCCAATCAAGCATACTTATCGCAATCACAGATGAACCTTCCTTTCCAACCACTGTAACTTGAACTTTGGGATGCCATTGGTACTGGTAAAGAGAATGACAAATGATAGGTAAATGACATTTAGTTTTTTATCCTCTCCCTTTCACAAAATAAGTAGTTTTTGTTTATCAAGTCATGCCACCTATCAAATCATTAGTGCAAAAGTTTCTAAATTAGTCAAAACCTTAACGTCATTTTAGCATCAAAAAGTTCACAGTGATCACAACTAAGGAATAAAGACTTTTTCATAATAGTAGATGTTATTTCCCAATTTAATCCATGGCCATTTCCTCTTTTGTATTTACAAGAATGCTCTCATCCTTTCAAGAATGCAAAGATGAGCAAAAGAGGCAAAAACCCATTATTAGCAAGGTTAAGCAAAAGACATAGTGTAGAGAAGTTTAATATACTAATATGACTTTCTGCAATTCAAGTTTAATAATTCTAGCTCCATCATATCCATATATCCCATCACGAATCCAAAAGGAAATTTAAGACTAAATTGTTTCTCATCTTCCCCAAGAAAATATGATTATTAACTATTTTGATAATTGGCTTTGTTAATGTTTTCTATCCTCCTCTTCCTAATCCATCTTCCATCGCTAACATTCCAAAAGCCCCGAATGGCCCCAATAGTTACTAATGGCAAAAGGAAATTTCCTTTCTGTAGTTAAACTTACATATTCACAAACTCAATATAAATTTAGAATGACATCTCACACTAAACCAAAATAGGATCAAAGCCCAGAATCTATCAAAGAAAAATGTAACAGCATGTAAGCAGAAAGGGTCCAAGAAGCAAAACCCAGATCACCAATTAAGCTCTAATTGGTTCTAGGGAAATCCATGATAGTATCCGTCACTTTATACCTCAAATTGGTTTTAGGGAAAAATCAAATCAAACAAATCAAAGAGGAATGACTTAGCTTACCTTCACACAGTCTGGTGGTCCTTCGTCGATAATGTCGTCATTGTTGCAGTTGTTGTCACCTACGATTATGAACTCTATTGTCAACAAAAGCAATGGATGCCCACACGATGTTGTCTAAGCTCTTGGAGGAAAAAGGAAACTAAATGGTTTTTCATTCAAGCTGAAGTTAAATGGCCTCAGGGGCATTTTAGCCATTTCTCATGGTATGGCCATATGGCAAATAGGTGGCAACTAGCGGCAATGTTTTTAGCCATGTCATGTGCTAGGTCAACAATTCCATTAAATCATTTGACGGCATTAAAAAAGGTATATCTGATAAAATTTGAAACATGTAGGATAGATTTAACACAAAAAAAAAGTTGAAGGCATAAATGAAAATAAGGGTAAATGTTAAGGACATAAAGTATACTTTTGCCTAAAATACAAGTTTTTCTTTAATCTGCCCATAGCCATGAGCTTGTTAGTCCTCAGGTTTTGAAAAATACAAAAATCAAGATAAAAAATACCTCTCAACATTGTATCCTTTAAAATTTTAATAATAGAAATTAAGTTGTATTTGAAATTTGGAATATAAAGAACATTCCTTAGAATAACAGTTTTAACACATCACCATATTCATTAACATATCTAATGCTACCATCAAGCATATAAATACCAGTCTTTTTATCTAAAACTTTAAGACATTTAAAATCTTTTTTACAATTACTTATATGACTAGTAGCATTAATATCTATAATCCAAGATCCCTTCATAAAATCATATCTTATGTGTGAGTTTGTATACATGTTACTTGAAAAATCTGGAACATATGAAGTTGACTTGCTCTACTCCAAACTGCTCATTTCTCAACAGCTTGTTCACTTCTTGCTAAACAGGGTCTGACAGTTCAGTTATACGTCATTCTTCCAAAGAGTTATTAGCTAAATTCACTTGACCTTTCAAATTTTTTGCCTTTTCTTTTTTTAGTTGTTTAATCCATGAAGTTTAAAACAATTTTCTTTGATGTGCCCTACACCTTTATAGTAATTGCATACACAATCCTTCTTCTCATTGGAATCACTTTTTTCTATTTTCTTGCCCCCGACTATATCCTCCTAGGTTAGTTTTGGCTAACATGACACTATTATCCAAATTCTCAAAAATATTTAATAGTAGTTTAAATATTCTTTTGTTTATCTACTCTCAGAATCATCGAGTAGGCTTTATTTATAGAAGGAAGAGGGTCTAAAACTAAAATTTGATTTCTAACCATATCATAAGAATCATTTAACCCCATAAGAAATTGTATAAGCTTGTTCTGAGCAATGACACATAGAGTATTACCTGAGGCATTACATGTGCAATTCTTTATTGCTCCGTAAGTGCACTATGGGATAGGCTACAGGACATTCAGTTTCTCCCATAATTTCTTTAACTTCCCTTAATATAGAACCACAAACAAACTTCCCTACTCTATGGATGCAATCTAACACTGAATTTGGTAGATCTGAGGGTTGTTGCTCTCTCCAAATGGCTCCTCAATATCCACCCAGATCTTTCTTGCAGATGATGAGTAAATAAAAGTTTCAGCAATTTCTTTCGAAATGGAATTCAAAATCCAAGTTGAAACCATTTCTTCTGTTTTCCTCTACATGCTCATTTCCAGCTCACTCGTCAACTCTAGTACTGATAAACCTAATTTTATTTTTTTGCAGCTGGGGCCTGTTGAATTGATTGGCGCTACGTTAGGAAGTTGGTGTCTATCAATAACACTGTGACAAAAACAATGTCAGGATTGTTTGACGTTTGGAAGAATATTGGATCGTCGGACAACTGGCCGTGATTCCTACTTTGCTACACCGTCATCTGTACAACTCCTGCCTTGTGAGTAGACATAGCAAAAGAGTCATAACGGGGAAAGGCAAGGAAGAAGACATAAGAACATCAACAAAAGAAGATGAAGAAAGAAACAAAGGACGTCGCGACAAATGAAGAAAGAAGAATAAGCACGCAACAACAGGCGATGACTGAAGAACATCGTGACAGAAAAGATTTAGGGTTTGTTCTTCCCCAAATCAATTTCGCTCTGATACCATTTGAAGAATCAAAATGTACAACATAAAGCAAAACAAGACCGAACCAAAAATCGGGTTATACCCTGATCCACAAGCAACAAAGAAAAGAGTATACTGAATCAAATTTTCCAATTAATAAAATAAGCTACTATCAACAAATAAATAGGCCCAATACTAATTGAAAACCTTGGGCTAATTAACAAAAAAGTAAACATCCTAATGCCCATCAACAGTAGCATAAATACATCAGCTGAAACAAAACAACATGGCCCAAAAATAAATAAAACCAGAGCTGAACCTACAAATAAATTTTTTCAAATACCTTATGTAAGTACAAGTAGAAAAATGATTTATTTTTATCTTTTTGTTGCTAATATTAGAGGGAATGAGGTTATTTAATACTGTAGTTTTAGTGCTAATATTGTTCCTTTATTGGTTTCCATGGTAGCATTGAAGTGGATATACATGACTTTTCATATACCTAATTTTTGGTAAAATGCCATTATTCTTTCTTTTATTGCTTCTCTTGTCTTTCTTTTCATCTCCTTCCCACTTTGTTGAGCTAATGTTGGTCCAAGGGTTGATAATTGACTTTGATGATACTAAAAAAATAATTTTAAAAGCATTAATATTTATTTAATGAAAAATTATTTTAGGAAAATCTCATGATTATGAAATTATTATATGTTTGAGCAAAGGCAAATTAATGGACTTAGGAGGCCTCCTTAGCCCCAAAGCTAAGGAGGCTCCTTGGCTTCCCACAGCCATCCAATGCCTGTGGAAGGGGTTAAGGAGCCTCTTTAGCCCAAAACCAAGGAGGCTTCCTTTTTCCCAAATTAATTTTGTCTTAAAGAAATTAAGAATGAATGTTTCCTAATGTAAGGAAACTTTATCATATCTCAATTAATTTTACTATTCCATAAATTATGACTCACATTTTATTTGACAAGTATTTCAATTAAACAAGATTAGATTTGGAAAAGAAAAATCAAATAAAGAGGAGTTGTGATTGACACTTATATGAAAAGAAATCTCTTAAATCATTCAAGACAAAACACAATCTTGGTCAAGTCAAAGTTCCAATGCCTAGTTGAAGATTTAAAAAATGTGAATCAATATCTGGTGACTTAAGGGATCAAAAAATAAAGCTCAAACATGGTTCAAGGAATGATTAAGCCAACGGTCAAATAATGAAGCTAATATGAAAAGTATCTAAATCAATCAATTGCAATCTTAAAGATATTGATCGACAATTAATTGTACTTTCATACTTATAAAGCCTATGAAGCTAAAGCTGCAGACACCAAGAACCAAGAGAAACATTCACGCCTCATATCTATGATAATCTTTGGCTGTTGAAAAAATATTGTGAGCTTAGTATCCTTGATTATCCAACTTTTGAAAGCTATTAATTATAGGTACTAAATTCGTAACCCATTTATCTTAACCTCTCTCTTTCTCTTTCTACCTTGGTTATGGGTGAATTGTTAAAACCCTCCAATTGCTAGTGATTTAAGAAAATATTTGTAGTTATGAGTAGTTTATGTAACCCTCTAGTTGGCAGTGATCTAGTAACATTATCTCGTACTTTTTTTTTTCTAATATAGTGAAAATCTTGCAGTGCAAGGGGACCATACGTAGGCATTAAAGTTGAACAAAAATATATTGATGTCTTGCTTACTCTCTCTATCTTTGTTTTATTTCTGCATATATATATATATATATATATATATATTTCAAGTTTTAGTTAATTGTATCCTGTTATAGTCAACTAAATCTGCAAATTGAACATAATTTTATAAATTGGATAAAAGTTTAATAAACACTTATTCACCCTCTCTAAGTGTATTCTAAAGCTATCTCTTACTCACCATTGGCAATCCTAAGGCTCAAATTCATTTGGCATTTCTCAAAATATTAATTAGCACCTTGAGATACTTTGAATCTTTTAATTAATTGTTGTTCAATGCAAGACACCTCGTTATATTTGTGTATATTAAAATTTGTGATGGCCTAATTCCGATTTATTTTTAATTGGTAATATTGGTTGATTCAAATTGTTCCATACTTATTTTTCTTAAACAAGGCTTTATATTCAAGTCTTAAAAAAAATCTATGGTATAAGAATTTTACATTTTTGTAATTCGACTAGATTCAAATCAAATTAATCAAAACTCAATGAGTTTGTAAATGCACAATATAAACGGAGTTAATAGAAAATTAATAGCGAGGATAAAATTATAAATAACTGATAAGTATAAGGACCCAATCAAAAAATTTAAACCTATAAAGACTCAATTAAATAGGGACTAGCTGATTATTTTAATCTAACGTATATTAAAAAAAATATTGACAATAACAACAGATATCATAAGCTTTGACAAGTGACAACTATTTTTATCAAGAGAAAATAAGCCCATTTCATCATCTTAAACAACAAATCTAGAAACATTATTAATATTAGGCACATCATAATATCATTATATATATATATATATATATAATAAGGCCTTAATGACATGCAGATTAATCCAATGAATGCGCCTAAATATGCTCTTTAATTTATGAATGACCACCCACACACAACAAAAAGTGGATTATTGTTTACAATCCCATCGATCACACTTTTTAGTTTCAATAAATTAAACCCAAATCTGAAAACAGCACCCGATTTCTATTATTGCATTAGTTGGTGCAATGCCCCAGATGGTTGAATTTGAGCTTTATAAAACAATGTCCTCAATTTTGGGGTCCTTTCAACTTTTTCGATCCTCGGGAAACAGATATAATTAAATATATTATTGGTGTGTTTGGTAAAATTAATTTATAAGTTATCTGAAAACTTATAAACTAATTTTTAACTTATAACTGATAGCTGATAGCTAAAAGTTAAAAGTTTATAAATTAGCTTATTGAATTAGAAATGTTTGGTAAGAATAGTTATCGAAGTAGGTGAAAAATATATAATGACATAAAAGGACATATGTTTTATAATCTCAAAATAATACAAATAAACATATTTTTTTTTATTTTTCAATTAAAATAATTTAAATTATTATATATATAATTAAATAATATATTTATATATTTTATTATATTAATTTAAATTATTATATATATATATATATATATATATGTTGTATATATATATATAACTGTGAGAAAAAAAATGTAAATAAATATATATTTTTAAAATTATTATATAATTATATTAATTTAAATTATTATATACATAAAATTCATTATATATATATATATATGTTGTATATATATATAGAGAAAAATGTAAATAAATATATATTTTTTAAAATTATTATTTTATATATATATATATATATAATTCATTATATATGTATATAATATATATATATATAATATGTCAGATAATGGTATAATGAGTATTTTAATAAAATAATAAAGATAAATTAGGAAAAAAAGTATAGAAGTTATAATCTAATCAAAGTAGCATCTCAAAGTAAGCTATAAGTTATTGAAATAAACATGTTTACGAAATACTTCTAACAAACTTATAAGTTAGTTAAATAAACTATAAACTCCTTTTTTGACCTTATCAAACACACCCTATATACATTTTTAATATTTTATAATATATATATACATTAAAAGTTTAATATATTGACAATCTCACAAAAGTCTAAATATTGTATTAAACATTTGCATAGATTTAACGCTACCTAATTTAAATAATATATAATTATTAAAAAATTCAAAAAAAGTTACAAAATAATATTTGAATAGTACTAACGCATAAAATAGTACGTTGTCATCTATGAAATGTATTAAAAAAAAAATAAAACAACCGTATGAGAAAAAAAAGATAAAAAAAAATCTTAGAATGGTCTAACCATTGACCAAGCCACTTCTACTAGTATTTTTTTCAAGGCCAATCCTACAGGCTAAACTAAGCTTAATAGGCGGCGACTAATTATTTAGTTTTCTCATTGGGTCGCTGAGTCTAATATATTGTCTTTTTAACCGAGTAAACCTTGAAAATATAAATCAATTTGATCTCTAAAAGATAGTTATTAACTGCTATAATTTTTTAATTTTAAAATTGTTACTCAAAATGATCTATTTTTTTATCATTTCTATCAAATTTATGAACGAAAGGATCATTGTATTCAAAAATTTTAAAATTTAAAGATTAAAGAGGTCAATAGCATGTTAAGTTATCACATCATTCTATGTCACTGCTACATTAGTAAATAACAATATATATCAATAGATAATGTTAATTGTAACAGCAAATTTAACTTCTGGACTATTTTGTACAATAATTTTAAAATTCAAGAATTAAAGTAATCATTAACTATTTTTAAGAATCAAACCGTAATTAAAATATACTTTCAAGAACCAAAAGTAAGTTTGCTCCTTTTTAATCTAAGTTAAAATGTAAGCATATCTTAATTTTGCTCTCAAATATTTGTTCTAGTTCCTTTTGTTTATCATGCCTATATGAACTTAATTGATTTGGTGACCTATCTTAACAAAAGACTTGTACAACCGTTATGTGATAAAAAGGCTACGCTTAGTGTTTTATAAAAAAAAAAAAAAAAAGTTATAGAAAGGCCATGAATATTGTAATTAATTATAGTGCGCCTTTTTGTTTTTTTAATCTACACAATAAAAGGATATCACTTCATCAATTTAACAGCCACATACGCATTTTATTAGATTATGAAAACCTGTTAAATTCATAAACACAATATATATTCATAAACGCAATGTGTTTCTTGTCTATTTTCTTTGATAATATGGAACAAGAATTCAACCGTGGAAAGAAATTATGAGTAAATGATCATAACATTTATGGATAAAAAAATTACATAAACATTATACACAATATAATAACGTCATTAAATTAAGAAATTAAACAGAGTAATCTCATCAATCACAATTTTTTTTTTCTTTATCTTCTCAATTTTCCTTCTGACATGATCTCTGAGTTATGTTTCACCTAAAAGTACATAATTTTTAAATTTAATTTTTTAACTGATATATTTTTTAATGCTTTCACTTTCTGCAATAACTTAAGAGATAAAATATTATACTTTAAAGTTTAAAGACTAATACCATAATCTGACTATGGTTGAATAGCTTTTGTATGGTTTTATCTTAGTTAAACTATAGATTTTTTTCCCCATATATATATATATATATTTCATATTCCCAAGATTTCAAACTGTGTTGCCCAAGAAAAGGACCACACATACAGCAAGTTAACATAACACAGTGAGAGTTATCAGTGATGCCAAAATGCTGCATGGTGCAGACAAAATGGTATCAACAACATGTGCAGACAAAGAGGAAGACGATAATGTCTGATTAGTGTCCAGATAGTGATTTTTTGTTTCTTTCATTCTGCAAAAATACTTCAACTAAGAAACAAACAAACTGTCTTTTACTTTCTTAGATGTTTGCCCCATCGCAGAAGTTCCATTTACAGCGCTTTCCATTCCATAGATTGAGGCTTTACAGCTACCTCAGAAACTTCTTTCCTCTATTTATCAGTCTTCCTTTTTGAATTTTTCAACCTTCAAATAGTACTTTCGTAAAAATATCTTTATTTTAATTTTCATTGCAGTTCCTGTATTTTAGATGTTTCGAATTGATTTTCTATGTTACAAATTTACATTATTTTAGCTATTTCCCGTAAAAAATCGCTAGTTACTCCAATAGAGTTGACATTATTATTCTAATGTTGACATATTATATCTACTTGAATGTTAATTGTATGCGAAATAAGGTGATATAAGAAGTCAATTTTGTTAAAGTGACTAATAATTTTGACGAAAAAGAATTGGAACAGTGTAAACTTATAACATAAAGGATCAATATGAAATATTTAAAATATAAAGGCCCATAATAAAATATAAAATAACGATAAAGGGCCAAAATATTATGTTTGCCTAATAATTTTTCTTGTGACTTGAGACCCCCAAAAAAGCATAATCATCATGAATGTTTGAACCTATATGCCTCTATTTTTTAAAATTTTTTAATTAAGAAAACTTATAAATTAATCCTTGATAAACACATGCAATTTTTTTTAGAGGGCACAAATTAATTTTTTAAAATATCTAATTCAATTTATTGTTATTTTTTTTTTCAATTAAGTGTCTAATAGTTATCATCCAATTTTTTTTTGCCATTAATAAATTCAGACAGTACATTAAGGTCTATAGAATCATTATTTTATATCCAAACATACCAAAATCGAACATATTTAAAGGCTAATTTATTCCTCTGAAAAACAGCATATTCAATAAAATTTACATAGTGACTATGAGACACTTAGAAAAGACTAACTTGTAGGTATTTCCTAATATTAGCACATGTACTATTAAAAATTCAAGGACCAAAAACTAAATAAATTTATACATTTAAAGAGTAAATTCTTAATGTATTCTTTTCCAATAAATCCCTTTGATAATATGATATTGGATATAAGTATAATTATATATGAATTGATGTCAATAGTAATCAATTCAATAAATAAAAAGAAAATCAAACCTTATAATAAAATATTAAAAAAATGTTAGTCTTAAATTACTGTCAATTGAATTCTTGAGTAAATTAGAATTAATTTAGCATCATTAAGAAAACTTCTGTAAAATTAGTTTCTGACAAGTGAGGAATATTTGACCAGAGAAACTTTTTCTGTATGTTTTAGCTAATATTCAGTAATAATTGAGTTATTTTTGGATCCTTTTGAAAAGGATGGAAGGTCAAGTTTTTTTAATTATTTTTGAACTTATATAAAATATTTTTGTTACTATAAAATTCAAACTCTAAAGTCAAGAAAAACCATCAGTGCATGTCAGTATAAAAAGAGCAAATTACACCTCCTCCTTTACAAGTTTTTAAAATTACACTTCCTTCCCCTCTACCTTTGAAATTTACAATCTCTTCCATGTAATTATAAAATTTAGTATTTTAGTCTAATTTTATGTTTTCTGTCAAGAGAAATATGTAATAGTATGTTCATTAACATCCGATAACTCAGTGCCACGTATCTTTTGACTAAAATATTTTCTATTACCTATGAACGTTAATATTTACATATATGATACTTTTTTATTTTTAATTCAGTATAAGATATAACAAGTATTCTACTTTTTGTGAACAAAAAAAAATTCAATATTGTATTTAAACTAATCGATGGTATTTTAATACAAAAAAAAATATTAGATTACCGAATATAATAAAACATACTATAACATATCTCTCTTAACAGAGAACATAAAATTGGTCTGAAGTTCTCATGGTTATAAAAGAGAGGAGTATACATTTCATATATAGAGGAGGGGAAGTGTAATTTTAAGAACTTACTGACAAGAAAATGTAATTTACTCTAAAATTAAACCCATTTGGCAAGGGAAGAAGAATGGAAAGTGAAAAGGGTGAAATTCCATGAAGAGGTGGTTCTTTCTTGTCTGTACTTTGATGGCATCTTTATGTAAATTGAATCACTTTACAGTTTACAAGATCCCTTCCAATGGAAATTAATGGATGTGAAGCAATCTTGAGATTTGCACCCTATTTCTTTTTACTTGTACAAATTCCATCAACAGAATGGAACAGCCAAATAAAAAGGAAGGCAATGCAGGGATTACACTTTTGAAAAGTTCAAATCTGAACTTAGATCATTGTGGCACATGGGCATTTATATATATATATACACAGACCCACTTTTGAAACAAGAATCCAATGGATATAACTCATATGCTGATTCACTGAAATAATGCTTTGTTTTTCTAAAATTATTTGGAGTAAATTAGTGATTTAATATCCGAAAAATTACGATTGTTTCAACTTATTTTTTAAAAGATTAATGCTTCAATTAGCCTCTATAGTATATATTGGGTTCAATTTTATTTTTTTGTTAAATCTCAATTTATTATTATTAAATCTCAATTTTTTATTTTCAAAAAAAATAAAATTGAGACAAATATAATCTTTTAAATAATGAATTAAGATACTTGATTTTTCAAAGACAAAATTAAGATAATTATAATCTTTTGAAGATAAGATCAATATTACTTTGAAAACAAAATTGTTTTAATTTCATTTTTTAATGATATTTTTCTGATCAAAATATTTTTTATTAGATAAATTTTCTAGATTAGTAAACAAAGTGTTAACTCATGATTTAACCTTATAGGTGATTTTTTCCCCTTAAAATGACATTTAATTTTTTTTTTTGGGTCAGAATCACAGATTATAAATTATCAGTCACGTAGGCTCCAATTTATCAATCTACAAAAGCCTAATGTTGAAATTAGAATAACTAAAAGGATCTTAAGAAAGAGTAGTATATATTATTGGATTTTAATAATGTATTATCATCCCAATACATCCCTATAAAAAAAAAAAGCATTTGTGTGATTCCTATATCTCAATCGATAAAACTTAAGATCTTTCTCTTTTTTCTATTGAATTCTAACTAGAAATTGACCCATGCACATGTTTACAAATTTTACAAATTATATAACAAAAATATAGGTGTAGCTATTATAAAAATTGCAAACAAAGAGCAATCCACAATATAAAATAATTTAGCATATATACAGTCTAGGAACACTTCCTTAAATATTATATTAACAATGTTATTAGTATAATTTCCTTTTAGGTCAAGTGCCAATATCCTTAACTCATTCTTCTTTCATACCCTTGAAATCACAACATATAATTGACAATGGGAAAAAAAATAATATTTAAGAAAATATATGCTAACATTTGATAACACTGACCTTGACTTTTGTTAATTCTTATTATAAATCATACTATTATTGAAATTATCTCCTTAGCTTGAACGACAAATGTGAATCAAACGATGTGATAACTATATTGAGGAATAAAAATATTATGACCAATGTTATTACGTGATAACTATTGCCTCTATAACATGGTCACTCAAGCTTGACATTATTCATCTTGTTTCGTTGCATAATCCCATATTAACATATAATGTATTAAAATTGATTCGTGAAATGCATGGGATACTTTCAAATATTAAGATAATGTAATAATTTATAATAATAATAATAATAATAATAATAATAATAATAATAATAATAATAATAATAATAATAATTGCATAGAATTATCGACAGCATATTATCATATTTCCTTTATGCAACAGTTATAAATAACAAAGAACAAAAGGCTAGTATAAATAGTATAATTATAAATTTAGAAAAGGAGTTAATAAAAAAAATTTAGAAAACATAAAATTTCATAAAACTCAGATGGCATACCTCATCTCTACATACACAAAGACAAAGAAACAATTTGAAGAAAGGTTGCATTAATAAGATATTAAGAAACACAATTTTAATGTTTGAAGGACTAATCATTTCATAAAAAGGGAATGAATGTTTCATGAATAAACTTACTCATAGATATAGCTTAAATAACTCACCAATTGCATCTACGACGACATGACGAAAGGAAACTTATATTGGTAATGTTCTCTTCATAATATAATTTTTGAACTCATTTGCAAATTTAATATATGTTTTAGGAGCGAGAAATACATACTTGTAAATGATTTTATATTTTGTTGCCTCTCAGCTCCTACACATGTTATTCTATAGTCAGGTCTAAAATAATTTAAATTGGTTATGCTTGCATGTGTGCAAATAAATTGAATATGGGAACAGTTTGAAAACTTAATTATAATTAGTTCCATGATTTAGGGATATTTTGGAATATAAATTACATTTTAATATGTTATACCTAGTTACAAAATAGAGATATACAAGAGTAGTCTGAAAACATAGTAGTAAAAAAGTACACCACCCAACATAATAAGAATGTTTAAAACTGAACTAAACTAATTAATCAGATTTAAACCAAGGCAAACTTACTAAAACTACAAAAAAAAAAAATCCAAATCAATTTTTAAAATATAACAATCAAACAATTCGATTTAATTGTCAGTTTAATTTGATTTTTAATCGAACCAAATCAATATATATATATATAATATATTAAAAAATCTTACACCACTAATACATCAATTTTATTTTTTGTCATCATTAGATGTCAATTAAGATATATTGTCACAAATTTATATACTAACACAATACATTAAGTTATAATTTAAATTATTAATAAATAATCTAACGAGAAAAATATAAAATTATAAAAAATTAAAAAGTATTTATTATGTACATAAAATATTACAAAAGAATTCTTTCAAATATAATAATAAAAAATGTAAAATATTATATAAAAACTTCTAATTTCCTTTGAGTCACTATTAACTGTTCATGTTCATGGAAAAGACAAATACTTGGGATTTGTGAGTGGGAAGACTTGGAAGGTGAAAGTGACTCACTATTTGTCACCAACCCATTCCAAAGGAGAAACTTGCACATTGTAAAGCGTATGGATTCCCCCTACTGAAGGGATATGTTTCTTCTAATATTAGATCTTGATCATTGAATATATGATAACATTTTCTCTTCCAATACCGTTCAAAAATGAGCCAAACCATCTAAAATATAAAATCAAATGGTTCTTTTTTTAAAAAAAAATCGATTGGTCCATTTCAATTTAGTTTTAGCTCAAATAAGAATTCAACCTTTGAATTTCCTTAAAACACGATGTAGCCACTTCCTTAAATCCTTACATGAATCAGCCAGCTAAGCCTGATGATGTTTGGGAGCATTAATTACGGTGCTGCATTTATTGCAGAGGAGGAAAACCCTTTTATGTAATATATAGATATTCTCGAACCTAAATTTATTTACACAACTTTTGCAAAATGACCATGTTATTGCACACAAAATTTACATGATATCTACTTGTATAAAATCATAACAAATAATAAAATGTCTCAAACACCTATTACTATACAAAACGGTCAAATTCTGTTCTTGAGTATAATTTTATTATTTTTTTAATATATTCAATTACAATACATATAAATATTAATAACTATACATACTACAGAACCTTTTTTGTACACAATGAAACAAATATTTAAACCTACGATCACTTACTAAATTAATTACCCAAAGCTTAAACAACGAATCTAAATTGTTGTAATGAGTGATATAACCCAAATTCGACTTCAACCCTCAAACTTGTATCCAAACCCACGGCCAGACTCTAGCTGTATATTTTTGTTAACAAGTACTAAACCTGCAAATAAGTGGGCATTTCTACCATGAACATTCCCAACCATGAAAGCTTTGAAGGGGAAACAAAAAAAGAAACTAAAAAACGAAAAAAAAAATCCCATGTACGATTAATCTAAACAGGAGTTACATTATTCAATCTGGATTAATCAATAATTATGTGACTATGGTAGTACAAATTTAAAAACAAAAAACCATCAAATCTATTAGTGTGACATCAGGACATAACTTTCAGCAACCACCAGAATAGCAGAAGGATGAGGAAAAAAAAAAACCATCTGTAATTTCAGAGCGGACCAAAAAACAAACAAGACACTGCCCTGCATATTACACAGAATGGATGAAAAGCAAACTTCTAAAGCTTTACTGATCGTGTCCTGAAAACTACCTTCAATAATGGCTTTTAACAACAGTAGATGTTAAAGCAGCAGGCATTGCAAGAAATTGTAGAAGAGCAAAGAACCATAACCCTGCATCTGCAAAATCTAGAGAAGGTGGTCTTGTGTACATTGATGAAATGATCAGCGCTGGAAGAAGCTGATCGCATGAAAATTTTCTGAGAACAGGGACAAAGATGTGAAGAGGATCTGCATCTTTTTAACCTAGTCTCACGCTCTGCCTTGTCTTGATCATTCGTTTGAGAGAACCTAACCAGGACTGGCATTCATCCCACTCGGTAGTAGTAAGAAGTACCTGCAACGCAAAACAATGCCAGCTAGAACGTAAACTTGGTTTGTGTTATTACACAATCATGTTAATACTTCAATCTGCAATTGCTTTACCTGAATTTGTAAGGCAGTACCAAAATCGCCATTGTCTAATGCCTGACAGAGCTGAAGGAGCTTATCAGCAGCATTTTTAGATATGTCCCCGCTGTTCAATTTGTTAAACAACCCACCGAGTTTCTTTGAGTTGTCTTCTATCTCTCGTTTCTTAGCTGGATTTGCACGTGAACCTCCCAGTGCTTCTGATGTCTCATTGAAAAGCCTCGTCAATGTTGTGATAATAGGCCTTTGGTGCGCTGGCAGAGATAGTCAAAAGCAAGCAAAAATTAAATCTAAAGGGAATTGCCAAAATGTTAACCAGAGGATAACAGAGAGTTTATCAGCACAACATATAGAACTAATGTGTAATTCAAGACTTGGTTGGCTTGTTCACGGAGATAATTCCCCAACAACAAAGTAATACATAATAAACAGCCAAATTAGTGGACGGGTTTTGGATATATAAATTACATGAATTATTTATTTGCTATAGAAGATATCCTTTTCCTTTTCTTCATTTTTTCTCGGGGCATTATTAGGTGAACTTGAGCGATAGAAAAAATAAATAAATAAAAAAAGAGTTTAATAACTTCCAAAAAAGTTACTTTTCAAATTAACTACAGCCCAGTACACAAAAACTCTCATTAGTGATAAAGCACATGTATGCATGCGCTGGTGTTCCCACATGCATGTCTGCTGGACAAAATTAACACAGATCAAAACCAAATCCACTTTCTCTAATAAGAAGCACCGACCATAATTTTAGTAGAAAACTATGTGAATAAATAATATAGAGCCTCTAAGTATCTTAATTATAAATGTGATATACTATACAAAAAATCTAAGGGACTGACAACCGACAACAATAAAGGGAATGAAAGCACTATTATAAATGCTTTATTTCGTGCACTAATACATCATATGAAATAAAAGCAGGCCAGGTCAATCATAACTCAAATCTGCTTATCCATAAACTTTGATTATGCAAACATTTTCAAACAATTATGTACATAGGACTAAATGTCAGTGATAGATATTACAATAACCTATTCACAGCCCCTCACTTAACAGCTCATTGACATGGTGCCCGATCTCTATAGCCAACTGGACAACATTCAATCCTTACTGCACTATTGTTTGAATTAAATTCAAGTTTTAGCACATAGTATGGAAGTACTGCTCTTTATCCACAATTCAAAGCCAAAAGGCTCTTCGGATAAAAGAGTATGTTAGAGGCATTAATGAAACCAATCATGGCCTTTATTTTATAATGTGTAAGTTTTGGGTTGAAAACATATTTGGCAGAGGGTGTGTTTGGCAAAATTAGCTTATAAACTTAAATGCTAACTGAAAGCTTATAAGCTAATTTTTAACTTATAAGTGATAGCTGAAAGCTTATAAGTTAACTTATTGAATTAGAATCATTTGGTAAAAATAGCTACTGAAGTAATTGAAAAATGTAAAATAACATAAAATGTCATATATTTTATAATTCCAAAATACTACAAATAAATATTTTTTAATTAAAATAAATTAATTAAATATATCTATATATTTTGTTAGATTAATTTAAATTATTATTATATATATATAATTCATTAAATATATATTTTTATTATATTATATATATAAATATATTATATATAGAGAGAGAGAAATGTAAATAAATATATTATTTTTTGTTTTAAATTAAATTAATTTAAATTATATATATCATTAATTAAATATATATTTTTAATTATATTTTATATATAATATTTATATATTTTATTATATATATAATGTATGTAAGATAAGGGTATAATGGGTATTTTAATAAAATGATAATATAAAATAGGAAGAAAAATACAAAAACTATAAACTATAAACTACTCAAAATAGCATCTCATAATAAATTATAAACTACTAAAATAAGCTCATTTACTAAACACTTCTAACAAACTTATAAACTTGTCAAACAAGCTTTTGCGAGCCAAACACAGCCATAGTATCAAAACCTCTATGACCGTGGTTAAAGAGTTCATTCCTTGCCAGCCTCCACCCTCTAAATTTAAATAAGTTTTATTGTCAACAGAAGGACTGATGCAATTGTGCTGTGTCTTAATCCTTAAGCCCAAAGATCTTTTGTGCAAGATATGTATTAAAAATTATAATGAAACTATTGTTAGGTCTTCAGTTAATCACTTAAACTTTCCGGTGAGATTGGTCATTGACAAATTATCTAACAGAAGACCAACTAGATTCATACTATTTACTTTTTGCCAATTACTAGAATAGTTTCAAACAACAGGCCTACCATTATTGTTGATTAAATAAATGGTTCTTTATGGCCAATGCAGCCCTTCAAAAACCCAAATAAAGAAACAGACTACTAGAAGCAAGACCGCAATCATACTAGATATTTCATATCCATAAAACCAATAACAAAAGCAGCCAAATAAAGCACATAGATTAAGAGATCCTTTTAGTTAAATGCAAAAATTCCATCTTGAAACTACTTACCAGGTACATTTGAAGTATCTGCTGTCTGCACAGTAGGTGCTGGAACTAATCGTGGTGTAGTTGGTTGTACTGGTGCCACCTGAGGGGTACTGATAGGTTGCACTGATCCCACCCCAGGTCTTTGGACAACACCAGGATTGGGAACTGGCATGAATCCCCTTGAATTAGGGGGCGGAGATGCAGCCTGCAATGGTTTCTGGCCACGAACAGGGGCTGTAGGTTGGTAAGGTGGATTGGTGGGCATCTGAAATACAGAAAGTCATGTCTAAATCTTCTGGTAGCCATATTAACTTGATGACCTTGAGATTAACATAAGTAATCAACTTACAGAATACAACTGAGAACCCAATGTGGGCTGCTGATATTGCCCCGCATTTCTTAGTGCAGGAGGAGTTTGAGGATCAAAAGGTCTCAAAGGAGGCTGTGTGATAGCAGCAGCAGGAAAGTTTGACTACAAGAAATAAAATAAGTTAAAATAAAAACAACTGAAAAAAATATATTATTAAAAAAATAAACTATGTCCGTATTCCAAGTTTAGAGTAACATTCAACTGTTGAACTAGCCAGTCCAGTCTGCTTTTAAAAGCAATGCTGCTGAATATACTAATTCTTGCACTTTCAGCACTCATTTGGCCAAAAAAATAGCTTAAAAGGAAAAAATTGGAAATACACTTCTGATTAAATTTGACCAGTTCACACTATGTAGAGGCAACTTTCAGATGCTGAATATACTACTTTTTGGCATTTCCAAATTTGACAAATATGAACTCTCTTCATAATCTGTTACGAATTGTGGGTGAATGTAATTTCATAAAAACAAAATGAAGGCTCACATTTCATTTTTCAAAAGATTTGAATTGATTGTTTATTACTTTATTTTCATGAAAATTTGAGTTTTGAGCAATAAATCAAACGATTATCCAGTGACCACAACAATTCCTTCTGTAACATATAACATATTATACCTGGGGAGCCTGGGGAACCTGAGGTGCCTGTGTTGGAACAAATAAATTAGGCTGTTGAGGTTGCTGATATGGTGCAGGAGCAGCATATCCTCTTCCATATGAAGGATCAAATTGCTGTTGATAGTTTTCATTATATGCAATTCCAGAAACACTTTGCTGCACTTGTGTAGGTACAGACTCCTAAGAAACAAACAATAAAAAAAAGTAATTTCCAGTTGCAGAAAGACAATTTTTTGCCCCAAAATAAAATGTTAATGAACAAAGGAAAAATAAGTACCTGATAATTTCTGCTATAAGCGGAAGTATCAGGATCATAAAGTGAACTGCTGTGTGATTGAGAATTTTCAAATGTAGTAGTCTTGTAGTCTTTCTCTGCAACCATAATTTAAAAAATAAACAGAAAAAGTAGAGGTGATCAAAAAGTTACAAATATTGAAGCAAAAAGGTAAATTAAGATAGCTGGAAAACACAGAACTATTACAATTAATTTAAAAAACATGAAAATATAACTTCACAATCCAGAATACTTAAGATTAAAATAATTAGTGCTCCTCCAGTAATGTAAACTTTATCCAAGTCTGCAGTTTTACAAGGTAAATATGATTCCCAAAGAACTTTATTTTACCCAAAAAAAAGAGAGTGGCCTAGTATTATTGAGAGTATGAAATAACCCACCACCAGAACACCATATAAAATCTTAAGCCAGCAACTCCAGCACAAAAAGACACCTCCCAACATACACACATGAAAAAGAACTTAATGATTCAGTAATAGATCAATTATTAAGTATAGAAGCACCCAAGATCATGAACCTTCTCAAAGGGAAACGGACATTATCAAACCCATTATTTTGTGTAATGTTACTGCTACATTTTCCTTACCCACACAAAATAATTAAAGATAGACAACTATAATTGAGAATTATATCGTAATGGAAGTTTCTTCTTCATCTTTTTTAATGAAAGATAAAGACAAAAGTAGATGGAACAATGGCAACACCTTTTCCTATAAAAGAAAATATCCATTTTGTAGAAATTGAGGAAGAATTCATCTATCTATTAAATATTAAGCAGCCTCGTTCAGAGGCAACTTGCAGAAAGCTATACTAGTGATATTATACTATACCCTGAATTTTCATTAGGCAGTACACCTTCATAAGTAAAATGAGAATGCTTTTAATCATAATATTCATCAAGCAATAAATGGAGTTACAAGTTACTTGCTAATCATCATGAAAAATAGATCAGCCCAAACAAAAAGCTTACCAGGTTCTGTAGAAAGAGCAATCCTATCCTTTAAGATTGCAAGTTCTGTTGGAAGTTCATCAGATCCTAAAAGCTTCAAATACTCCATTGCAGTAGTTAGCAATCCTTGACTTGCTAAAATTTCAGCATATTTCTCAACAAGCTTGCACAGAGACGCACTAAACCTCTTTTGCCCACTTGCTAAAGCAAGAACAATAGTCTTTTCCATTAAATCCTGTCAAAATATAAGATTTTATCAACTTTCCAGCCTCTATCTATAATTATGAGATTTATATCAATTTTTTAATAATAATTATATCAAACATAATTACTATATGAGTATCAACATTACCTGAAGAAGGTCAACATAAGATTTTCCTTGATGCTCACCCTGCAGACTCCTTGACCAAATTTCAACTGTTTTGTCAATATTTCCAGCACATATAAAACAAAGAGTTGCAGCTAATGTATTGCCAGCTGCCATTAGTTTTGAAGCAAGTGCGTCACAAAGCATTGTCCATTCATCTCTCTGTGCAAACTGTAAATAGGTCACAGCCAAGAAGAAGATAAGTCTATGTAACAGATAAAATTAGCTTCAACATCAATAAAACCTATTTCTTGTATGCAATTTTTTATTTATACAGTTATGAAATTCCAGTTTGAGAATTTAAGTTGATGGTAAACCAAAAGAAGAGAGAACATGTGTTCTCATCTAGCATTAGGAAACTAGATTCCACTATCACAATAATACCATTAGTAGCAACAATTCAAAACAACATAGTCAAACTGGTGAAATTTAAAGCATAATTCACGCAGCCTTTTCTGAGGTAGTATTAGGGAGCCAGAGAGAAATGAAACGACTAAAAATTAGGTTAAATTAGGGAAGCCAATGAGCCTGAGATGCCAGAAAAAAAAAACATGATAAAGTAATTTATTCTTTAGTACATTAGAAATGCGGTCAGTACTTTTTTTTAAAAAAAAAAAGACAAATTCAGACAAGAAGAAAAGAGACCTACACTGCAAAGAAGAGCAAGAGTTTCCTTCCAAAACTTTAGAGGCCTAGAGTTTACAAGGCTCAAGAGATCATTGCTCACCATCGCTGATACAATCTGAAAGTAGAAATGACCCATAAATGGCAGATATGTGGTAGGTTTAAGGATAGAACTGGTGTCAGTCAGATATATAAACAATGGAATATGTGATCCATTCAAAAGCTACCTTTAAGTATGGTGATCGGCTTAGCTTAAGGTATTGATCCCGTGTACTTTCCCACAAGGAAGCATTACCAACATGAGCAATAACTAAAGCGTCAGCCCACTTATTTGCAGATATGCATTGCAAAGCTGCGCCCTTGTAGTCTCCAAGAACCAGAGCACGTTGAACATTGTCATCAAATGAAGGGTCAATACTCTCCTCCATTTCCAACTCTTCTTGAATTTTCTCTGAACCACTGGCGTCATCCACAACAAAGTTGCCACCAGAAGTAGATGGAGGTGTATCAGTTGTTGGACTAGGAAGATTATTAAAGAAATCCTCTCCATTGTCAGAAGGGACAACAATGGATTCATTAGTAGCCCCAAGTCCTAATTTATCAGAAGATGTGTCCTCAAGTTCAAGAGCATTTACTTCTCGGGTAAGATCATCTTGAACTGTGTCTTTTCCTTCACTAGGTACATTGAAACCAAGATGTGCAAGTAGTTTTGTTCGTGCAGTCCCATCATCTTCAAACATAACCTTCAAGAAGCCCCATGTTTCCCTTTCCTCCTCAGATCTGTCACAATCAATGGATGCCATAGTCAGAGGTTAACCCAGGCATAAAAAGCAAAAAATACAAAACAACATTGCTCTTATTGAACAACACGTACTCTGACTCCTGAGATTTTTTTTCACATAAAACCCTCAATAAAGACCTTTCCCCATTTTGTATTGCAGCTTCAAATTCAGAGGACCTACTCACTAGACTGTCATCAGTGACCAAGTTATGCACACAAACCTGGAAAATTACAGATCAGATAAATTCAATGGGAAGTATAAGAACTAAGCAGAACAAATATTGGAAGAACACAGTAATATAATCTAACCTCTGAAGCCCCAGCTAAAGCACCTGTAGCAGATGACTTGGAATGAAATGATACAATCTTGCCTCCAAAGCCAAACGACACTCCAACAGGACGTTTATACCATTTTGGAGCTCTCAGAGATACTGCACAGAGACAAAGAGAGTATTCATAAATATATATATACCCCAAAATAAATAAATGAACTGAAAGAACAAAAAGATATGTATGGTCTGCTAACCATCCTCATCCCCGTAAAACACAGAAAAGGCTTATAGAGAAAAGTTATTATAGAGAAAGGTTGAGTTTGTTGAAAGCAGATGAATATATATAGATGAAAAACTACAATTACCAATAGTTTACTCCGCAAAAATTAAAATAAAAGCATCACCTGGACCAAAACTATTTTCCCCAACACCATATCTACTGCAACCCTGCAAACAATTTTATATATATATATATATATTACGTTTAGTAGTATGGCCAACAAAGAGACCTCAAGAAAGAAAATCTGAAAATGAGACCAATTATATCACAAAAAGAAATTAAAAAAAAAATACATACATCACTGATTTTTTTAATTCTACTTAAGAATCTATATGTTAAAATCATGTGTTAGTATGAGAAATGAACTCAGTTAATAGCTTTTATATATGTATGCCTGCATGCAACCATAACAAATGGATAATAGATTTTTGTGCTTGACTTTTCTTGCCTATTTGAGCAGCAAAACCACAATAAATATATAATAAAGAAATCATCCATACAAAATGCTATAATTAAGCCCATTTAAGCTATGCTGATATGTTAAAATTAATATGTTTAATGAACAGTAGGCTAATTAAAATAAATGTCTATTTATGGTAGAGAGGTCCTTTAAAAAAGTGTTCAGTTGCATGTAGAGAGTTTTGAAGTGATTGAAAGGTAAGGTTAAGAAATTTTTTTTTGGGGGGGGGGGGGGGGGGGAAGAATTTCATAAAATATTATTTATAACTTTGTTGATCAATTCTTGTTTATAATACCAATTAAAAAAAGACTCATAAAACTAACAATACAGTAAACTTTTTTATGACAAAAATATGAAGATGAATTATATAATATTTGCACTTGTACAGCAAAAATGCATTTCTATTCATATATGGTTTATAAGAATCTGCTTTAGTGCGTCGTAACAACAACCTACAAATAATCAATTATAAAAGAGTATATGAAATGCAGACATCACCTATCTAGTTATTTAATTTCCATGAAAGTTCAAACATATTTCTCCTCACCAGCAAAGCAAAATCTAGTTTATTAACTCAGCAAAACTAGTATGCAAAGACCAACAGAAACACAAGTATGTACCTCAATATTGTAGATACCAATTTTCCCATCAAAGGAAGATGTTGATATCACTCCAGGAATTTTAGGACACCAGTGAACATCAAAATTCCAGTTTGTCCCAGATGGCAATTCGCAGACGATCTTTGCCAAAATAATAATTAAAAGAATAGTGTCACTATTAAAGTTGTAAATAAAGAATACAACCAATGGGCAATGGTAAAATCGGTCAAACAAAAATTAAAATGGAAAAAAGAGGACCAAACACCACCTCTCCAGAAACTGTGTCCCAGCATATAGTTCGGCTATCTTTGCCACAGGTAACCAGATACGAGGTATCATTGGGACACCATGACATTGCAATTACACCTAAATTAGGAGATTCAGGCAACAAAATCGTGTCAACTAAACTAGAAGAGTGAAGGAACATAGACTGGTAGCTTTACAGTAAAAGCAAAATGAACTACAAAAAACCAATCACAGCCTATGTAGCACACAAAATACAAGACATGCTATTATTTAACAATCTAACTATCACTTTCAACCAGAACAATGACATAACCTCACAGTTTTAAACTTGCTTTGAAAATCAAAAACAGACAAAAACAACGCAGTGGGATAGAAAGAATCATAGCTAAAATAAAAATAATAAGAACACTACATCACATGACATAATAGCCTAATACCAAAGGATCCACTCATAGTCATCTTGCCAGTAACAACAGAATTTTTTTAGATTCTATTAAGAACCAAGTGCAAGCTATAAGATTCCAACGTGGGATTTTTCAATTTACTACAATACATCATTTTTATATTGATCAAGGAGAACTAAGTTAATCATGTTTTCCCTAGCATTTCTGGCTCATTGGTTCTCCTAAGTAGATTAGCACATTAGAACTCAACTGAATTAAACACCTTCCTAAAGTAAAAGCAACCCATTCCAAATCATGCAAGTTTGCAGGTAATAAACGTATTATTTTAAAATCTAATTAAAGCAACAGTCCACTTAATCAGATTTAAAACCATTCTTGAATCAATGTCTCCTAAACAACAATAGTGTGCATTATGCAGCCAAGCAAACACAGAATAGATGAATCTAATACAGCACTGAGAAGTCAAGAGTTTAAAATCATATAAGGGAGAAGTGCAACTGCAAACATAAAAAATTAATTATCTATCCAGACATAGCAGCTTACAACTCTTGCTCACTTGTTTCTGTCTTGGAGGAGTTTAAAATCGTGTTAGGAACAATGCACTCAACAAAATTTCATTAGCTATCTTGACCTATTGTTGAAAGGAGTCGATCCTTATGTTTAAATTACTTATTTAATTTGTGTGGTCATACAAGAAGAGATATGATCCGTAATAATCATATACGAGAGAGAATTGGAGTGGCACCTATTGAGGAAAAAATGACTGAAAATCGTTTAAGATGGTTTGGACATGTTCAAAGAAGACCATTAGAAGCGCCAATAAAGAGAGTTGAGTAGATGGTTTGGAGCCCTGTGAAAAAAGATCGAGGAAGACTAAGAAGGACACTTAAAGAGGTTATTGAGAGGGATCTTCTGGTAAATGAGATCCCTAAAGAGTTATTCATTGATAGAGCTCAATGGCGTTGGGCGATCCATGTAGCCGACCCCACCTAGTGGGATAAGGCTGTTGTTGTTGTAGATTAGGATATACTTTCTTAGTAGAAAAGATAGGTTATTTTATTTGCTTTCCTAGTTTAGTGGGGAACAACACACTCAACAAAATTTCATTAGCTATCTTGACCTATTGTTGAAAGGAGTCGATCATTATGTTTAAATTACTTATTTAATTCTAATTCGATAGATTGAGATATACTTTCCTAGTAGAAAAGATAGGTTATTTTATTTGGATCTCTCTCTCTCTCTCTCTCTCTCTCTCTAAGTAAGGTACATCTCAGTACCGTTGTGCCTCTCACTGGAATAAGCATGTAGCTTCTTCCACCCTCAAGTTCGCCTCAAAAGGTCATCGCCAGCCCATCCCCGTAACCGGAGCTTCTCTGACTGCCGCACGCGCAGGCTTATTCTTCTGCTGCATCTTCTCATGCGCAAGCGCGTGAGGGTGCATGACATCGCCAATTTGGTACCTGCTGGGACAAACCTGGTCACTGGTCACTGGCCACCATAGAGTCCAGCCCAATCCTTATCTTCTTAGTTGGCCTTCTTATTGTCATCATGAATACCTAATCCATGTCCTCGAAAGTCAATACCAAGAAGAATTCCTCAATCAACATCATTGACAATTCACCTCTCCTTATCACCAACCACAAACTCAATGGCCACAACTTCCTTCAGTGGTTGCAATCTGTCCTCATGTATGTTTCTAGCAGAGGAATGGAAGATTGTCTCACTAGTGAGGTTCTCATTCTTGAAGCAAATGACCCCAAGTATCGAACCTGGTTTCTACCTGCTCAAAGAAAAGTCCTCCTCTACATAGACAAGTTTACTCCAAGCTAGGATTGTATAACATATACAACCTAGCTTGAGCGGGAGTGTTGAAAGGAGTCAATCCTTATGGTTAAATTAATTATTTGTTTTTAATTTGATAGATTAGGATATACTTCCCTAGTAGATAAGATAGGTTATTTTATTTGCTTTCCAAGTTTAGTGAGAATTCTTTGCTTAAGAGGGATTCTCCTACTTATTTTTTTTCTCCTAGTTTAGTTAGGATTCCTTTGTATAAATATTCGGTTTTAGTTTCATTCTGAATTAGAGAGAAGAATTTTCTTTTCATCAAAAATTCCACACCTATTTAACAGCATACAACCCTTGCTTATTTGTTTCCCGCCAAGAGGTTAAATCATGTATGGAGAAGGCAATCATAAAAATTTAACTATCTATCCTGACCTGTTTTTTCATCTTAAAACTCTCACCCATTTGTTTCCCTCTTGATTTTTTCACCCCTATGTGTGTGCATGAGAAGGATAAAGAAAAATGCAACAGAGAGAGTGTGGCGTTGATGGCTAAGTGTTAGAAACAAAGGCAACCAAATGAAACCTACGGAATATACACAAAGCATAATCCATAAATAGACCAAGAGCTAGTGTCATTACCTTTACTGTGTCCCACAAACTCCTTGACCGGTGACATTGTGTTCCTCATATCCCAAAGCTGCATCAATATCTTCAAACGGTCAACACATATTACCCCACAACAATAAATAGATAACTCATCTGCAAAGTCTATACCCTCAAAGCAGGAGAACCATCTTCATCTGACGCAACAACAAGCTGTGTGGCAATATCAGGATGCCACTGCAAAACTGAGGACCTCCTTCTAACTGAATCTGAAAAGCTGTCAGTTCAAATATGATAAACCGGTTATCATGAATTTTGTTTACCAGCTCAAAAACAGTGGAAAAAGATGGTCAACTGATTATTAGCGACTAACTCACCTTATCACTGGCTTTTGCTTCTTTAGATCCCAGACCACTGAAAAAATAAAACAAAATCTAGTATTCTAAAAAAAAAAAAATGTTGAGAATAATATGCAAAAGATTTACATAATCCCTTGCTCACCAGTGGTCCCATTATAAGATGTTGATGCCAATATGTGTTGGACTTTACTATTCCAAGATACGAATGAAATTTCCCCCTGGGCAGCAGAGCCACTACCCTGCACAATAATTATATACACTAAAATATGCATCCTTGGAACTTTATAAGCTTACAAAGATGGATATTGGATAAAGGATGGATTTATCATTTAAGAGGGCATTTCACAGATATACACACTCAGACGAAGGTAATCTGACCTTGAGTGGGGGAAAATGAGTAGGCTCTGATGGATTGGCCAAATCCCATATACAAATTTCGCCATCATCAGCCCCAGATGCAAGAAAATTTGGTGCAATGGAATTAAATTCAAGACCACGAACCTGAAATATAAAATTTAAATATATGATTTAACATGTCTTGCAAATAATACATATTCCAGTTAAGAATGAGCATTTACAAACTGCAGCTAGCTCAAAAAGCAAAAGAAAACTTACAGGCCCTTTATGCCTTGCAAGGTGTCCAACAAGAGCACTTTCATCAGCCTTCGAACTGATATAATCCATCAAAAGAAAGTAAATTCAATGTTCAAATAAAAAAATCACAAAACGAACCATTCAAGCCAATATTTTAAATCAAATCAAAGGCAAACTCCAAACTAGCAATAATGCACCATTTATTTTCCAAAAAGGCAATAGCAGTCAGGCAACAATACAATGTGTCATAATTTGAAAGGAAGTAATTTTTGAGTAAGCATATACTAGATAGAAGTAAAATAGCCAGAATAAAAATCAACTTTCACTTGCATCAACTGACGAGACAATCATCCATCTAATTGCTCATCTTCCAGTAGTAGAAAACCGACGGCATTCAATTTTCAACAAAACAAAGTAAGATGGATCTGCAAACAAGGGTGCAAAACTTCAACAATGAATCATTGTACATAATATTAATCCGCTAACCTGCATCTCCTTTTCGTCCTTACCCAAAGAAACAACCAATCCTACTTTTTAAAGAGGTGAAAGATTGTTCAACTTACACTCTTAAAGAAAACCAACAATGAACGAAACCAAAAGTACAAGAAAGTAGAAAGAATTGCAAAAATGAAATGCAGATTACACAACTAAAGGCAGTACGATACAACAACAACAACAACATAGCCTTATCCCACTAAGTAATTATCCCACTAAGTAATTATCTAAGAGTCTTCAGTGCACTATACAGAACAACATTTAAATACATGAACACTGCTACAATTTCAAGTTGAATTTAATTAGCATACGAAGACCATATTATAAATATTCATCCTATTCTATGTCCCGAATAACTTAACTCGCACTAAATCTCCAATTCATGCATCAAAAAGCGTAGAAATAACCGTTCACAATACTTGGAACCCAGCGCGAATGCATAAACGCTAGGACCAACAAATTTCCAAATCCTCCCAGCTGAAACACGCTTCCAGCAGGTCCCCCATTAATACAGAAAAGGAGTTTTTTTTTTTGTGGCCCAGAAGATATTCAATTCCAACTCAAGAGCAAAACCCAATTACCGGATCAGAGTGAGAGGATTCCAGATGTCAATGTTCCCGTCAAGAAGCCCACCAGCAACAAGGCCAAGACCGAAACCTTCAGACCCAGAACTTTTTCTCCCCCAAGATAGACGATTAAACCGCTCCGAGCTTTGACACTCGGCGACCAAAGGCAGTTCCTGATCGTCCGACTGGAAATCAAGCTTAAATATTTCGAGATTGGCGGAGGAGCTGAATGAGAGATCAACCGCCCCCGCCATGGTTCCAGCCACCAAGTAAGGCGCGTCCGGCGCCAG
This sequence comes from Biancaea sappan, assembly GCA_037074585.1. Taxonomy (NCBI): domain Eukaryota; kingdom Viridiplantae; phylum Streptophyta; class Magnoliopsida; order Fabales; family Fabaceae; genus Biancaea; species Biancaea sappan. The sequence continues at coordinate 25,487,902 of CM073501.1, read as the reverse complement.
CGCCACCGACGCCGACCGATTCACCCCTTTTATGCACGCCATTGGATTTGGGAAAACCTAATCCCCCCAGACTACACAAAGTCAAGTGTATAAGGAAAAACAAAACTGGATCTTAGAATTGGAAAATTGCGAATCAACAATTCGGAAAAGGTTCCGATCCGATCTATGAAATGAGTATGTGAGAGTGTGGAGAACCACTCTCTCTCTCGCTTCGCTCCTGCTCGTCCGACTCTTCTTCGTCTTATTAATCTTCCTCACTTCCCTCTTCCTGTTTATGCATCCAATTTTGCGTTAACGAGGGTTATGGAAGCGGGTTCGAGCTCATACTGATGAGTTTATTTCTTCTTTTCTACACTCCCTGTGACAGTGAAGGATTTTGTATGAGAAGTGAAAGGGTAATTTGGTCATAAAAGTACAACTTTCATAGCGGGTGTGTAAAGAGGTGTAAGAGTAGCGGACGCAGGAGATCCTACCACCGCTAGGGTACTACATGCAGCGTCAGACGTACCAATTAAAGCGTGACGTGTATGCTATAACTTGCGATTAAGGAAGCCAAGAAGCTAACGCATCATTCCTTAACTTCCTATACTACTTAAGCGAAATTTATTTGTAAAATAAAACAATTGAACATATCAAATTCTATTTAGAAAAAAAAAATGCAACATATATGAAGACCAATCTGATGAGTGGAGTCGTTTAATATGACAAATGAGAGAAAAAATTATCACTATTAAATTATTTTTAAATTATAAATCAATGATTTAGACTGGTATAAAATTTATTCATACATAAAAATAAATTAATCTAAATGATTGATATGTGATATAATAGTGGTTATTTACTTTTCTCATCTCTCAGATGGCACCTCTCACTGTATATGTCATATATTATGTAACTTTGAAATGTTCTGTATATTGTCTTTAAAACTACTCAATAACATATGTAAATTAAATACAAGGTAAAAGGATGAAAAATAAAAAATACATGTAAAATAATATACTAAAATGCATGTCAAGTCACTTAATTTAAATTAATACAAGGTATAAGGATGAAAAATAAAAATACATGTAAAATAATATACTAAAATGCATGTCAAGTCACTTAATTCAATTTGTACAAATTTCTACAGAGGCTTACTATATGTTTCAGAATTTCAAAGGAAAAAAATGATAAATTGTTTAAAATCAAGATTCAATTTTAAAAAGAATCTAATGAAAGAGATAGTCTCTCACAATATAGTAAACTCAATTTTGAATTCTTGAAAGGTTTTAATGTTCGAGTTAAGTAAGATTGTTTTGAGTAAAATTACTTCAAATAAAAGACACTTTTGAAAAACCATAAAAACAAAATTATAATAGTACATTAAATCACATGTCACATAAAATCTAGTATTTTATACTATACTGTCTCTTGTGGGTTCCATTTTTATATATACGACTTTGATTTTTTTTAATATATCATTGATCTCAAAATAAATTAATATATCGATAAACTTATCATAAATAGAAAAGCTGAAGATTTATTTTTAATTTTTATTATTTGCAAAATATAAAATAAATTTTTAAAAGTTAAAATGAAAATAACCCTCTTAATTTATGGGGTTATAAAAATATCTCCTTTCTATTTTAAAAGTTAATAATTTATTCTCAAACTTTTAATTTTATAAAACATAACCTCTCTGTTGTTTTTTTTTTTTGGGTCTAAAAACTAACACTATTCCATATAGAGTAAAAGATGCCAAATTAGTTCTTTTAAAAAAAAGACCAAAACTAAAAAAAACTACATTCTCTATTTAATCTTAAAATATAAACAATAACTCTTCATCATTTTTTTAACAAAAGTTCCTTTTAAAATTATATAATTGATTTTTCTTTTACTTAACCTTCTTTAACCTATATACACATAAAGTAAAATTATTTGAAAAGTTATTTCGAAATTAAAAATTTGGAGGTCAATTAATAACTTTTAAATTTGGGAAAAAAAAAGTGGTACAACTATCCAACCAGAGTAGGACTTTTCATATTTTTTAATCATTAAAAAAATAGCATGCTATAAATTGGCGCATGATCATGGAAATTTAGAGTGCGTTTGAAAGAATTTATTTTAAACTTATTTAATTTATATTATAGCATAAGTATTTATATACTTATTTGAAAGAGTTTATAAAGATAACTTATAATATATTCATAAGTTAATTTTCATAAGCTCTCTAAGATAGTTTATAAAAATAAACTAAAAACAGTTTATTTAAAATTTATCCTTATAAATTCTTTAATTATAAAAATAATTTATATATAAATTCTTCAATTGTAAAGTATTTAGACAAGCTTTTATACTTCTTAATTAAATTACATTTTTTATTTTTTAGACAAAGACATGTCGTAGTTCATGAGTTGCAAAAAGACAATGACATGTTATAATTTACACAAAATTTGATCGTGAATCAAGTAACGAGATTAATTTTTATTTGGAAGAGTGTATCGAAACATATCTTTTTTTTTTTCTTACGAAAAATAAAATTTGAAGTCGACGTAGTGATGGACCACACCTGCATGTTGGGTGTTCAAACTTCATCGTCCCACATAAAACCAATCGAATTCTTTGATGGGCCAGCAGTAGCATGATCCATGTGAGGCCAATATAAAACTCGTCTGTCACTCAGATTGACCTAGCAAGATAGTGGGCCAAACAGGAAGCCAGGTTCCACATAAAAGAAGTGCTTTCCTTTAAAGAAATGTTTTTCGAATTAACTTGTTTATTAACTCAAGTTGATATTTGAGTCACTGGTTTTAATTATTAAGATCATTAAATTAATTAATGATTTAAATAAATAAATTATAAAAAATTAAAAATTATATATATAACTATATATTTTTACAAATAAATTAAGAAATAAGTAAAATAAAAAATTCATATGCAAATTTTATACTTTAAAGTCATAAGCATTTATAATAATTTGTAAAACATGCTAGTTTTGTAAATTTATAATTTTTATATAAATTTACACCCCTTAATCTTATGTATATATTAATAGACATTGACCATCATATAATCTTAATTGTTGTTCATAATTTAGATGAGAAGACAAAAACTAAGTTAGATGAGAAGAAAAATGTCGAAGAAAAATCAACTAAAGTAAGCTAAGAAAGTAAAAGAAGAAATGAGAGGAAATGAGGAAGAAGCCAAGCAAATAGCAAAAGTTTAAGTCCCACATTGGTTGGCACACAGGATAACCCTCCACAATTCCCTATATATATGCTTCAGTCACTAACCAATTTCTAACAGCAGTATAGTGGGCTAAATTGGCTATGCGCCTGGGCCTACAACTATTGTGCCTGTCTAAAAGAGACCCAGGCCAACCTAGGTTGCAGGATATTGGGGTCAAGATGTGGCCAGGTTGCAGGGTATTGGGGTCAAGATGTAGTCAGGTCGATCGAATATTAACTAAGTTAATTGACAATTGGTTCAAAAAGTATGACCCAAAATGGTTTGGTCAAGATTATTAGGTTTTAAGTAAACTCGTCGAGTCGGTTCATATCCCAAAAATAGCGCTTTGAAGGCATAATTTTTTTTATTTTATATTCATACAAATATATTAACCAAACATTTAAAATTATTTTAAAGAATATTTTAATACATTTTTAAGAACATTAAATTTATATATTTAGTTAGTCAAAATATTTTTTAAAACAATAATTTAAAAAAATATTTTTTAAAATTTTTATTTTAAAAAATAATCGTATGGACCCCATGTTAATCTAATAGTCATGGGGCACCAATCAGTCTGCCTGGCCTGTGCACCAATCAAAGAATCTTGATTCTTGGCACAGCTTGTTGCGCCAATAACAATGTTTAAGATGACAAGGGCGAGGATAATATTAACGGTGATAATAATGTATACTTACACTACTAGGGACAATAACAAATAAATTTAATGTTAGGATTCTCAAAATAATTAAAAGATAGGAAGTTAAGAATACATTTTAATGTTAGTAAGTTATAAATATATTATTATTTTAATAAAAAATTCAGACAAGGTTGTTAAGCGGGTTGACTATACTATGATTTATAAAGATAATAATATTCTTTATCTAATATCTTTAATTTCTCATTTTCATATTAATTTAAATCAATTTTATTAACACTTTCTATTAATTCTCTTTTGTTTATTGTCATTTGAGTTCGCTACTCTCCACTTTTTTTATTTAAATAATTTTTATATTCTTTTTATTAACCTATAATACTTTTATTTATTATTTATTATTTATTATATTTAATAATTTATATAAATGATACATCACAATTAAAATTTCAAACTAAAAAAATTATAAACTCAAATAAAATGTTAAATAATTTGTATGTTCTTTTTAAAAGGCCTTCTATTTAAGCACACACCAAAATCCCTTCTATGTTTACAGCAATTAAAATATTCTTTATCTTGGTTTGGCCTTGCTCTACCCTAATAAGCCTAATTTTAGTTATTTATACAAATGATTTAATATTTCATTTGAGTTTTATAGAAATTTTTGTTTAACATTTTAATTATGCTGAGTCATTTATACAAATTATCAAATAAGTAAAAGTTACACACGTATTTTGAAAGTACGTAATATTATAAAGTGTTTTAATTAAATAAATAAATAAAATAATAAATAAAATTATTATAAGTTAATAAAAAGAGTATAAAAATTATTTAAATTAATATTAAATTGAGAATTTGAAGATGTTAGATAAAAGTATTATTGTCTTTATAAATTATAATTAGACCTACTAAAAAACCTTGTCTGTATTTTCTATTAAAATAATATTATATTTATAACCCCACTAACATGAAATGCATTCTTAACTAGTGTCATAAGAGCATCTACATTGGTAGTTCTTAAATTTAAGAACCAGTTTTTATTTCAGTTCACCACTGTAATTCGCCACGTTAGCTACCATCTGTGAAAACGGTTCTTATATAAGAATAATTTATTATACAAAAAATAATAATAAAATAATTAATTTACAATAAATGTTAGTAGAATTAGTGGAGAGTAATAAATATTAAAGTAGTGAATAGTTAATTATGAGACCCATTTTTAGGTTCTTATCAGGTTCACAAGTGAAGTGGAGAGTTGTTTAAAGTGGTGAGAAGTTACTTAAGTTAATGTACTATTGTGGAACCTACAATAAGAACTAAATTAAGGTTTACCACTGTAGATGCTCTAAGGGTATTAGTTAGCAATATCCTTAAATAATTAATATCTTTATTTGTATCCTTTATTAGCTACATAATTGACAAGCTAGTCAAATTGGAGAATTATAATTTTAGTAAGAAAAAAATTTAAGATTAAGTATTAATATATTTTAATATTTAACAATAAAAGACTAAATTTATATAATTTAATAATCATAAATTAAATTGTTATTACAAAATATGAAAAATAAAATAATTTAAAAAAAAGCACGTGAAATGTAATTAGAACCAATAAAAACTAATTACATTTCTTCTATTTTTATTTCATTGTTTTAATTACAAATTTGAAAAAAACTATCATAAGGATCAAATAATAATTAACGTAATCCGTACTTGATTATAAAATTCATTCCCTCCCCTTTTTATTATATCTAAGAGTCAAATTGGAGAATTATAATTTTAGCCATCAAAAATTTAAGATTTAGTATTAACATATTTTAATATTTAATAATAAAAGACTAAATTAAGAAAAATATAAGAGCAAACTTACTTTTTGACTTTTGAAAGTGTACTTGGTTTAGTCCTTAAAAAATTATGATCATTATCGTTGTTAAGAAAATTGGACATGTGTTGAATAGGAATCGGTCAGAGAGAGAAAGAAGTTGTTTGGTTACCGCGCCTCTATCAAAGTTGTAGTAAATTCAATGGCTTTGAGCTCCTTGCCTTTTTCAACCATCTTCTCGCCTTGCCAAAAAAAGAATGCATTGATATGAAGCTCTGTCTAAAAATATGATGGAGAAAGACGAGGACTTACTACAGTCACAAAGAGAAGCCGTGTTGCATCAAAAGAAAAAAAAAAGACGCATTGGGATGATAGAGAAAAATGAAGCCAACTGTAGAAACTGGAGAGAGAAAGAAATGAAGCATTGGAATAATAGAGGCATTGAGATGGGATTTTGAAAGAGTAGAATGCTCTTCTCATTTTGGGCCATTGGATCTTATGATTTAATGGATGATATTTAATAGTTTTGAGAAATAATGGATTGTTGGATCCATGCGATCCAATAGTTTACATCACTTCCTACTTTTTGTTAAATTTTAATATTTTTTTCAATTAAAAGCACTTCAACCAATCACTGCTCGACTCATGTCCCATTATTTTTACATTTTTAGAGTAGATGATTTTATATGTTGTAGTTTTTTTCCTATGGTTTTCTTTTCTTTTTTTTTAAATTAATTCTGCTTTTATTGTATCATATATTTATGGTTTTGAAATTTTTTATCATCATCATGAATAAATGTAATTTAAAATATAAAATTTATTAACTTATATGTGAAAAAGTATTTTTTTATTATTTTAAAATATAATAAAAACTATTATAATTATTCTTATATTCAAATTTTTAAAAAATAGTTTAACTATATTGGGCATGAGAATTCTGGCAAACTATAACTATCATTCATATAACAATATTGGAATAAACTAAAAAAAATATCGGAATATATTAAATTTATGATTGTAGAAAAAGAATAAGTTTTGAAATAAAATTTGAGATATATATTTTTTAAAATTTGAATATAAGAATAATAATAGTAGCTTTTATTATATTTTAAAATAATAAAAAATAATACTTTTTCACATATAAACTAATATATTATATAATATATTTATTGGTGATGATGATTAAAAAATTTCAAAACTATAAATATATGATATAGATAAAAGTAGAGCTAATTAAAAAAAATAAAAAAAAAACAAGAGAAAAAAAAAAGAAAACAAATACAATATATGAAGTCGTCTACTATATACATATATATATATATATATATATATATATATATATATAAAAGTAATGAGATATGTGTCAAGTAGTGATTGGCTGAACTCCTTTTAATAAAAAAAATAGAATTTAAATTTTAAAAAAAGTAAGAAATAATCTAGCCGATGTATTGATCTAACGATTCATTATTTTTTAAAACCATTCAATCTCATCCAATGATCCTAAATAAGACCCCAAGTCACTGAGATGACCTTCTACTCAGCCCAATCCTATGCTATTGCTATCAATGATATTGGAAATGATTAAAAAAAATGGCACATTGTGAAGACCGGAGAGAGAACGAAATAATGTGCCTTTGAAGTAGGTAATTTTAAAAAGAGAGCACATCCTTTAAAATATTACAGAGAGTAAAAAATATTATTTACAAATATTTGTTATAGAAAATAGGTAGATAAACTTAATAGGGAATATATTTTTCTCACAAAATTTTTATTTATGTGAAATGTTTTGTTATTTTAATTATATATTTTATTTTTAAATATTTTTAAATACTATCGATTCGATTGCAGTTCAACTACGATTCGACTATTGACTCTTGAATTGATGACCGGTTCAATTTTTCAAATCTTGATCATTATAATTACTTAATCTTTAAATTTTAAAATCATTATACAAAATGGTCCAAAAATTAACTTTGTTGTCATAATCAACATTATTTGTAGTTACAACAATGACATGAAGCGATGCAATAATTGAACACACTAACATAACTAACTACTTTAGCTCTTAAATTTTATAATTTTTGAACAAATTGGTCTCTCCAATCAACTCCTTAACAAATAGACTATTTTATGTAATCGTTTTAAAATTCGAAAATTAAAGTAATCAACGACAATATTTTAGGAACAAAACCGATATCAAGATACACATTTAAGAATATAAAAAAAATAGATTTAGGCCATGTTTAGATAAATAACTTATAATTTAAGTGCTTATAGAATAAGCGCTTATATATAAGTTATTTTTATAATTGAAGAGTTTATCAAAGTAAATTTCACATAAACTGTTTTCAGTATGAAAATAAGTTAAAAACAGTTTATTGATATGTCATAAGCTATTTCTATAAACTCTTCTAAACACGTGCATAAGCATTTATACCATAAAATAAATTTAATAATCTTAAAAATATAAAGACAAACATTTAATTAATCAATCAGATTCATTTTGCAGGAGCATGGGCGTTCTGGTCTGTGGCCAATGGTGGATTATGACGATCCATTGGAAGCTTGATCTTTCCCAGGGAAGCAGCAGGAACGAGCTTGAGATTCTCACAGTTGCATATCTCCACCATGAACCCATCTGGGTCGTTGAAGAATATCTGATCCATTGAATTCCCATCTTCTGTCTCCATTCTCCTCTTCATGTACTTCACGTTCATCTCCTTCAGCTTTTTCTCCATCGCATCCATGTTCTCGCACTACCAAACATATATAATCCAAATCACAGGGAATTAATTCTGTTTATCCACACACGTATGAGATAATGACAAATCAAATACTGTCTTCAAATTACAGAAATACCTAACAATAATTATTTTTTAAAGGAAATAACTTAAATACCCTTTCACTAATTATTTTTATGTCAAATAAATCATTTTTTGTTCTTCAAAGTGTACTTTAATGATGATTTGAACCTTGAGAGTTTATCATTAACTACTTAACCTTGAAATTTTAAAATTATTATACAAAAATTGTCTAAAATTTGACATTACTATCACAATCAATGTTATTTGTTGATTTATATATATATATATATATACTGTTATCTACAGTGACACGAAATGATATATCTTAGCATATTAACGTAATATTTAGCTACTTTAATTTTTAAATTTTAAAATCTTTAAACAAAATATTCCCTTTATTCAGGGCCTTAAAACTTCACAAATTAAAATGATTAATGATCATCTTTTCAAGGCATCGTTATCAAAATATACTTTCAAAGATCAAAAACTAAGTTACTATTTTTTATGTTTTAGTGAAAAAAGTAAGGAGTTTCTCGTTCATAACACAAATGTAATTATGTAAAGATAGTTAATCATCACAACAAGAATATGTCTGAGAAAATATTTGATTTATGAAAGAATCAATTAATGTTTATGGAAGAATATTACTCTTTTATTAGTATATTTTTTCAAAGTTAAAGTCTTTTAATTTAATTTTTAAAAATACCACTTCTTGTCTTTAAAATACCACAATGTTAGGAAGCTAGGTAGCTAATACCAAACGGAATTATTTTTGTTTCATTTAAGCACTAATTTATTTGATCTACACTTGCAAACAATTTGAAACCTAAACAAAGAAAGAAAAGGTATATATATAATATATATAAAATAAAATGACCTGAAAAGAGATATGGTTGTCCTGGGGATCCAGGTGGTGAGTGTGGGAAGGCAATTTCTGATGGTCCTTGGATTGCACCAAGTGAATCCCAACCCCATAGTTGAACAACCACGCCCCTTCAAAGTCCAAAACCTCAGGCCTCTCAATCTCCACGAACCCTAGCACCTTCGTGTAGAACTCTATGGATTCCTTCACCTTCCTGCATACCCTCGATACGTGATTCAGAGCCATCAATGGTGGTGCCTCCTCCTCCTCCTCCTCCTCCTCCTTCTTACTTTCTTCTTCTGCTCTTTCCTTATTCTTTCTCTCTCTGTCTCCTGCAGCTTTCTCTGCTTTCTTCTCTTCGCTGCTTCTTTCCTCTTGCTTCTCCATTTTCTTAATGCTTTTTGGGATGTGAAGGTGTTGGTGAATATAATTAAGAGATATTGAGAAACCTTGCCAATGAAGGAGGGAGGACGCGTGGCGGACGAGGGCAATACGTGTGTGAATCTGCAGACGACACGACAGAAAGCTGCTGTCTTTGGGTGACTCAGCCTGGGCGGTGGCACTGGCGTGGCAGTAGTATATCTTCCCACGAGACTACGTGCGTTTGCTTTTTTAATTGGGCCAAAATTTTATTTGGTACCTCGCATATATATATATATATATATATTTTATTAATATGATGTCTCGCAAATTTTTATTTTTAAATTAGTCTCTAATAAATTTAAATATTTTTAATTTGATCTTTTATAAATTTTTGTTTTTAATTTATTCTATACCTCTTTTCTTATTTTAATTTCTGGTGGGGCGTCTTGGGAAGGAAGAAATTGATTTAAAAAATCATATATATATATATATATATGTGTGTGTGTGTGTGTGTGTGTGTGTGTGTTGTGTGTTTGGGGGGAGGAGGGACACTTAACAATATCTATATCTGGTTGGGCGTCTTGGGAAGGAAGAAATTGATTTAAAAAATCATATATATATATATATATATATATATATATATATGTGTGTGTGTGTGTGTGTGTTGTGTGTTTGGGGGGAGGAGGGACACTTAACAATATCTATATCAATGAATTAATAGTCAAATCAATAGGCCTACTAAATTATTCAATAACAACTACATGGAGAGACTAAAAATATTAGAATTTGCAAGAGACTAAACTGATAATAAAAATTCATAACTATGGGAATAAATAAAATTTGCTATTGAAATTTTTCGACTGACTTCTACTGAATATTTTTGTGATTGTTGCAACGAGTGTTTTCGACTGAGTAAAAGTAGGAAGATATAGTTCTTCATAATCGAGTTTGTACCAAAATTTTTTTACTATTGAGCAACTTAAATTCAGTTAGAATCATTTATCTACTACATACCTACTGTTCTTTGGTCAATAATATTAAAGTGCTTGACATTATCCATCTCGAATGTGTGCTCGAAACATACCATCTTGAGCATATATGTTGTGCTTGAGATTGTCCATCTCGAGCACATTTGGAGATTTTCCAGAGTTTTTTCTTTCAATTTTTATATCAACATATATATTAAAAAGATTGTTATACTGTATTACATTTATTAAATTAGGAAGTGAGCTTAGTAAAAAAAATTTTGTGTATATAAAATATTGTTGTGACATCTCATATATAAATTTTATATTGATGAGAAAAAAATTTTTATTTCCAAATATATATATAAGATTTTATGAGACATGTCTATTGACACTTTCTTCTAATTTTTTTATGAACAAACATATTTTTAAAATATTTTGTTATGTTGTATAATATTTTGAATATGTGTAAAGTTGTTGTACAATTAAAAAATATTTATATAATAATCTGATGCTTATATGATTATTACTTATTATTAAGTTAGAAAAATATAAATATTACAATTACAAAATAACAAATATGAAAATGTAAAATTTGGTATATACAAATATAAAAAAGCCTAAAATAAAAAATTACAGTATGTGTGTTAAGCTCTCTCGAGCACACTATGTGCTGAGAACTTATTTTTTTAAAATTTTTATATCAACATATATATTAAAAAAATTATTATACTGTATTATATTTTTTAAATTAGGAAGTGAGCTTAGTAAAAAAAATTTTGTGTATATAAAATATTGTTGTGAAATCTTATATATAAATTTTATGTTGTGTACAATTTTTTTATTTCAATATATATATATATATATATATATATATATAAGATTTTATAAGACATGTTGTTGGCACTTTCTTATAAATTTTTTTTATGAACAAATATATTTTTGAAATATTTTGTTATATTGCATAATATTTTGAATATGGGTAAAGTTGTTCTACAATTAAAATTTTTTTATGTTTACATGATTATTATTTATTATTAAGTTAGAGAAATTTAAATATTACAATTAAAAAATAAAAAATGTGTAAATATAAAATTTGGTATACAAAAAAAAAGGAAAAAAAATAAAAATTACACATAGTTTTTCGAGCACAGTTATGTTATTTTTTTAATTTTTATATGAACACATATTTTTAAAGAAATTGTTATTTTGTATTATATTTTAAAATTAAATTAATATGATAATTATTTATTATTTTGTTTAAATACATTAAAATATAATTTATAAGAAGAATAAAAAAAATTAGGAAAAAAATTACACTATGTCGAGGGACAGTATCTCAAGGACGCACTCTCCTGAGCACATATATAATATAAATTATGATATTATATATATTATTTTAAATTATATATATAAGATTTTTTAATAAATATTTTGTCAAAATTTTTTTACAATAATTACTTGAAAATAAAGTTTGAATTTATATTTCGTAACTAAAATTATAATTAATTTTACTTATTGATAATTTTAGTTCTTTAAAAAGATTTTATATAATAAGGTGTGTCGGTTATCCTTTTATTGGCCCATTATAAAGTAAACTTAATAAAAAAATTTTAATAATAATTTAAATATAAGTTATTTCAAAGTTACTAATTATCAATATTTTTATGAAATTATTTAGGGTGATAGTAGAGGAATTGTCTAAAATATTTAAATTGATATGTTAAAGTTGTTTTGCAATTAAAAAAGATTTATATAATATTGTTATGATATGATTATTATTTACTATTAAGTTATAGAAATATAAATATTACAATTAAAAATAAAAAATGTGTAAATGTAAAATATGATTTATCAGAAAAATAAAAAAAATAAAAAAAAATTGCACTCACACTAGTGTCTCTCGAGCACAAGTGTAATATATATACATATTATAATATATATATATATATATATATAATATTGTCAAAGTTTTTTCTTCTTAAAATAATTAATTGAAAACAAATTTTAAATTTATATCTAGTAATTAAAATTATAACTAATTTTACTTGTTGATAGTTTTAGTTCTTTAAATTATAAAGATTTTATACAATAAGGTATGTCATTCTTAACTCTTGTTATCTTTCTATTGGTCCACTAAATACGAAATTATAAAGTCATCTTAAGAAAAAAAAATTAATAGTAATCTAAATATAATTTATTTCAAAGTTACTAATAATTAATATTTTAATTCTATGAAATTGTTAGGATGGTAGTAGAGGAATTGTCTAAAAGTTTTAAAATTAATATGTTAAAGTTGTTGTGCAATTAAAAAAGATTTATATAATATTGTTATGATATGATTATTATTTATTTTTTGGTAATTTAAATTTTTTAAATCAGAAAGATTTTAGACAAAGAAGTGTGTTATTTTTAACTTCTTCTTGTTATCTTTTTATTGGCCCACCACTTCAAAAGAATTTCACATAAGTATTGATAATGAATAGTTTTGAAATAATCTATATTTTAATTACTAATTAAATGTTTTTCATAAGTTTATTTTTAATCTCACTCTTGGTTATGTTGTATAATATTTTGAAATTAAAAAAATGTAAAGGTTCTTATAAAAATATAAATATTAAAACCAAAATAATATGGGTTACAAGATAAATAAAAATGGTTTGAAAGTGTGTGGTCAAGAGATTGTTATATATAGTTATATATATATATATATATTATTTAAAATATTAATATTACAGTGTTATACAAAATTAGATGAATATAATAATACTGAAATATGATAAAAGAAAAGGAAAGCACAAATTATAAAAACAAAAAATAAATATAAAATAATAAAAACAATAAAGTGTAGTGCACAACAATCGAACCCGTGATTTGTTAGAATATCTAAAAACACATTTACTGTTCATTCTACACTTTACTCTCACATGCCAACCATCCTCATAAATCTTATAAATAAGGACTCTCACCCCCTTTCGATTCACTTTCTTCTCCCCTCCCTCTCCATATACTCACTCACTCAATATATCATTCTAAGAATCATCAAGTCATCCTTTTTTGAGAATGAATACTTTCTTGAAGATATAATGATGAATATATTATCGCAACTGCTAGTTTCTAACTGCCAAACGTACATGAGGATTAGGCATAAATCTTTCAAACAAAGTCACATGGAAAGAGTTAAGCTTGAGTCACCTTTTTTACTGCTCTCTTTCCTAAGCTCATTTGTTGGAAAGTCTTTCATTGAAGTGTATGACACGAGCTCCCAGTCATTCCACTGTCTCCACGTAGTTGAGGCTTGGTCCAGTGAATCCTTCATGGTTGAAGTGATTAGATGCGTAAAAGGTGGAATATTGCTACGAGATAGAGGTCAACGTCGGGATCATTGAATACTTCTTCTCAACCCTATCACCAAGTAAAGAGTGGAAATGATCGGACCCATCAAAGTTTTTTGCTATTTAATTAGACCTTTTTAGCATTATTTTTTATAAATGTCCTTATATTACTAACATAGATTTTTCTATCAGGAAAAGCTAATTATTGTCTTGCATATAATTTACATCGGCAAGAATTTATTGTAATATGTTATTACTTAGTTGGGCAAACTATGGTAGTGACAAGGCGTTACATACGATATCTTGAGTGGCATCCCCCTAAACTTATTCCTTGCAACACAAGAAGAAATTTTTATTATAAATAATTTTATCGTGTGGATATCCTTATGTGGCAGTCTAACTCTTATCGTCCACAACGTCCATCAAGGCATTTTTCGCTTGTTGCTTATTTCAACTGCTGCATTCCCTGACGAATGGACATTGGCGGGCTATAACAATGGGTTGGGCATCATTTTTTCCGCCTCACATCACATTCAGGGGAGCTTCTTGCAACTATAGATATGCGACATAGTCCATTGTGATCCCCAATCATGGGATTTAGTATGATATCTTCATCTTCCATTTGGCGATGAGTCATTATTATGCCTTTTCAATGATCAGTTACTGGTTATTGATGAGTCATACTTGAGGTGAGCCAAGGTTGGCAAGGAGGACGATAGTGATCTAGACAGGCTTACAACTGATTACACATTTGACTTGGTTGACACTATGACACGAATGAGCACATCGGACCTGTTAGAAACCTATATCACACCGAGTCACACTTATTTTCACCATTCCCATCCTTTTTTCCCACTTTCATGTATAAGCAACGTATTAACATTACAAAAAAAAAATAATGTTACTTTTGAAATTAATATTTTTCTACAAAAATGAATAACTCAAATGTTGTATTCTTAAGAAAAAATAAACCTATTACACCCATAAAATAAATTACAAATGGAAGGGAAAAATAAAACTATGTGACAATAATCGAAAAATAAAACAAACAAAAAACTAAAAATATAAATTAAAGAATTAAACAAACCAAATAAAAACTAATATAAAAGATACTAGAACCAACAAAATTAAATTCATTAAATATGACACTAATACAAAAAAATAAAATAATTAGATACAAAATTGAAGAAATTAAATAAACACAAAAGTAAAAAAAACTAGTATCTAAAAAAGAAAAAAATAGTATCTGAAAAAAGGAAAAAAAAACTAGAAAAAAAACTAGTGTCTCAAAAAGGAAAAAAAGTTAGTGTATGAAAAAGGAAAAAAACTAGTATTTGAACAAGAAAAAAATAGTACTAGTATTTGATTAAAAAAAATAGTATCAGAAAAAAATTAAAAAAGAAAAAACACAAAATAGTTTTAAAAACAAAAAAACACGAAAAAAAGTGCATGGAGGCCCCTGCACTGAATGTCTACTTGATGCAAGATAATCATTCGGTGTAGGGCCTCCTTGCACCAATAACACTTGGGAGCCCTCTTAGCCCCTTTTTTTGTTTCGAAATTTTTAGATTTTTTTTTAAATTAAAAAAATTACATTATGTGCTAAGAACACATAGTTGTGTTGATTTTTTTTAAATTTTTATATCAACATATATGTTAAAAAAATATTATATTGTATCATAATTTTTTAAGTAGGAATTGAGCTTAGAAAAAAAAAATTGTGTATATAAAATATTGTTGTAAAATCTTATATATAAATTTTATGTTGATAAGAGTAATTTTTTTTAATATATATATATATATATATATATATATATATATATATATATATATATATATATATATTTATAAAAGATTTTGTGAGACAAGTTGTTGGCACTTTCTTAATTATAATTTTTTTTTTGAGCAAACATATTTTTGAAATATTTTGTTATATTGTATAATATTTTGAATATGTGTAAAGTTATTCTGCAATTAAAAAAATTTATATAATACTGTTATGTTTATATGATTATTATTTATTATTAAGTTAGAGAAAGTTAAATCTTACAATTAAAAAATAACAAATGTATAAATATTAAATTTGGTATATAAAAATTAAAAATTTTAAAAAATTATAAATAAGGTCTCTTGCTCGAGAAAGTGTGCCTATAAATGTAAAATATAATTTATAAAAAAGTTAAAAAATATACTATACTCGAGAGACACTTGCTCGAATACAAATTGTACTCATAAGAATGTTTCTCGAGAACATCTGTGTGCATATATAGATTATAATATATACATACATTTATATATTACATATACATTATATAAAATATGTTTGTATGTATATATAATATAATATATGTATTATATATATATATATATAATTCATATAATATTATATAAAATATAAAATATAATATATATTATTATTATATATATATATATATATATATATATATATATATATATATATATTATAAGATTTTATCTAATATATATTTTGTCAAATTTTTTCTTCTTAAAATAATTACTTGAAAACAAAGTTCAAATTTATATTTAGTAATTAAAAATATAACTTATTTTATTTTATGATAATTTTAATTTTTTATTTTGTGTGTTTTAATATTTCACTTGATATTCGGGCAAGTTGAAACAACAATCATGATGATGAAGATGAGAAAAATGATGAAGATGAACATGAAGATTAGAAATATGTATTATACAATTTTTTAATTTTATTTTCATTATTGTAATACATCTTCTACCTGACTATCTATTTAATGCAATTTATTACTTATTTATGCTAATTAATAAATATATTTGAGAATTTAATACAATTTTCATGTATAATTGTTTTTATCAATAAATGCATGATTTGTGTTTATTTATAAACATAAAAATAATGAATTACATATTAACATACAAATAATATAAAATATATAAAACTTTATTTTAACGAAATATTCAAAATTAAATTTTAAATCAAAATAAACTATTATTCAATTATATGTCTTTAATTGTAAAAATTTTATAATAAATTATAAAGTACATTTTATGAAAAATTTATTAGTTACAATTATATTACATATTTTCTTTTTCACTTAAAAAAATCTTGCCAATATTACAATATATATTTCCAATTGACCATAAAAAGAAAAAAAATAAAGGCGGGTTGTAATCTAATTTTTCGCGACACAAAATATTATTTATTTCAGCCTTTTTTTGGCGGCACCATCAAATTTTTGGGCGCGACTTAAATGTATTAGTTCTTCCACTCAATTATCTTTACATAAGAGTTTTTTCTTATTCTTTTATTAACATTTCATCGTTCTGTTTTGTATCATTCATCTTCTTATTCTCTCAGTTCTTATTAGAGTTGAGGTAAAAACAAAATATATTTTGCAATTTACTTATCCTCCAATCTCATTTGTCTCTTCCTCTTTAGCATTTTTTCTGTTTGGCATTATTCTACTTTACTGCTTTAACAATTTTGTTTTCATTTCAGTGTATGATACTGTAGATTCCATTCCATTTTGTTTCGCAGTTTCCATTTTGTCTTCTATACTGGTAACATTCAATATATTTTCCTATTTCAATATCTCATTTCTTCTCTTCCTTTTTCAAGTTTTCTGCATGTAATGATCAATAGGAAGAAGAGCTAATTTGTTTGGAGCCATTAATTTTTTCCCCATGCATTTTTTGACATGATGCTCCAAGAAGATGGAAGAAAAGATAAAAAGTTACAAGATCAAGATGAATATATTATTTCATATGACAATTTGTAAATTCATTATTGCATTTTGAGTATAAAATAAACAATTCATTCACATCAAATTTTGTAAAATGAAATTTTGTTTAAAATATTTTTTTCAACCCTCAAATATAATTATAAATATGTATCTAAATTGTTATTTTTTATATAATTAAAAAATTACATAGCACTAAAATGAAAAAAATCTACAATCTAAAAAAATCTACGTAAATATAATAAATTCAAAAATTTATAAAAGATCATAAAACTTAAAAAAATAAATGTCAAGTGAGTGTGCACAACCACTATGTCTAGCAACACATTGTTGCTCGACACCCACTCTATCGAGCAACTATGTGTTGCTCAACACACATGGTCTTTAGCAACATCGATTTTATATATATATATATATATATATATATATATATATATATATATATATATATATAATAATCTAATCAATTATTTAGATTTTATATTATAATAAATAATAATTATATATTTTTTATTTCCTAAATTTATTAATTAAAATTATTACTGGTATATTTATATATTTAATAGTAGACAGGTGGCACACGCTGGTATATGTATATATTTATTTACATAGTATAGGTGG
This sequence comes from Biancaea sappan, assembly GCA_037074585.1. Taxonomy (NCBI): domain Eukaryota; kingdom Viridiplantae; phylum Streptophyta; class Magnoliopsida; order Fabales; family Fabaceae; genus Biancaea; species Biancaea sappan. Next base: position 25,469,537 of record CM073501.1, on the reverse strand, counting down.
TAGGCAATGGTTTGGAGAGAGATGAAAATCTCTGACTGAAAATCAATAAGAAAATTTCAGTAGGTATTATTTATCAGTAGGAAGTTAGTTGGATACAAATTAACGACTATTAATATAGTAACTAAAAATGTTAAGTAGGAAATCAGTAAGAAAACCGATTTTCCTACTGAAAGCATCATCTTTCTTACTACTTTTGGTGTAGGTATTGGACCTCATTGCTGTAGTGCATGAGGGATTATAATTTTGTTGATCTTATAACATTTTAGAAAATTAACTTAAATTCCTATTAATACTACACAATTATAGTCTTACCACTCATAAGTAGACATGGACTAAAATGAAACTTACACCTAACTCTAATTAATGGCATGAGCTACATAGCTAGCTGAGCCCTATAGGCTACAGCATGGTGTCATATCATGCTGTAACCTTTGACCATATTTTATTTTATTTTATTTTTTTTATAAAAGAAGCTCGACCTGTCTGCAGCGTGGTGTCATATCATGTTGTAACATTTGACCATATTTTATTTTATTTTATTTTTTTATAAAAGAAGCTCGACTTGATACAGGCCGAGCTTCTTTTTTTTTTTTCCTAAAAATGAAGCTCAGCTTGTCAGAGGCTAAACACTATGAAAAGGAAAAAGAAACTGTTGATGAGACATCAAATGTAATATTTGGCCAAATAGTTTTAGAAAGATAGCATATTGGCAATTTTTTTTTTCGAAGTGTAGTATCTAGATAAAAACCCATTAAACCATAATATGAGAGAATCATTTAACCTTCATATTCTCGTAAATATAAACAACGATGAAGGGAGACAACGGTGATGAATGATGATGATTGAAGTCGTTTTTCTTCTTCTTCTTCTTCTTCTTCTTTTTCTTCTTTCACCCAGTGGATGATGGGACTGATGAGTTTTTTTTAAAAAATAATTATTGAACCGGTCAACCCATATAACTAACTAATTTGGTCAATTTTACCGGTTGAGGACTGGTTTAACCAGTTTTGTACCAATTTTTAATGAAATCATTTCAATGGGTTGACCCGATCAGACCAATGGCTGATTCCCGGTCTGGTCCAGTCCAATTTTTAAACACTTTTAAAACCATTTAATTATTGAATATTATAAATTTATTATATTGAATTAGTCCTTTCAAAATAAATAATCATAGTGTAAATTATTGATTTGGTTCTTGAAATTAAAATTATAGTTATCTCAATTTAATTCTTGAATAATATATTGTATTTGTTCCCTTTCTATCAAAGTGACTTTAGGACCTGACAACAATAGATTTTTTTCATTTAACAATAAAAATGACTAAATTGAAATAAATGCAATTTTTAAGGATTAAATTGATATACTTAATATTTCAAAGATCAAAGACAAATGTAATGTTTTATTGATTAAATTAATAACTTACTTCATAATATACAATTTAACATATAAAAATTAATTATATTAAATTTAAATTTTATAAAAAATAGTTCGTTACACATTAAAATTTGAGACTCTAAAGTACTAAACCATTAAGAAGACCAAAACTCAGTTTTAGTTGCTTATTGATATTTTTTTAAAATTCGGTTCCTCATAAGTTTTTATTCTTAATTTGGTCTCTCACAAATGTCTTTTTTTAAGCTAGTCCTTCAAAGATTTCATTCTCAATTTGATTTTCACATAGGTTCCTTTTTTCCATTTACTTCATCACATATGCCCATTTTTTCAATTTGGTCCCTTAGAGATTTTCATTCCCAATTTGATTCTCACATATGTCCCTTTTTTCTATTTGGTCCCTCACATATGTCCATTTTCTGAATTAGATCTTACATAGAATTGAGATAATTTGAGTTGTTTGAAATTGTAAAATCAACGTCTTACAATCTTGCTCCTAACTCTCATTGCTTCCTTCTTCCCCCTCTCTATATCAAACTTGTAACCACCTTGACTCTCCCTCCTCCACTATGGACTATTCTCCCCACTCCCCTTCATTGTCGTCGTCTGAAGCGGCTGCACTCCACCATCCTCTATTGTCCTCACATTCAGAGACCTTCTCATATCATTCAAACTTTTTTTTTGTTTGGATCTTGATTTTCATGATTCACACAATAATTCATATTCATACATGGATCCATGTTTGCAAATTCGAGTCTATTTATTTCCTCTAAATTTTTGCTTTTAGATATCCTTGATGATCAGGAGGGAAAAACAGTAACCGTTCTTCTTTTTTTCAAAACAACGTTCTAAAAAACCACTTTCTTTTTGACAATTACTGTTACCTTTAAATTTGAAATCAGAGTAAAAAGGGGTAAATTACCTTTTGACCCCTATAAAGTTTTTAATTATGTAATAGCCTCTCAACCATCACAAGAAGGCCCTAATATATTAAAAACTTATCATTTAGGTCCTTCAATGTTATATTATGTGAATTTAATAATTAATGCTATTAAACTAAATTACATGGGCCATATATTAGAAAATAATCTAACATCTCATTCTCTGAAGATGGCTTGCCTTTGGAAATCACGAAAGCCATTTTCATTTAGATAGGAGAGTTAGAATGAAAGAGGAGGTTAGGTTGTGACTTATGCATTGTGATTATGTAGCCATCCCATATGAGATTGGTGGGGTTATATAATGGACTAAAGTAATATTATAAGGTCCTTTGTTTTGATGATAGCAAGTGATTTTAGGTTGTCAAAACTTTTGCTGCAACACTGTCAGTTTCCATGACACCTCTGTTTTCTATTCAAAAAACAAAGAAAATTTTTATTGCACTTCAATTGGAAGCTATAGAGAGAGAAGAGTTTGTTCTTTCTCTTCATAGTCGATAAGCTCTTCTTCATACACTTTAGCATCCTTTATTATATTATTCAATCACATGCTGGGACGTGACTATACGTGTGAATGTTCATGCAAGGGGATTTATTTGTTCAAACTCTACTATTGACTTCTCCAATATGCTATTTTTGTGATAGTTGTAAACTAGTAATTTGCCCATATCAAATTATGTTCTCCCCATTATATATTTCGACGTTGCCATTCTCTTTGGTAAGATCATGAGACAGTAGATTAATTTATTAGTTCTATGTTGGAGGTGGTCCCACAGTTGTAAACTCCAATTGAGGTTTTACTACTTGTATATTGAAGCATCTTGTGTTTAGTTAATATGGATGTCTATATATATATATATATATATATATATATATATATAAGGTGCACATAATGCATTATGCAGAGAATATCCTTACTCATATGTACATTATCCCTACTCGTATGGGATAAGAGAAACATATACATTAAGGAAATTGGTTAAATCCATATAGTTTAATCTATATGTGACTATGTGTTGTAATTGTCCACCTTTATAAGATGAATGCCACTCTTAAGGCATGCATCAAGAATTTCACGTATGCTATTTATCAATCCACATCTCTTTATCTCTTAGGCAAAATATTCCCATTGAGATAGCTATCATGTTTTACATATAGGTATAGTAGTAAATGCCTAGTGTCTTTGTTGTACCTTAGAGCAAGTGTGCATAGTAGAGTTAATATGGGAATGGTGACTCAAACATTGATCATAGCTTAGGAATCGTTTTAAACAATGAAACTAAATGAGAACAAAATGTAAATTTCATATTCTTTTTACTGCCTTAATATTGTTACCAATCTATGATTGTTTCGCCTTTATCCTTGTTGGCTTTATGCCTTAAGTAGGTGATATAAATAGATAAATATACATATATATGCATGTGCGCATAATTATTTTGCTCAATTTATGTGTTGGATATGTCTTTAGCTATGATCTTGGATGTGACACTTATAAGTGACTCTTGAATTGTATTTATTGACTACCCTCCATTTTATTGAAGTGATTCATGACATTATGAATGTTGGATCTTATCAATTATTATTGATAGCTTGTGATTGAAGTTATGGCTGTGATTGTGATACTTAGGAGATAGCATAGGGGTGCACCCCATGGGTTTGAGTCAATAATGATGGTTATGCATATAATGTTATGATAGGTTGGAGTCAATAAGGATGGAAAGTCCCGGGAATTTGTCAAATGATGATTGTGACTTGTTGCCATGTGACTTGGTACGATCATGTACTTTGCTTGCAAATGTGTCATTTTTTTATGAGATGAATGATTATGTATTTAAATTGTGGCATATTTCAAATTGATTATGAAATATGGATGATCGTAACTATATGTGCTGAACCCATGTATGTCACTAAATACTCCTGTTATAATGTTTATTTTCCCACGCTTTGTATAGGGTGCTACTTGTTGCTAGTGTATAATTTTCGGCATGTCCTTATGCTTGGAAGGTAAGTTAAGACATCCATGAAGGAGAATATAAGATACCTGTATAAGTGTCTATGATGTCTTGTCCGAGTTCTAGTATATTTACCTCATCAACTTTCCTTTATACTGCTTATTTCTTTCACTCTTTATCAACATTTGTGGATATTGGTAATAGAGTAGAGTATCTACTCACTAAGTGATTTCACTCACTATTCTTTCTTTTAGGGGCTATTTGGTACACAGTAAAGGCACCACATTCCATTTGCTTTCCTCTATAATGGTTATTTGGTAACCAGTTAAGCCATCGTAAGCTTCTTCCAGCACACATACAGTTGGTTCCTTTGCAGTATGACATCATTGCAGAAAAATTGTTGTGTACTATGATTCCTTCGAGGTGAAATGTCTCAAATGCCTTCTGACATAACCCGTTTAGGTCAGTTTCATGTTTTGTGTCTTTGCTCTTCTTGCTATATTCTTTGTCGTCGTTGCTTTCTAGTGAATTTTTGTAACACTCGCTATTTTAAGGTGTTAATAATATTGGATTTTATTAAGCAATTGGAATACGAGATAATTTTTTTTTGTTGCTTAATAAAGAAATGTGAAATTAAGAAATGACAAGGTGTATATATAATGGATGATAGGGCGCTGGGAGGGTACACATGGCACCAGCGAAGCTTGATGATCACTAGGTTTGAGGAGAGGCTAAAATGTAATAAGGAGAATGGCGTGGCACCTAGAGTGCTAGAAATACTTAAGTGAGGGAAATTACAAAATTGCTATTACTAAGGTTGACTCGGGGTTGACCAAAGGACAAAATGGTAATTTCACCCTTATGGGTATATATAGGTAGCCACCCCCTTTCCCTTCTCATTTTTCCCTTCCCCTTCTCAAATGCTCTCCACTCTCCTAACTTTCACTCTCTCTTCTCTCTATCATCTCTCAACCCTCACCACCCAAACTTCCAGCAAACATCCTCTAGTGGCAATGGGTCTCCGACAACTAACCACCACTGCAAAAGCAAAGAATGAGGTAGGTACCCCATTTCCTCAATTTTCTCTCCATTTTCAGATCTAAGGGGATTTTAGTAGAAATTGAAATTGTTGGAGAGTTTTAAACATTGGGTTAGGTTTTAAAATATTCTTAGATGTTTATTGATGGGATTAGAATGAAGAATTTGTAAGAGAAACAAGATTAAAGATGGGATTTAGTGATTAAAACCTATAATGGGGAAAGTTAAGGTTAAAATAAAGATTTGATGATTGAGACTTGGGTTGTTGCAATTAATTGGGGATTTTAGTGTTAAAATACACCATAAACATCCCTAATTAAAACCCATGAAAAGAATCAAGAGAAAAAAAATAGAGATTTGGATGATTTTGGCCAAGAACCGGGACTCCTTGCACTGTATGTAAAAATTTCTGGGCGACTGGTTAACCTTTGAGTGATGAGCAGTCGACCGGCAGCCTCTGGTGCTTTCTGCCTAGACCTAGCCAAGATGTATTAGTTGACTGGTAAGGTGTCATTAGTCGATTGGTGGGCTAGAAACCCTTGTCAGGGATCACCGGTCGACTGGTAAGGTAACACTAGTTGACCGACTTGGTAAAGACGCATTGGTTGACTGGTAGGGTGTCACCAGTCGATTGGCTGCTCTTAGGACAGTTTTAGCTATGCTTAGCCAGTCGACTAGTTGTCATTAGACGACATTTTGGGAGATCTTGGTGCTGAACATTGTGATTGGTACTCCATAGGTTGGTCATGGCTCGGGGCATGGTCGAGGTGTTAATTTCCTAATTTTACTAAATTAGATTCCATTTTGCTCATTAATTCATGATCTTCTGATTGTATATTTGTTGCCTTTTTAGTAAAAATAACTTATTTGTTTATTAAATTGTTGTTTCATTTGGAATTATAAATCTTTAGTATTTTTGAATTATTATTTTTGGCTTGTAATAGTTTTTTGTTTGTTTTTGTAGGGTTGAGCTTTAAGGAAAAAGGGCTGAAGAGGGGAGTTAAAAAAATATATTTTCTTGTTGCAAAAAGAGAAGTTATTGAAGAGTTTTCCACTGAAAGCGAAGTTTTCTCTGCTGTTAATGAGGATAAACAGTGCCAATTTGAAAACAGCTGTTTAAATAGTTTTTTCAAAAAATTTTAAAGGAATTCTGAGTTTAGAAAAGGAGAAGGCACCATTCTTGACCTAAGGAGCAAGGGAGCTTGTCTTTGGAGCATCTTCGGAGCCTATTTCTTCTACCCCTACCTTAGATTCATGGATCCATTTCTTTCTTTTATTAATTTTTAGTCTTTTGTCACCATGAGTAGCTAATTTTCTATTTTAGGGTTGCTATGAATTGTAGTTCTAAATAGGTTTTGTTGTTTTGTCTCTACTCTTGTGAACATCAACTTTGTAATACAATTGTTTTCATTCAATAATTAAAGCTTTCCATATTTTGATCAGATCATGATTTGGTTCGGGATTTTGCTTGTCTTGAGAAAAAGAGGTGAAATTAGACCAAGGAATAAAAGGTATGAGTCATGAATCTTAGGTGTTTAGGGGAATTGATTTGCTAACGATATAAACATATAATTGATAGCCGCATATGATCAATTATGTGTTTGATTTAAAATTGAACTTAATACTCATAAGAAATTATAGAGAAATTACGTTAACTTAGTTGAGATTTGAGAGAATCCTTCTACGTAGTTGTAGGCTTTAGATTCTTTTGTATGTCAGTGAGAGCAAGAGTGGGGAAGAACAACAAAGCTTAGGAAGAATAAAGGGGATTAGTAACTTTAGACCTTTTCAATCGATAAATTTTTTAAACATTTTTGTTGTTGCATTTATTTACATCAATTTTTCTTTGAGTTTTATTTTATTATTTGATCTTCCTTCAATCAAAGTATTTGGTCTAAATAACATATTCTAGTTTCCTGGGTAGCTAGCAATTTAATCTCTATTGGACGATAATCTTATTTACTCTTTATTAATTGTATGACATGTACATTTGCCATGTCACCAATAAGTTTTTGGTGCCGTTGCTAGGGATTGAAATTTTTGTCAATATTTGTAGAAACCAGGAATTGCTAGATTAGACATTTTTTATGCTTTTGTTATCTTAGTGCATTTTTTTTCTTTTATTGGCTATTTTAATTGTTTCTTTATTTACTTTTGTTTGTCATTCCTCTCATTAGTGTTTTCTTGTTTGTGTATGCGAGGTACCATTGACCCTTCTTCGCTTCTTTTCAAATTGGAAATTGAGAAGCTAGCAAGAAAACTAAGGAAAGATGCACAATTGAGAAAAAAGAACTATTAAATCATACTTTGTAGGAAGACACAATGGAAGGTTTAGACCTGAATAATGAGAATAACAACAATGAGAATCCACAACATGGGATTCGAAGGACTCTTAGAAATTATACATATTCAAATGCAGATGAATGCGTGACCGCCAATATAAGCAAACAATTTTGAACTCAAGCCTGGATTACTTCATTTGGTGCAGCAAGAACAATTTGGTGGAAGCCCCATTGAAGACCTCAATGCTCATATTGTGAATTTTCTCCAACTATGTGACATCATGAAGGTGAATGGAGCTTTGGAAGATGTTATACGTTTGTGATTATTTCTCTTTTCTTTAAGGGACAAGGCTTGGAGTTGGTTGTTGACACTACCACAAGGAAGCATCACAACATAGGATAATCTCCTCAAGAAATTCTTAGCCAAATATTTCCCTTCATCTAAGTCGGCCAAGATAAGTAGTGAAGTTACTTCATTCTGTCAACAACAAAGGGAGTCATTGTATGACACTTGGGAGTGTTTTAAGGACCTTTTATGAACATGTCCTCACCATGCAATTCCAAAATGGCTTCAAGTTCAAACCTTTTAGAACAGTTTGACACATCTTACTAGAGTAATGATTGACGTATTAGCCAGAGGAGATCTGAATATGAAGACTTCAGAAGAGGCCATGGATCTTCTAGAAATAATGGCCACCAATAATTATTCATCTTCACATGACAAGGAATGAATAGAAAAGGGGTGCTGGAACTTGATACTTTAAATGCAATCTTTCAAAATGAGGTTCTTTCTCAACAAGTAGCTGTTATGACAAAACAATTGGTTCAGGTGCAAGTTGGTGCAATTTCTTCACCACTACTTATTTGTGATTTTTGTGGAGGAAGTCATGCTAATAGGGCATAAGTCTCATCTAACTGAGCATGTAAGTTATATGGGTAATGTCCCACGTTCACAAAATAACTTATATTCAAACACATATAATCTAGGTTGGCAGAACCATCCAAACTTCTCATAGAACAATCTGGGGGCAAGTACTTGTTGAATTGGTAAGCCATTTAATCCACCAATGCTCCTCAGTATAATAGGCCTCTACAACCTTCGGTGGAGAAAAAGCCATCTTTTGAGGAGTTATTCAGTCAATATATGTCAAAGATTGATTCCAAGATGTAGAGTCAGAATAATTTAATTCAGAGCTAAGCGACATTAATTCAGAACTTAGAGACTCAAGTGGGTCAACTCGCCAGTGCACTGAGCAACTAACCTCAAGTTACCCTACCAAGTAACACTGAGCTTAATCCTAGGAGGAAAGGAAAAAACATTACATGGCTATTACCTTAAGGAGTGGTAAGAAAATCCTTGAAACCTCAAGTTCAAATGTTAATAAGGAGGCGGTAAATATTGAAGATGAAAGAGCTGGTAAGGAGACCTCTTTACAGGGTGAGGTGAAAAAAAGTGATGAACATCAAAATACATCTAAGAAAATTGAAGTGAAGGCTCAAGAGAGGCTGAAGAAAGAAGTGCCTCCTAAATTCACTTTGCCACTCCCATTTCCATAGTAGTTTAGGAAGTAGGATCTAAATGCACAATATAATAAATTCTTGGATATTTTTAAACAACTGCATATCAATATTTTGTTCGCCGAAACGTTAGAATAACTTTCAGCTTATGCAAAATTTATGAAAGATGTGCTCTCTAGGAAGAAAAAGTTCAGAGAATATGAAATGATAGCATTAACTGAAGAATGCTCTACAATATTGCAGAAGAAGTTGCCTCACAAGATGCAAGACTTGGGAAGGTTTACTATTACATGTGAGATTGGAAAAAACTTCTTGGGACACGCTTTATTTGATCCAAGGGCTAGTGTAAACTTAATGCCGTTATCAATCTTCAAACGTCTAAGATTAGGGGAAGCTAGACCCATTGCAACTAGCAGAAAACTCTTTGTGCTATCATGTTGGGATCATTAAGGACGTTCTAGTTAAAGTCGACAAGTTGTTATTTCCAACAAACTGCATGGTGGTAGAATACAGAGAAGATAGAGAAATTCCCATCATCTTGGTAGAATGTCTAGGGATGCCAAGGATTTGGAAATTGTTAGGTGAGACTTTATTTAAACCTACTTATTATTATTCCATGTTTGGTTGCCTTCATGTTAAGGAAACTTTGGTGACTTGAGTCTATGGAATTCTTCTTCATTTTGGTATCATAGTGAGTTTCTTTTGTATAGCTTTAGATTTTTTTTTAATCACTAGACACCATTTGCTTATGTTTTCAGGTATTACATTCCTTTTTTTTTTTTAACCTTTTTTATGAGTGTGTGGAGTTGTTTTGCTTGAGGGCAAGCAAAGTTTCAGATTTGGGGGAGTGTTAATTTCTTAATTTTGCTAAAATAGGATCCATTTTACTCATTAATTCATGATCCCTTGATTGTATCTTTGTTGCCTTTTTAGTAAAAAGGCTAAAATATATTTTACCCCCTTGAACTTTCAAACTTGTCAAAACACCTCCCTTAACTTTCATTCTGTAGCCAAGAACCTTATCCATCTAACTTTTCGTCAAGTCAACTGATAGTCAATGTCATAGTCAGCATCCCAGCCCTACATCATGCCATATAACTTCTATTTTTTTTCCATGTAAATGCTGATGTGGCAAATCCCTTATTCTCATACTTGTTCTAACTTTTCCCTCAGTCTTCCTTGTGCCGTTGTGCCCTACTGTACTCAACGATTGTGCTCCTCTATATTCAGCTTCGTTGCATTACCTTTGGTGAGCCTCCCATCACCAAGTCACCTTTGTCACTAGAAACTGCCATTTTATGATACTGATTAAGATATTGAGTTAGCAGAATCCCCTTCGCACCTATTTCCTCGCTTTTGAAGCCACCCTTCGTCACTAGAAACTGCCACCCATCACCCTTCATTGCTTGTGCTCCTCTATATGGGGTGTGCCATTTGCGACTACCTTAGATAGTGCACCAAGGTTGTAAGCAATCATTGTGCCTTAGCTGATCATTTGGATTAGAAAGGAGGTAATAAATATGTATTTCTTATTATTCCCATGGATTTGGTGTCTAATTATAATACAATATGATAAACTACTGTGAAGTCAAATGCTTTAACATGCTCAACTAAATGAAACTTGGTTCCAAATACTGCCATGTTAATTCATATTTAAAAAATAAATAAAAAATAATAAACCATATATGGCTAACTTAGAGAAATTGATGAAGCATAATCATCAATCATCAAAATGACTTTTACATAAAAATCAAATTAAAGTTGATGTTTAGATAAACTATACTGATAAACTAGATGACACACCTAATCTGGAGGAGCAACGAAAGTGCAATAATTGCTAACAGCCTTGGTGCACTGTCTTAGGTAGTCGCAGACCGTACACCCAATATAGAGGAGCATGAGCAACAGAGGGTGATGGGTGGTAGTTTCTGACGATAGAGGGTGGCTTCCAGAGCTAAGAAGATTCCACTACATCAGTATTTGAATTAGTATATGCTAAATTATTATCATAGAATGGCAGTTTCTAGTAACAGAGGTGACTTCCGGTGATGGGAGGCTCATTGATGGTAATGCGATAAGGCTAAATACAGGGAAGCACCATCATTGAGTACAGTAAGGAACAGGTACAAGGAAGATAGAGGGAAGAGTTGGTACAGATAAGAGAATGAGGGATTTGCCACATCAGCGCTTACGTGGAAAAAATAGAAGTTATATGGCATGACGTGACAACAGGATGCTAACTATGACATTAACTATTAGTTGACTTGACGAAAAGTTAGATGAATGAGGTTTTTGACTACAAGTTTGATAAGTTTGAAAGTTCAAGGGAGTAAAGTGATAAGGTCCTAAAGTTCAGGGAGGTAAAATTCATTTTGGCCTAGTAAGAATAACTTATTTGTTTCTTAAATTGTTGCTTTATTTTGAATTTTAGATTTTTAGTATTTTTGAATTATTTTTCTAGCTTGTAATAGTTTTGATAGAAATGGTTAAATCCCAAGGGGATGAATTGGGCTTTATAAAATTTTTCACAAAACTGAATTGGAAGTTTAAAATGATTTTCTGGAAATGCATAAAGCTTAAGATAGTAAATTCAAACCAAAAAAACAATGTGATATCAAGATGAATTGATGTAGAGCACAAGGAATTAGAGAGCAAATAAAGAAGCAAGTTAAGGAGTAAGGGAAGAGAGAATAAACACAAGAGATTTATACTAGTTCAGCTAATCTCAAGCTTACATCTAGTTCTCAAGCAAACCGCTTGAGTATTTTACTAACAAACTTGTAAATGGTTGGTACTTGCAAACCACAAGAAGTTCACCCCAGTACTTGTTGAATCTATTACAAAGGATTTATAAAATCGGGCTTCTCAACTACCCAAACGAGTGATATATTCAATCACTCTTCTAAGAAATTTTAACAACCTTAAGAACACAATTCAAAAGGATAAGAGATTAAGAATATAATGATAAACTCTCTTCAAGGAGTAGATATTACAAATAAAGCTTACTTAAGAGTAAATGATTAGCAAGATAATTTGGCAGAGTAATAGTAGAAATTTTTAGCCTCTCCTCCTTGGTTTCAAAATGGATATATTTTGTATTTATAACACAAGTCAAAACATGACCATTGGAAGTATTTTGCAAAAGATATCAGTTGACTTTTATAAAAACTAGCCATTATTGCTTATGTTAGCTGCAATCAGTCGACTAATAAGAACCCGACAATCGACTAATTGTCCTTAATGAACAATTAGTCGACTAGTAACTCTCTGTTACCTAATTAACATTACTCCAGATCCTATTAGTCAACTAATACCCATATATTAGTCGACTGGTAACTCTTGGAGTCAATTTTAATTTCCAACAAAGGAACTGGTTGACTAATGGATGACTATAAGTTGACTGACTAGTTTTCAGTCTCTTAAAAGAGGTACCATAAGGCAGTCAGTTGATTGGTAGCTACTGGATTCAGAAAAAATTAGTTCTAAGACTCAAAAACCTTTACCAACTTTTGTAAAAATATTTTCCAACTTATATAAAGTTTTTAAAAACATTTTCAATAGGCTCATAAACCTTATTAACTTGTCAGCAATACTTTTACATGAATTCTAAGACTCAAAACACTAAAAGCTATTTTACTCTTTTCTTGCTCTTTATCTTGGAGCCTTGGCTTGATTGATATAACTTCATATTCCTAAAACATAAACATTGAAGCATAGGAATATACTCATTTTAATTTGTTTGTTAATCATCAAAACATAATATATATATTTTCTTTTCACAAGCAATGGGGTCTAACAAGTTTTTTTGTGTGTTTTTGTAGGGTTGAACTTTAGGGAAAAAGGGCTGAAGAAGAGAGTTAAAAAAATACATTTTCCTGTTGCAAAAAGAGAAGTTACTGCAGAGTTTTTTACTAAAAGCAAAGTTTTCTCCATTGTTAACGAGGGTGAATAGTGCCAGTTCGAAAACAGGTGTTTAAATAGTTTTTTTGGGAAACTTTTAAAGGAATTTAGAGTTTAGAAAAGGAGGAGGCACCATTCTTGACCTAGGGAGCAAGGGAGCTTATCTTTGGAGTATCTTTGGAGCCGATTTCTTCTACCTTTACCTCGGATTCATGGATTCATCTCTTTCTTTTATTAATTTTTGGTCTTTTGTCACCATGAGTAGCTAATTTTCTATTCTAGGGTTGCTATGAACTATAGTTCTAAATAGGTTTTGTTGTTTTCTCTCTACTCTTGTGAACATTGGCTTTGTAATACAATTATTTTCATTCAATGATTAAAGCTTTCCATGATTTTGATTAGATTGTGGTTTGATTTGTGACTTTGCTTGTCTTGAGAAAAAGATGTGAAATTAGACCAAAGAATGAAAGCATGAGTCATGTACCTTAGGTGCTTAGGGGAATTGATTTGCTAACGATATAGACATATAATTGACAGCCTCATATAATCAATCATAGGGTTGATTTAAAATTAAACCTAATACTCATAAGAAATTATAGAAGAATTAGGTTAACTTAGTTAAGATTTGAGAGAATGCTTCTAGGTAGTTGTGGGCCTTAGATTCTTTTGTATGTTGGTGAGAACAAGAGTGGGGAAGAACAACAAAGCTTAGAAAGAACAAAAGGGATTAACACTCTAGACCTTTTTAGTCAATAAATTTTCTTAACATTTTTGTTGTTGCATTCGTTTACATCAATTTTCTTTGAGTTTTATTTTATTATTTGATCTTCTTTCAATCAAAGTATTTGCTCTAAATAACATATTCTAGTTTCTTGAGTAGTTAGCAATTCAATCTCTGTGAGATGATACTCTTATTTACTCTTCATTACTTGTACGACTGGTACATTTGCCATGTCAACAACAGCACCTGATGAGATTTGGGAAACCATGGAATCCAGGTGAGGGATCTAGCTTTCTCTGTATGTTTTTATGTTTTAAGATTGTCTTCCTAAATTTAATTAAAATGCATTTATGTGATTGATTGGTACTACGTCTAGCATGCATGTTATAAATGATTGGGAGTTATGAGGAATAAATGGAAATGATATAGGTGCTACCATTTTTTCATTGAATGCTAAATGTAAAATGCTTGTATATACCATAATTTGTATCTATATGAAGAACATAGTAGGAACTAGCATAAATAAGTTGTAGATTATGAAATGAGATTTAGTTTTGACATGTGGTTGTGTTTGTACTTGGGTAGGGCCTTGAAGTACACTCCTTGGGTCAGATACTAGTAGTTGTCGGATTTGTGGCATAGGCCAGGACTCAGAATGAGAGGTACTATAGGGTCAGTAGACATAGGATCCATGGGGTGCTCCATGGAGATGTAGATCCATGGGACGGTGTCTCAGTGATGAATCTGTGGGAACGTAAACCCACGCCGATGAAGCATTGAGAAACAGAAATATGAGGATGTATACCTATATAATAAAATTCTTAAGCAGAACATTCGGGGGAAAGGAGACCCTCGGCAATGTAGCTTATGAGATGTGGACTATAAATCTGTAGGAACGTAGACCTACATTGATGAAGCTATTAAGCAATGAACCTATGGGAATGTAAAATTGTGTGGAGTGATATATATGTTTGATAAATGTGTGTTGTTCACTATGATATATACGACTGAAAAGGGTCAAGGTCGGGGATTTGAGCATAGTGACATCGGGAGAACACTCTACGAGAGTCAAGAGCACGATGCCATCGAGGCAGCCTAACGTTGTGGGTGTTTGGTGCTAAGAGTGCTTATTTATCTTTATATATATATATATATATTATATCTGTGTAAAGTAGGGCTAGTTTGAGTGGGTTAGTGGATTAAAGTCACTCCCTCATAATTATAGGTATGGAAGACTGACTAGTTCGTGGACTCGTAGATCGAGGATAACTCACCATAGCTCAAGATAAGGTAACTTTTATTTATTTTTAAGTTAATTTCTCTAGTAGCTTTGTAATTAGATAGGCCATCTAGGACATAATGCATATTGTTAGGGTTAATTAGAGAGAAAAATTTTAGGCTTGTGGCGATATGGGTGACAAACTATCCACGCCTATTATGACTATGGTTCAGGGAGTAGTAATAGTCCTAGCCCCCAGTTTCGGGTTGTGACAAGCTCATTGTCGCCATTCTCCATTGAAATCGTCATTTCCAGTGAGTTGTTGATTTTCTTTTTCTTTCTCTCTCTCTCTCTCTTTATTGTAATAGCTCTATGATTTTTATTGCCTATGGCCTGTATATATTGTAGTTCCTCTATAATTTTTATTGCATTAGTTATATGCTCCATCTCCATCTTTGATTGCTTACGAATGGACTCTCATGCTCTGTATATGTTACTACAATTTAATTGTTTAATTTGTGACAAGTTATGTGAAATTTTTGTAACAATTTTACATTAAGTGGTATAACGATTAGGTTGCATTAAGTGGTATAATGATTAGGTTGCATTAAATGGTGAAACGATTGCATTAAGAAGTTTAACGTTTCAGATATAACATCAACGACCATTGATGACCATTTAACAATGGAGGTGGTAACAACTTTCAGTTACAAAAATGAAATAAGTGTTCATGATGGTTGAACATTATTTATAGGTTTTGGAGGTCCTATCCCTGCTCTCTAAAATGTTATGCATGCTATTTTAGTTTAAATAATTTTTAGTGCATAAATAATTTGGTTTTGGGCTTCAAATTATTCGAAAATGACACATATAGATATTTTAATTCGTTAAGTTTAAGTATGTGCCAAAATATTATGGATTTGTATGTATAAGTTAAGGTTATGCATACAATATTATTATGGTTTAATTTTGCACATATGTAAAGTTGGGCATTTGATTTTGTTTTGCTCAAATTAAGTTTGTGCATTAAAATTTTGTGTTTAATTCATTTTAATCCTTATTATGAATGAATATTATTGTATATTTTCATGCTTATGGATTGAAATGTTTTATGTATAAAATCATTTTGTGCATAATATTTATGATTAATTATGCAATTTATGTTTATTTGTAGCACAATATTATGGTTCAATTATGCTATTTAATTTATTTTTATGAGAATTTTATTTTTACAAATTATAACATATCTTTTAGTTAAGATATTGTTAGAATTTGCCAAATTTTAGGTTTTCTCATAAAATTTTATTTTATACATAAAAACTTAAGTTTAGTGCCTAAATTTAAATAAGCTTCGGTTATTGTTTAGATGAACTATTAGGATATCAATAACACACAAACAATTATGTGGTTGATATGAGAAAGCATCAACTGAGAAAGTTCCATATAAACTAGTTCCAGATATGCCATAATGCCATTAATTTCCCTGAGAACGCTACTTTGTCTAAGGAGTTGGTTTTTAATGAGGCTTCGCCCGACCAACATTCTTGGGAGTATTCTTGGTAAATGGCTATCACGATGTTGCATAACTGTTCTTACACATTAAATAGAGCCAAGAACAATTTAGATAATTTTCTAGTGGTCAATATAATTTTAGTTAATCTGCCAAACATATTTAATTAATTAAAAATATATATTATGATTAAGATCACACAAAGAATAGGACATAAAATTGTAATTAATTATAGTTAATATAATAAAATTTGTCTCACTGGAAATTTTGTTATATTTATATAATTAATTAGGATAAAATACCAAATTATTTTAATGATCTACCATAGGAATAATGAATTGGAACACAATTTGGTAGTTTTATCTTTGAGGATAGAAAATGTAAAATATTTCAATAAGGCACCCATAAAGTAAATAATTTGGCATTTCTATCATAAGATTGAAGTAAACTACTTGAATAAAAATTTAGCCGACGAGCAATTTTTATTCAATTAGATATAGTTTAGTGCATGTTTTACATTGATAACACATACAATTAAGTTATGTAGGCTTCAAATATAACATAAGCTTTTGGACTTTCTATAGGATTTCAAACTGCTAGTTACATAGATATGCACCTAGATATTTCAGAACTTAGTGGTGATAACTACAAAGTATGGAAAGAAAGGATTTTCCTTTATCTAGGGTAGATGGACATTGATTATGCTATAAAGAAAGAGGAACCACCAGAAGTGACTAAACAAAGCACTCTCGCTGAAGTTACGCTATATGAGTGATGGAAGAGATCTAATCAACTCAGCGCAATGTTCATTAAGATAAAAATCACTACTGCTGTTAAGGGTTTTTGTTGAGCAGTATGAGAAAGTTTAAGAATTGCTTAAAGCCATTGAAGAATAGTTTGTCGCTTTAGAGAAGGATTTGACAAGTACCCTAATCATGAAATTATCTTCTCTTTGTCTCAACCATTAAGGGTGTGCGTGAGCACATCATGAAGATGAGGGACATTGCGGCTCAACTTAAGAAACTTGAGATAGATATGTCAGAATCTTTTTTGGTGCACTTTATTCTAAATACCCTTCCATAACAATAGAGGCCTTTTAAGATCTCTTACAACATACATAAGGATAAGTTGTCTATTAATGAATTAATGACCATGTGCGTTCAGGAAAAGGAGAGGCTCGTCATGGAATTGAGTGCGATGCTGGCTACAGTTCGTGGGAAGAACAAAGCTAATAAGGTTGACAAATCTTAGGCTTCCATTTCTAAGGCAAATCAGAAGGGGAAAGGTAATGCCTCTTTAGACTGATATTAAGAAGTAAATAAGTGTTTTTCCTACAAAAAGAAGGGGCATGTAAAGAAAGACTACCTTAAATTCAAGTGGCTTGAGAAGAAAGGTTATCTATCCTCTTTTGTCTGTTATGAATCTAATATGGTTAATGTTAATATTAACACCTGGTGGATTAATTCCAATTATACAATTCATATTGCAAACTCTTATCAAGCAATAAGATGGGCTCACATGTGGAGGCTATTGGAACATGCACCTTAATTTTAAGTAATGGCTTTGTTTTAACTTTGGAAAGAACAGTATATGTACCAAGTTTCTTATGAAACTTGATTTCTATTTCAAGACTATGGCTATTGGTTTTTTTTTTTTATATTTCAAGACAATTTTTTTTATTTAATTTACAAATCAAATAGTGTTGGTTCTAGAATTTTATCTAATGGTTTATATAAAATTTCTTTGCAAAATGAAGCCACTAATACTTTCTTGCCTGTTATACTGGTATTAAGATGTGTAATATTAATGAGAACTCCTCTATGTTGTGGCATAGGAGATTAGGTCATATCTCCATAGATATAATTAACATCAGTATAAATTTCCATTCTATTGATCTTAACAATACAAATATAAGTTACTATTCTTAATTTCAAACATCCATAAGAATGCTTTTAACAAACAAAACAACCATTTTATTATATCAGAACTTGAATTCTAGAAGTATTTCTAACATTACTTAAAGTTATCATTTTTAACATCCCACAGTATAACAATGAATCTTAATAGCATAACATTTAAGTATAAATCTAAGTTGTCATTTTATTGAAGCAGAAAATAACATCATCTAATAATAAGCTTATAAATTGGGTTCCATCAAGCAAAAAATGAATTAAGTCCTATGAAGCAGAAAAATAGTCAGTTAATAAATATTATCCATCAAGTAGAAAATAAATTGGGCTCTATCAAACATTTGGTGAACTACTACTCATAGTCAAGCTTTTCAAATTTCCAAAATTTTGAACACAATCCTTATGCTTTATGGCAATTGTGAACTACCTTTCTCATTTAACATAGTTTTTTGGTTAAATGTTATGATACTAGAATTCAATGAAATGAAATTCAATGTTATACTGTTAAGATTTAATGTTATACTACTAGAATTTAATTGTAATATCTGCCAATTTTGGAAATTTGTAATTGGGGGTATTACGATTTTAATAGCATTATTTTTAATACATTATTTTAATGTATTATTTTTTATTGTATTATTTTTAGTCATTTAAATTTTTTCATATTTAATTGGATTCTTTTGAATGATTATTTATAAAATTGGAATAAAATGATTGGATATAGTATTTTATTGTGGTGTGGTATTTTTTTTTTTATGATGTATGAAAATGTAGGGAAAGGGAATTACTTGGAATTAATTGGGTTTTTGCTTGAGTTGGGTAAGTGGGCATGGGACCTATGGGTCAACCCTGTTGACCCTAAGGCTATATGCCATAAGTTTTGATGATGACAAATGTATTTGAATAGTAGCATTGATATATATATAAAGATTAATTATCATATATATGCTACAAGTACTTAAGCATGATTATGTTATTTAATATGTATGTTGCTATATTGAATCATGCTATTAAACTAACCATTGGGTTTGCAAGTAAGATATATTTTATAGGTTGGTTCAAAACAAGAAGAGTGAGGATTGTATTGAAGAACAAGGAAAAACAATATCATGCTTCACTCAAGGAAAACAACATGCAATGATGAAGCTCCAAGAAATGAAGAATTAGAAGATTTGAAGTCTTGGAAGCTTGGATGCATCAAGATAGCCTATGTGTTTAAATTAGGTATATTTTATATAGGCTAGTATATTTGTGCAACTCAATGATTTAGATTTGCATACATTGGCTCAAGCATTTTTGAACAAAAAGATAGTGAGATATGAAGTTTTACAAAAGTTATTTTTTGACCTTTGGTCACTCCTTATATCATATCTCATAAATGAAAAATCCGTTTTTCAAGTATCTTAATCTCATTTGATAGTAGACTCAAAGATCTTTTCAACGGTATATTATTTATTCAAAACGGAGTCCAAATGAGAAATATATGACTATTCAAAATATAGTTTGAAAAACTGAAAGTTGATTTTACTGTAATAAAAAATTATTCTGTTCTGACCTATAGTCAGTATTTTGATTATATCTTTTAAAAGAAAAATAATTTTTGAGTAAAACTTGGCTCATTTGAAACTAGACTCCAAGAGCTTTCCAACGGTATATTATTTGTTTAAAACGGAGTTCAAATGAGGGAGTTATGAATTTTTAAAGAAAGCTCAAAATCTGGACTGCACTATAACGGCTATATAACGGCTATATAACGGCTAGTTTTGTAAAATCTTATATATATGACCTTAGATACACGATTTTGAGCAAGAACAAAGTCTTACAATGTGATATTAACTTCTTCTATCATCTTTGAGAGAAAGGAAAGCATTCTTGAGCCAAATCTTGCATATTCTCTATCATTAGAGTTATTAGAGCTTCATTTGTTTTCATCTACTCTTTAGAGAGAGTTTCTTTGTATTGTTGATTTTGATCAACACATATATTATTCTGAGTTGAGGTTCGCAAGTACCGGTGTTGGAAGAACTTGCTTTGGGTTGAGGAGGAGCCCGGATTCATAAATTCTCTATTGTGGTTTCGCAAATACCCGGATCGAATTTGCGTGGTTGTAGTGGTTTGCAAGTACCCGGATTAAACTTGCAATTATAGTGGAAATACTCAAGTGGTCTCTTGAGGACTGGATGTAGGCTTGGATTAGCCGAACCAGTATAAATCTCCGAGTTTGCTTTCTCTATCCCTTACTGTTTAATTTGTGTATATTGATATATATTCTTTAATTCCTTGATCTTTATAATTATTTATCTTAACAGCACATTGATTTTCTGTATTGTATTTATTATCCTAAGTATTGTACTTTTACAGAAAATCATTTTAACTTCCAATTAATTCTTGTGAAAAATTTATAAAACCCAATTCACCCCCCCTCTTGGGTTCCAACCATTACTTTCAAACCCATGATCCATTATCACTTTTAAGACATCATCTTCATCTTTTCCTTTTCACTTTTACACTTAGAACTTTTATGGAGCAAGAAGAAAGAGTCATTTTCTCTCTTCTCTCTCATCATCCAAACTTCATTTCTCCTGATTATTCTTGGATTTTTGAGTGCTTTCCAGCTCACTAGGCATTTCTAAGGTTAGAGAATTTTCTTGTCTCTTTTTAGAAATTTCTCATGCCCTAGGAGGAATATGATTTTGGGTGATTTTTCATGAAAATCTTGTCTCTTTGGCTTCTTTCTTTGGGTTTTCTTGCTAGATGTGATAGAGCCTAGTTCATGGACTAAAAACAAGCTTGTTTCATGGATTAAACATCAAGATAGTGTTCTTGAAAGATTATTAGATTTTTGGAGAAAAATCCATGAAACTAGTTTTCTTGAGTTTTAATTACCCTAAATTGCCTCATGAACATTGCTTTACCATTAAAAACCAAAGAAGGAAGAAATGGAGTGTAGACAATGGATTTTTGGTGGATTTTCCCCCAAAAATTATGATGAACATCGAAGAATAGAGATGTGGTAGGTTCGGACTTAGCACCCAAGGCGCTAAACCATAGAGCTGAAAAGGCTCTTCTGGAGGTGCTGGGGTGCCCAGGAGCCGAGGCACCCTGGTCTGGTCAGAAGGGATTTGTAGAGTTTTTAATGGAAAAAGGTGGGGGTGGGGTTTGACACTAAATTGTTGGGCTTTCTTTTAGGTGTTTTTGGGGATATTCTTGGCTTCATTTTAAGAACAATTACACAGGTAATACCTTATTGCCATCAAGGTGAGTGGATGGCTTTACAATTAAATTTTATTTAACTCAAGCACAATATAATTCCTTCTCACACCATATTTGAATTAAAATTTAATAAAATTCCCTAGTTAGTGCTAGATAATGAAATTTCATTGGGGTTTTGGGAAATTGTATGTTGAATTAGGGTGTTGTATGTTATTTATTGTGTTGTATGGGGATTAGTAACAAGAAATAAGAGATTAAGTGGGAAAGCAGACCCACAGGAAGCAGGTCGGGTAGTAAGTCCTAGGACGTTAAGTCCTTATAAACGAACCTCGAAAATATAAGTCTAAAGGAACGTAGACCTTTAGTATGTTTCCGTTGAGCTATGCCTCAATGAGATATTTAGTGAGAATGCAGACTCACAGGCGGTAACACGTTATTATTGCATCTTGTACATGTGTGTGTACTCTATTTTGTGCCTATGCGTGTTGAATTTAAATTATCTAATTTTGGTGATGAGTTACGATTTTTATTCTAGTACTTTATATTATTTATTGTACAACTATTTATTCACTGAGTTGTAATACCTAAGGTATTATTGTGTTATAATGAGAGCTAAAGTCAATAAGGAATGAGACTTGCCTTTGGCCAAATAAAATTTCACCGGAAAGTATAACGTAAGTGGCAAGAGTATATAAAGAGTCTAAGGACTAAAGTAAATAAATGCAAATTTTGGAATTTTTTTTATATAAACATTTAGTTGATGATGTGTATTGGAGGAATATAGTTGAATATCCTAATCCTGATCAATTCTTCTAATTATTTCACTAGATCCTAAGTAATGTAATTTCTAAAAGGACCAAAGTGATAAGATGAAGATGGGGCCCATACCACACTATCTTATTTATTTATCTTTTTTTCTCCCCTTTTCATTTTTGGTTCCCTGCCTCTCTTGAAACCATCTCCCTCTCTTCGGCCATGCTACCCAAGGCATCTCCTTCAACATTCCAACCATGCTTTTGATTGAGGATTAAAGCTAAGGAAGCTTGGGAGTTGTGGTAAGTGAACCATCATTATCTTCCTCTTGTTCTTCCTTCCCCCCCTTTTTTTGGGTATTTTTATATTCCTGATTTTGGGGTAGGGATTGAGCTTGTTCTTGGAATTAGGTTTGATTCTCTTCTTAAAACATTCCAAGATGATTGTTGATGAGTTTGGAAATACTAAATCATGAATGTAACAAGATTAAAAATAGATTCCAAGAGTTTATAGTGTTAGAAGGAAAATTAGGGTTCTAAGTTAGGAATCCTTGATTTATGCACCTATTCTTGAAATTTTCTTGGTGTATTAGTTTTATATTGATCCTTGAACATTGGAATAGGAACCCCATTAATAGAATCATGAAAAATGGTGGGAAATCATTGAATTTTAGCTAAAGTCACATGTGGACATTGCTGCACTCAAAAGTCTATGACTTGGCGCCTAGGGTGCCAATATCACTAAGAATGAAGAAGCTGGCGCCCATGGGCATTAGAGGTGGCGCCTCTGTCATGTGATAAAAGGTGGGTTTTGACTATTTTTCTCTTGCATCCTTGGTTCATAGGTCTTGAAGGATGTTTTGGGGTCTTCTTTAGACTCTTTGGTGCTTACGAAGCCATTTCTAGAAAGATGCATTCAACTTTGAAGCATGGGCAAAGGTGAGGGAATCCTACCCTATTGTCACATCCCAAAAATTGAGTATGTGAAAAGATACTACTCATTTGATATAATTCTCAAACATATGTTATATACATATATTCTGTAAGGTTTTACATTCAACCTTAATCATTCATTCCACACTACAGAATTATATTCATCTGATAAGCAAATATAGACATACATAGTCTGATATTTCTATCTCATCGCAAGCCTAGGAGACCTATAGAAAATACAGAGCTTTTCTAATATCCACATAAATAAGTACTGGTGTCCCACCAGACAGAAATAGAGAATAATCCCAAGGGGCTTCTACTCTTCAAACAGATTCTCTTCTTCTCTGTTTTCTGTATCTGAAAAAAATAATCATAGGGAGTGTGAGTTTATTTAAAAACTCAGTAAGTAAATAACTGTACTATATAAAATATCAAAAGTACAAATACCACATTTACTCATATAATTAATTATCTTATACATCGAGTAGTATGGGACTCTAACCCTTTCAAACTCATGAATAAGATTTCATAGATATACACCGAGTAGTATGGGACTTTAACCCTTTCAACTCGTGTATAGATTTCATAGATATGCACTGAGTAGTATGGGACTTTAACCCTTTCACACTCGTGTATAAGATTTCTTAGATATACACCGAGTAGTATGGGACTTTAACCCTTTCACACTCGTGTATTAGATCCCGTAGATCTTTACTCATTAATAAAATAGTGAGAATTCATCACATAGTACAATTGTCATGAAATAAATAGTTTCTTCATACTCTTATTTCTACTGATCATCATATACTCCCATATGAAAAATTAATTGCTTATTATCCAAATAATATTGTAAATGGGACTTATATTGTACTTTGACTAGTAATATCAAAGTAGCTGAGCAAGGTTATTCACTCACCTTGATGTTTGTCCAAGTTTACCTTGTTCCACACTAGAATTTGTGTAGGAAAATTTCCTAGTAAAATATATTACAAGGAATCATAAGAAAGGAAACAAAATCACGAAAATACGTAAAATTTTCTGACTGCTACAGTAACGGGTTGCTACAGTACGGTTTGCTACAGTAACGGTTTGCTACAGTGTCGGTTCGCTACAGTAACGGTTCACTACAGTACCGGTTCGCTACAGTAACGTTGACTGCTACAGTACCGTTGACTGCCGACACTACAGTACTGCTACAGTACCCGAAGAAAATTTTTCAGATTTTGTTTCGAAATCCCTGGTCGCTACAGTAACTCGGTTTTGCAGAAAAATCTTTCAAAAATTCATCCTTTCCTTTCTTGTTTCAAAACCAGAATTTCAACTCTTTTAACCGATTATAACTCAAATATAACTTCTAAAACAACTGAGATTCATGAATTATCATCAAAATCTTCAAGAACAAAACCTCCTCTGATCTTCTACATAAACTGAAATTTAAGGAAAATAATCGGATTAAAGCTTACCTTTGATCCTTACAAAGCTTTTGAACCGAACAAATAATCGAACTTCTGAAGATCAAGGAAAGGATTTGAGAAGAAAATGAAGAACTGAGAAAGAATCTTTTCTGCTTCCTTCGGCTGAGTGAAAAATATGAGGTTACTATTGAAACTTTATATTAAATATTTCTAATGGGTTATTCAATAACCCATGGGTATCCATAACCCAACATCCAAACCCATCCAGTCAATTTACAATAAATGGATTAATTGACCATTCTGCAACCACTTTTCCATGAATTTCACCATTCTTAGAATATATCCCTCATTGTGCAAATATTTAGTCCAGTCATTTAACTCAATTTTCATAAATAATATTCAAAGAGAACAATTAAATATGAAAATTAAAAATGACCAAAATAAATAACTAAAGTAACGTTGTAGAATTCTAAAATACTCTTAAGCGAATTATATTCTGAAATTAACGGGTATTACACCTATCTTGTGTATTTGTTTGTTCATGTAAATATTAATAAGTTAGCTGTATTTTTGTCATCATTAAATCAAATTGGAACCTCATGAGCTAATATGTTCTATCTCCTCAAGAATTGCGAATGCGATACATGTGTTAATCTAATAAGGAAATTTATAAATTTTCTTGAGAATATACCCTTGTGAGTATCATGGAATCCTTGAGGCATGTATGTTGGCTAGAGAAGCCTATTCCTCGTATCTTATTGTTTTGTTCTATTCTTAAAGCGTAATTCTTATGACTATGTGAATATTAAAATAATGTGTAGTATGTAATTTCTATTTGCTTCCAATTTTGCAAGTATTACTTTACTTGGCATAATTAGTATAAGAAAGATTTGGAATCACATATATGGAATAAGTAAAGTAAATGACCCTATGTTGTGAATGCGTATTATAAGTAATATATCGTAATGGAATGGATGTACGCCTATAAGGAAAATGCCATATTTAAAATGTCATTAAAATGTGTAAATGTGAAATGAGACTTCCATAAGTGCTACTTGTTGCCATAGTTGATTATGTTTTGAAACCAACATTTTGTTGTTAAGGGTATTTGTGTACATTATTGTCTTGTTTTTAAGTTGTGCAAGTGAGCAAAAGGGAAACACCTTGGTCATAGAAATTTTGGTTCCTTGTTGTAAGCTTGTGAGTCTAATTATTGTTACATGTGCCACTTGAGCATATCTAAGAAATGGAAATAGCATTCTTATGTGCCTTCTTTAGGCATATAGAATGCATTGTTATCCAATGTTAGTATTAAGATAAGAGTAACATGTTGCTAGGATGAATTATATGATCAAGCCTACGTAATGAAATTTCTACGATATATGGATATAACATGCAAGCTTATATTGAATGATGCATTCTGCTGAGTCCAATAAATAATGAGGATGAAAAGTGTAGTTGTAATTGTTATGTCATGTGTGAATATGTGTGATTGCATTATATACATTGTGGCATTGCTTTCATGTTATATGAGCACTTGTGTTGTGCACCGTGTGCCCTTGAAATGTGATGAAAAGGATAATACAGATGTTATGAACTGTGACTGTAAAGTATGACATGTGAAAGTTTATGTTGTGCATTGTATGTTAAGTTCATGTGTATACAGTCATTCTTGGTCTCATGTTGCTACATGCACAATAGTGTGATTGTGATATGGTTGGGCTTTGACATCATTGGTCTCACGTTGCTGCACACACATGGTAAGTGTGATATGGTGATTGAGTTGTTGGGGAGCCGATTGGCTATCGACTTGTGTCCGAGTATGAATATGGATTTAATGGATTAAGTGATCATACTCTCATGTTTGAGAATAGTTTCTGATTGCTATATGACGGGACATGACTACATTTATATGAGATAAACAATTTCTTTGCATCAGATGGGATAAATATGGAATAAGCACATGTAGCCTAATAAGAGTAAATTAGTAAATAAGTCGAACTTGTTACTTGAAATTATATTTTATGTTTATTGTTTTTCTTTAATGTTGTAGTAAACGTATCTTATGTTTTTAGGAAGGTACGGTTTATAGTGAGTCTCATAGTTTGGACTCACCCCCTCACAGTTTCAAGTATGGTGGTTCCCGTTATCCAGAGGAGTGTGCACTCGAAGATCTCCCCTTTGTTCAAGGTATGGTATCATCTTTCATAGAACTAATTATTTATGTAATTCATTAGGAAATTTTCTAGTCAGGCTCTGTAATTAAGTAGGTCAACTTAAGTTGTGTAAATGAATTTATGAGAAATGTTAATGATTGAATTGAGTGGTTTAGTTTTATCATAGTTGAGTTGTAGAAAAATTAGGCTTGCGGCGGTTCAAGGCATTGATCGTGCTGGTCATGATTCTGGTTTGGGGATCGTGACAAGATGGTATCAGAGGCAGGTTAGGTCTCCTACCGATTACAGAACCTTAGTGGGTCATCCTCTATCATTGTGAACCCGGGCACAACTATAGAGAGACAGCTCCCTCAAAGGCCCTATAGAATGTTTCCCCTACTTCCTTTCGTGGTTTTTTTTTCCTTCTGATGAACGTATTGAGTTTGTTGTGACTCAAGGTCTATGAATTCCTGAGTTAATTTGCAGTATCTTTTGCCTCAAGGTTTCGGACTAGGGAATTTAAAGGAGGCTTTCCAGAATAGGTATGTATGGGAGGTCAAACTAATGCCTTCATTGGAATGATAAAGGATAACCTGATGGATTTCAGTTCCATGAAGTAATTGAGATAAGGTATTGTTAGTGAATGATTGATGAGCTACAGAGACATATAGAATTCATAGTAAGCATGATAGATGTCTGGTATTGGTTTCTAATGTAAGGGATAAGTGAAAACTACAAGTAATGCTACAAGATAAGGGAAGGAATAAATTAAGTTAAAGGTTCTAAAGAGGAAGGAAATAAGAATAAGAACTTCAAGGAGATAATGCATATGTTATTATAAGCATCATGGACCAATGTTTGAATTTGGTCCTAGAAATGTTTTCTAGTACTGAGCCAAGTGTTTAGGCCCCAAAGAAGCATGGATGAGTATTGGAATAAATTAAGAGACAAACTATGGATTCTAGAGGCATTTCAAAGGCATGATGGGCTGCCCAGTTTGGATGCCTAAGGCGCAATGTGGCTGAGAGTTGGCGCTCCAATGTGGGGGCCCCAAATGCCCTGATCTGAGGAGGTCATTCATGTGCAGGGCAATAGCACGTTATTATTGCATCTCGTACATGTGTGTACTCTATTTTATGCTTATGCGTGCTGAATTTAAATTATCTAATGTTGGTGATGATTTATGATTTTTGTGCTAGTACTTTATATTATTTATTGTATAGCTATTTATTCATTAAGTTTAAATAAACTCATACTTTTTGTAGTTATTCTTTTTTTTTTTAGATAAGGAGGTTAGGGAGGAGAAATTCTTGTTGGAGGTGTAGTGGCTCTTTTGGAGATTTACTTCTCTTTTGAATGGTGGGTTCATGGAACCAAATTTTGGCAAACTTAGGGGAAACCGCTCTGTATTCTAATAGGTCACGTAGGCTTAGGGGTGTTGTAATATACATTATAAATTTGGTTGTAATTTATCTTTGTACCTTATTTAACTGTATTGTCGTTGATGTGAAACATATGTGTATGTTTTAATGTTCCTATGAAAAGGACTGAGTTGTTTATTGCTAGTTATGGATATTAGGATTGTATATATTTTATCATATGCCCAAAATTTTTAGGGCGTGACATTAATGAAATGTTAACTTTAACTAATGTTAGAAATGTTACTACAATTCAATTTCTGATGTAACAAAGTGCTTATTTGTATGTTAATGTGTACTTATGTATATTTGAAAAATGGTAACTTAGATCTGCATTGTTAGGATCAATGAAATAGAAATTTGCATTACTATTATGAATATTACTGGAGTTCAACAACTTATGCATGTTCTGTTTTTTTGTAGCTTTCTACATGTTTTATGTGAATCCTTATTCTCATAGACATGATATGTTCTGTGTATTAAGGATCTTTTAGTGTGGCTCATATAAGCATTGAATGAGCTTTCAGTGTTTTGTGAAATATTTCAACGACTAATAAGTTTAGTTTTTTAAAAAATCTTTTAGGGACTAACAAAATGAATCTTTTAAATCTTTTATGGATCAATTAGTCTATTTTTACAAATATCTATGGAATGACATGTGACATGTCACGTCACTAACAGAACAATATTGTTTTTACTGATGTGCAAACCCATTAATGCCACATCAGCATTTAATGGGACATGTAAGCACATAATGTGCCACATCAACTTACCAAATGGCAAAAATGGAGGTTTGAATTAATGAGTATAACGTTTTCATCTTTCAAGGACTAATAATATAATACCTGTCAATTTTATATTTATATAAATTGACGGTATTACTGTATTTAAATGCTTTTGTGAGAATGATGTTATTTTTATTGCAATATTTAATAGCGTTATTTTTATTCTATTATTTCCAATGCCTAGTTGTAAAATTTATATTTTGAGGGGATTGTTGAGGGATTTTAATGCCTAATTATTGAGACTTCTTTTAGGTGCTTTGGTAGGATGAATTGACTCCGTTTCGGGACTTTGAGTACGGTAAAAACCTTGTTGAGGCAAAAGTGAGTGGTGGACCTTGCCAAAGTTATTTTATTTCAAGTACAATGTAAATCTCTCCTCCCTCATTTATGGAAAATAAGATGATTATACTTCTAACTGATTATATAAATTAGTAATTGGAATTGTGTGTGAAATATATATCGTGGTTGTGATGTGGCGTGTTGTGTATTGGTGTCATTGCATCCATTCATGACACCTAACATAAATGGAAATGTGTGAGAGAGCAGAGGGTTAGTCTTCTACATGATGTGGGATATTCAGAGGGGGTTAACCTTTGGAATACACTTAATTGAGAGTTGGTCTTCAATGGATAGAGTGGTAAAATATGGCAAGCATTACACTTGTTTGATTGCATATTGATAATCTGTTTGTGATTATTTAATGTTTGCTATGTATTTGGTCAATTTCCATTGGTGACTGTGAGTTACGATATTTGTATTATGTGCTATAATCATTTTTCTGCACAGTTAATTGCTCACTGAGTTTTGATGAATTCACACCCTCTGTGATTATT
Organism: Biancaea sappan; assembly: GCA_037074585.1. Taxonomy (NCBI): domain Eukaryota; kingdom Viridiplantae; phylum Streptophyta; class Magnoliopsida; order Fabales; family Fabaceae; genus Biancaea; species Biancaea sappan. Next base: position 25,439,652 of record CM073501.1, on the reverse strand, counting down.
CTTTCCAGATACAGAGATTGGGAAAGATGAGTTTCTGCTGGAGAGTTAGCGACTCTTTTGGAGTTATACTTCTCTTTGTGTCGGTGGGTTCATGGAACCAAATTTTGTTAAGTGTAGGATAACACTCTGTAGTTTGTTAGGCCACCTACGTTTGGGGCGGGAAATTGTACATTATAAATTCGGATGTAATTTATCTTTGTACTGAATCTGCTGCATTCTGATGTTGTAGGATTATCTGTAAATATGTGTATGTATAATATTCTGCTTTTATGATAATAACTGGTCTGTGTATTGCTAGTTGTGGATAATTAGGACTGTTTGTTGTGGTAATGGAATATTCACGCATGTTAAATGGGTTAAAAATTCGGGGGCGTGAGAAATAAATATAATGTGTATCTTTCAGAAACTAAACGATAAGCAAGGAGATCTTTTAAGGATTGAAAATTCTGTTTAGTATAAAAAACTAAGACATTAAAAAAATGTATTCTCAGTTTAGATGCATATAGTGCAAGTGAGGATTCGATGCTTGTCCTATAAAGACAAGCATCATGCTTGTCTTTACAGGGACCATCAGATTTCAAATTTAACGGTCTAGATTTTAAATAATATTTTTAATAATTCTCTTTTTCTTTTTTTAAAAAAAAGATATTAAAATCTAGATCGTAGGATTTAAAATTTGACGATCCCTGTAAAGACAGGACAAGCACTGGATCCTCGCTCATGTAGTGTTGTGCAAGACTACATAGTAAACATTGTATGCCATGAAATAGTAATAAATAACTAAAACTTGTCGTGTAAGTGAAGATTTGTCTTTACATAAAAATTTAAATGAGTTTATAGATTGAAAGATTTGCCAATACAGTCAAATATCTATAACATCAAAATAATGTATTAGAGTAAAGGATCTAAGAGAGAAATATTATAGTCCAAATTGATTCTTGTGACACTTTTACACGTGTTTAATAAAAATAGCTGATAAATTAGTAGAAAGTTTATAAATTAATTTTAAATTGAAAACTGAAAGTTGAAAGCTTTTAAGCTAGTTTATTGAATTAGAAATATTCGATAAAAGTAGTTATTGAGTTAACTAATAGATGTAAAATGACATAAAAGACATATATTTTATAATCTTAAAATAATACAAATAAATTTTTTAATTAAATTAATTTAAATTATTATATATATAAAATTATATATATATATATTATATCTTTTTATATATAAATATATTATATGTATAATATATTTTATTATATATATATGATTTATATATAGGACAACAGATGAAGAAGACAACGAAGACGACAACGGAGAAGATGGAGGAGCTGTTAATGAATCATAAAGGTATATTAGGTATTTTGATAAAATGATAAAGGTAAAATAGGAAGAAAAATACACAAGTTATAAAATATTCAAAGTAGTGTTTCAAAATAAGCTATAAATTATTAAAATAAACCCGTTTATCAAATACTTTTAACAAACTTATAAATTAGTCAAATAAATTATAAACTAGTTAAATAAGTTATGAGCTAGCTAATTTACTTACTCAAACACAACCATAGAGTAATAATAAATGACATCAAATTGTTTTGAAAACTCATTGAGCCTGCATGAATTAACTATATTCTCAAATAAACTAATCAGCATTTCAATGATTTGAGAAAGATGGGGGGTTGTAGTTCTAACACTTTGCACTTGGAATTCTCCACCTCTTGATATCAACATTGCTTTCTTTGGAGTTATAACTTTTACTATGTTGGTTAAAAATTAGCCTTTGGTTTCTTTTGTTTATTCTTTTATTTAGTGACTTGAAGTGACTCATATTATAATCTTATTTGATTTTTTTAGAAGCACCATTCAAAATAAGAATGAAGCGATTTATTTTGTATTATTTTTTTAAAATAAATGGTTATATATTTTAATATATATATTTGTTTCTAGTTCTATATTGTATTATACTTAAAAATATTTTAGCTAAAAAGATACAATATTTTTCTCTTTTCTGCTTGTGAATATATATCACACTTTAAATTCATGTGTTTCTTATAATTTTACACGATTTATCTTCTGTGTTTTTATATTAATTCCATGACGTTCCTGTATTGTACAAAAGATAAAAAAAAAAATAGTATCAAATGGGTGATAAATTCTCCCCTCGTTCCACTCAAACATCCCCAACAACCTAATAAACGATCCAGCAATGGATCACCAGACCGGAGTCATCAACATGTCTTAGAATCACACTCTAGAGTCTAGATCCACCCACTAGCACTCCAATCTACGTTTTGAGACACGCGTGCGCCAGACGACCTCGTCCAAATTCTACGCAAAGCGACAAAGGGGAAGCTCGCTTCATTCTTTTTTAATTTTACCTCCACCGCATCCTCAATACACACTCCTGTGTACACCACATAACCCACCCAACACCAACGACAACGACAACTACCGCACCACCTCATCCACCGCCGAGATTTATAGCAAAAACTTTTAGTCAAATCATCGTCTACTTCTTCTTCTTCTTCTGGTGGCTGGAGCAATATGTATAGGGACGTGTCTAGTTGCAATACCTACAACTATGGCGACGCGCTCTATTGGGACGCTCGCTATATGCGAGAGGGAGGCTCCTTCGACTGGTACCAGCGTTATACTGCTCTGAGGCCTTTTGTTCGCAAGTACATTTCTCCTGCTTCTCGAGTCCTCATGGTTGGTTGTGGCAATGCCGGTAAAATTCTCAACTCGCTTTTACGGTCTTATCCCTTGTGGGTTTTCTTGGTTTCTCGATTTGCTTCTATTGTATTGCTCTGAGATGGGGGTTTAGCAGCTCTGTCACTCTATTTGGTTGCTGAGAATTGGGGAGAAAGGAGGGGACTCTGGGATGTTCTTTCCTGTTTATCTTTTAATTTAAACCCCTTTGGTTTCTTGGTTTCTCGATTAGCTTATGCTTTATTGTTCTGAGGTGGGGTTTTAGCTGCTAAGTCATTATGTTTGGTTGCTGAAACTGGGGAGAAAACCTAAGAATTTGGGGTGTTCTTTTCTGGTTTAGCTTTTAATTTTAAATTTAATCCTTGTGTGCCCCTGGTTTTCTGGATTGCTTTATATTGAAATGTCTTGAGGTGGGGTCTCAGCTGCCCAGTCACTCTAGTTGTTGAGATTTGGTGAGGAAAGAAAAGATTCTGGGTTGTTCTTTTCTGGTTTAATTCTTTTTAAGTTTAGGGTTTTGTATTCTCTGAAGGATTTACTTTATCATGAATATATGCTAACTTAGTTTCTAGATTGGTCTTATGAATGTCCATATTTGAAGTTTACTTCCCACTTTCCAGATTCAGGGCTGTTATGATTTCGTTCTTCCTATACTGCATCTATGCTGTAACTGTGTTTGTTATTTGAGGCCAATATGCGAAAGTTATATCTGGTAATTTATTGACAAGGTTACTGTTTTAATGCATGGCATCCCTTATGTTTGTGATAAAAGAAGGAGAAAAAGGAACTCCTTTTTTTGGTTAGGCACTTTTGTTTTTTCATTTTAATTTCCTTGGTTGGCGCCTTAGTATTACTTTTGAAGCTCTTTAATAGGAAACTATATAGTATTTTGTGCTTTTGGAGGTGAATATTCTCGTTGGAGGGACTTACAAGAACAGAATTTATGCTGTTTGGACAAAATTAGATTGTTTGAAGAATTTGGATTAATTGACTGTATGCTCACATCTCCTAATAATCTTCATCACTTTTAAGGAAAAAAGAAAAAAAAAAGTTAACATACCAACTGAGCTGGTAGGTTGGGAAGAGCTTCTTTTCCCCTTTTTCGTTTCAGTATTAGTCCCACAGTGTTTTTTATTGTTCACAAACTGGAGTTTAAAACTTGGTTTGTTACTTTGGAAGCGCTCCCCTATTATGGATTATATTAGAGTTTTTAAACTTCTAATCTATGTGTCATTATTGATTTCTGAAATGAGGCAAAGAGAGAAAGAACCTGCCGCTCACTGCTTCTTTTTTTCTTTGATGAAAAATTGAAAATTAAGCAGAGAAGTTGAAAAGAGTGAGGCTGGCCCCTGGCCTGCATTTAAAGGGCACAGGCATCTCTTGAATAAATTGAGTTGTTAGGTTTTCAAGGATGGATCTTGTTAGTAAAACATGCAATAGTATAGGATGAAGATGGAAATCATAATACAATTCTTAATGTTAAACGTGTGTAATCAGCTGGAGCTAAGAAACTGGAATGTGCTGATGTAACTGAATTGAATTCCATAACTTTCTTTAATTGCTCTGAAAATTTTACATGTGTGCATGTGTGTTTATTACTATTATTTGATGGATACCCAAGAAAAAGATATAAACCTCCATATCATTTACCCTATTCCACCAAGAAATCGGGGAACGGTTCTATATGACAGGCTTTCAATAGCAACCAGTAAAGAAAGCACAGTAAGAAGGTCAATAGACAGCAGAACCAGTAAAATGGAAATGCAGAAAAGAAAATGCTAGGTCTTGGAGATGCTGGCTATCTCCCTTCAAGATTGTCTGGAATTCCTTGGCCTTCTCCGCCCTTTTGTTCTCCAAAACAGACTCTAATAGAATTCCATTTGCATTAGCATCCTCTCCTTGTTCTCTCCATGTCCCATCCTTTCTTGTATAACTGCTACCACAACAACAACAACAACATAGCCTTATCCCACTAAGTGGGGTCGGCTACATGGATCGCACGATGCCATTGAGCTCTATCAATGACCAACTCTTTAAATATCTCATTTACTAAAAGGTCTCGTTCAATAATTTCGCTAAGTGTCCTTTTTGGTCTTCCTCGACCTTTTTTCACAGGGCTCCAAATTATCTGCTCAACTCTTCTAACTGGCGCTTCCAACGGTCTTCTTTGCACATGCCCAAACCATCTTAAATGGTTTTCAACCATTTTTTCCTCAATAGGTGCCACCCCAACTCTACCTCGTATATGATCATTACGGATCCTATCTCTTCTTGTATAACTGCTACCACTGTGCTTTTTTCTCTTACGGCCCTGTTTATATTTTCTACTATACACCTTAGGAACCAGGCCCCTTCATTGTTACTGTTGAAATTTTTATCTGCAAAGCATGTAAAGATTCAATAATTTAATGGACAATGGAACAGAGTAGTAGTAGTTAAACAGATTTAAGATGCATTTCAGATTACAAATAGGTAGTTGTATTGTACAGGCAGTTGTTGCTTGGTTGTCTGTTTAAAATCCAGAATGAGAGTGTCTATTTCATGAAGAGTGAGATCTTACATGACAGAGGAATCTGAAATAATTTTGGCAATTCTAGGTGGTTGTGGGTCAAACCAACTTAATTTTGTGTCTCCAATTTCTAAATCCATTCCTAATCCTGTAAGAATCTTCTAACTTGCCTGCCTAGTTTATATTTCTATTAATTGTTTCAGTTATCTACTTATTTTGTCATTTTTTTGTACATTTTCTTTTAACTCCAAATTGGTTATAGGCACAGGTATAAACATGACAATGTATGGACAGAATCAAGCCTTGCATTTTCTTAAAAAAAAAAAATATATATATATATATAATTAATTGATTTGTAAAATTTGTCTTTCTTCAAACTGGAGTACTTACCAGATTCTAGATACAAGTTTTAATGTAACAAATGCACAGCACCATAATTAGCAATGTCTTCTCATCTGCTCTTTTATTTGAATGATACTTTCGTACCTTCTAAAGAAGCTTACAGGGAGAATTCCGATGTGCTTTGCAGTTATGTCTGAGGATATGGTCAAAGATGGTTATGAGGACATCATGAATATTGATATTTCAGCTGTCGCCATTGAGATGATGAGAAGAAAATATGAGTACATTCCTCAACTGAAATGTATCATATCAATGATATTACATTATTTTTTCTACATTCTCTCTACTTTTGAATCCTTATGCAAATTTCCTTAAATGAATCTCAATAGACATGCAGATGGATGTCAGGAATATGAGCTTCTTTCCTGATGACTCATTTGATGGTATAATTGACAAAGGTATTAGTTCCTTACATCTTCTAGAGCAAATCAAGTCAAAATTTTTGAAAATATTTTGAAACTAATAACACGCTTCATATACTGATGTTACTTTACTTTTGCTTTACGTTTGCACTTGTTCTCTGTCAATGCTTGATCTAGGAACTCTTGATTCATTGATGGTATGTGTTTTATTGATTTTTCTCATAATCTCTTTGATACATTATTTGCATTCTCTAATTCTCGTATTTGCTTTTATCATCTTTAGTGTGGTACTGATGCTCCAATTAGTGCTGCTCAGATGCTTGCAGAAGTGTGTAGGTTGTAGACTATAATGGGATTTTGATTTCTTCATATTTGAGCTAAGTTATTAAACCGACATGCGTCATTTTGAAATTCTCACTGTGACTGTTTTCTTCTGTGTAGAATTCTAAAACCTGGAGGGACTTACATGATGGTAATCTTATTTCCATGGATGAAGCTTTGTTTTTATCAGTTTGTGATTATGTATCTTATAAGTTTAGAGGACACCATTTATGATTTATTTGCGATTTACAGATTACATATGGTGATCCAAAAGTGAGGATGCCTCATCTGAGAAGACCGATGTACAATTGGAAAATTATGTTGTATAATCTTCGTAAGTTGTTTACCGTTTCATTTAACTAGGAAGATGTATTTCTCTTTTCCCACTTTTTATAAATTATTTAGTAGTCCAAATTATAATGTTTTAACATGATTCGCTTTGATTTTTCTCACTTGAGTTAGGAGTCTTGTTTTGAGCTTGTGGTTGGACAGAATTGGACTTTGTCTTCCGCAGGGTTTCATTGCTTTACGGATTTTTAAGTTTCATTGTTGCTTCTTTATGAAACTTGTGGCTTCCTTCACTAGTAAAAATAGGCGATTAATGCCTAAAACAATTTCATTCATACAAATTCTTGTTTCCCTAATAATAATACGGTTGAACTTATTCTAGGGCTTGCTCTGCATGATGTTTACAAAAAGAGCATCATCAGAAGATTTTTCTTTACTCTTTTTAGGGATTATATACATCGTATTTGACTCAAGGCAAGGTGAAAAAGAAAGATAGTTTAACTCAAAATAAAATTTTTTTTTTGCCTGACGGATATTCATAATATTTTACTGCCTGTTTATTCGTTTTTCCCCTCTTTTGTTTTGTTCAACCTTTTGAGACGTGTTTCTTAAGTGTTTGCTATCAAGTTTTTTCCTTTTTTAATAAAGCATAACATGTGGAGAAACTTCCTTTGAAATATCCACATGTCAAGTTTGTATTGGAGGATCTGATAGCAAACACGTAAAATTGCACTTACATTTTGTCCTTATTTTAATGATTAGGGCAGTTTATTATTGAAAGATTGAGCTTTTGATGTCCTTATATGAAATATACACAAGAATTCTTATTGCTTGTAGAGAGCTTTGACCTAGTGTTATTCCTCTCTTCACACTCCCCAAATTTCTTGCAGCTAGACCAGGATTTCAAAAGCCCGAAAGTTGTAGTTCGTCGAGGAAATCGTTTTTGGACCCGATTCCTCTCAATGAAAATGGCTTGCTTCCACCAGATTGGGTTTTGGAAGATCCAGATTGTCACTTTATATATGTTTGTAAAAAGATGGATGACACAAAAATAGACAATCAACCCAGCTACCGATTGAAGGCCGATGTTTTATAGGATTGTTACATTCGAAGCAATTGATGAAGGTAGCCTCTATCTTTTTGAAATGCTTTGATGCATATCACAGACATATATATATATATATATATATATATATATAAATGCTTTTTATTGTCATTTATAAGACTAGGACTAGGTTTCACCATCAATGGGATGTTTTGTGTCAGCATTCTGTCATGTTAAGTTAAACCAATGGGGTTATTTTGTAGATGACTAAATTTATTATAGATCACCCAAGGGTTCTTACAGAATATTATACCCATTTTGTGTTAATTTTTCTCTATATCTGTTTGTGTGAATTTTTTGATGTATCATAGAAAAGATAATATCTTTCAGCTTGAATTTTACTCTATGCTTCTACAGAGTAAAATGGAAGGAATGAAATTGAGTAATTGAGGGATGTGTCTGTAACTCTATATGTAGATATTGTCCAAATACACTATTAATTTTTATTTTATTTTATTTTATTTTATTTTTTCATTGGGAGTCCTTTCAACAACATTTTATGTTTTAATTTGTTTTGCCTGATAAATTTTGATATGCTTGGAATACATGTTTGGGCCTTCAGAAAGCAAATTATGGCTGATTTTTCGTTTGTTTCATAAAGGATGTTCAAATTCTTTTTTTTTTTTTGGTGTCAATGAGGAACAGCTCTTCATTCAAAAGATTTTTCCCTTGCAGGAAATTATTTCCTTGCCATAAAAGTGAAACTATGAAAATTAATAAATAAATAACACATGACGAATGGCTCGTTATCTATGGCACAGCCTTTTTGAATACATATAAATTCAGTGGATTCTTACCACAGGCTGTGATATTAGCTTATAGTTGATTAAATCTCTTATTTTGTATAGGCTGTGATATTAGCTTATAGTTTTATGGAAAGTGAAAAAACGTACTTCTCGTTTGATATTCAGGAAAGAATAAGAGTGGAAATGAAGTAGGAAAATGAGAAGGAAAATAGAATGGAAGAATGAAAAGAGAAAGAAAAAAAATATGTTTGGTATGAGATGAAAAAAATAATAAAAAAGGAAAATAAATGTATTTGATATGTAGGGTAATTTAATAAATTACCCTTATTGTCCAGATCTTTCTTCTCTCTAGTCTCTTCAGCTCTCTTGTCACACACACTTTCTAATTCGTCTCTCTCCCTAGGCTCTCATCTTCCTCTTATCACTCTCGTTTCCGCCACTCGCTCGTCTCGTTGTCGTCGCGCTCTGTCTCAATCGCTCTCATCTCCCTTGTCTCTTGTCGCTCAATCGTCTCCGTCATCGTCCTCTATCTCCATCATTGCCCTCTATCTCCATCATCGCCCTTTGTCTCAGTTGCTGTCATCTCCCTTATTTCTCGTCGCTCACTCGTCTCTGTCGTCGCCCTCTATCTCCATCATCACCATTTGTCTCCGTTGCAGAGCAGAGTGAGAGTGAGTAGTATAGTGAAGACCTGCGACGAAGAGAGGGAGATCAGAGTGAGAAATTTTTTTTTTTAATTTGGATGGTGCCTCTCTCTACATCTCATCTGTGCCTCTCAGAGGAAGGGAGGCAATCACTGGAAGAGGAGGAGGAGCGGAAGGCTGAAGAGGAAGGGGGCATTTTTGACATTTCATATGGTTTTCCATCTCTCATCTGATGGAAGAGAATAGTACAAAAATGAGGGAAGTTGGAATTCCATCTTCCATCATGTTACTGTTGCCATATGCTTACCAAACACGGGAATGAGTGTACAATGATGCAATGGAGCCTTTCATTTCATCAGAATTCCGCATATCAATCGTGGCCTTAAAATTTTTGTTCTTTTGAAAAATATTATTGTGTATAAATGTGTTATACTAAAAATGTTTTTGAAGGATTAGTTTGCTAAAGAAGTTATTTCCAGTCAGATTCTTTCCTCTTCTCTGATTATCTTTCCCTTTATCGAAAGAAAAAAGAATATTATTAGTTTTTGGGAAGATGAGGAAATAGATTTTTTTATGGAATGAGAATACATGTTGAAAGTGGAATGCTCCTTTTTTATTTTATTTCATTAGTTTTTTAATATAAAAAGTTTGTAGCTTTAAATGAATATATAAAATTTTAATTTACGTATAGTAATATTAAATAATATTGTTAATAAAATTAAATTAATATAGTAATTTTATTAATAATTAAGTTTATTATTAATTCAATAAACATTATAAAAATAATATTTTACAATTATTAAATATCTTGAAAAAATAATTGAAATTCTTTTATTTTAAAAATCTAACATTTAATTAGTTGAAAAATAGTCGTGGGTGACCACAGGAGAGTTTGTACATCTTTCTATTGGTCCATTCAGCATGTTTAACCTGTTTTTAGTGTATTATTCTCAATTTTGATGTATCATTATATTTGATTTATCTCAAACCAACACCTTTTATCTGTTCAAGAAACATTTAATATGATATGAATATATTTTTCTAATAACTTAGAGGAAGCGTACAACACAAGACCTATATTCAAAACACTAAATTCATCTCAACAGAGAAAATTGATTATAAATGTGCACAAAATCTTTAATTTAGGGGTTACTGTATTTTACATTCTTCAATTTTCAAACTCAACAAAATATGTCTTCAACTTTTGGAGTTGTGTAGAAGCCCTCTTTGATAGAATTTTTGTTAGTTAAATTGTTAGTCAATAGTTACGTTAGCAAAATAATGCTTAATCAGATAAAATTTGTCAACGTGTATGCTGAGTTAGTAGGTTATTTTGGGTATTTTAACAAAATAATAATAATATTTTTAAAATTAATAGAAGCCCCAAAAACATTAGAAAAATTATTGAAAAAACTAAAAAATTAATGTCAAAAAAAAAGAGAAAAATTAGAGAAAATGGAAGACAAGCAATAGTGAATCGTCTTCTTTTGTTATGTGCATTCTATCATCCAAATGTGAACTATTGGCACAAGAATTTACTCCCAAAGCTCTCATCTTTCACACACCCAAATAGAACCCATTAGCGATATATCCATCAACAAGCTTCAAACTGAAGAACAGCCAGAGTTTCACAAAGAAAAAAGGAAGAAGTAGAGTTTCGCTAATGGCTTCCACTGTTCTTGCAATTGGGTCCTCTTTTTGGGGAAGTTGAGAACTTCAGTGACAATTGAAGATTACAGCATTTGGAGAGGAAAGGCCCTAAGATCAGAACCCATGAAAAAGATCGACGCAACTGCAAGTCTATCGAACTCCTCTCTTCGATTTCAAGAAGTCGAAGAAAGGGGAGAGGACAACGCATTGCTCCTCTTGATTCTCACGAAGCTTTTTCATTTGTTTCCTTCAATTTTTAGTTTTTTTTTTTAATAATTTTTCTAATGTTCTTGGGCTTTTATTTATTTAAACAATTTTTAAAATACGAAAATGATCCTACCCTCTCAGCATACACACACACACAAATTTTATTTGATTGAACATTATTTTATTGACGTTGTTCATTAATGGTTTGACTAACGAAAATGCTAACAATGAGTTTTTTTTTTACACAACTTCAAAAGTTGATGGAGGCATAGTTTTAAGAATTGGCCTGATAATTGGGTTGGATTGATTTTTGGGTTACTGGGTCATTGGTTTAACGGTCGGATTACTGGATCAAATGTTAAAATGGAGAATATATATATATATATATATATATATATATATCCATAAATAAATATCAAAATAAGTGAAAAATAATAATTTATATGTAAATTTCACAATCAAAATATCTTAAAAAATGTACTTTAAAGTAATATGGTTGACACACAAAATATCATATTTAATAAATAAATATAATCCTTTATAATTATATTAATAAATTATAAAAATAAAACTAAAAGTAATTTATTTTTGAATATCTGGTGATTATTTAATTATTTTTAATTTTATATGATATAATAAAATTTGTTGTTAACATTGTTCAACTTTTATAATTTAAAATTATTTTAGATAATATAATGATATAATTTACATAAATAATAATATTTTATGTTTCAAAATACTATTATTCTTCCTATATATATTTTTTTAGCACGTTTGTATGATAATCATAGTTTGTAGTTTGATAGTTAAAATATTGTTTTTCTTCTATGAGATATTAGGTTCAATATTGATTAGTTTTTTTTCCTTATATATTCTATTGTTGAAATTTGAAAAGAAGAAAAAAAAACTTAAATTCAAAGTTGGACTGGGTCACTAGTTAGGTCAAAATTCGGACAAGTCAGTTAGATCAACTATATCTAGATTCAATGAGACAATGGTCAACCTAGCCAATTCGGGTTATATCCAAAAACACTAAATGGAAGCATTTTGTTGAGTTTGAAAATTAAGAGAGGTATAAGGTGCAATAACTTCTTAGTTTAGGGTTATTTTGTGCATTTTAGCATTTTTTTTCTCCTTTCATTTGTTATTTAACCGTTTCTCTTGTTTTGAAAAAAGCATTTGATTTCTTAGGATAGTGTGTAAATCACTAAATCCCCGTCACAATGACGAGGAAAAGGTCAAACAATTTGGATTTTTTTAAGATAATATATAATAATAGCTTTATTAATATATGTACTTATGGATGATTTCATAGCATTTATTGTTAATTAAACATATTTTCATTTATGTAATTGTTGAGAAATAATGATAGCTACTAATAAGATATGAATATATTTTTACGACTAAAATGTAAGAAACTCTTTTTAAAAAAATTAAAAAATTGTGCATTTTATTTCTAAAACTTAAAAAATTGACATTTCTTAAATTTTCAATAGGACTACATTTATATGCAGTTTCTTAGTTTTTTTTTTTTTGGATAATGGACAAAAGACCCAAGACAATTCATATTAAGAAAAAATCAATAGATTGTATTGGCCAGATGCAATAGAGACCCCAAAAGAAAATTGAGACAAAAAATGAAAAAATAAAAAAGTTCTAAAAAAAATTCTAAAACCTATCAAGGTTTCTAGAGAAAAAAACATACATCAACTTACCAATCAATGGAGACAAAACAAGGTATACCGTTGGAACATCTGAAGTCATTTCATTTATCTTTCCTCGAATCATATTGATGAACGTTTACACGTTTTGATTAATAATAAGTTTTGTTTTCTCTAAAATCACTCTTAGCCTGAAACTTCCTTAAAGAATTGAAAGCTATTATAAACAACACACTCAAAAGAGAAAAAAAAAAACACATAAGGAATAGGAAACTATCACCCAAGAGAGAAATTACTTGGAGGGGACAAAAGAAAACCACTACTCGAAAGAGAAACTACTTGGAGGGGACAAAAGAAAATCACTACCTAAAAAAAAATCTATTCGGGGGTTTAAAAGAAGATGAAGAGGAGTGATAGCCAGCCTCCTCCTATCCACCACCATCGAAAAGACTAAAGGCAAGAGTAATCTCAGATCTTGATGAGAAAGAAAAAAGAGCACATTTTTTCTCAATAACCATCTTAGAGCATTAAGCAACTGTCTTCTTAAGTTTTTAATATTAGTTTTTTCACTAAAAAATGAACATATGTAAGAAGTTCCTTGAGAGAGCCAAGCATGTGAAGTTGTAGAAGTATAGAATTATTTTTAAAAATCATACATTTATTATATTTTGATTGGAGCATGATACACTTAATTGTATTTTGATTAAAGAAATGTGCACCATAATCTCTCTTATTAATCTTTTTGTTCAATTTTGTTTTTTATTATTTGTCTATGTAAGTTTTAATAAAAAAACTAAATCACGAGACTTCATTCATGATTTAAGTTGTCTATTATTCTTTATTTCGAAAGGATGGTCCAAATTAATTTGTTATATTTTAATTTTTCTTCCTTCAATGTAAATCCTTCCTTATAAAATAAAAGATAACGAATGGTCTATATTGCAAATTGAATTCTCATTTTCTCAATAGAAAAAAAGGAGCCAATTTATTTCTCAAAAATTACAAAAATAAATTGTTTGCCCCTTGAAATGACATATCCGACATACTTTTTTGATTTGATATCTTTTAGTAAGTAATATTAAAAATTTCGAACAAAAAACATTCAACCAAAAAATTAGGAGTCTATTGCCTATTTTGAAGTTTAAACTAGCAACTTAGAAAACTCCAAAGTCCAAAATGGAAAAAATAATTATTTGCATTGGAGCCCACTTTTACATACTAAAGAAATAACCAAAATGAGAACATCCAATGAATGTATACCCCTTTTTATGAGTATTCACTTTTGCCCTTTTCAAGAAAAGAAAAGGCAGAAATGAATGAGGAGAGATGGGATGAGTGCACATAATAACAGCATGGAAGTCAAGTGACAGTGATGGAAGCATCAAAGAAGAAGAAGTGCATCACCCTATTATCACATAAAATCACTTTTTAGAAAAATATTGTACTGATCGTTCAATTAAAAATCAGTAAATTAAATAAAAAATTAATTAGACTATTATATCAATGAGCATTTAAATTTATAAAAAATTTGTCTAATCAATAAAATTGATAAGACTAATTATTTAACTGAGTCAATTGATTCTTTTTTTTTTTAAGTTTTTGATCTTTTTCAAATTTTTATTAAATATTATTATGTATTTTTATGAAATTTTTAAAAATTTAAGTTATTAAAAGAAGATTTAAAATTGATATATATATATATATATATATATATGTAACATGTATATAATATTTATATTTTCATATTTTAAATTTTTAATAAATGTAACATATACATTAATTATATATTTTAATATATTTTAAGTACTATAATTTGATTATAGTTCAACTATCATTCGACAATTAATTTTTAAATCGATATCTCGACCGATTCAATATCTGATTTAATTTTATTATCATAAAGTAACTCTTATATATATATATATATATATATATACCTCCCTTTTGGCATATTTCCCTAATTTTAGAAACTATTTAAAAAAAAAATTTGAACTTCCATAAACATCAAACATCGACCCTCAAATTACTCTTTTGCCTCTAGTCCAAATTCAGTGCCTGCTAATTTTTAAGTCTGAATTCTAAACATAGCAGCAAGTAACTTTTTTGGTTATTTTTACTTAAATTTGAAAAAATTCATTAGATGCTATTGAATTTTTGTTTACGTTTATTTATTAAGTTAACTTTTAGCTCCTAATTTTTTACTTTGGTTAAAATCGTCTTTTTCCTTTTTTCTAGGTCGGTTGATCCTATAATTCTAAGTTTTAGTTGGATGGATATTAATACTCAGTAACCAATTTAAAGTATTTAGTATTCATTGAGCAAAATTATTTATTGAATATTTTGGTTATCAGATAATTTTACATACAAAATACTGATCAGAATTTTTTTGGAGATTAAATCGGATGCAAATATTAAAAATTTTGGACAAATGTGAATATGAACAGAGCGCAGCTCAATACCACATATTTAGGAATTAAACGTCATAAAGACAAATTCAGTTGGTGTAAACGTGCAAGAAAAATAGTTATTAAAATAAGTGTGTTAGTAATAAATCCATAATTTCAAACATTTAATTAAATGAGACTTCATAAATTGATTATACAATTACATTTCATTTTTTTTTCTTTTGAAATAAATATAACGTTAAAGGTTTTGTCGTTGCTCCGCTTTTTCTTCACTTCCCATTTTAAAGCTCCTCTGTCTTTCTAATAGGAAAATACTTATAAAGTTGTTTATATTTTTACTATCAAATTTTTTACTAAAAATAAAATATATGTAAAAAGTATTTTAAAAAACTACTCATTTAATATTGAATTGTGAACAAATTTATTATTTTTTTAAAAGATTAAATATTTGTTATATGTTGATTAAAAAATTATATATTTATTATATTTTAATTAGAAAACTTAATAACGAATATATAAGAATTTGCATATAAATTTTTTTTTAATTAAAAAAAAAAAGTACCATTCATATCTTAGAAGTTTGACCCATGTTGACGTAAAATTTTATTTCGTGTTAATTATGACATATATGTTTTAATTTAGTTTTGATTATCCTCTTAAGCATAACGCAAATGCTTATATGAAATCTTATTATATGTAAATGTCAAATAATTTACTTTAAGTATATAACGTCAGATATCAATTTAAAATGACCAAAATAACTTAGTGAATTCTCTAAAATCTTTCATTTTTGTCATTAACAAAGGTTCTTATGGTCAATTTGGTCATTTCAAGTTGATATATGACTCAACAAATTTAGGATAGATGATTTAGTGCTGATATATACAAGATAGATTGTCATATCAACTTTTATTATTAAAATATTTAACGATATTAAGCTCAATGGTATAATTCTAATTAAAAACATATAAATTATAATTAACACAAAATAAAATTTTAGATTAGAATTAAAATATGAGTCAACTTTCAGAGGTATAAATAATACTTTTTACTTTATAAAAAATAGATATCCCAAGATATATCTAATAATATATATATATATATATATATATATATATATATATATATATGCGCTTAAAATAAAATTGTAGGGCTTTAATTATGTGTAGCAAAAAGAGTACTACTTTAAAAGGCAAAATGAGGAAACCCACTTGTTTCAGTCTTAATACTAAGAACAGATAAATAAAGAACTTTCCTTTCTTATAGTTTTCCAAAACAGTAAGTCTACATAATGCCAATGCACTTGCCCTATTTTTGTTTGTGGCTACACAATTCAATGTATGCACTTACCATATCTGGTAAATGAGAAGGATAGAAAATAAATGAATAAAATAAAATGGAAAGAATTACAAAACACATATGTAAATAAAATCAGGAAAATACTAATTTAATTATGAAAATTAATAAACGAACTTTAAAATGTAATAAAATACCCTCTCTGAGTTTGATTGATACAAAAGCATTAAATCTCAATTATTTTTAAGGAGAAAAAATAAATATATTGCAAATAAAAAGAAAAATTTTCACAAGTTTACAATGTCAAAACTATCAAATTTACTAATGTTAGTTGAATTAAATGATTCGGGTATAATCTCTTAAAATAAGGTATTGTGTTCAAATTTGTATGTAAAAAGAAAAAAATTAACATTGAAAAAAATTTATATTTTTATGATTTGACTCAATTTAAATTAAATTAATTAAAACTCAATGAATTTTTAAATAAGAGTCGTTGAAAAAAAAACATCAAATTTAAAACTATGTATTTCTTAATCTGAAAAATAAAGTTTGTGTATTAATTTTAATAATAAAACTTTAATTGGAAAGATAAAACAAGGGTTTTCTTTTTAAAAAAATATAAATAAAATTAGAAAGAAACTAAAAAGAAACATATGAAATAGGGGAGAGTGGGACCCAGAAGAGCCCCAATGGCACAGAAACACTCCAAATGTGGCAAAAAAGAGTCATGCAAAACTCCTAAATAGATAGATACAGAGCCATGCAAAGAAAGTTGCCGTTTCCAGACTCTCGCCATTTGGGGTAAAACTCTCTCTCTCTCTCTCTCTCTCTCTCTCTCTCTCTCTCTCTCTCTCTTCTCCGCTAAATTTAGCCTTTCCCACAAAAACCCCTCCAAAACACCAAAGGGGCTTTACAAAATCCAGAAAGGAAGCCCCATTAGGGGTATAGCTATAGACACAGAGGGAGAGAGGCTTGATTTCTCGGGACAGAGATCTCTGAATTGGACCCGGTTGATTTCAATTTCGAGTCAGATTTTCTGGGTTTTGATCAGTTGGGTCTCTGTAAATTTAGGGGCTGAGAAATGGGTCGAGGGAAGATTGAAATCAAAAGGATCGAGAATGCTAATAGCAGGCAAGTCACATTCTCGAAACGGCGAACTGGGTTGCTCAAAAAAGCTCAGGAACTTGCCATTCTCTGCGATGCCGAGGTTGCTGTCATCATCTTCTCCAATACAGGGAAGCTTTTCGAGTTTTCAAGTTCTGGGTATGTGTTTGATTTTTTTTACTTTTTGTGTCATTGCATGTTTGTTTTGAATGTACATATATGCCCTCAGTGGATCATAAGTTTGATCAACTAAAATTCTCTGGATTTTTTCCTGTTTTATATTTGCTTTGCATGCAATATTTTCCCCCCTTCTTTACTTTCAAAAAGAATTGATTTTTCATACTTGAATAGAATTCCAAGGCCCTGTACTGAGTGCGATTTTCACCAGAATTATGCAGATTCCTTTCTTTTCTGGTGTATTCCAGCATATTTCCCATTTATTTACCGTTTTTAGTTCTTAATTTACTTCTTTTCACTATTTAAGTATTTTGGTTGTATGTCTGCCTGATTGGTCTCTTCATCTTCTCGGCATATTTTGCTGTAAATGGGTGTCTACTATTAAATATTGAGTGAAAATTCCTGTGCCCTGTTAATTTTTCCTACTCTTTGTAGTTTATAGAACAAATTTCATTTTACTGTAGTTTTCGTTGTATAAGCAGCATGAATGAAGGAGATGATCTAGGAAACAACTAAATCTCCTTTTCTTTCTCTTCTTTCCTGTATGCTTCAAACCACTTAAATGAATTCAACAGATATGAAAGAACATATGATATGCCACATTCTTACTAACCAAACATGGCTTTTATACTCGCAATTCGTTCTTGCAGTATGATGCGAACACTTTCAAGATACAACAAATGCTTTGATTCTTCAGAGGCTGCTGAAGTGCAATGCAAGACAGAGGTACTCTGTTATATATCCCTTTAGCACAGTGAAATTCATAATCCGTTTCCTGCTTTAACTAGTTCACGGTTTTCCTTGTTCATCTAGCTACAAGGAGTTCTTTGGTTTCACCCTTGCCTGTGTCTCTGGACATGTTGTCTGACTAAGCACAATTGTTTTTCTGTGATTGTTTAACATTGAGGATTCTCCAGTATGTGTTTATTGACTTAACTAGTACACAGTTTAGGCCATATTCTTTGTTTTCATCATTGTCATTTTCTCTTTGATTCGTCTATGGGATTATTCTCTAACAAGAACCTTTTTTTCAGAAGGAAGATTCTAAGACAGTGGAGATTCTTAAAGAGGAAATCGCAAAGCTAGAAAAAATGCAATTGTATGTGCTCTTCAATGTGTGATGTTCTTGTTTAATTATTTTCTTTTGTATGATTTCTTATGAATATTCACATTTTCCGATTCTATAGACAGATGTCGGGTAAGGACCTGACGGGATTGGGTTTGAAAGAATTGCAACATCTCGAGCAGCAACTTAATGAAGGGTTATTGTCTGTCAAGGAGAAGAAGGTCTTTCTCATTTGATCTTCCCTTTTCTGCTTTCTTTATGAGTTTCACTAATAAAATATGATTTAATTGATACTGTGAGCCATATCCTTTATTGTTACAGGAGGAATTGCTTATGGAGCAACTGGAGCAGTCAAGAGTACAGGTATACTGGAATCTGCTTAACATGTAATTCTTTTTTTCCGAAATTAGATACATTAACCTTCAAACCAAGGAGATTTATCGAGCCCTTTGTATGTAAAAAGTTTGGAGATTTTGTAAGGTCAATGGCTTATTGCATGATCCGATATATCCCTTAAAGTACTTTAACCATAGCCAAACAACTAAGATTCTTTCAATGCCTAGTCGTTAACCCCTTAAAGAGAACCTGGTAAATTTTCTTTTAATATGTGAAGATTACCTAGTAGCTCTTCAGCTTCTGATTTTGTATTAGGAATTCATCTTGTTACCGGCTTTGTGTCCCAATTAGAAATTTATGGATAAAATTGAAATCTGTGTCAACTTGAGGATTGGATATAGCTTTAGCATGAAATTATATCTTCTTGAAAGTTAAAAGGGGGGGAATATGTCTCTGTCTTATTTGTTTGATTTATTCTTTCCAGGAACAAAGGGCTAAGTTGGAGAATGAAACTTTGCGCAGACAGGCATATGTTCTCTTCCTAATGCAAAGTAGATTTTACAAAAACTATATGTACTTGAATGATGTGACTTAAATGTGTTTGTTTTTCCTGCAATGTACTACAGATCGAGGAGCTTCGTTGCCTATTTCCGATGACCGCGCATGTGGTCCCATCTTTTTTTCCATACCACCATGTAGAAAGAAGGAATACCCTTGTAAATAATGGTGTCATATGTCCCAACTTGGCCAGTAACTGTGAGAATGAGAAAGGAGAATCAGACACGACATTGCATTTAGGGTAACATACCTAAGTTTTGCTTAAGATCCTTCTACACTATCATTATATTGTTTTGTTAATTGTCAAGAAAAAGATACCTTCTTTATGATTTGGGCTTATGGTGGTCTCAGCCAGACTCAACAATCAACATTATATGGCACATGTATATATTTTTACCACTCAATACCATACAATTGACTGTTTTAAAAATGTTTCTCTACAAGATATGTTTTTATTAGAAAACCTAATCACAAACACGTAAGATAACTCACCTTGCATGATTACTCCACTTGGTTATGATGTTTGAGTGTCTCATTTTACTTGAGATTCAGCATGTTCACTTGCAAGGGAGGTTCATAGTTAAATCCTACATTCAAAAAATGGGTAAATCAAGTCAATCATGAATAAAAAAGTATATTAGCAGTGGGTCACTTTGAAAAGAATGCCAATCATGCTTACATGTATGTCTAATCATAACTTGTTACACTTATCTTTCAGAGTAAATTACTGATTTAGTTTTTGAAAAATTACAATTTTTCTAGTATGGTCTTTGAAAGGTCAAGTGTCTCAATTTAATCCTGAAAAATTACATTCATCTTAATTTAGTCTTTGTCATTGCTAAATCACAAAAATCTACTGTTATTAAATATCAAAATTTTTGTTGTTAAAAGTCACTTTGACAAAAAGAGGGACTACATTGAAACAAATACAATTTTTAATGGAATAAATTAGTAAATTAAGAATTTGATCTTTTAGGGACTATATTGAGGCAATTGAAATCTTTTGAGGGTTAAATTAGTAATTTACTCTATCTTTTATAGACTGGTTCTATTGAAAATTTTTTGTACTTGCATTTGCATAGGCTATTCTGACGTCTCTCATTTGCTTCCTATCCTGCAGGTTGTCCACCGATGTTCATCGCAAGCGAAAGGCACCTGAGAAAGATTCATTTTCCAATGAATCAGAGTCTCAAATGGCTCTACTGTGATCCAATTCTCTGACCTTCAAGAGACTAATTTAGTGCAGTTATAGTTGTGCACAGTATTAGTTTTAGACTACAGAGGAAAGGTAGGACCCTCAGACCTAGGTGAAACCCCCCCGAGTTGTAAAACTAGAGCTTGGCCATTCTCTTTTAGGAGATTTTCCAAAGTGCAGATTTTTAGCCAGTTATACCAGATTTTGGTGTAATGGGCTGGGGAAAATCAAAGTCATGAACCTTGTTTTGAAGTTGTTCTTATGAAAAGATGATGCTTTAGGTGTATTTTATGGTGGAATGTTCATCTTCCTATCACCTAACTCGTATCAAGTTAGAGAATTGGATGCACCTGCTTAAATTGTCATTGTGGTCATCAGAGGATGATTTAGAAATGGTGATTTTCATCTAACTTGCAACTTTTATGTCAACGGCTACTTTGCAACAGTGTTTATCTGTTCCGTTTAATCGGATTTTGTACCTAAGTTAAACCAAACTGTAGATTTTTGTTTATAAAATTTCTGGGTCTATTCGTTTTTTCTTTCGATCAAAATCTGTTCTTCTACTTCACTTAATTTCCCTCTGAGTGGAGTGAATTTAAAAATCATAACTTCGAATTCAGATCTTTTGTTAGGATGTTTACAAGTTAGGATAGTTTGGGTTAAGTGAGATTTTTTATCTGAACTAATCAAACAATGACGAGTTAAAGTGAGTTGGTTTTTAAAATTTTTGTACTCAAGCCAATCTAACCAAAGATGTACTTGAGTGAGTTGGTGTTTGAAGTTGGGTTGGTGGGTTTTTTTAAGTAATACGAAAATATTACTATGTTATCAACAATTTTTGAAGTTCTTTATTTTAAAAAATTTAAATTGTTAAAAACTAATCTCAAAATATGAGTTGAATTTAAACTATCTAAAAGTGGAAACTTGATAACATGTGAAAAACAAGAAAATATAAGGAGCAAGTTGAGGGGAATAGTTCCATCAATATAGATTAGTACTGTTAATTTGGTTTGTGATTTGCGAGTCAGTCGAGACTGAGTTAAGAAAAATATGTCTATTTAAAACAGACCAATCCGTTTAGTTTGCGGGACTTGAGGGCCGACCTGTTTATTTTTATTTTTTATTTTTTACAAAAATATATATTATTTAGTATAAATAATTCTAATCGCATTTCTATAACCGTATATTCAATAAATATAGTGAATTTGGATATGAAAACTTTTTTAATTTTTAAAAATAAATATAGAATTTTTAAATTTAAATATAATTTTTTAATTTTGAAAGAAAATATGAAAAATTAAAGTTATTGATTGTTTAAAAATATTTAAAAAGTAGTGTTTTATATGTATAAATTGCATTTTAATTAAAGAAATTATTGAATTTTTTACTGAATTTTTTTAAAATTATATTATTTTAATATAAAAATCTTTAAAAAAAAGTTCGAGCAGGTTCATTTAGGCCAGTGGGTGATCTTTATTTTATAGAAGAGACCCATTTAACACTTGGCTTGTAACGAATCAATTTGGACCGACCCGTTTAACGATACTGGTATACATTAAAAAAAAATTTCAACCTGCATAATTACAAAAAGTTAAATTGACATGTTGGGTTTGTTGGAGATTATTTTCTTTTTCATTTTGGACAAATTCTAAAGCTTCAAACTATACTACATTACTCAATATAATTACAAAAGCATGGTTTTTCAACAACACCATTATATCACTCCAAGTCCTTATCACAACACCAACCTATTCTTACCAACAACAATAATAAAGCCTTATCATACTAAATGAGATCAGCTATATGGATCATATGATGCCATTAATATCTATCAATGACCAACTCTTTAGGTATCTCAAACTCCGCCTATGTTTTATAGTCGCGCTCAAGTCTGGATAAAAGAGGAGGAGTTGTGTTAAGTTCTCGACAGTCAACGTAAAACTTTGTCGAAACTCTTATGAACATAGATCAATGACTAATCTATTCTTGCCATTATTTAAAAATCTAACTTGGTATAGCTCGCTAAAGCAGAATTTGATTCTCTGCAAAATGAATGTCCAGGTTTCATGAATTTTTTAAAAGTTTTTCTTTTCTTAAAAACAAATATGGACAAATTTAGACTGTTAACCTTTAAAGACTCAAATTTGTTTAGCACTTCGACAAAGCAATGGACGCCTAACAAAGAATCCAAATTCTATTAAAGGCATAATAGTTTAGGACTTGCATATGAGCGTAGCAAAATTAGTGAACTTCATTCCCACCTCAACAAATGCCACATTCCTAAATCCTAAATCCATTTTGAAGATTAAATTGAGAGAAGCTTGGTCTCTTCATCTCATTTGGTGGCCATTTTCATTATCTTCATCAAGGACAGATCCTTGTGATCTCTTGTCTGTCATATTTATGCGAATCATTTACATCTTTGGTTTCATTTTCGTTTGCTTCTTCACTGTCTGAGTTTTCTGCACCACCATATCTGCACTCTGTGTCACTGTACTACCACCCTGTGACCCTCACAACCTCAAATGTGATGTAATACGATGGAGTGTTTCACTAAAATATTTTAATTGTAAAAAAATAATATTTTTTAGAAGGGTTATTTAGACAATTTTTCACTCTTTTTTTCTTCACTCTCTTTCCTCTTATATTACCAATTCGCTCCTACATACCAAACATGCCAATTAATAATTGAGTTTTTAAATAATACATAAGTTAATTATTTAATTCAGAAAAATTCAACTCTATACAGTTTAGTACTTGAAATTTATAAACTTGTTAAACAATATTATTAAATTAGCCCTTTAAAGATAAGTAATATATAATCTAATCCTGTTGAATCACTAATTTGTATTAAATTTAAAATTTATAGAGACTAACTTATTCAATACTTAAATTTTAAGAACTAAGGGGCTTTTGATATGCAAGAATGTTAAATTATTTTCAAGAATGTTTTATGAGAATGTTACATTCCCACATTTGGTACGTAATTTTAAAAAATGATTCCTAGGAATATTTACATTCCTAAAAATCAAATATTTTCAGGAAGCTCTTATTTTTTATCCTATGTAAAGAGGTGAGAATGATAGATTCCCATGTGGTGAGAATATTTTTCTGACATAAAATTGTTACTTTATCAATATTCCCTACTTCTAATTATCAAAAATATAAAATCCTATTTTGATTCCTCACATATAGGATATTTTTCAATTTGGTCATTCACATATGGATATTTTTCAATATGGTTCTCACATATAAAACATTTTTTAATTTATTCACTCATAAAATTATTTTTTCAATTTGGTCCTTCATATATTGATATTTTTCAATGTGGTCCCTCACATATGAAATATTTTCATTTTATTCACTCATAAAATTATCTTTCCAATTTGATCCTTCACATATGGATTATTTTAAATTTAGTCACTCACAAATAAATATGTTATCAATAATGCCTTGTTTTCAATTTGTTATTAATAAAATTAACAAATTTAATTTGTATAACATATTTTTTTGACATGTTATTATTTAGTCATTATTGTATAATATGCAAATTGATAATTATTTTTATGAATAGTAAATTAATAAAAGAACATTATAGTTAACAATTTTGTTTGTGTGGGACAATGCTGGAAATACTCTATATGTCAGGGCCCAAACTGAGAAGCCAAATATTTCTAGGAAAATTGACATGAACTACATATAAGAATATTAGATCCCGACGAATATAAACAAAAATGTCCAGAAATGTCTATAATAAACCAAACATATAAAAATGACACATACTTAAGAATTGTATCCCTAAAAATGTAAACATTCCTCAAAGTGTAAGATTTTTTATACCAAACATCTTCTAAGCGATAAGAATTATTAGAGACTAATTTATATAACTCTTATGTCTCATTGTTTCTATAGCTTTATGTCAACATTTTTGTTTCTACAAGATCAAAATATATGCATCCCAAAAAGGCATGCTGTGAACTATGATGGGCAAAATAAAGAAACTCTGCAATAATGGGACCACAAACTCAATAGCCAGCATAAACAAACGCAAGACACAATTTTAGGACCACCCCATAAATTAATGTTTGTAATTACTTTGTTAGTAACACTATAAACAAAGCCCACATAAACCACAAAAAGACAAATCGCTATGAGACCACAACTCCAACATAGTAACAGCCAGTCCACACATAGGTATGAAGGGCATTAATTGTCCTTAAAAATTAATTATATTTTTAATGAAACACTAAATATAATCTCTTTGTCTATAATCTAATTACAAAATTAGTAGACTAAAACTTTATTTGTTTACATTTAATGAAAGTCTAAATCTGATTTTATCAGTTTTATTAAGTGCATTTATTTTTTTAAGTGCTAAATAGATTTGAACACACCTTAATGAATCAGATTTTGTAAGTCTTAATACTATTTAGAAGTATTATATATTCATTATAAGAAAAAATACATTTTAGTTTCATAAACTTTATCTTATGTGCACTTTATAATTTTATTTTTTACTTTTGATTTCATCAAAATTTTCATAACATATGTTTAATTACTAATTTATTTGAATATTATTTTCTCACTAACAAACAATTTCTATGTGTTTAGAT
This sequence comes from Biancaea sappan, assembly GCA_037074585.1. Classification (NCBI taxonomy): domain Eukaryota; kingdom Viridiplantae; phylum Streptophyta; class Magnoliopsida; order Fabales; family Fabaceae; genus Biancaea; species Biancaea sappan. The sequence continues at coordinate 25,414,307 of CM073501.1, read as the reverse complement.
GTTAAAAAAAAACTTTAATCACTTAGTTTTCATATTCAAAGACAATATCTTAATATTTATATGTATATTCAGATTCAGACATTTTCATCTTAGAAAAAAAAATGTCCCAAATTAAATGAGGGATTGAAGGAATATGTGGGGGATTAATTGCTTTTGTTTGGTAGTATTGCCAAATGGGTTGCATTTAAAATATGCTTTAGTTTTTCATAACTAATTAATTTCTTATTATTTTTTCACTTCTGTAATGGTTAACTAAATATCAATTCTGATTCCATCAGTTTTTTTTACTAATATCATTAGTCTTACTTTCATGTCACTCAATCATTTGTCTCTGCATATTAAACCAAGCATAATTTTTTCACTGTGTGAGTCAACTCTTTCGAATGTGTTATCCACTGTCCAAATCAGCTTTTTTCGCACTTGTAGCAGCCAAAAATAAATGTTGTTATTCTGTTCCAATGTGGACGTGCCTCATCAGTTGTCTTGTACATTTAATATCAGTCATATACAAGTGAAACTTTGTATTTAATTCTCCTCTCCATATTTGTGAGTTTTTCAGATTGTTATACTGTTTGACTAGGATACACAGTTAGTCAATTTTCACGTCTTTAGCTACAAAATTTACCTTTTTTTTTTATTCAAAGCCACCATTTGTATTGGACTATTCAAAGTGCTCAATCTATGGAGATTTTGTACTTATTTCAGATTATATTAAAAGATGAATTTTAAACTGTCCAATAGATGTTTCAATTCCTACTCTCATTTTCCTCCCTCATTCTTGCCTCTATCACTTGAAAATTTCCCCTTTCTGTTTCACATTTTTTTTCTCTCTGGAAGACACAAGTTGTGAGGGAATGCAGAAGTGTAAACAGATTCCATTGGTACCCCTAAGGAAGTTGCTTACTGCAACCATATGCTCAGTTGCATTCATATAGTCCCATCCTCCAAAGATCAGAAGTTCAATGACAAGATCCCCACAGTTTGTTAGCTTTCTAAGCCTTTGCCTTTCAAGAGAATTTAGGATTCTCTTTTTAATTTGAGTCTCATCGATTTCCACAAAATTCTTTGATGTTTTCAAGTAGTTTTTTCTTCCTATGTACAAGTTTTTATTTTGATCTTATAATTGGTTGATTTGATTTATGTATTTACAAATTAAGAGAATCTCATGGAGAGGCTCAAAGGCATAAACTTTTTAGAAAATCTCACACTAGTAAGTTTTTAAGGTTTGTCTTGACAGTATATTATCCTTTCTTCGTTTGCATGTTTTGTAAAATCTATAATTTTTACATACTCTATCTCCATATTTTTTGTTTATAAGCACATAGTTCATTTGAATAACTTTGAAGTGGAAGTTTGGGGTACGTGAGTGGATTAAAGGGTTTGCTTACAAGGTGGGATGGTGTTCTTCCTTTGAATCGGAAGTTTAGAGTATTTTTGTTGGTCTTGAACTCTTTTGGAGTTTAGGACTTAATAGGTTGAAGTTGAACTTAAAAATGATGATTTCCATTCCATTATTCAGCTTCTTAGAGATAGTGATAACAACCAGTTGGTTATAGTCATTTATTGAATAGAATTTAGCGTTGAAAGCATGACCAATAAGAATTTATTGTCGGATAATAATATCTATGTTTTTATCATCTCTAGCTTGACTTGGGATACACAATCTATTCACATTAGGACTAATGAAGTTGATCCCATGCTCTTCCACATTTTAACAAAATAGTGCATTCTCAACAAGAAAACCATATCTAGGATGCAATGTTGTGCATTTATAATTGTAGCAGCCGATAGAACATTTGGAATTGTCAAATATCTTCACAATGGTAGAGAAACACAAATGTAGAATTTATTTTTTTCCCATAAATTGATTCATGTAAGTTTAACTGCTTCTCTTGTGAAAAAAATGCTTCATATTTGGATCTTCATATATTTGGTTAATAAATTCAACATAAGAAAATATATTCCTTTTTTTTCAGATTTTTATATAAATTTTATTTACAAGATTGTTGCAAGGTAACTAATTTATTACTTTAGATATAGTCATATTTCTTGTAGCTGGTCTTTTTCAAATGAATTAATAGTAGTGTAGTATATCAATAGTATGATTTTGTTTACGGTGATTTTTGGTCTTACTAGGATTTGACAACAAATTCCCAAGTGTTAATTCATTAACGGGGGTGTTTTGGTCGAAGGCCAAATTGACAACAAATATTTGATTTTATCAAGAATGATTGTGTTTCTAAAGTTATGCGGTAATCTTGTTTATAATAAAAGTATAGCCTGAAATGTACTTTTTTGCCGAAAAGTTAAATGAAAACAGTAAAGGCAGAAAGTGAGTGCAGAAAGGAAATTGCAGAATATAAAATGCACAAAAGGTAAACTGTTGAAAGTAAAGAGCCAAAAGTAATCGACGGAATGTAAATTGCAAAAGGTTTAAAGTGCAGAATATAAATGAAAGCGAGTAAATCGTCGGAAAATAAATGGAAGTGCAATAAATTGCTGAAAGATAAAAGAGACTGGAATGTAAAAGACAATGAATTTAAACTTAACTGAAATATAAGATGGAAATCATACATTGATGTTGATCCATTAATCTGCTTGCTTGAGATGTTAGGATTTTTAATCAAGAGTTGTCAACCTCTTTTACAACAATTAAACAAGTATTTATAGGCAAATGACCAAAGTAACTGTCTATCTAACTTTTTGTCACATACATGATGGTTTATAATTACATTTCCTCAACATAACTACCCAAACCCACATACATAGCAGTTTACAAGACCTGACAAAACTACCCTAGCCACCTGATAGCGGAGTAGCTCTTTGACGATTTCAACCTGACAAATTCCCTTGCATTCGATGTTTGACAAATGATTTACGTTCAAATAATAGACTTTTGTCTTTTAACATAAATGACTTGCTCAAGGATCATGTACTTACTTGTTGAGTGACAACGAGATTTTGACAAGTTTGCTTTGTCACACACAAATGTTGTCACAAAGATGTCCATCTAACCCTTCCGTCGACTTTGCCCTTGTCAAGTAATTAACCTTTGTCGAGTGGCCAGACTTGTTTTAACACTTAGACAATCAGCATTAATTTATTACAGCAAACTTGTCTAATAAATATATTATATATTTTTTAAAAATAATCGTCCAATAGATCTATATGACAACATTTATGTGTATGATATACATTATAAAATAATGAGAATAAGTTAAATATAAAATTGCAATATGATGCAATCAATTTCTTCAATTTTGTTCGACAATATTTTTGCCAAAAATTACCCAAATTACTAATATATTGAAACCGACTATAAATGTATCTGCAACACTAAATCTACTTTAAAATCTTAGTAGTAATGACAAATCATGGAGGTCCTTGGTGTTGTTCTTTTCTTATAATCAATACAATTTTCCGATAGTCATTTCACTAATTCACTTTTCTAAACAAGTAAAAATTTTTTCCATAAATCTTAATAGAGCACAGTGACAGTACAAGCCACAACTAACAAGTTCCAAATTGAAATGGAAGTTGAAATATATGCATCATCACTTATATGTTTGGTTTATCTTGAAAATTGTGTTAAAATACTTTGGTACTGGTACTAACAAGATCTATTATAAGTTAAATATCTGCAATGAAGGTGACCATTTACTATGAACTATATGTTCTATTATTGATGAGCTTGACTGGTCTTTGTGCTATTTTAGTTATAAAGATAAGAAGATAAATAGTTAAATATCATATGTTAATGTGTTTCTTCTTCTTCTTACATGTTGGAGTGAATCCAAAACATAAAAAATCCTTAAAGACAGGAATTGCAAATTCTACAATTTGAAAATGTATGCCTGCATATATAAAGAATTGAGGATATTCCTATTCCAGTTAATTTTTGTATGTCAAAATTTTTTTCTTCCCAATTTTTTTTGTTTTATGCATTGCATCTATTCTGTTATCAATATGGTATCTTCATTTCAGTGATTTTATCTTTTGATATACTGATGGAATTAAATTTATGTGAGATTATCCATAGATGCTCAACTTTCATAATTTTAGTCTCTATGATTTCATGCTCTATGATTTCATATATGGTTAGGATATGGTATCAATATTTATGCAAGCATCCAATGACAAAGACGGAAGACACTGGAAAATTGTATTGAATATAAGAAAATAATAGCACCAAGGACCTTTATAAGTTTCTCAAAAGGTCAGCACTACATTTATGCCTTTTCTTTCATTTTAAATCCCATGTCATACTAATGCTCAAATAGAAGTAATATCGAAAATTGTATATTAACCACATTTGTTTCATAAGAACTTTGAATGGTCTTAATATCTCACTTGCCAATATTGCCTAGAATATTTGTCATCGCAGATTCACTAGCTATAAGTAAAATTGCTAATATTGCGTGGAAGATTTGAACTGTAAATGTTAATGAGTTTTTATTAGTAGTCTGTGTCCAGTTGTTACATCTATCTGCATCATATAGTTCTTAAATATTTGTCATAAATTAAATGAATGTGATATAAGAGCACTAAAAATGTAAAATGAGAGTATGTATCATTGTTCAAGTCAGATTCTCATTCTCTATTGTTTGAATAACATTGATAGATTAGGTGATGGGTGAGTCAGATTGTGAGATTGTGGCTACTTTTGAGTTGATTCTTTTAGAATTGTGGACTGTTAGCAACATTGACACTAAAGGGAAAATACAAGTTGTTATTCACTTGTATCATGAGTGCATTATGTGCTTTGAAACTGCTCGATATTATTGATTCACAATAGGTTACAAATTTAATTAATTTTTTTTCTTTTTTTTTTTCATTATGTTTTTATTTACTTAGAATTCTTTATTTGATACATGTATTTATTTTATGTTGGTGATTCATCTTTGTTATCCTGTAAAAACTTCATTACTTGAAACATTTATGAGAACATTAGTTGCTCCTAAGATTGATTATTTTCTTGAGAAAGTATGGAATCTTTCTATTGTAAAAGTAGTGTTATTTTAAAAAATTGGATTGTCTACCTCTTGAATATGATTCATGATATGCTTAATAATCCCCACAAAAAAAAAACAATATTTATTGGCGTTTGAAATAGCTACTAATAGTTTTAGTAGCATTTGTGGAAAATGCCACTAAATCTAACGTCACAAGCAACTTAGTGGCATTTTCTGTCAAACATTGTCACAAACGTCACTAAATACACACTGTGGTGTTTTCTGTGGTGTTTATAGTTGCCACAAAGTTGTAAATCATGTTGGAAAAACAACAAATTTAATGGTGATTGATACACAACTATATAGTAGCATTTTGTGCTTAAATCGTCATAATGGCGTTTGGAACATGTCAATGCCACTACATGTCTAAAACGCCACTATATAATGGCGTGTGGAGCACCAAAATGCCATTAGGTTTCAAAACACCATTATATAGTGATGTTTGAGTGCGCCAAATTCCATTTTATATGTCAATTTAGTGGTATTTCATTTGCAAATGCCAGTATATTATTAGTGTTTCCCAATTTATAAATTCTTCAATTTGTCCCCAAAATATAAAACTGCATACAATACAACCCAATCCAGTAATATAATTTGGCAAACTTTAAAGAAGTTGATTCAACCAAAAACATGGTATTACATAATCCATTCAGTCAATATAATAATCATTCATTCAATAAATTTAGAGTTGATTGTTAAACCTAAAAATATACAAATTAATAAAATCCTAAGGCGAATCGTCTTCATCGTCATTGTCGTCGTCTTCAGCATCTTCATTCGCTTGATTACAAGACAATGTAGAGTTGTTTATTAGTGCAGAACCATCTCCACTCTCTTGATCAAAAAACTGCATTTATAATAAGAATTTGTAAATAAATTATCAGTCTGAAACAAATAAATAAGTAATACAATTTTGGTGGCGTACTTACCCTTCGAGCAAGATGCTAAGGAGGAAGTTGACTCTAAACGTTTTGGAAGAATTGCATCATCTCATTATGTTGCCTAGTCATGTTCTCCATGACTTATCCATGATTTTCTGTAACCAATGAAAACAATATTGTAACTAAGTCCACATTATAAGAGAACTAAGTCTATAATATTAGAGAACTAAGTACACAGTTTCTCAATTAAGCACATAACTAGCAAAGCATACACACTTCTCCATCTATTCCTTACTACTCTAACTAGCAAAACACAATATGTCATATATAGAATAACTAAATCTGTGCCGTATAAGATTTCATGCAAATTGAGAAAGTTTCAAAACATGTCATTTTCAGGACATGCTTAGTAACAATATGCCATTTTTAGGACACGCTTAGTATCAATTTTGTAATTTCTCTATTAAATGAATCCATAAATAAAACATTACTTTTGTAATACCCGCCAATTTTTGGATCACGTTATTGGCAGTATTACAGTTTTTATAATGAAATTTTTCATTATTTTATTAGAATTATTTGGTCATTTTTAATTTTTTATGTTTAATTTATTCTTTTTAAATATTATTTATGGAAATGGAGATAAATGACCGTTAACCGAACTAGGTATTTTTATTATAGATAATATTTTTGAAATTTGAGGAAAGACAAGAGGAAGAAGAAATTTAATAGAAATAGTGTTGAGGGACAAGAAACAGAGAGAGTAGTCATGAGACATAAAAGGAGCCGAGTACTACAGGGTCTAAAGAGGGACTAAAGTGAAATAAGAAACTAGGGTAGCATTTAGAGTATGAGAAATACCTAAATTAGAGAAATTACGAATTTACCACTACTGAGGTTAATTGGGAGTTGCTTGGGAGCAAAGCAGTAATTTCGCCCTGCACAGGTATATATAGGCAGCTCCACCTCTTTTTTCTCATTTCTCACTTTTCTCTCTCTCTCTTCCCACTCTCTTTTTTCTCTTTCTCTCTTCCTTCTCTCTACCTCTACACCCAAACCTGTAAATTGAGCTCCGGCGAGTCTTTCTCCGACAGTGGATAGTTAGCGATGGCCAAGCAACGTAGAGAAAGTAAGAAATTGAGGTAGAAATTTTGATTTATTGAACTTTTTCCTATTTTCTAGTTTTAAAGCTATTTAAAGTAAAATTGAGATTCGAGCTTGGTTTGTTGATTAAAATTTGGGGTTTTGGTGTCTAAATGCTCCTTAGACACCAATGATAAGAACCTATGGAAGAAATTTTGAAAAACGATGAAGATCTGGCTAGATCTGACCCAAAATCGAGGTCAAATCGCGTGGGTTGCGATTGTGGCACCTTCAAAAAGGAAATAGGAAAGAAGGCCTTGGCACCCAGGCGCCAAGCATGCTGACGTTAGGTTGCAGTGTTTTCTTAGTCTATTTTTAAATAGTTATAATTCTTTCATCCGGATTCCGTTTTTAGCAAATTTTATATTGTTGGAAAGTTCTTTAAGTCTAATTTCCAATGGTATAAGTTTCATTTGAAAATTATTTACCAGTTAAGAGTTATGACTAAATGAGTGAGCAAAAGTCAGAATTAGTGGTGAGGATTTTCTTTATTTTATTTATTTATTGATTTTGGTTGGTTTTAAGTGACCTAGGAGCTTCATTGGCTTTCTCCTAAAATTTCTTATAAACCTTGTCGGCATCAAGGTGAGTAGGTGACCTTACTACTTGTTTTAATTAAAACTGCTCAAGTATGATATAAATCCCACCCACACCACAAATCAATTTAAATTTATTAAATTCCCTAGTTAGTGGTATTAAATAGATTAGGGAATTTTCTTGTGATATTGGGAGTTCCTTTTTATGAATTGCCTATGAGGATGTTAGAGGTTGAATTGTATGGATTTGGGAAATGTATTTAGGATGATGAGTTGGTTTTGGTGTAAGTCGTAATGTGTTTGTATAAATGTATTGCATATTCATACAATGATGTTAGTCTTAAGGCTTTATGTCATAAGTTTTGATGATGATAAATATGAGAGAAATATAGCATTAATATATAAGGTTTAATTGTCATATATGCTACAAGTATTTAAGCACAATTATGTTATTTAATAAGCAATATTTTATATATGAATCAAGCTCTTTACAATATATATGTGATTACATTGATAATAAATATGTGGTTACATTGTCTAAGAATTGTAACCTTGATATGCTAGAAAAGTATTTCACATATGTATTTCTTATGCTATAATTTAAGTATGATCATATTATTTAGAATGAAATAATTTATATTGAATCTTGCTATTATGAATTGAACTAACCATTTAGTTTGAAAGTAAGATATATTTTATAGGTTGGTTCAAAACAATAAGAGTGAGCATTGGATTGAAGAACAAGGAAAAACAACATCATGCTTCACTCAAGGAAAACAACATACAAGGATAAAGCTCAACGAAATGAAAAACTAGAAGATTTGAAGTCTTAGAAGCTTTGATGCATCAAGATAGCCTATGTGTTTACCTTAGGTATATTTTAAATAGGCTAAGAAACTTGTGCAACTCAATGATTTAGATTTGCATCTATTGGCTCAAGCATTTTGAACAAAAAGATAGTGAGATATGAAGTTTTACAAAAGTTAGTTTTTGACCTTTGGTCACTCTTTATATCATATATCCTAAATGGAAAATCATTTTTTCAAGAATCTTAATCTCATTTGATAGTAGACTCAAAGATCTTTCCAACGGTATATTATTTACTCAAAACGGAGTCTAAATGAGAAAGATATGACCATTTAAAATATAGCTTGAAAAACTGAAAGCTGATTTTATTGCACTCAAAAATTATCTTATTCTGACCTTTGGTCAGTGTTTTAATCATATTTTTTAAACCAAAAAAAAATTTCAGTGAAACTGCCTTCATTTGAAACTAGACTTCAATATCTTTCTAATGATATATTATTTGTTTAAAATGGAGTTTAAATGATGGAGTTATGATATTTTAAAGTAAGCTCAAAAATCACATTTCGCTACTGTCAACTAAAGGTCAACCGGTATCTTTTAACCAATCGACCGGTAGCCTAGAAAATAATGTATAACAGTCATATCTGAGCTAGCAGTCGACCGGGTGCTTCGGTTAGTTGACCGGTGACACCTGGAATGCACCTTTCAGTGCTGTAACGGCTATATAATGGCTAGTTTCTTATATTCTTATATATATGACCTTAGATACACGATTTTGAGCTAGAACAAAATATTACAATGTGATATTAACTTGTTCTATCATTTTTGAGAGAAAACAATTCTTGAGCCAAATCTTATATATTATCAATCATTTGAGTTATTAAAATCTCTATTTGTATCATATACTCTTAGAAGAGAGTCTTCTTGTATTCATCACTATTTCTTCTCAACTTCTGGGTTGTATTCTCAAGGAGAGCGTTCCTTGAAAGAGTGTTTGAGGAAAACAATGTGATTAGGTTGAGGAGGAGCTCAAATTCATAAATTCTCCATTATAGTGATTTGCAAGTACTTGGATCAAACTTGCAATTATAGTGAAAATACTCAAGTGATTTCTTGAAAACTGTATGTAGGCTTGGGATTAGCTGAACTAGTATAAATCTCTGAATTTGCTTTCTCTCTCCTTTACTCTTTAATTTGTGTACATTTGTATTTGCTCTTTTATATCTTGCTCTTTTCAATCTTCATCTTGATAGTACCTTGATTTTCTGAATTAGATTCTTTGTCTTAGTTTAGCACATTTCAGAAAATCATTTTAAACTTTCAATAAAATTTTGTAAAAAATTTTATAAAACTCAATTCACTCCCCTCTTGGGATCCAACAAGTATTTTCAAATGATAGGAAACTGGCTAGTAACCCAAAAATATGGATATTCTTGGAAAGAACATCAGAAATTGGAAATATAAGGGTGGACCTTTGGAGTAAACCCATTGAGTACTAATAATCCGAGGGGAAAAAACTAGACTGGGTTTCAATGTGGTAAGCATGGAAAAGAGCGAAAAATACATTGCATCTTTATTTACATATTCATATTATGAGAGGGAACATGGGGATAGGCCTCTGCGGTAAGCCCATTGACAAATTATTGTCCGAGTGAAAATTATAGACTGGGTCTCAATGAGGTAACCGTAGGAAAAATATAGCATATGGTTGCCTGCATGTTTATAATCTGTGTGTGGTAATTTATGCTTATATGTACTTGCACTGGATTAATGTGGGTTGCAAGAGTGTGGACTTGCAAGGAAATAGCTCGTTACAGTCATAAAATTAGGTATGCTTGTGTTGGTGTATTTGTATATGTCTGTATGTACTAGAGGTAATTATTTATATTGTGGTTGTGATATTGATATTTTTACTTGTACTTTATTTAATTGCGTAGTCATTTACTCACTAAGTTTTTGATAAACTCATACTCTCTGTGGTTATATTTTTTAAATATAACAACTAAGGAGGATGGGAAACCGCTGGAGTTTAGCATCTTAGAGATATACTATATTTTTGTTGGAGGGTTCTTGATGAACCAAATTATGAGCTGCATGTCGATAGAAATGCTCTGTAAACTTATAGGTCACCTAGGTCGTACTGTGTTTTAGAGATTTATTTAATTGGTTACAATTTGTTTTGCATTTTTCAATGTAAATATTTTTTGATGTTATGGGAAATAAAAGAATGTATTATGTAAATTTATTTCCTTTGTAAATTTACATTTTGCATAATTGTGAATAATAGAACTGTTCAAAGAATGTATGGACTACCGCTGAGGCATTCCTAAGATTTGTTTGCTAAGTCACATGCCCATTTTTCAAGTTGTTACAACTCTATATATATTCAATGAATTCATTGTATTTCAATCATATTTCAGAAGCAATTTAACAAATAAAATCAACTCATAGTCATTACTTAAGCATACACATAAGTGTTGACTAAAAAAAAAGAAAAGAAAAATTAAAATACAAAATTACAATAAAAAAATGCATTACAAAATGAGTCATACCAGGATAAGTGGAACAAAATAGAAGCAAGAAAAAAATGGTCCCCTAGTTTTGAGATCTGGAAAAAATAGAAGCAAGAAAGAGTCAAATGATATCAAGTGATTAATAAAGAAAAAGACTTACATTGAACAACCAATACACAAAAAGAAAAAAGAAGTATTCTAACTTCACACGCACTTTTTTGTTTTAATTTTCTCTAATGAAATTAACTCTTAAACCACAATTAAGAGCATTCGGTTGGACTTAGGGTTGACTCTCTATAAAAAAAATTAGACAAAACCTAAAAATTAAATTATTAATTAATCAAATAAACAAAGAAACCTTAACTTACAGATTCAATTCCATTTCCTCAATTCCTACTAAGCACATTTTGCCTGATGCATGCATGATACAGACAACACAAAAATAATAGTTAAGCAAATCGCAATATCACCATCTATGTACACAAATATCCATCACATAAACATAAATATTATACACTAATATATACTAAACATTCTACTGTAAAAATGTCAGAATCAGGCAAGCGCTTCAAAAGTTAAAAGCCATTAACATCAAGAATAAGCCAACTAGTAGGCGATCAGTTACTAAAAAGTTCAGAATTGCAAAATCAAAACATAAATGAGAAAATGGGAATGAAAGGAGAAAGGAAAGATCAGAATTGCTCTAAAAAGTTCACAGTCGACCACTACAAAAATTATTCATAATAAATTCCAAAACATCCATTGCCTTCAACCAGATTTAGACCCTCTTAAATTATGCATAACCAATTCTCCATCTTAATATATCATAGCTACATGTCTACTAGCCCAAAACATCAGATAATGGGTTTCCATTCCTAAAACTTGAACAAAGGATCCTTATGAATGATACATTTCTAGTTTAACAGTATGGCACAAATAAAGGCACACTGGTTCAACAACAATATTTGGCACAAATAAAGGCACACTGGTTCAGCAACAATATTTACATTTATTAACAATAAAATGAAAGGTCCTCTATATATATATATATATATATAACTCTGCCCAATACCCTTAGCAGAGGCAGAAACTGAACTAACATAATATATAATGCAACAAAAGATGTGATTTGAGGAACATATTTTCTCCATAGATTTCAAACATGTAAATATAATGAAATTTAGAACTTAGATTATTGATTCTAAAGTTAATGAACGAGAGAGAGAATTTAGGGAACATAATTCAAATTCTAACGATATATGTAGAAACATGACCAGCATCCCCATTTTGGGAGGTATGAATTTAGGGAACACCAAACCAACCCGAAGAGGAGAAGGTTGATTCATTTTAAAATTGGGGTGTCAATAACATTATAATTCAATTAATGGAATTTGTAAACTAACATCTAATCAAATTTTTTATTGAGATTCACAACAGGCTTTGAATAAGGAGATGGAAAATATTTCACTGATGCTGGAAATGGAGAAAAGAAAGATCAATTACTCTTACTAGACAAAAAAAAAAAGAGACTATAAGAGATGCTTGCTAAGAAGGAAGAAAGGAAATTAAGGAAAGCTTACGCTATATGACGCCGGGAGAAGCAAAGAAGCACCGACAAGCTTGGCAAGATGAAGAAGCACTGGCAAGGCAATGACAAAGATGCACGACGAAGCAACAAAGAAGGCACTGGCGGCGGCAAGGCAATGACGAAGATGCAATGAGGCTTTCGCAACTGTAGTGTTACGATTGGCTTTCGAAATGGAGTATACGTTTTCTGTCTACTTAAACTAGGGATTAGGGATTTGAGTTTAGCTAGTGGCATTTACTAGTTACACACCACTATATAGTGGGGTTTAGTATCTAAATGCCACTATAGTTGTACTTAGTAGCATTTGTTAGTAAACGCCACTAAGTAAATACCACTAAACCACAATTTTTTTTTTGTAGTGAATTCCAAATAATCTGCCTAAACTTCAATATCAAAATAAGAAAAAAGAATACCCTATGATTATTGCCTCTTCATTGATATATTCACTACAAAAAAAAATTAATTTTTGGTGGCGACTGTTGTGGCAACTGAAGTTGCTGCTGATTGTTCCATCACTAAAAGTTTTGGTGGCGACAAAAGTGGTCATCACCAAAAGTCAACCTTTAGTGGGGACTAAATTTGAAGCTAAAAATAAAAAGTTGCCACCAAAACTTGCATTAGACATGTGTAAGTTTTCATAAAAAAAGACAAGATTCAGTGGCAACTTATATAGTCGCCACCAAAGATATAGTTGCCATTGAAGGTCGCCTTCAGTGGCGGCTTGCAAGAGTTACCACCAAAGGTCACTCAAGTTACCACCAAAGGTCACTTCATTTGATAAAGGTCACCATTAAATGTTATTTTTAGTGGCAATTTTCTCTAGTCACCACCAAAGGTCACTGAAGAATTTTTTTTTAATTGTAGATATTTTTTTTAAACAAATTATAATAAACATCATTTAAATATTAAATATAATAACATTTACAATATGTCAAATAACATTTACAATTTAACTACTACAACATATACAAAATCAACATCATCCATGAAAAATCTAAAATTATCATAACATTTACAAAATCAACAATACACAATAATCCAATTTCCATAACAATATCAGTTTATGATTGACTCTTTTAAAATGAATAACAAAGGTCACATAACAAAGTTAAAGATAAAAATATAATAAAAAAAAGAATTAAGCATATGTACTCCAAAAAACAAGTTTAGCACATCAAGAGTATAAACTGTAATTAAAATGCACCCATTCTATATAAAAAAATAACTTCAATTTCAAGTACAATAAGCATGCATAGACTTCCTTAAGTCATCCCCAAAATATATGGTGCAGGAAACAAATCAAGAACTTTGACTAGGTGATGAAGAACATGCATGCACATATGGTTTCACATGTTAAATACATACTAATCCTTATTTCTCTACTTCTTTTGCTTGACTTTTCATACTGCCAGTATTAAACACATGGGCATATATGGTTTACATGTTAAGTACATGCTAATTCTGGCCAAGTTTATTCCTCCCTCTTTTTCTGGTCCAGGTTAAATGAATATACATCAATTGATTTGTATATGTAACATTGATTTATATATGTATTTTGTTGAAACAACCCAATGTGCAATTGAAAGATTATACCCACTTTAAGTTCCAAAATATCCTCAAACAAGAACCTCACTTGATGTTATTAGTTCCAATTCAGAAAAAGGTTATGACAATAAAATCTCCTTCTTTAGACCCAATCACGCAAATTGATGTGTACAACACAAGACTAAGCACATGCTATCAGAATAGAGATCTAGAATCAAAGCCAAAGAGGACCAACAAGAAAAGCATTATTGGAATGAAGACCACAACAAGAACAAAGTTTCCAACCATGAGCCTAATCTATTCATTTCTAATTATCAACAAAGCTAGGAAAGAATGCATTCTTGAGAAAGAATGGGATCTTTCTATTGCAAAAGTAGTGTTATTTTAAAAAGACTAGATTGTCTATCTCTTGAATAGGATTCGTGATATGCTTAATAATTCCAATTAATTTGCCTAAGCTTCAATATCAAAGGAGAAAAAAGAATACCCTATGATTGTTTCTTCTTCATTCATATATACAGCTGTCCTTAAAATTTTTAAACTGGTAGAACAAAATGAGAAACTTTTTAGAGTCTTTTTCACATGATTTTTCTTCCAAACTCTAGCTACGTAACAATTCATTGGATATGTTAAAAAAAAAGTTTCTAGCAGTCAAGTTATTGAATTTACAATCCTTATCTTTGTATATTCTAAGATAATTAACCTTTGCTCAACATGGTCCTTAGATGAGAATAAGAGAAATTTTATAAAAAGCATATTCTATCAAGTGTCCTTATTCTTTAGGAAGCTTTAGGGAGAGTGGGAGATTTTTTTTTTTTTAATTATGATAGCCCATTCATTTGACAATTAGCTATTAACTTTCTACCATGATTATTTCCCATGATTAAAGCCATTTTGTAGTATAAGACAAGGAATGCAAGCAGTAGCAATAATTTTAAACTTTCTTTTGATAAATTTGCTTAGACAAGACCAGACTAAACAAGTTTGTAGTTGTCTAATGAGCTACTCAAATTTGATGTTACCAGGGGCGAACCCACGTGTAGTTGAGGGGGTGCATGAATTTTTTATAATTACATATAATACTATAAAATTTTATAATTTTACCCTCCCCCCTTTATTAATTTTTGGACCCCTTAAAATTTTTGAACCCCCATTTTCATTTCTCTCTTTTCTCCACTTGGACAAGGACCCCATCTAGCATCAACTATTCGTCTTGCTATGACCCCATCAGGTATCACTTTTACTTTTCTAAAAAGAAGATATTTGAATCCTTCTTTCTTCTTGTTCTGCTCTGATCGGGATGGCGAAATCGCTGGGACTGGATGTGACAAACCTTGCTGGAAGAAAAGAAAGAATGACTTATCTTGCCACCCTACCTTAGAAGGTTACGCCTTTTCCACTTTGCTCTATCTCTTGCCCTATAATAGAGACTAAACCGGAAATAGAATACAATAAAATCAAGAGGTCCAATCTAATCTCTTAGCCAAGGTTTTAAATTGCGGTTGCGGTTGCGGTCGCGGTTGCGGTTGCGT
Source organism: Biancaea sappan (assembly GCA_037074585.1). Classification (NCBI taxonomy): domain Eukaryota; kingdom Viridiplantae; phylum Streptophyta; class Magnoliopsida; order Fabales; family Fabaceae; genus Biancaea; species Biancaea sappan. The sequence continues at coordinate 25,398,750 of CM073501.1, read as the reverse complement.
TGAGGGTTAATGCGATTGCGGGTATTGCGGACGCTGCGATGCGGTTGCGGTCATTGCGGCCATGAATTTTTTTTTGAGTTGTACAAAATGTAAAAAAGTATAAAAAAATGTATATAATTGTTATATTTCTTAATTTTAATTATATAATATATTATATTTAATATCTAAATTAATTTAATAAATATATACTCTATGCAGATATATTAAAGACATTTGTGAAATTTATTTAAAAGATAAATAATTAATATGTTAATAAGTCTCAAAAAAATCTTTTTCTCTTTCAATTTTTTTTTATTTTCTTCAATTTTTAAAATTTTTCCTTCTATTTTTTTTGGACAAATTTTCCCTCTTATTTTTTTGATATCCCTTTTCTAAAATTTACAAATATTTCCCTCCAAAATTTGCTAAATTTTCTTTTCCCTCCTTAATTAATTGTTATTTATAATTATGTTTTAATTTAATTTTAATTTTTTTTATTTTTCTAACTACACCAATCATCTCACGCCACAATTCTCCTGAGAGTCACACTCTCACACGCTAACTCAGAAGTCAGATTGAGCCATCAGACCCTTCACTTTCACGGCTTCGATGTCTAACTCTCAGTGTCTCAACTGACTCTCAAGTCTCATCCAATAAGCTCATCTTCCTTCTCTCAGTTCTCATACTCTAGAAGCCTCTTTGTTCTTCTCTTCTAAGTTCTATTCTAAATCTCTTCTAAGTTCTTCTAAGCCGGTGAGGCACTGAGGCTGTGAGGACGAAGGCAGCATGGGTCACCGGTCACTGGAGGACGAATTCGAGGGGAGGTTGGGAGGAGAGGCTGAGAGTCGAGAGGCATGGAACTGAACAAAGACCACGAACTCCACCACACCAAAGTCCAGATGGAGGAAATCAAGCCATAGAGGATGAGAGGAGAAGAGGTGCGACTGCGAACAGCAACCTCTGAGGCTTCAATGGACGACAGCGACGGCAAGGTAAGTGGTTTTTCTCTTCTTTGGATTAGATCTAGGGCTGATTCGACTGAAATCTGTGTGCTCTGTTGTTTTTTTTTATCCTTTTCTTCAGAAAACGCAATAGAACGCCGTGGTGGCCGCAACTCCATTCCGTTGCGGCCGTAACAGCGTTCTATTACGCCGCAACTCGGTGAAACTTAATCACCCCGCAATTGCGGGGTGACGCGGATGCGGAGGCCACCGCATCCGCAATATTGCGGCCGCATCGCGATGATGCGGCCGCAATTTAGAACCTTGCTCTTAGCATGGAAGGAAATCTATTATAGCCTTCCCTACCTTCAATTTAAACTTCAAATGAAACTGGCAAAAAGGCCACTTAGCAATTGGTTTTTTTATTCAATAATTTAATTAATTTTTTTAAATAAATTGCTCCTTAGGATAGGGGTCCTAAATCCGCCACTGGATGTTACCATGGAGCTCCAATAGATTCTACAGAAGAAATTGATCTTTTTAAGATATTCGTTAATTGTGTCAATTTTAGTGTAGAAATCAAAGAATGATGGAGAATAAATCAGTTATAGGTCAAAGGAGATTTTATTATGATCAAAATGGTGGAGAAGCATTTATTTTGCAGTAAGATAATTGAGAAAGAGGGTAAAAAGGGATTTTGGGAATATAAAGGTTATCTATTTTGGTTGGTATAGCTTAGTGGAGTAATAAGTGAAATGAAATTAAAAAAAAATTGATAAGTTAAATGACAAGAATGGGGAAAAAAACATTTGTGGTTATTTTTTATAAAGGGGGAAAGGTAAGATGTAAAGTGTAAATGTTAATGTTTTTATTAGTTGTTTGTGTTCAAATGTCGCATCTATTTGCATCATATAATTCTTAAATATTTGTCATAAATAAAATGAATGTGATATGAGAGCACTAAAAATGTAAAATGAGACTTTGCATCACCTGTTCAAGTCAAATTCTCATTCTCTATTATCTAAATAACATTGATGGATTAGGTGATGAGTGAATCCAATTGTGAGATTGTGGCTACTTTTGAGGTGATTCTTTTTAATTATGGACTGTTACCTATATTTAGCAACATCTACTCTAAAGAAAAAGCACAAGTTGTGATTCACTTGTATCATTCATACATTATGTGCTTTGAAACTGCTCAGTATTATTGATTCACAATGGATTACAAATGTAATTATTTCTTTTTCTTTTTTTCATTATGTATTTACCTAATTAGAAATCTTTTTTTGATACATGTTTTTAGTTTATGTTGGTTATTAATCTTTGTTATCATATAAAAAATTCATTACTCAAAATATTGATGAAAATATCAGATGCCCCTAAGATGGATTACATTCTTGAGAAAGTATGGGATCTTTCTATTGCAAAAGTAGTGTTATATTTTTACACAAAAAAAAAAAAACTGGATTGTCTACCTCTTGAATAGGATTCATGCTTTGCTTGATAATTCCAAATAATTTGCCTATACTTCAATATCAAAGGGGAAAAAAATCCTATGATTGTTGCTTCTTCATTCATATATTGTCCTTGAAATTCTTAAACTGGTAGAACAAAATGAGAAACCTTTTTTGAGTCTTTTGCACAGGATTTTGCTCCCAAACTCTAACTACATACCAATTCATTGGATATGTAAAAAAACAAAACAAAAATTCTAGCAGTCAGATTATTTTAATTTACAATCCTTATCCTCTTGGTATATTCTAAGATAATTAACCTGTGCTCAACATAATCCTTAGATGAGAATTAGAAGTTTTATTTTAAAAAAAAAACATATTCTATCAAGTGTCCTTATTCTCTAGGACTAGGAAGCTTAGCAGGAGAATGAGAGATTTTTTTTTTAAATTATGATAGGCCATTCATTTGACAGTTAGTTATTAATTAACTTTCTAACATGATTATTTCCCATGATTAAAGCCGGCGATTTTGTACTATAAGACAAGGTCTGTAGGCTGTATCACTAACTTTAAACTTTCTTTTCATAAATTTGCTTAGACAAGACTAGACTGAACAAGTTTGAAGTTTTCTAATGAACTAGTCAAATATGATGTTCCCATGGAGCTCCAATAAACTATGCGGAGGCAAATTTATTTTTTCAAGATATTAATTAATTGTGTCAATTTTATTGTAGAAATCAAAGAATGATGGAGAATCAGTCAATTGCAGGTCAAAGGAGATTTTATTATGATCAAAATGGTGAAGCATTTATTTTGCAATAAGATAATTGAGGAAGAGGGTAAAAAGGGATTTTGGGATCTAAAGATGATATATTTTGGTTGGTATAGCTTAGCTGATTAATAAGTGAAATGGAATAAAAAGCTAATAAGTTAAATGACAGGAATGGAGAAAAAAAAATTCGTGGTTAATTTTGATAAAGTGGAAAAGGTAAGATGTAAAAGGGCCCTTTATCATTTTCAATATTTCTAGGTGACAATTTGAGATGTATGAGAAACAATTACTACTTTATGGATGTCACTATTGTTGGTGCTATGCTATGTTTTAGCTTTTTAAACAGGTTAAGTTTTTGTTTGGTTACTGTTGTGTGATGTACCTTTCGTTTTTGTTCAAAGACAATTGGACATCTCTAAAGTATGTCTTTACTTCTATAATCCATAATTTGGTCATTTATTAAAACAAAACCTAGAAATTCTTGTTGTGATAATGTTTGATATAATTTTTTTTTTAAAAAAAGGAGAGATTGGAAAGAACAATTTTCTTTTATAATGGTAAAAATAGTGATACTAGTTAAAGAATAAGGACACTTGATAGAATATGTTTTTTATAAAACTTCTGTCACGACCCGTTTTCTGGGCACATGACCGGCACAATGATGAATCTCTCATCACTGTAAGCCTTCCGATAAATATATCAAATTTTTTTATCTGAAAATCATAGAGATGATTTGCATGTAATCATAGATTATCAATTTAAAATACATTATTATACTGACATACAAGCCAAATGTCAAACCCCTGAACTAGATGTCCTAGACGATTACAGAGCAACATAATCTATAACAGAAGAGAGGTCTACCCGACAACGGGAAGGTCCAAAGTGATCTACTCCTCTAGCAGATATTCTTCGATGGCAACTTGATCTGAACAAAAAGGTTGTACAAACAATGTGAGCTTTTAAACTCAATGAGCGAATCGGCCTCGCATTAATAAAATTCAAATACATTACCAGTCATGCAAGCATATCCAAAGGCTCATACTCAACCAATAGACAGAAGATAAAAATTTATCCAATTCAACAAACGTTACTAGTACTCGTCAATGGCAATATATCCCGGAGAGCGCACACAGGCCGGCTCACCAATTATGTATATTTCCGCCATGACGCACAACATCATCCTCTTACATACAAGATAAAAATTCATCCAATTCAACAAACGTTACTAGTACTCGTCAATGGCAATATATCCCGGAGAGCGCACACAGGCCGGCTCACCAATTATATATATTTCCGCCATGACGCACAACCTCATCCTCTTAGCTAGGGCGCCTCACGGATTTATCACCAATCCGGGCTATATCCCTACTGAGGGAATTGTTGTCTCCACACTCATTGGTCAAGACACCCTGTCAACCGGGTTTTCCGCCTTGCCGTGAGAGGGGGTACTGTCCCGCTCAATCACAATCAATAGCATTTCATATCATAATCAGAAGCTCAATATAATATTCATCCATATAACAGGTATAGTATATTACTATATTATGGATTTATAAACCACATATCAAGATAACAATTAATCCATTTTTGAAAACATTCAAACTTCACATCATCATAAGATACTTATTTCATTTTATCCATACTTATGGATTAATTATCTCATTTAGATTCGTCATTCTGAATCCAATTTCCCCCTATGAATCTTGGGAGTGTCCTACGACATACTTTTTATCACCAGTAATGCTAAAACTCTATTAAAACGGGGTCGTTCCACTCACCTGGATTCCGTACGAATATCGCTTCTCTAAGTCGTTACAGATAAGAGTACACAGATGAATTTCAGTATTCCGCTACGGAGATTTTCATGAAAGATTAGAGAAAACAAGTTAGGATTGTTTTCATACAGATACTGTTTATACATACGGTACTATTCATATATACGGTCACTATTCATATATACGGTCACTATTCATACGTACGGATACTATTTATACATACAGATAATATTTGTACATACGGTCACTATTCATACGTATGAATACTATTTTTACGTACGGTTACTATTTATATGTACGGTTACTATTCATACGGTTACTATTCATACGTACGGATACTATTCATACCAGAAATAGAGAATACAATCTGTAAAAGAGTACACCAGGTAAGTTCCCAGGAAAGAGTGGAGGGTCACACTGGACACACTTAAAAACCAGGTCTTTCCTTAGCCAGAACTTTCCTAGACATGTATTCTTCACAGTTTACATTCTATTTCGGTAATCAGAGAATCAAAATAACATATAAACAGCTAAGGACAGTTTTTCTGATGTGGAAGATCGGCCAAAACCGCAACCACAGAGCATACTTAAGAAATTAACTTCTAAAATTTGAAAGACATAGAAAGGGCATAGTATCCTTACCTAAGCTGAAAAGGAAAGGCCCAAAATCTCAGAGGCCTAGCTTTGGAGTAAGAGAAACTTAAGGAGAGAAGAAGAGAAGTTGAAGGTGTGAGTTTAGAAGTGAAATGGAAGGGCCTATTTATAGCAAAAGTCAAGGGTACTATTTAATACTATGCACTAATAAAATATTCAATTTACTATTCATGAAAATGACATTTCTAATAATGCAATTACTGTGCAAATCGCGGCAACGGCTGAAAATTTTCTTTTATTTACTATTAGAAACTTAAAGAGAAAACTATCCTTTCACTTTAAATCTTTAAGTTTCTTTTCAATTCAGTCCTTTCACTTTAGTCCCTGAGGGTATTTTCACACATAAAACGTCAGTTTCTCCTACGAACTTCTTTCTAGTTTTCTCTTATGACCAAACAACATCTAGTACTTGACATTTCGATTGTATAAATGAACAGTATCATATACATAAATAGTATTATACTGGTGAATAGTACCATATACTGAAATAGTAACAGTAGTTTGTAAAAAAATATTTATATTTTATTTTTCTTGGGTATTACATTATCACCCCCTTAAGAGAATTCGGTCCCCCGAATTCAAAACTTATCTCAAGACTGAAATAAGTGTGATTACTTCGTCTATATCTCATCCTTTGTATCTCTTTCTTTCCAAACCTCTTCACATCCTTGGTAAGATTTACAAGAACACTATACTATCGACTATGAACTCTAGACCGCATTATCAATAATTTGCATAGGACTTTCCTTTTCTAAACGGTAAACATTCTCTTCCTCATCAGTTTGATTTTTTTTTTTTTTACAATCTTTTGTACCATAAAGTGTCTCATCCTCATAACCTTTACCAAACTTAAACCATCTGATCAGAGACGAACTCTGTCTCTATGTAAAACCTCAAATAGGTGTCATCTCAAAAGTGGCACGTGGTCTTTCCAGTTCACATTGAATATCAGAACACATGTTTCCACATACATAGCTTATAACTTTTACGAATACAAGCACCCTACCCGAAGGCATCATTTTGGCCATAAGCAATACTCTTGCCCGAAGGCGATCCTTCTACCTTAAGGCGATACTCTCAGCTGAAGGCGTTATATAAAATGAAATCATTACATAAATCTCTAGGAAGAACAATCCTAGAAAATATGATAAGTAAATAACATACTTCTTACGCATAATTATATATATGAAAATTCCTCTCACCTCAATGACTCATATAGAGTCGCATCCCTTCAATGATTGAGGCAAACCCATAGTTCTATAGGTTCATAAAATACTTATTCAGCATTCCTCCATAGCTCAGAAGTGCAATGAAATATCATTTTAGTAACTCTGCTCAGTCAAAAAGATATTACTATACTATGCTTTAGAATCAAGTATGAAATATAACAAGTCCAATATCTTCTCATTCCTCAAGTTCTTTCAGTAAAATGAATCACTTCAACAAAGAAGATCTAGATACTAACTTAAATTTTATTTCTAGTACATAGATAATTTTAATACGTGAAGCTTACACCAAATGTAGCTTTAGGTACAAACAAAAGAAAAATAAATTAAGGACGAGGAGGCTTTTGAAATGTAAAAGGTGCTCCAGGTCTAGAAGAGGAAGGTGCTTCAGACCTTAAGGAGGAAGCTAATCGTTGCAGCCTAGAAAGAGTTTCTGGAGGAAGCGCCTGAGAAATTTGGCGAAGAGCATAAGTCACTCCGTTCATACAGTCAATACACCTTGCTTGTTGGTCACGAAAATTTTGAGTTGCAAACATTGAATGTCTATCAACTCGATTAGCCAGTTCCCCGAAACGACGGTTTATCAGTTTCTCTTGGTTTTCAAAGAGACGACTTATTAGTCGCTTCTGGTCCTCTATCTTGTATTCCAGGCTCTCTATCTTACGTTCCAGGAATGCAAGCTTATTTTCTGAGGATGTTGCAGTACTGTCCTCCTCCAACTCTATTACATCCCTCTTTCTCTTCTTAATTTCTGGTGACCTGTCTACAGGTCTCTTCCCTTTGTTGTTTCCGAGACTTAGATTTAAATCAAGCTCTACATGGCCAGTCTCAAAATTCAAGTTGAAAGACTTATTATCGGCCATTGCTCTAGGGATCTCAGAAATAACTTCGAATGAGAAAGGAATGGAGATTGAGAAATAGGTATGTAATGAAAGAAGTAGGTTTGCTTGGTGCGATGAGTAGGGTAACGGGCATACAAGATTTATAGACAACCCGAAGCCCCTGGAGCTAAAGCCACCACAACCTACACGCCGCTTGCTATAAGGTTTACAGATCACATATGTCGCAATGCCAGCAATTAATGTCGGACATGCAGATAAATAGTAAATGCAATTAACATAAGTCAAAGATTTCCTCAAAAAAAAATTTTCGGCTAATCTTGACCTTTCTCAAACTTTTGACTAACTACGCTCTTCAGTCTGAGATTTTCTTCCTCTAACTTGTTTTATCCTGTAATCCCATATCACGATGTCCCTCTATGATCGGGTAGTCTCATATTAGCCTTATCTTAGATTCTGATCGGTGTCTTTATTCTGGATTTACACATAATATATGTATATCAATATATTAAAACAAAGTTAACTGCTTACGGTCACATGCCTTAAGCATTATCATGATGTAAGGAAATCACTGCCTTTCATTTGCCCACGAGAGCATTATATGTAAGTATATGTAACCATGAAGATATATCATCATCTACACATTTTATTCTATCCCAGTCATTTTGATTTCACATCTCTATGAGTATATGTAGGATCATCACATATTCTCCTTGATCGTAGCCTTCACTCATTATGCATGAATAACATACATAAATGTAATTACAACATGATTCAATCAATTATGTATGTTATACTCAACTGAAGGCTCTTAAGAACAACACAATAAAACGGAGAAATGTATTTCAGTTCATCATAAAAGCATCCAAGGCAATCTTTAATGGCTCTATCGTCAACTTATTTGAATTTCGAAAAATGCCAACGGGAGAAATGGGAAAACCAAGTAAAATCGGCCGCAAATCCACCGAATACTGACTTTCGTGGCTTTGGCATTAATGCAACGCGCTATCGGTGTGCACGCTTACCCTAGACTTCTGGCTTCCAGCTTGCAGAAATCCATAGGTTGATCGTGTAGGGGTGCGGTGAAAAGATATCTTCTTTGTCTCTAAGTATTAATTTTTCTCTATAAAAACCATCCCAGCGTTCTCAGTTACCACAAAGAGTAATAATCTCCGAGCCTACAATCCCCCAGTATTCCTCTCGCCTCATACTCTTACAAAAATTTCTAAATTTTTCCAAATCATGGCCTCAAGGAAGTACATTGATCTCACAGTAGAGGCTAAGGAAGAAGAGCTCGACTTAAACTTAAGTCTGGGCAAAGACAAGGGCAAAAGACCTTTTGAGGGGTCTCCAGAGAAACAGAAGGAGAAGAAAATGAAGAAGATCGAGGAAGCTGAGGAGACTAGCACGGGCCATACCTCGGAGGACAAAATCGCCTGTCTAGAGCAGGAGGTGAAAAATCTGAAAAAGATGATAGGAGACCTGGAGAAGTTAACTAAACGCAATCATGCAGAAATGACTTCAAGAATAGACAGGTTCTTCTATTGGTCTACCCAGTGCTTCTGCAATCAACAACAAAGAAGTGTTGATTGTATGAATGGGATTTACACTACCCTCCGCAACATTGCTATGTCCCTTGCTCCAAGGAATGGTCGAGGGGTAATGATACAATACAACCCTCCTAATCCGAGACCACCTCGCTTTTAGATTACTCATGCATGAGTAAACTTCTTCTTTTTTACAATGTAATCCTTCAGTTTTTTTGTTTTTAATGCGAGTGGTTTCTTTTATTGGCTGGTACCCTAAAATAATATAGCTACACAAATTCAATCATGAATTCAGCTTATAAAATCCACCATATAAAAATTTGATCCGACAACAACGGAATCAAAACAAATAACAACTTTTCCTTGACTAAGTTCAAAAGTGTAGCCACATCTGTCTAAAACTAAAACTGAGAACATACTTCCTAAGAAGAGATAAGTCTCGGAGGGAAAGGAAATGAAAACATCCTACAGGACCTTCAGTAGAGCCGTCTCTCTATAATTGTGCCCGGGTTCACAACGATAGAGGAGGTCCTACTAAGGTTACCTTGCTCTGTAATCACTAGGAGACCTAACAACCATTGCTCTGATACCAACTTTGTCACGACCCGTTTTCTGGGCACATGACCGGCACAATGATGAATCTCTCATCACTGTAAGCCTTCCGATAAATATATCAAATTTTCTTATCTGAAAATCATAGAGATGATTTGCATGTAATCATAGATTATCAATTTAAAATACATTATTATACTGACATACAAGCCAAATGTCAAACCCCTGAACTAGATGTCCTAGACGATTACAGAGCAACATAATCTATAACAGAAGAGAGGTCTACCCGACAACGGGAAGGTCCAAAGTGATCTACTCCTCTAGCAGATATTCTTCGATGGCAACCTGATCTGAACAAAAAGGTTGTACAAACAATGTGAGCTTTTAAACTCAATGAGCGAATCGGCCTCGCATTAATAAAATTCAAATACATTACCAGTCATGCAAGCATATCCAAAGGCTCATACTCAACCAATAGACAGAAGATAAAAATTTATCCAATTCAACAAACGTTACTAGTACTCGTCAATGGCAATATATCCCGGAGAGCGCACACAGGCCGGCTCACCAATTATGTATATTTCCGCCATGACGCACAACATCATCCTCTTACATACAAGATAAAAATTCATCCAATTCAACAAACGTTACTAGTACTCGTCAATGGCAATATATCCCGGAGAGCGCACACAGGCCGGCTCACCAATTATGTATATTTCCGCCATGACGCACAACCTCATCCTCTTAGCTAGGGCGCCTCACGGATTTATCACCAATCCGGGCTATATCCCTACTGAGGGAATTGTTGTCTCCACACTCATTGGTCAAGACACCCTGTCAACCGGGTTTTCCGCCTTGCCGTGAGAGGGGGTACTGTCCCGCTCAATCACAATCAATAGCATTTCATATCATAATCAGAAGCTCAATATAATATTCATCCATATAACAGGTATAGTATATTACTATATTATGGATTTATAAACCACATATCAAGATAACAATTAATCCATTTTTGAAAACATTCAAACTTCACATCATCATAAGATACTTATTTCATTTTATCCATACTTATGGATTAATTATCTCATTTAGATTCGTCATTCTGAATCCAATTTCCCCCTATGAATCTTGGGAGTGTCCTACGACATACTTTTTATCACCAGTAATGCTAAAACTCTATTAAAACGGGGTCGTTCCACTCACCTGGATTCCGTACGAATATCGCTTCTCTAAGTCGTTACAGATAAGAGTACACAGATGAATTTCAGTATTCCGCTACGGAGATTTTCATGAAAGATTAGAGAAAACAAGTTAGGATTGTTTTCATACAGATACTGTTTATACATATGGTACTATTCATATATACGGTCACTATTCATATATACGGTCACTATTCATACGTACGGATACTATTTATACATACAGATAATATTTGTACATACGGTCACTATTCATACGTATGAATACTATTTTTACGTACGGTTACTATTTATATGTACGGTTACTATTCATACAGTTACTATTCATACGTACGGATACTATTCATACCAGAAATAGAGAATACAATCTGTAAAAGAGTACACCAGGTAAGTTCCCAGGAAAGAGTGGAGGGTCACACTGGACACACTTAAAAACCAGGTCTTTCCTTAGCCAGAACTTTCCTAGACATGTATTCTTCACAGTTTACATTCTATTTCGGTAATCAGAGAATCAAAATAACATATAAACAGCTAAGGACAGTTTTTCTGATGTGGAAGATCGGCCAAAACCGCAACCACAGAGCATACTTAAGAAATTAACTTCTAAAATTTGAAAGACATAGAAAGGGCATAGTATCCTTACCTAAGCTGAAAAGGAAAGGCCCAAAATCTCAGAGGCCTAGCTTTGGAGTAAGAGAAACTTAAGGAGAGAAGAAGAGAAGTTGAAGGTGTGAGTTTAGAAGTGAAATGGAAGGGCCTATTTATAGCAAAAGTCAAGGGTACTATTTAATACTATGCACTAATAAAATATTCAATTTACTATTCATGAAAATGACATTTCTAATAATGCAATTACTGTGCAAATCGCGGCAACGGCTGAAAATTTTCTTTTATTTACTATTAGAAACTTAAAGAGAAAACTATCCTTTCACCTTAAATCTTTAAGTTTCTTTTCAATTCAGTCCTTTCACTTTAGTCCCTGAGGGTATTTTCACACATAAAACGTCAGTTTCTCCTACGAACTTCTTTCTAGTTTTCTCTTATGACCAAACAACATCTAGTACTTGACATTTCGATTGTATAAATGAACAGTATCATATACGTAAATAGTATTATACTGGTGAATAGTACCATATACTGAAATAGTAACAGTAGTTTGTAAAAAAATATTTATATTTTATTTTTCTTGGGTATTACAACTTCTCTTCTTCTCAATCCTTTCTTACACAGTTTATGTCCCGAATGCGGTGGAGGCATACTAATAAAAGTAAGAATTTTATTTTTCAAAGACGAATCTTCACCAACATAGTGTGCTATCAAACAAATAAAATAGTCAGTTGTGCAAGTAGTCCATACATCACATGTGAGGCATATCCTACTATGAATTTTGCTTAAGTCTTGCTTCAAACTTCCTTTTTTAGACAAATAAAGTTTCTTTACATCAAGAGTGGCAGTGTTCCTACTAATAAATTTAACATCTAGATTGTAATATTTCAACACCTCCCTAATTCCTTCATACTCAACAAATGAGAATAGAAGATCATGCTTAATGATAGCAATAGCAAGAAGCTCTCAGAGAACCTTTTGGGAAATCTTTCTACTTCTAACTTTTTCAGCATAATCAATAAGCATGTCACCTACATTATGATAACTTTTTAACTTAGAACACTTTGTAATGTGACGGGACAAACTTGAAGTACCATGTGTACTACCCCTACCTATGTATTTAACCCCACATCTTTTATATCTAGGTTTGTCATCTTCACCTAAACCCATATTAGTAAAATAATTTCACACATCACTACTAGTTACCCTCTTTCTAGAAGGACCAAGAACCGTAGCATTAGACTCTACAGTTCCACTTTGACTTCCACTTTGTTCAAGGGAAATAGGATTATTATGAGGAAAAGGAGGAGGAGCTTCCATAGTTAGAGAAATTGTTCAAGCATCATAATTTGTTATGATTAACATTCATTAGTTTTTTATCCTTGATACTAGTAAAATAATTCTACAAAGAGTAAAATAATTCATTCATACAATTTGTGAATTTACTCTATTGGTTCTCACATTCAGAAGTTCTGGTATACTAAATAGAAAGAATAATAAGGAAAAAAAAGACAAAAACAAAAGAACACCTAAAGTATAGATTGCTTGATATATTCACTCAAAGAAAGACAATTACTTAGACGTATGCAATGATTTATATTGAGAGAAAATAGATTGAGAGAAAAAGCATAGCCTCAACTAGCAATACAGTTCTTAAAGAAATGAATATATAAATATGACCATATGAGACATAACAGAATAAAGCACACAAACATGGCAGGGCACAACACAAACTGGAAAGCGAATTAACTTGCTTGAGCCAGCCTTGAGAACAAACAAATTACAGAGCAATTCAACTCTTTTGTAATCATACATATAATTCATTTTCAAATTTCAACTCCTATCAAAATAAGACAATTAAAGCTCTAAATTAAGCTAGTCAATAGTTAGTCAAACCTCACATTAATATACGTATAAAAACAAGGCTAGAATTCTTAGCCTAAAAGAGGATAATGGTCATTAGATACAAGGATGACAAATTGCGCTAAACCGTGGCAAATAAACTGTAGCTAAATTTTTGCATTTAGCAACAATAATAACCGTTGCTAAGTAAAACAATTTAGCCACGGTATTATTTGCTATAGTTAAAACCGTGGCTAAAAAGTGCAGTTTGTCCAGCGCACACGAGTGAATCCTCATCCTTAGATACAAGAGAATACAAACATATAATCTCATTTTGTTAACTACTTTAAACGCATATTCTCAAACAAGTTGTATCTAAATAGTGGGCAAGTCAAAGAGTATATAAAAGGATTTGGAATTACTCATCTTGCAGAAAAACATCTAGATATCCTAAATAAGCCATTCACTTCCATAGAAATTGAAATAAGTCGTTCAGCAGAAAAACATGCAAGCTTTTACCAACAATTTTATATTGAAGGATGACATGATCAATATGGTAAGCTCTTTTTAAAATAGAGGTCATATGCTTAAAGAAATGAACCAAACCAAATTTCCTTTTTCTAATCTTAAATTATTTTGGGCACTGTAACATTTTTGATGAGTTACAATTTTGCTAAGATAAATCTTACCTTATAATAACTCCACTGTCTCCACTACATGTCTGCGTCTACTCACAGAGAAAGTCTACTGGAGTTTTGATTTGCGACCTCCAAGCTCCGGTCCACGACAACGGTACAATTTTGAAAAATCCCCAACCATAAAATAGGGGAAATCAGAGACATAAAATCGAGAGAGAGAAGAATCAAAAGTTCAAAAACTAAGTATCTAATGGAGAGAGATGAAGTCGTCGTGTAGGTGTGAGGCCGAAGGCGAAGGGAGATTCTGAGGTGAGAAGAAACGAGACAAGAGATTGAGAGTGAGTCAGAGAAAGATGAACTTAGCCGAAGAATGTTGTTCGTGTGTGGTTGCTAGTTACCGGTTAGACTTGGCTGGCCGGTGGCCGCGAAATGATGAAGAGTGAGAGTGAGGGGCTGAGTCTAAGGAGGTAAGGATAGAGAGATCAAAGACGTGAGTTGAGAGTGAAAAATTGAAATTGAAACCCCAAGTGAACTGAAGTGAAGACGCGGGTCAACAGCGGGTGTGGGTCTGCCAGTCTGGGCTGTTAGTCCATTTTGGAAAAAAAATAAAGAATAATAGGAGGGAGAGCCAGTCACGGGCCGACCTGCCCGTACCCGTTAAGCCAAAGAGACCGGCTAGCCCACAACCGGCCCACCCTATACCTGTTGCACCCATGCCCATTTTTAGACTGGCCTATAACGCCGAATCCAAGACTGCCTATTTATGGGCGGTCCTGATCTAGCCTGTAGGCCACGGTCTTTTTAAACCGCGCTATAAGCTATTTCTCAAAATTATCAAATTAACGATATAATAAATATTTTAAGTTAATTAATATTGGGCAAAATAGACAATGAAAGTTAAATCTATATAATAGACTAAAACAATTCTACTCTAAGCCATTAATTATCAGTAGATCATTAAATTATGTATAATAAAATAAATTTAAATGAATAAATTAGGTAAATTATGCACATCACATTAAATGAATTTGAAAAAAAATTAGGGTAAATTGCTATATAATTGATATATAATTGTTATGTAATCACATTAAATGAATTTCAAAAAATTAGGGTAAATTACTATATAATTAATATAATTACTATATAATTGGTATATAATTGCTATATAATTGATAAATTAGATAAACTTTTCGATTGAAATATAATGTATTGTCTTGTGGTAAATTAGCATTTATTATATATAAATAATCAAATAATTAATTGCTATATACCCATCTTTAGAAGAGATAAACTACAGAATTCTGTTTTCCATTATACATGTCTATTTTCCTTCTCTGAATCCACTAGTACAACTCAACAATACTCTATCTCCCAACCAAGCTCTCGTTGTCATCTTTCGCCATTTGATCACATTCTTCTATCGATCGAGAACCCAACCAATACCTGGTGATATGGCTTCTTAAAGCTCCAGCCATTTTTCCCCTGTAGGTACTTTTCTTCAATTTTTTTTCTTGTCCATATGTATATCTCAAAAAAGAAAATTATGATACAATAGACTGACACTATTTCTCTGCCACCGTTTTTCTGAATCAAAGAAGAATATCATGGTCCAATGAACTAGCACTATTTTCCTGGCACCATGTTCTTCCATAGCCTTGGCAGACTATCCATTCAATCTTTATGCCTATTACTGCAACAATTTGTTTCTTCTAAGAGGTGCAATTTTTCCTACAAGAAGAAGCTTAAAAGCATTAAGTTCTTTTGGTTTGTGTTATAATTCTATTATCACTTCTCTTCCATGTTTTGTAAAACTTCTATTTTTAACATGTATCCTTACTCTATGAATTTTTTTTTTCACATTTGTATGGGCTTCAATATTCTCAAAGACTCACCTCTATCTTCCTCAAAATTGTAGTAGTTTTTATCCTAAAATTCAAACATATTTTTCTATATATCTCAAATACAGATTTTTTTCCGATTAACAATAATAAGAAGAGTGGTGTCTATCGCAGAGGCAATCCCTTTGAACTTTTTGAGGTATGTAAATTTTTATCTTCATCAGATCTTAATATTTTTT
This sequence comes from Biancaea sappan, assembly GCA_037074585.1. Taxonomy (NCBI): domain Eukaryota; kingdom Viridiplantae; phylum Streptophyta; class Magnoliopsida; order Fabales; family Fabaceae; genus Biancaea; species Biancaea sappan. Next base: position 25,382,646 of record CM073501.1, on the reverse strand, counting down.
TTTCTATTTGACTTTTAGAATAGATTCTTCTTGTCCAATTGATCTCATATAAACTTGAACCTCGCGCTACACTGTTACACACAGTATCCCTGAAATTATGTTTTGTAGTTGCATTGCCTGAACTATGAGATAATGGAAAATATTGAATTAGAAACTGATACACATGTCATAATTTTTTTTGTAAATTAATAAATTTGGTAAATTAATGACATCACATAATATTAATTATTTTATTTGAATTGATTGAAATGATTTGAATTGAAATTAAAAAAATAATTACCTTTATTATTTAGCCACTATAGGATAATTAATGACATCACATTTAATGAATTATTTAATTTGAATTGAAATTAAAAAATAATTACCTTCATTATTTGATTTTAATTGATTTGAATTGAAATATATATATATATATATATATATATATATATATATATATATATATATATATATATATATATATAATAAATTGTTGAAATATACATGTACGAGGATCAGAGCATTTTGTCATTAATTCTTGATCTTACTGTAATATCCCAAGAATTTTCATGAATATTTAAAGTCTATTTGAAGTTTATTGAAAAATTTAATTACATGAGAAATGTTCTTTTTGAATTAGTGAAGGAAATTTGGAAATAGAAATTTCAAAAATTTTAATTTGGGACATTTTACAAATTCTCAAGGACTAAAATGAAAAGAAAAGAAAGTATGGAATACTTTTGAGAAATGACCAAGTAGGAACCCGAGAAGAAGAATAGAGCTTATGGGAATGAATTATGAGTCCGGTACCGAAAGGATGATAGATTTGGGGTTAAAGTGGAGTTTGAGATATTGAGAGGGACTAAAGTGAAATAAGAAAATCTGTGGGGCACCTAGGATTTAGAAACACCTGAGGTGAGATTTTATGAATTTGCTTTTGCTAGTCTTGACTGAGGGTCAATTGCAGAGCAAGTGATAATTTCACCCCGGGCGAGTATATAGGTGGCCTCACCTATTTTTTTATTCATTTTTCTCCTTTCCTCTCTCTCTCTTCACTTTCTCTCCTCTCCTTCTCTCTAATTTCTCTCTCTACACTCCAACTCTACAACCGGGCTTTGGAGGGTGGATCTCGGGCTACGGGGCGAGCCTCTAGGAGCCATGTAACATAGGGAAAGCAAGGAATCGAGGTAGAAATTTCTATTTCTTAAGCTTTTCTCTATTTTCTAGTTTTAATAGTATTTGAGGTAAAATCGAGATTTCGGCTTCGTTTCTCGATTAAAATTGGTGATTTTGGTGTCTAAATGCTCCTTAAACATTAAGGGTGAGATCCCATGGAAGAAATCATGAAAAACGGTGAAGATTTGGCCAGATTTGGGCGCCCAGGCTCCATGTGTGGCGCCTAGGCGCCAAAGTGAGATGGGAAGAAGAAGGAATTGGTGCCCAGGCGCCACGTGTGGCGCCTAGGCACCAGGCATGGGTGGCGCCCAGGCGCCAGGTGTACCGGAAAATTTTAGTTTATTTTTCAATCAGTCATAACTTCTTCATCCGGACTCCGTTTTGGGCAAACTTTATATCGTTGGAAAGCTCTTTGAGTCTAGTTTCCAATGGTATAAATTTCATTTAAAAATTCATTACCGGTTAGGAATTATGACTTAAGATGTGAGTAAAGGTCGAGAGTAGTGATAGGAAATTTTTCTATTTTGTAACCCTAATGGTTTTTACCTGGTTACAATAGGGATGTTTGGGGCGCAAGGTGGGAGCACTGAGAGCGTGGAATCCAGGTGAGTAGGCAACCTTGAAAAATTAATTTAATAAATTAGTCAAAGCACAATATAAATCCCATTTGCGTTATTTGTGAAATTGAGAAGATTATCAGTGTGTGTTCAGGTTGAGAAAAAGTACAATATCATTGGAAGGTATTTTATTACCTTTGAGAATTGATTTCTCTAGTTGACTAAAGAACTAGATGTGATTGTTCCTTGAATAAATTGGAACATTTTGTAAGTGAATAACCTTACTAAACTAATGTGATCTTATTAGATAAGGTACAATACAAGTCTTGTTTATAACATTATTGAAGTGAGAAATAATCAATCTCGCTGTTGATAATATATGATGATTGTTATGGTTGATGATAGACATTCAAGGGAATAAAAGTATGTGTAAATTCATTTATTTCATAGTAATTATATTGTGATAAATTGTCACTATTTTATTGATGAGCAAAAGATCTACGAGATCTAATACACGAGTTTGAAAGGGTTAGAGTCCCATACTACTCGGTGTATAAATGTGAAAACCTATGCACGAGTTTGAAAGGGTTAGAGTCCCATACTACTCGGTGTATAACTGTGAAAACCTAGGCACAAGTTTAAAAGGGTTAGAGTCACATACTACTCGGTGTATAAGTGTGAAGACCTATGCACGAGTTTGAAAGGGTTAGAGTCCCATACCACTCAGTGTATAACTGTGAAAACTTATGCACCAAGAGTTTGAGGGTTGAATTCCCAAGTCACTCAGTGCAAGTATCTATGGCATATAATGCAAAGTGATTGAGGGATTGATCACCCAAGAAATCATACGCAAATTCAGACAAGTGTAATACTATAATTATTTACAATAAATGATAGATTGATTGTATTAGTAAATGTGGTGTTTGTGCTTATGATATTTTCATGTACAGTTGTTTACTCACTGAGTTATGATAAACTCACACTCTTCATGATTATCTTTTCAGATACAGTGGTTGAGGAGAAGAATTTATAGCCTTTAAGGATATACTCCACTTTTGTCTGGTAAACAATTGGTAAGGATTAGGAAACGCTCTGTAATCTAGTAGGCCACCTAGGCTTGGGAGGTTGTATAGTACTGTATAGTGTTTGAAGGTTGAACATTTTCTAAATATGTATACAAAATATCTTTCTTGGAATATTTATGATTCACATAATTATGGATATTAAGAATGTTCATAGAGATTATGGGGTACCACGGAGATACACCCTAGGTATTTTATGTTTATATCACATATAAGTTTTGGGATGTGACACTTACATATCCTATATTCCATATAAACATTTTTAATTTGATTATTTATTTTTTACAAAAAATTTTAAATTAAAAAATTTTATTGATTACACGTACATCTCTTTATTTTATTCCATTTGATAACTTATTTTATATCATAATATAATGTGGTCGTTTATTATTATAAATTTTATATTAAAATATATAATTTATATTTGTATAAATAATCAAAATTTATATCAGAATATTTACTTTTAAAAAATATATATATCATAATTCATAAGTCTCATAAGTTTCATAAGTTTCACAAATTTATAAATTATAGTATTATTATCATATTATGTGAGTCCCAATATATTTAATATATTATGTGGGTTATTGTTAAAGTGAATAACAGACTATATTTTTATCATAATATATTATCATAATTATTAATTAGTGAAATTCATAATTAGTGAATTTCGTTATTTCATTTGATTTGAATTGATTTGAATGAATAAATAAATTAGGTAAATTAATGACATCACATAATATTAATTATTTGATTTGAATTTATTTAAATGATTTGAATTGAAATTCAAAAATAATTACCTTTATTATTTAACCACTATAACGTCTTAGAGGATATTTTAGTAGGTAAAATAAATTTGATTATAAAATTGACATGTGAATTAAAAAATTTACTTTATTTGACTTTATTTTGATTTCTTTCCAAACTAGTTCTTAATTTAATAGAAATTAAAGTTTGAGATATGAATCTTTAAATCATAATCCATTGACTAAAGAAAGAGATAAAAATCAGATTTTTGAAAGATGAAATTTGAGGCCTGGAGATCTAATCCAAATATAGCAGCAACCTTAGTGTTTTTCTTCTTTAGATCCGATTAAAACAAAAAAAAGACGCATTTAGAAGTAAAGATAAAATCAATATTCAATTAATTATCAATCTGTGAAACAAATAATTTATAACAAATAACAAATAATCTGTAAATTAACAAATTTATTTATTTTTTTCATTTAAATTTATTCTATTAAATAAATAAATCAATTCAAATTAAAATTTGAGTAGGTAAAATAGATTTAATTATAGAACTGATAAATCAATTCAGAATATTTGCGTTTAAAAAGTATATGTCATAACTTATAAGTTTCATATAAATCAATTGTAATTATTATTATTTTTTATAAGTTACGAAAATTTTTAGAATTATGATTTATTCATGCATCGCACGAGTCACAACACTAGTTTATTCTAATACAAAATAGATACAAAATCTAACAATGGCCTAATTTCAAATAATTTTTTATATAAAATTAGCCATGTAAGTTATTTCTCAAAGATATCAAATAAGTTTAGTATTAAAATCTTTTAATCAACTATTTGATATATAATTGAACGTATGGATTTCTTTCCTTGCTTTATTGTATTAAAAATTTAATGTCAATATGTATGAAAAAACACGACCGAAATTTAACTAATTTGATTCAGTTAGCGAAAAATAAGGTGAGCGAAAACTGATATTAGGTAAATAATGAAATTCATATTATTTATATTTAACCCATTCAAATATTACTATATAACTAACTTGATATTTGACATTTATTTGCGGGTGCATTAAGAAAATTTCTGGCAAAAAGGAATTATGTATATCGTATACTTCTCTTCATACTTTTGATAATTATGAATAATTTTGTATCACCAAATTTCTTGTATACTATAAATATATGTATTTATAAATATGGTTAAATAATTTTTATAAATTGCACTTGGGGTTACCATACCAGTTGATTAACTAATTAAAGGATTAAAAAGTAATTAAGAGCATCTATAGTAGTGATTCTTAAGAGGTTCTTAAATTTAAGAACCGATTCTTATTTTGATTCACCACTGTAATTCATCACGTTGACTGTCACGTGTAAGAACAATTTTTATATAAGAACTGATTTTTATACAAAAAGTAATAATAAAATAATTAATTCACAATAAATATTAATAGAGAGTAATTAATGCTAAATAGTGAAGAATTAATTGTAAAATCTATTTATAAATTCTTAAAATATTTACCATTCTAGTAAAAAATTAATTAAAGTGATATAAAGTTATTTAAGTTGATATAATATTATAAAATTTACAATAAAAATTTAAGTAAAATTTACCTGAAAATACTCCAATGAAACGTTTTGCTACGACGAAGGTTAGCGTGTTAACATGTTAGCGTGTTAGCACTTAGCACTGGGTCATCCAAGATATTTCTTTTTTAAATCGAACGTGTTGAAGTCATCTTTCGTTTGACCATTTATTCAAACAAAAACAAAACAAAAAAGCACCTTTGGAAACGCAACGTTACTATTCTTGATAATATTCACATTACATTGGGAGGATCACACACTGCAAAAACATTACCAAAAAAAAAATTTACATACTAATCTTAACAAAGAAAATCAAATCAGACGGCGGATTTCTTCTGTGATGGCTTCCTAAATCTAAAGCGATCAATCATTTCATTTCTCTCTGTCATAACAGTGTTAAACACGTCGTCAGCTTCCTTGGTCAAATCGTCCAGTGCCTTCTGAAATGCGTCCACCTTCTTCTGCAATTCCGTGGCTGCATCAAGCTTCATAGCATCTTCAGAAACCACAAGAAGGTCACCCACAGCGTCGTTTATCTCTTTCGCCTCCTTCAAAACTGGCAATTTCCCTCTGATTTTTGAATCGAGTCCGACAAGAACCGAAGAAGAATTGAGAAATCCACCTGAAATTTTTCTGAGCTCTAAGTATGACTTAGCATCGCCGGACAGACCAGACAGAAGAATTCCACATACCCAGAACCCAATAGTCTTCAATTCATCTATTGCCTCTTGAATAATCCTTTCTTTTCCGCTTAATTTCTTACTTCCTCTGTTTAATCCATCGCCAAAATTAGGGCTCAATCTAATCGACTCAACTTCAATTGCCTTCAGAAGATTCATCGCAGAAGACGGGGATTTCCTGAACTTAATCAATCCGTAACTCAGAGAAAGCCGACATCGTCCGAGGCGAGATAGAGAAGAAGAAATGGAATTGAGGAGATCGAGCAAACCCAAGCTATAACCTAGATACGCTTCGATAGAATCGGAGCTCCACTGGCTAATCGGGTGATCTAAATCTACAACAAGCTTCGCGAAGGCCTTGTGAGCGATAGGCAACAGGCCAAAACACTTTTCGATCCAAGAGAGGGACAGATTTTCGGATCTGGATTGTTCCAAATTAAACCCTAATTGAGCAACTAACTTGGAAATCTGCCATCGAAAAGCCGAGAGCGATGGTTCTTCCTGCGACTCGTGGGGATGGATTTGTTTGTTGTTGGAGGATTTTACGAATTTGTGAACTAAGGTTAACATTTTGAATGTCAGAAACACTGAAACAGAAAGGAACAGGAAGAGAAGAAGCTGTGTTTGGTTGCGAGAAACTTGAAGTTCCGTTTGATGGGTGGGAATTTGATTATTTTGTTTTTTTGGGTGAAAGGTGGGAATTTGATTGGTTATATAAGAAGAGGAATCGGATATTGAAAACTCAAAAACAGGGACGCGGATCTTTTGAGGTAAGCATACTCGTGAGATCTGATCTGATCCGTCTATTCAATAAAACCAGGGGCGTTTGGCGAAGGTCAAATCCGAGAAATGAAACGCTGCGTTGGGACGGTCACTCGGTTTTGCGTTCAACACGGCGTTGATGGTGCAGGTGGTGATAAGTGATAAATAAATGATAATGCACAGTTGGGTCCACTTTCAGGGAGCTTCTAGGAATTGTGAAGGAAAAATCTGGACCCAACCAGACTTTGATTTTTTTCTGTCAACTATTTTTTCCTTTTTTTTTTTGTCAAAAGATTGGATAAGTTACAGAATTACGCATCTCTACTCAACATGGAGTAAATTCATTTTTTTTTACCTGAAAATGTATCTCCATAATGATTTAATTGTTATAAGATGGTTATTAACATTTTTTATGTTTAAATTTTAAAATTATTATATAAAATGATTAATTTGTCAATCTTACTCTTATAGTTAACATTATTATATTGTTATTTACTAGTATAATAATAATGTGAAATGATGTGATATCTTAATATATTAATATGATTGTTCACTTTAATTTTTAAATTTTAAAATAGTTACAAATAGTAGTAGTATTGTTAATTTGCCCATGGCTTGCAAGCTGGCTAAAAATTGTCCGTAAATAAATAATTTTAGATTGAGAAAAATAGACTCGTTTGGCTAAACCCGTGGGTTGGCCTTTTTCTTTCACAAAAAATATTATTTAGTATAAATAATTTTATTTTATCATATTTTTATATTTTATAACCTTAAACTTTTGTAATTTTTAAAAAATGAATATATAATTTTTAAATTTAAATATACTTTTTTAATTTTGAAAGAAAATATGAAAAAATTAATGTTATTGGTTGTTTAAAAATATTAAAGAAGTAATGTTTTATATGTATAAATTATATTTTAATAAAAAATTAGGTTAAAATATAACTTCAAGTCCCTATAGTTTAACTTAACAAAAGATTTGGTTCCTACATTTTAAAAATGAAGGATTTGGTAACTCTAATTTCTAAAACTTCAAAAAATGATCCCTGATGATAGTCAAAAGTCAGTCAACAGTTAGTATAGGACAAGTGGTGCTGACTGGGATGCTTACATCAGCATTAAACACCACGTTAGCACCACACATGACATTTATATGCTGATTGGGATTTTTTTTTCCACATCATCAATTCCATTTTTCTTTTTCTTTTTTTTTCTCCTATTTCTCCTTTCTCCTTCACGTCCTCAACTCTTCGCTGTCGTTGCGCCTCCGACACCAATCTGGAGAACGAAATTGAGCAAACAAGAGAACTATTTTCTTATTTCTTCTTTCTTTTGTCAAAACTTGCTAGAAAACTGGAAGTTAAATTATATTAAATTAATATAAAATTTTTTTAAAAAAAAGTTGCTCGCGGGTCGACCCAAGGGCCAAGACAGGCAGTCTTAGTCTCACCCCGTTTAACACTTAACCTGTGACAAGTTGGTCCAGCCAAGCCCGTTTAATAGTACTACAAAATATTTCCTTCATTTATTGTCATGATGGAAACAATGAATGGACGAACAATTTTGTACAATAATTTCGAAAGTCAAGATTAAAATTGTCAACGAGCAGCTTCTATGGACTAAATTGTAACTGACGTATACTTTCAGGAACCAAAAAGTAAGTTTACTCATCTTAGAAATATTAAAAATTAAAATAAATTATATATTTGATCCTTGAAATATTACAATTTTTATAATTTGATTTTCAAAAGATCAAGTGTTTCAAATTAATCCCTATAAAATTATATTTGTTTTAATTTGATATCTTGATTAGTCAAAACAAATTTTAGTAGCGATGAAAATTTTAAAATTTATCAAAAGTAAATTTTATGATTTAGTAATAAAAATGTTATTTCTCAAAGATTTGAAAGAATTAATCTTTCAAAGAATAAATTAAAAAAACTGTCATTTTTCAGAGACTAAACTAATAATTTATTATTAAAATTATTGTATCTTTTTTTAAAAAATGTATACACTATCTTCTTTTATAATTACAAAATTATTATACTTTAATTCAATTTTATAATTTTTGTTTTTAGAAATTTGCTGCAGTTCATTATTTGATGTTGATGAGTCAATATTACCTTTGACTGAAATATCAAAGCTCATATTAGGTACTTTATTTTTACAAATAAAATGAAATATTTATGAGATTTTATTTTAGATTAATCGTAATGGAGGGTATTGCATATGTAAAATTAGTATTTTCAGGTTAACGAAAAAATATTTTGGTTAAAAATATGTGATATTAATTTATTGAATGTTAAAAAAATATATTGTAACATAATTTTTTGGTACCAAAATATAAAATTTGACTAAGGTATGATATATTTTGTTACTACAAGAGGAAAAGTTACCAATTATCATGGATCAAAAATCTGAAACCGGTTGAGGTACCGATCAAGGGTAAATTATCAAATTATAATTAAATCAGTGATACTTCAAATATATTAAAATATATAATTAACATATATGTTATAGATATTGAAATATTAAAATATAAAATATATAATGTTAAAATATTAATATATTTAAAGAATGTTATATATATATATATATATATATTTATATATATTTATACCAATCCTAGATCTTCTCTTAATAACTTCAATTTTTGGAAATTTCTTAAAAATACATAATAATATTCAAAAAATAAAAAAATTTAAAAAATTTGAACTGATTGAATTATCGACAAGCCGATTTCACCTGTTTGAGGTTGGTTTGACTGATTTAAAAGTTCATAGGTCCTCAGTCCAAACAGAACTGGAGACCTAGCTAGTTTACTAGTTTTCTAATCGAACCGGTCGATTCAGTTTGATTCTCTAAACTATGCTAATATAAAAGTTAAACATTTGAAGAATTTTAAATTTTTGTGATTCCACTTATCTTAAACTAAATTAATCAGAACATAGTGAGTAATACTGGACAAAATGCCCGTAGACCGCTGGTTGGCCCGTGACTACCCGTAAATGGACGGTCTTAGACCAAGTAAATTAGGCCCGTTTAAAAACGAGCCTAAACGGTCTTTTTTTTTTAATTTTTATTATTTTTATAAAAAAATATTATTTAGTATAAATAATTCTATTTTATTATATTTTTATATTTTATAACCTTATATTCAATAAATATAGTAATTTTGGACATAAAAACTCTTTCAATTTTTTGAAAAAAAATATAAAATTTTTAAAATTAAGTATAATATAGTTAATTTTAAAAAGAAAATATAAAACTGAAGTGATTGGTTATTTGAAAATATTTAAAAAGTAATGTTTTACATGTATAAATATTATTTTAATAAAAAATTATTGAATTTTTTACTTAAAAAATTAAAAATTATATTATTTTGATATTATTAAATTTTATTTTAAAAAAAGAGGGAAGATTGCGATCAGCTCGTTTAGGCCAGTGGTCTTACGCGGGTGAGGTCTTGATCATCTTATATGAAGACCGTTTATAAACTAACCTGCTCGTGACTGGCCCGTTTAAGTCAAGACCGTAAAGAACCATATCACCCGTTTCCCAATACCATAGTGAGTCTCTAAATATTGGTTGTTTAAAAAAAATTGGAAGGATTTGAAATGATTTGCATTCTTTTTATTTTTTGTAATTTACTATTTATCTCTAAAGTCATTGAAATGATTTTTTTTTTCAAAAAAAAAATTATACTTAGTGAAAGACAACGTTTCCTTTTTGTAACTTATGTTGTTGTCATTCATATCAATATTTTTCGAACTAGCCCAGTAATTGATTCAAACTAACTTTTAGGTCACTGGTTCAACTATCGAGTTAATTGTTGAAGCAGATAAATAAATTAAAAAATTAAAATATATATATATATACACTTATATTTTTTTACAAATAAATTTAATGCTAAGTAAAATAAATAATTTATATGTAAATATCACACTATAAAGTCTTAAAATCATAGTCATTAGTCATAAATAATTAAAATACAAATATCCATAAATAAATTTTTTGGTCATAAAATTACAAATAATTTTTTAAAAAATATTTGATTTTTATTTTTTACATTAGATGATTATATAAAATTTTTTGTTTATGCTCTTCAGTTTTTCTTGATTTAATTTTTTTAATCAAATAATTATATAAATATAATTATTTTTTTCTTATCTCCTAATTGACTAATTCATTAATAATATACTTATTTTTTGTTTAATTAAATGTATTTTTTCATTTTATTTTTGCCATTTTGCCACATGTACATTTTGGTTTTTTTCAGTTAGAATAATTTTAGCACCTTATATATATAATATTTCACCCATATAAATTAACAAGAAGTTGATAGTAAGATGGTAAGACACATAACCTATAGGTGAGTGAATAGAGTTTGATTCCTGATAAATACACATTTTTTTAAATTTTTATACAAATTTAAATATTAAAAAAAAAGGTCCGAGTCAACCCTAGGTTGATTGTTGAATGATCCAAATGACTGAACCGAATCAATTCTGACCCTAATTCACAAGTCCCAAGTCGACCCATCAGACTAATTCATGTCCCAAAACTATGATTCACATCAATCACCGACAATTTGTGTGTTCTATATTCCATTATGTTTTGTTTTCATTTAATTTTATATTTTTATCATATTATTAAGAACTATATAGGATCAGCCAGTTCGATTGATTGAATTGAGAACTGGCCAAGAGTTCAATCTAGAATAACATCTAAAATTTATCAGTGATTGAACTAGTACAGAACCAGTCAAACCAACCAAGAATTAATTGAACTAGGTAAGAACCAATAATAAATAAATTGGTTGAATTAATTTACTTGAAAAATTATTTTTTCATTTTTCAATTTTGCTTATTCTATAATCAGTGATAAAGAAACTATTAATATTATAAATAAGCCAAATTTAGTGAAAATGCAAATATATTGACATTTTATGAATTTGATATGAATAAATATTATATTGATTAATAATATTTACTTGTTATTTCGTCAATTTTTGTTGAATTTTTTTTATTTTGAATGTTGTTTTTGTGTAATTTAATATCAAATCTTATTTTTAATTGAATTTGTAGATTTATGTTTATAATATTTAATTATATATATTATTTTTTAATATTTTAAAGTATCTCAGTTCAACCACAATCTGACCATTAACCTTTGAATCAGTTTCTCTACCAGTTCAATCACTAGTTCATTTTTCAAAACCTTATTTTTTTATCAAACACATTTTAAAATGTATTTTAATGATTTAACCATTATAAAGATGGAAATTAAATTTGGAAATTTATTTAACAATTTTTTCAGAAGTAACTTTTTTATCATGTCATAGATGGATTTTAATTTCTTTTCATTATTTATTTAATGTCTTATAGATTTTTAATTAAATTGTGTCTCTTATTATTGAATTTTTTGACCGAAAAACAGAATATTTAAGTCAACCACACAAAATGCGTGTACTGACTTATTTTTTTAAGGTATGGAAAATGGATAGGCACTTGCTAGACACCTTGAAGCAGAATCAAGAAAAAAAAAAGCACAAATGAGGAGTGGAACGTATGACTATTATTTTGAGGTTTTAAATGATGATTTTCTCAACTTCCAACCCAACTTTAATTTTATACTGTTAATACAAAATATGAGTTGGATCAGGCCATAAATGTATTACGAGTTGAATATTTTGGTTCGGCTTATTTTATCAAGAGTTGTAGGTATACAGCCATGGACTACTTTTTTTTGTTGTTGAAATGTTATTTTTAATTACTTTAAATAATAAAAAATAAAGAATTGAAGCCAAAGCTTTAAAAATTAAGCTAAATTTCTAGAAAATTAGACTAAATCTTAAAACAAATAAGTTGAACATAAGCCCACCTTGACTTGGAAAACGGTAAAAATAGGCGCAAAAATTTGAACCAAAAAATATGGGTCGGGATTGGGCTTTTAGAAAAGCTGAACTTGAGCCTGAGTTCAGTCTAAATTACATATTTAAATAATAAAATATGTATCATAGTATTTAAAATATTCTACATACCAAGGTTCTAATCGTATGGGTCATTAAATTGGTAAAGACACTAATTTAAAGGTCAATAATTAAACTGTAATCGAACCGTAGTATCTACAAATTCAATTAAAAATAAGATTTGATATCAAACTAAACAAAACATCCACAATAAAAAATACATAGAAAAAATATACTAACCAATAAGGAAATATTATCAATCAATACAATATTCATTCATATCAAAACTATAAAATGTTAATATATTGGCATCTCCATTAAAATTGACTGGTCTATAATATTAATTTTTTCATCACCTAATTATAAATAGCAAACAAAAAAAATTCTACCTAGATTTGTTCAACAATTCATTCATCATTGATTCTTACTTGATTTGATCGGTTCTTGACTGGTTCTCTCTCTTATCAATTTTATGGGTGATTCCAAACTAAACCTCTGCTTGGTTTTTGGTCCAAGTCAAAATGGTTAATCTAATTTGGTCTTGACAACTATGCTATATACATATGTAATATTAAATTATATTATTTATATAATATATATAATTTACTTTTTATTAATATATAGTACATAATTTATATATAATTTCCATACTTGGTTTGATTTTCAGTTGTTTATATATATTTCATGTTATACAATATATAATACTATTTCAATATGTATCACTCATGAACTATGATTTATGTCATATCTAGATATTTGTAATTCAATTGTAGAATTATTATAATTTAAGTTGTTATACATTTTATTTTTATTTATAATTGAATGAGAAAACTTACTTTAGATATTATTTTTAATTCTAAAACATCTATTTAAAGTGAGAATTCCAATTATATAACATTATTATTGAGTTCTTTTTTATTTAATATAAAAGTAATTTTTTTTATATGTTAACATATAAAAATAAAGTTTTGAAAAAAGAAAGAAATATGAGCCCCTTTTTTATTCACGCCCATATCTAAATTAATTGAGTTGAGCCTGGTCTGAATAAAGATATGCATGAGTTTGGGCATATTTTTTATTTCTTTCATTTTTTTATTTGGACAAGTAGAAATCATTTCTATTAAAAAGCACCAAGTTAAGGGATACATAAAATTTAACATGACGTAAAGATAAACTATTACAATACAAGCTTGAACTTATGGGATAAAAAATACATAATTTAGGGCAATGCACTAAAAATATTACTTAAATCTAAGTAACAATACTAGAAAATTAAAAAGTAGGGGTAACACACCTCATTTCAATACTCTTATCTAGAGAGAGAAAAACAAAGCAAGTTTTCTAGCAATTTTTTATTTTTAAAGATTGTGGATCTATGTAACTAGCTTGCCAAGCCCAAATGCAAATCCCTATGAAGCCTACAGAAGTTGTCCCCCAAGCCTCGTGTTGGTTCCACATGTGATCCACCAGAGCTATATTCCCAACGAACACTGGCAAGAATGGAAGCAACGACCACAGCTCATAGATCTGCATCCTCTTCGTGGGAAGATTGCAGACACCGGCGTGAGGTGTAGAAGATGGCCTACTGACAACACTACTCAATGTCATCGTCTCCCCAAATATTTTCGTTGCCTCTCCCAACCATGCTCCAACTACTGTAGATCCTTTAAAAAAATCGTCTTCCTTGGAAGAGGAGAAACTTTCTATAAAAAAAGAGACAAAACTCCCATAAAAGGGAGGGGAAAACAGACATAGTAAATAGAGAAAGAGAAGAAAGCATGAGGAGGAGGTAAGGTGAGACGCTAAGGGGTGGCTAACTCTTGAGAAAAGAAACCCAGCAGAAAAGGTCGAGAGGCGTGGTTAAAGGGATATACCTATTACTTTTTTTTAGTCAAATGGAAATGATATCCATTAAATGCATTAAGGCATAAAACTTAAGATACATGAGATAATACAGGACTTCAAGATGAGACAATACAAGTCAAACTTGAACTCATAGGAAATTAGATACATAAATTGAAAGTAATGGTTGGAACCCAAGAGGGGGGTGAATTGGGTTTTATAAATTTTTCACAAGAATTAATTGGAAGTTAAAATGATTTTCTGTAAAAGTACAATGCTTAGGATAATAAATACAATACAGAAAATCAATGTGCTGTCAAGATAAATAATTATAAAGATCAAAGAATTAAAGAATAGATATCAATATGCACAAATTAAAGAGTAAGGGATAGAGAAAGCAAACTCGGAGATTTATATTGGTTCGGCTAATCCAAGCCTACATCCAGTCCTCAAGAGACCACTTGAGTATTTCCACTATAATTGCAAGTTTAATCCGGGTACTTGCAAACCACTACAACCACGCAAATTCGATCCGGGTATTTGCGAAACCACAATGGAGAATTTATGAATCCGGTCTCATCCTCAACCCAAAGCAAGTTCTTCCAACATCGGTACTTGCGAACCTCAACTCAGAATAATATATGTGTTGATCAAAATCAACAATACAAAGAAACTCTCTCTAAAGAGTAGATGAAAACAAATGAAGCTCTAATAACTCTAATGATAGAGAATATGCAAGATTTGGCTCAAGAATGCTTTCCTTTCTCTCAAAGATGATAGAAGAAGTTAATATCACGTTGTAGGACTTTGTTCTTACTCAAAATCGTGTATCTAAGGTCATATATATAAGATTTTACAAAACTAGCCGTTATATAGCCGTTATATAGCCGTTACAGCACTTATAGTGCAGTCCAGATTTTGAGCTTTCTTTAAAAATTCATAACTCCCTCATTTGAACTCTGTTTTAAACAAATAATATACCGTTGGAAAGCTATTGGAGTCTAGTTTCAAATGAACTAAGTTTTACTCAAAAATTATTTTTCTTTTAAAAGATATAATCAAAATACTGACTATAGGTCAGAACAGAATAATCAACTTTCAGTTTTTCAAACTATATTTTAAATAGTCATATATTTCTCATTTGGACTCCGTTTTCAATAAATAATATACCTTTGGAAAGATCTTTGAGTCTACTATCAAATGAGATTAAAGCAGTATATAGAAGTTAAAAATAGTCATATATTTTTCTATTGTTTCTTCTCCCCCTATTTGACATCAACAAAAAGGTGTAAGGAACACAATATATAGAAGTTAAAGCACATACCTTCTTTAAGTCAGGATGTCAGAAGATGTCAATATAGTATGGGGTAAGGATACATCAAAACTTATCATTGATTTCATTGACATGTAAAAAGAAAATTTTAGAAAAATTTTTCTCATGTCAAATGAAATGAGCCAAAAGATAAAACTTGAAAGAGTTTTAGGCTCCCCCTTAAACCTTGCATAATTTGAAAAAGAATAATGAATAATGAATATCCAATTTTTCAAGATATATTCTTTTTCAAAAAAAATACATTCAAGTGAGACAAAGCTCCCCCTGAATTTCATAACATTTTTCCTTTGAAAAAGATTGTCCAAATCATTATAAAGGAAATTCAGTTTTTGATTGCAGAATTTTGAAGTAAGATTTTTGAAGAAATTTCTGCAATATTTTCATTGAAAATGATTTCTGCTTGTTTATGAAGAGGCATTTTTAGTAAATAGCAGAAAAATTAAACTCTTTGAAAAAAAAAATCATTTGCTGTCATATGATAGAAATATTTACAGCACACAGCAGAAGTATGATATATGGATTAGCAAAGCATGATATAAACAAGAATATTAATCATAATCCATAAATCGAATAATAATATTTTTCAAGATTTCTGAAAAATAATTTCTGCATATATGCATAAAATTATTTCAACATATAGCAGAAGTGATTTAAAATAAGGATACTCAAATCCTTTTCTTTTCAAAACAGATAATGCTTCAATATGGCAAAGCAATGTCAGCATTGTGGAAGTAATTCAAGAGATTCACGATATTTTTCTAAAACATTTTGCTTCGAAGGAATTTAGAAACGTTTCATCTAAGGAAGCAATATATATGGATTAGTGTAATAAGATATATTCAAGCATATAGTTCATAATCCATATATGAAACATCAATATTTTTCATCCCTTTTGTTATCTACAACAAAAAAGATCTTTAAAATCTTTTCTTTTTCAAAAAGAATTTTGCTTCATATCATATTAACATAACAGAAGTATTTTTAAAGTCCTTTTTCAAAACAAATTTGCTTCATAAAGAATAAGATAAATTTCAGCACAAAGGAAGCAATTTATATACCCATTCAAAATGAATTTATATATGTATCTTGAGGATGAGTACATGTAAAAATTTTGACAGCTCATTTTGTATGAGTGCATGTGGAATCATGAAATATTATTCTTAGCCATAGCCTTCGTTCATGATGCATGAATAGCATACACAACATATGTTCTTAGATACATATAATCACAGCATGATGTAATCATGTATGCTCTCAAGAACAACACAACAAAGCAGAGTGATACGGTTCTGAATATCACCATTTTATTAATCCTTAAAATTTCTAATCAAAACAAATTAAATCAGCCGCAAATCCACCGAAAATTGACTTTCGTGGTTTTGCCATTAATGTGACGCGTTATCGGTGTGCATGCGTACTCTAGACTTCTGGCTTCCAGCTTGCAGAAATCCATAGAATGAGCATGTAGGGGTGCGGCGAAGAGATATCTTCTTTGGCTCTTAGTCATAATTTTCTCTCTATAAAGACTGCCCCAGAGTTCTCAATTACCACACCACAAAGAGTATTCATCTCTGAGCCTATAACTTTCTGACATTCCTCTCTCTTCATACTCCTACAAAAATTTCTGAATTTTCCAAACCATGGCAGCAAGAAAGTTCATTGATCTCACAGTAGAGGCAAGGGAGGAAGAGCTCGACTTAAACTTGAGTCTAGGTAAGGACAAAGGTAAAAGACCTTTGGAGGAATCTCAAGAGAACCAAAAGAAGAAGATGAAGATCGAAGAAGCTGAGGAGATTAGTACAGACCATACGTCAGAAGACAAAATTGCTTGTTTGGAGCAGGAGGTGAAGAAACTCAAGAAGATGATAGAGGACCAGGAGAAGTTAGCTAAACGCAACAATGCGGCACTGACTTCAAGAATAGATAGGTTCTTCTATTGGTCTACCCAATGCTTCTGCAATCAACAACAAAGAAGTGTTGATTGTATGAATGGGATTTACACTACCCTCCGTGACATTGCTCAGTCTCTTGCTCCAAGGAATGGCCGAGGGGTGATGATTCAATACAACCCACCTAATCCGAGACCACCACGCCTGTAGATTGCTCATCTATGAGCAAACCTTCCCTTTTTTTAATGCAATGTAATCCTTCGATTTGTTTTTTTTTATTTTAATGCAACTGGTTTCTTTCAGATGACGGTACTTAAAAAAAATTATAATAATAAAGAAAGATAAAGAAAATCAGCCGCACAAATTTTGTACAATAGAAGGATATATATATTTTGAAAAATATATATCCATTTTAAAGATAGAAAGAATTTTCTGACATGGATATATATATCATCATTTCAAAGCAAAAGCAAGTTACATACTTACTCAAGATAAAACATATTATAATCAGAGTATGTAGTAACATAATTGAGGTAATATGGATTAATAAGATATAATCAAATATAAACTATAATCCATAAACAATGGTTCATAAGTTACAGCTTATATAAAAGAGATGATATGTATAATGCTCAAACCATGATGTATTAAAAAAAATAATTTAAGTATTTAACATATTTTTATATGTCATGTTGTGATCAAGTATGTAAGATGTCAGAAAACAATATGTCATTGCAATGAAAGTATGACAAAAAAAAATTTGCCAGAATGTTCAATTGAGATCAAGGAGTATCATTCAATTAAATAATGAAGAAGTAAAGGATAGAGATACTCATCAATTTTGGCAAACTTTTGTTGCTTCTTGAAGTTCCTCTTCAAGATTTTGATATCCTTGTTTTGCTCATTGCTCTTCTTTTGATCATGTCTTCTTGCAATTTTAATGATCTTAATTGATTGATTATTTGCAAGATCTATCAAGCATTGGTTCAATGTAGGCTTCGTTGGTCGACTACTAATAGGAGCCTTGGTCGACCAACCAACTTCAAAACTATAAATCTTACTGATTTCGGAGAGCAGAGGAAAGAATGTGCTTTAGAGGATAAATTTGAGGATTAACTCCTGCAAAACACTTTTGGTGGAGCACTTTGATGTTCAAATCAGTAATGTTCAAATAAATCTCGAGCACTAAGAGCAACATTATGTTCAAGATATGCCATATTAATAAAAGTGCTATGCTTCCATGAAATGCAATTTTGCAATAAATTTGATTTCATTGAAAATATTTGAATAAGATTACAATAAGGATAAATACTATAGGCAAGAGTAATCTTATTATTGTGAAAGCAAGAGAAATATGCATGAATATCAAGGATAGATGTAAGACATATTAGACAACAGACAAAAGCATTAGAGAGCAGTAAACATATCAGTCAAAGTTCTTACAATGCATTCCAGCTTATATGTTTACTTATCCATTGCCTCATTTTGATGCAAGAGAGTGGAGTTTGAATGATGTAGCCATTGAAAAGTCATTTCTGCTCCTTGCTTTGAGGCAAATCTACAAATTATTCATTTATCTTTGGTACCTAAATTTCTTTGGGTTTGCCTGGGTCATGAGTTCCTTTTTGAATCCATTTCATTTTTACTACATGAACAAGATTTTTCTTATAAAAACAGGAGTAAGATTTGTGTCCTTTCAGTCCACAATAGAAACAAGTGCAAGTTGGACTATTGGACATCTTTGCAGAAACAAAGAAGTTTTTAAACTGCTTTTGGTTTGATTTCTTTTTAGAAACAAGACCAACTTTGTTAATTCTTCTTTGTTTCAAAACTGAGGTATTTAAAATTTCTCTACCTTGAGAGAGTTTTACAAGTGTGTTTTTAAGATTATCATTTTCCTTTTTCAAAAAATCACACTTGGTACAAAAGCAATTTTTGTTGGTAGAGATATTTGTTTTTAAAATCAAATTCTCTTCTTGCAAAGTTTTGTTTTGATTTTCAAAAACAAAATTCTCTTCCTTGGAAATAGAAAATTCATTTTTCAATGTTTCCAACTCATTTTCAAGAGAAGAGTTTTTCTGTTTTGAAACATTTAGTTTCTTTGCAAGTATAAGAGATTCTTCATGTAAATCATCAAAGGCATCTTGTAATTCTTCAAAAGAGTAGTCAAATGAATTTACCTCATCTTTATCTATGGCCACAAGACAAGTGTTGGCTTCTTCATTTGTGTTCTCCTCATCAGAATTGCTATTTCCCCAAATGGAAGATATGTAAGCTTTCTTTGATGATTCTACTTTTGGTTGTGGTTTCTCTTCTTCTCCTTTTTCTTCTTCGTCTGCCACCTTGGTGATTTGAGATTTTTCTGTAAGTTCAACACCAAGAGCTTGCAACTGATTAAGCATAAGTTGTATCTCATTAATGGTTTTACAATTGTTCATTTGAGCAATTTCAAGTTCATTAATGAAACTTCTATACCTTAATTCCTCAGCAATAAGATCTTCCTCATGTGCAACTTCAAGAATTTCCCACATTTCTTTTGCAGTTGCACAGTTGGAGATTTTGAAAAATTCATCTTGACTCAATGCACAAGAAATAATTAATTTTACTTTAGCATTGAGTTGCATTAAACTTCTTTCAGTATCATTCCATTCACTCTTGGGTTTTTGAATGCATTTTCCTTGTTCTTCCTTGATAGGCATATTAAAACCATTTTCTATAACTTCCCAGAGTTTATGGTCTACTGAAATTAAAAATATTTTCATTTCATACTTCCAATATTGAAAATGATTGGCATCAAAAACTGGAGGTTCTGTGAAAGAACAATTTTCAGACATAAACCACTTACTAGATCCAACCATATTTACTCTTAGACGGTTAAGTCTTAAATCAAGAGCCCAAGCTCTGATACCAATTGAAAGTAATGGTTGGAACCCAAGAGGGGGGGTGAATTGGGTTTTATAAATTTTTCACAAGAATTAATTGGAAGTTAAAATGATTTTCTGTAAAAGTACAATGCTTAGGATAATAAATACAATACAGAAAATCAATGTGCTGTCAAGATAAATAATTATAAAGATCAAAGAATTAAAGAATAGATATCAATATGCGCAAATTAGAGAGTAAGGGATAGAGAAAGCAAACTCGGAGATTTATACTGGTTCGGCTAATCCAAGCCTACATCCAGTCCTCAAGAGACCACTTGAGTATTTCCACTATAATTGCAAGTTTAATCCGGGTACTTGCAAACCACTACAACCACGCAAATTCGATCCGGGTATTTGCGAAACCACAATAGAGAATTTATGAATCCGGTCTCCTCCTCAACCCAAAGCAAGTTCTTCCAACACCGGTACTTGCGAATCTCAACTCAGAATAATATATGTGTTGATCAAAA
The DNA here is from genome assembly GCA_037074585.1 of Biancaea sappan. Lineage (NCBI taxonomy): Eukaryota > Viridiplantae > Streptophyta > Magnoliopsida > Fabales > Fabaceae > Biancaea > Biancaea sappan. Next base: position 25,361,642 of record CM073501.1, on the reverse strand, counting down.
TCAACAATACAAAGAAACTCTCTCTAAAGAGTAGATGAAAACAAATGAAGCTCTAATAACTCTAATGATAGAGAATATGCAAGATTTGGCTCAAGAATGCTTTCCTTTCTCTCAAAGATAATAGAAGAAGTTAATATCACGTTGTAGGACTTTGTTCTTACTCAAAATCGTGTATCTAAGGTCATATATATAAGATTTTACAAAACTAGCCGTTATATAGCCGTTACAGCACTTATAGTGCAGTCCAGATTTTGAGCTTTCTTTAAAAATTCATAACTCCCTCATTTGAACTCCGTTTTAAACAAATAATATACCGTTGGAAAGCTATTGGAGTCTAGTTTCAAATGAACTAAGTTTTACTCAAAAATTATTTTTCTTTTAAAAGATATAATCAAAATACTGACTATAGGTCAGAACAGAATAATCAACTTTCAGTTTTTCAAACTATATTTTAAATAGTCATATATTTCTCATTTGGACTCCGTTTTCAATAAATAATATACCTTTGGAAAGATATTTGAGTCTACTATCAAATGAGATTAAGATACTTGAAAAAATGATTTTTCGTTTATGAGATATGATATAAAGAGTGACCAAAGGTCAAAAACTAACTTTTGTAAAATTTCATATCTCACTATCTTTTTGTTCAAAATAATTGAGCCAATGTATGCAAATCTAAATCATTGAGTTGCACAAGTATACTAGCCTATATAAAATATACCTAATGTAAACACATAGGCTATCTTGATGCATCCAAGCTTCCAAGACTTCAAATCTTCTAATTCTTCATTTCTTGGAGCTTCATCCTTGCATGTTGTTTTCCTTGAGTGAAGCATGATATTGCTTTTCCTTGTTCTTCAATACAATACTCACTCTTCTTGTTTTGAACCAACCTATAAAATATATCTTACTTGCAAACCCAATGGTTAGTTTAATAGCATGATTCAATATATGCAACATACATATTAAATAACATAATCATGCTTAAGTACTTGTAGCATATATATGATAATTAATCTTTATATATATCAATGCTACTATTCAAATATATTTGTCATCATCAAAACTTATGGCATATAGCCTTAGGGTCAACATAAATCTAGGGTAACACTCCTTAAAAAGTACCTAGGTCTTAATATAGGTAACACACCCCTGAACCGAAAAGGCTAAGGCTAAAAAACCTAAGCCAAAGAGTAACTTATCTTCCAGACACAACCTGGTGGGCTGGTCAAGCTCAATAGACTTTTTTTTAAAGAACAACAAATACAAAAAAAAAAAAAAAGATTTGGAGTGACGAAGAAGCAGCCAAAGCCCGTCCCTGCATCATGCGTTCCAAAGCTGTAAGGATGTTGGTCGGTGGCAGGAAGAAACCTTCATTAAATGGGAGCAAGCGTTGGGTAAGCTTTTGACGTCACACCAGCTGCCGGGAGGAAGGGGCCATGGCCTGATAAGGTAGGTAGAAGGTTGAGGCTTCAACGAAAGGAAGGGGGTGGAGGCCACTGTGACCCGCTGCCTCTTGTGCTTCCTGGACTTGAGCTTAACCTGATTGGTGAGGATGGTTCGGCTCCACCAAGTCCTTCTCTTGGTGGTGATGGTGAGGACACAAAATGGCAGTATCCCAAACACTGATCCCTGGATCTAAAGCCCCAAAAAAGTCTGGCACAAGGAAGAAGGGAAGCAAGGGAGAGAGTGACAACTGAAATAAAAAATAAGACATTTGCTACAACTTCCACAGCCATCACAATCTGCTAGTTCTCTAAAGAAAGGTGGAAGGTTAGCCAAGATACAGATTGTGAAAAAATAAAAAAAAAAAAAAAAACCCAACAAAAGGGGGGAGAGGGATTTCTACAATAAAGAAAGGGAAAGCTCCCACATAAGAGAGGGGAAAATGACAAAAAGAAAGGGAGAGAGTGAGGGTTGTGCCTGAGGCAACTCTCACCACCAGCGGTGCTCAAGAAGTGGAAATCCTAAGAGAAGAAAACCCTAGCAGAAGGAAGAAGGGCAATTTTTACAACGAAGATATTAACAGTACCTGTTACTTTTTCAATAATTTTATATAAAAAAAAGGTCCGACTCATGATTAGGTTTGGCCCAACAACATCAACCCATTTGTACTCAAGAACTTTTATGAGTTGGGCTAAAATCACTTCTTTAAGTTGGACTGTTAAATTGTTCGTCAAATTCATTTTATTTTGCAACGTTAAGGTGGGTATGAACTAAGCCCATATATTGATGCCTACAGTTATCTCTCTTTTTAGTGTTTGTAGTGAACCATATGCTAATATAGGCCCAAGACAAACATAAAAATAGGAAAACCCTATCTCTTAAATTATCATGAAGAATATAATTTCTATTGTTTGTAAAAACTTAAAAGATTGTCACTGGATATTTATTTATTTATTTATTATTTTTCTAATTTTTCAAATTTCCATGCATTTTTTATTTTTAAAATTTTAAAACATTAATTTTAACTAATGTATGATATTTTTATTTTTGTGATAATTTATTAAATAGAATATTATGTTTTCTATTCTTATACTATATATCAAGAGAAAATTGAGTGTGCATATATTGTTCTACAAGAGGAAAAAAGAAAACTCTCAATTACTTGAAGTTTACATAATATTTTCTTGAAGTTATACAATAAGCAGTGTCACAGTGAGAAGAAAGCCCTAATTAGGCCATGTTTAGTTACAGTCTTTGAAAACATTTTTTTTTAGTTTTAAATGTAAAAAAGTAAAATAAATTAAAAAAATTAATGAAAGTGTTCAAAAAATTCTGAGTTGTTTTTTTTAAATAACAGTAAAGTAAAAATAACTGTAACAAGTTTTCAAATAATGTTTTAATCATTTAAATTATTCCTTGGCGTCCAGTTTTCTTTGTCAAATCAAATGGCACATTTTTTATATTAAATTTAATAGGGAAGAGAAAAAAAAACCTTGGGGTAGAGAGTAATGGTATAGTCCAATCACCAATGAGATGAAGTGTAATTGAAGAAATATGTGTGACTGTGGCCCATGTTTGAAAGAAGTTCCAAGTTTCGTTAAAGAGCCACGTTAAAGAAGCCCAAAACCTTGATAAAATGATGGGCCCAAAACAATTGGTAACTTTCTAGCCTTCACCTTACCCTCAAAAGACTTGGACGAGACAAAACCCTAGCTAAATTAATTGATGTGTATATATACATATACATATATAATATATATATATAAATATATATAGATATATATATTAGTAGTATCAAAACCAAGGCCTGCGGGCCAGCTCGAACCCACTTATAAATAAGTGGATTTGGACATTTTCATTTTAACTCATTTAAAAAGAACTTAAAAGGGTTGATCCAATAAATTTTTTCTTACAAAAAAAATATATTATTTAGTATTATAAATAACTCAGTTTTATCATATTTTTATATTTTATAATATTTTATTCAATAAATATAATAATTTTAGATTAAAAAATTGTGTAATTTTTAGAAATAAATACAAAAATTTTCAAATTTAAATATAATATAATTAATTTAAAAGGAAAATATGAAAAATTAAAGATATTGGTTATTTAAAAATATTAAAAAACTAATATTTTATATATATAAATTATATTTTAATAAAAACTTATTGAGTTTTTTCACTAAAATTTTTTAATATTATATCATTTAAATATAAAAAAATTCATAAAACGAGTACCCCGCGAACCATGATGGACTTATTTGGGTATTGAAAAGTAGTTCGTTTAATAAATGAGTTGACTGAGCACAACTCATTTAACAATATATATATATATATATTTTCAAAGATTATCTTTGCAAGCAATACTTTTAGTTTTGGACTAGCAACCTGATGAATAGATTGATTTGGATGTGTAGTTTAGATTGGCCATCAAACAATCTAGTCAAAAACTAATCAACTTGAATTAAGTTTTGATCAAACCGGTGACTTAAGTGCCCACTTTAGACTTGACTTGACTTGTTCATTTATTTAAAAAAAAAATGTGTTTTGCTAGATTTGTTATCCTAAATCCACACATGCACAACACCACCAACATCCTTGCAATTGCCTTCCTTATTCTCTTCTACATTTCTTATATTCCTCAATCTCTTGGGTTGCAAACAATACAAACGAGGGAGAGAACTCCCTCTTTGTACCCTTGATGCTTTAGTGACAATCTAAGTACAGAGAAAAATGTGTTATCTGATAGAGTCAAGGTGTGAGTTATTTATAGTGTACCAACTATGCCAAGTGTTTGGTGGATTCTAGCCATAATAATAGATGCCATTTAACTAGTTGTGGCTTTTGAGCCCATTAATTTATGTTGTTCATGTTCAGTCGAAGCACTAACGTAAATTAAAAAATAAGTGATTGCCTATTTTGGGAGTTTTTTTTTTTGAGCAAGATGAAAAACATTTCTATTAAAATAGTATCAAGTCAATATTATATAAGATTTTTAATGATTTATAGATCAACTAACACATTACAAGTCTAAACTTATAGAATAAGATGATATATGATTTAGGACAATACATCATAAAAACGGTACTAAAATCTACACAACAATATTAGAAGACAAAATAGAAGCAACACATATCTAAACTCTAAATCAGAGCAAATCTAAATAGAGACAACACACCCTTAAACCCTATATCAGAACAAGTCTAAATAGAGGCAACACATCCATAAACCCTAGATTATAGCTAGTCTTCTAGCAAACGCCTTCCAGTGATCCACCGTTAGCTTCAGCCATCATCCACTTTCACCCCAGCTTTCAGCGAAGTCTCCCAAGCTACTATAACTCTCAAATTAATAGCTTCTTGGAGTCGGATTTTTGATTGAGACTTGATCAAACAAATCGAAACTGTAAAATATCTCTTCCAAGGAAAAGGGGAAAAAAATACTCTCATAGAAGAGAGAGGGATAAAAGAGAGAAGGTGAAGATGAAGGAGAAGGTGAGGAGGCAGCCCTCACTCTTGCGGCTGTAGGTAAAGAAAGCAGTTTGAGTGAAAAAGCTTAAACCCTAGCAGAGAGACCCTACTGTTTTTACTGTTGATTTGGGAGATGTTGACGAAATCTTTTTAAGGATCCAATGGGCTTAGGCATGGTGGACTTGAGTTAAACGATTTTGGGCTAGGTGTATGTATGTATATATGTATGTATGTATGTATGTAAATAAATAAAATGTTAAAAAAAAAAAGATAGGAAAGGTAATCAGTTTGGAAGAATTGGAACCAATTGAAGGGAAGTGAGGTTAGCCTTGGATGGGACAATGGAACCGACGCTTGGTGATATCATACAAGTGTTTAATCATGTCCATTCTCTTAGAAACATTATTGAACAAATTTTTGGCGTAAGGGACAAAAAAAGATGGAAATTTTAAGAGACATGTCCAACTGGCAAGTTATACAATTTAGACTTGTTATTGCATAACTAAATTGGGCGATGTACCATTATGAAAAATTCAACAAATTAATATTCTTATTTAGATGACAAATTTAAAGAACAAAAGATAACAATGATGACATATTCTTTGAAAAGTTATTCCTATAGCATATCATCATAGTCAAATGAACAATAATATTGAATAATTTAAGTAGTTTAGCACTTTTTTTTTTTAAATAATATTTTCAGTTCGAGTTTTACATATCTTTATAATTCAATTTAAATCGAGTTAGATTAGTTAAAATCTAATAATAAATTTTTTAATACTTATAATTCTAAATAAAAAAATGAACAATATATAGAATCTATTTGTTATTTTAAGTGTTAAGTCATGTATCATTAACTTCTATTTCAATATGTTATTTCAGTAACTTAATAGAAATTACAATGCTTTATCATATATATATATATATATATATATATGAGCCTCTTTTAAAATTAGAAGAACAATAAGTTTTTTTTTTTTTGCTAAGATACCTTTCAGTAATTTCTACATATGTATATATGTCTTTTATCCGCAAGCAGATATAAGATTAATGGTTAGTGACTTAGTGGAAATGTGAAGAAATCCTTCTTATGTCACAATTTTTTTTTATTTGTTAAAAAAAGGAACCCAACATTTTTAGAAATTAATAAAGGATATTTTAGTAAAAGAATAATTTTGGATCTTTCCCGAATAAAAAAACAAAGGTAAGTGTATTCTTGACATCATATCCGAAATTACGAGCAGCATGTAGTGTTTTTTTTAAATAAATATTATTTATTTTTGTAATTAACAGAAAAATTGTACAAATTTTTAAAATGTACAGTAAGATCATTTTTAGATCAATTTGTATGTCAACCAAGACTATGTCATTCTTTGAGTGAAGTTAAAGGCACACTTCTCATATTTCCTAAATAATTATATCCATTTTTTATTAAATTATTATACTTCAATTCTCTGAAATCATATTGACTCTTAGTTTAACCAAGGCTAAATTACACCAATTTTCCCTAAGATTTAATTAAATTATACTTGAATACTCATCTAGTTTTATATATTATACTCACTTCCCCTTAATTTTTTTTTTTGTCTTTAAAATTAACTTTTTGTACAACATGTGTTCCTCCCAATAATAAAATTACTTAACAATTTGTATGGTGATCATATTAGATGTTAACATTAATTTCATTGTCTTTATAGTCATGTTAAAAATAAACTACAATCTCATATTGTGTAAAATATTAATTGATTTGACAAAAAATAAACTATGACCAAATATAATGTTTTAAAGTAAAAGAATGCCAAGTGTAATTTAACCAAATCTCAAAACAAATTAGTATAATTTTCCCTTTAATTAATACTGTGAGACTAGTCCTGCATAATAGAGGGATTTGGATATTCTCTCTAATTCAGCTGGGAAATGAATAATTTATTTTTCTAATTGTAATCTCTATTCTAATTAAATTAAACGTTTACAATTAAAAAAGATAGTCAAATTATATACAATATTTACTTTTTTCGATTATGATGGTTAGATTTAAAATAGACAATATTTACTTTTTTCGATTATGATGGTTAGATTTAAAATAGACGGATATGATTAGAAAAATATACTCCCCATTTCTGACTAGGAATGAAGAGAATATAAATCCCTTAATATAGTGTCATGGTCAAATAAAGACAGCTTTGTTCTTAATAAAATTTCCCTTAACAAAATGAAGCAATCTTGTTTGTCATGTGACTCCTATCACGAGATCACATTGCCAATAGTACATTATTATATTATCAATAAATGCCTTAATTAAATTGTAAATGATCTTTTATCAGACTTGGGAATGAGATTATTGACCAAAAAGATAGCTTAGTCATATAATAATTGGTGAGTGATATTTTGGTCACGGAATTATCGGAAAAACCCTGAGCTATTGTGGGGTTGGTGAGGTTCTTTAACTATATATATATATATATATATATATATATATATATATATATATGCAGTGTGGAAGCATTAATTTATGTGGCCAAGTTTAGCAATTTATTGTTTTTAAAAAAATTTAACCGAAAGTCTTAAAAGCTTAGTACGAGTATTCAAATTTAATTCCATCTAATTTCAATTAGACTGATTCAATTTGATTCAATTAAAATAGGTTAAAGCTCAAAACTGTTAAAGTAATAAGATTAATTGGAATATTGGATTAGATTTTTGTAGAAACTAATTTAATTAAATTGATTATTTAATTCAATCCAAATTAAACCAACTTAGTACATATTAATATATTATATATAACATAATATATTATTATTATACGCTGTATATTTCATATATAGTATATATATTTAATATCTTTTTTATTTTTAATAACACATTAGAAACTCCTTATGTTACCATGGAGCCTTGTTGTTTCAGTGGTATGATATTGAGTATTGTGTGTCTAGTAGTCGAGGTTTAAGCCACCTTGTTTCATGATGTTAGATGAGCGTTATGGATTATGCTATGATGTTAAATAAGTGTGATTTTCATTGTTGAAAATGTTTATTTTTCTTGTTGAGATTTGAAAAAAATAATTAATGCTCAATTTTAAAATTTTTTGTTCTTTTTTAAAAAATAAATTATCCAATCTAATTCTAATCAATTAAGACTGGATTAGGTTTATATAAAATAATCAAATTGATTGAATGAGATTTTTTTTATATAATTAAATTGTATTGGTTAATTAAAGTGATCAAATTAAATCAAACTAAATCAATGACCACATGTACAACTTAGATGGGGTTAGAGTAAGTAACCTTTGAGTTTTTTTTAATTATTATTATTTTTTTATTTTTTAAGGTTTAGTCTACTTTGTTTTTGTAAGTTTGGTCAAAATTTTGAAGTTTCATAATTTTAATTTTTAACATTCAAAATTACTAGAAAATGTAATTAAAAAATTAGTCCATGTTCTATCGGAGCCTTTGCTTATCCTTAGGAATAAGCATTATCATGGCTAACAGAATAAAAACCGTGGCTAAACTTTCAACAACAAAAAATTGTTGTTGAAAGTTTAAACAATGATTTTAAAATTATTGTTAAAATTATTGCAGCGAAAAATGACTTTTATCAACAAATTTTTTTGTTGCTAAAACTTGGCCATGATTTTTTTTTTGATTAGCCACGGTTTTAATCACTATGTTTTAACTTAACCCAATCTTCAATCTTTAGACTAGACTAAGAGATCGTTTGGTATTCAGGAAAGAGTTAGAATGAAAAAGAAATAGGAAAATGGAAAGGAAAAGAGAATGGAAAAAAAAGATGTTTGGTATGAAATAAAAAATAGAGTAGGAATAGAATATTTTTAACAAGAAATAAAGGAAAAATTAGAACAAATGACTAAATTACCCCTACCCAATTGTCACTGACTTGTAGGCGTGTCAGGCGGTCGATTGGCCTGGGGCCTAGCACTAAGCAACCGAGGCCTGTCAACCAGCCTGTGCCAGGCAGTCGACCGGCTGGTGCATGGCCGGCCTGTACCAGTGACAGACGGGGAAGAAGTCGACTGTGAAACCAGAGGAAAACGAAGCTCAACAGACAAGGACTCAGGAAAAAATATGAAGACAAAAGGGACATTTCACTTATTTTTCATATGAGAAACCGATTTTCCATTACAAATATAATGGAAAAAAAGTACACTGTTGAGGGAAGAAGGAATTCCATTTTCCTTGTCAAAATGATACTAAACGGTACAAGATAATAAATAGTAATAGGAAGAAACGTTCATTTCTAATAACAAAAACCTTATCAAACGATCCTAAAATTTTCAACTCATATTATGGAGAGTATCAACCCAGCTCGACCTTGAAAGACTAAGTTAGACTTGAGAACCCTATCAAGTATCAATGACCCTAAATGTAATTGTCCAATACGGTAGGGTCTACTAGGTGTCTATATGTTTGAAAATTGAAAACAACTTGGTCCCTCTCTAAATTAGCTTGATCAACCTAGCCTAATGAGCCAAATTTAAGGGTCAATTCCACTATTTTCCTGTGTTATTAAATTAAAGATTATATATATATATATATATATATATATATATATATATATATATATATATATGTATGAATGGTGCATTTTGCTACATTTGAAACAATTATGGAGTCGAAAAGTAGACATACATAAAACAGCAAAAGGTCTATTTAATGAAGGAATCTCATTTGTTTTTGTGGCTATCCCACTTATGGGAAATGAAATGCAATTTGAGAATCTTACAAAAGAAAAGGAACTCAAGGAATCAACACATACCTATCACTCTATCAGCTTCATTCTCAATATGCAACTTATATCATTTACATGTCCACTTGAATATTGTCCTATTTTATTAGTGGGTGCATTATTACCTTATCAATTCAAATCCAAAACCGGCCTTACCCTTCCATTTAACAACTGGCCTTTTCCATTATATATGCTTCTTTTGTTTTTTAAGATATCCTTTAATAAAAAAAAGTTTGCTTGAAATACTTGTCGTTTACTAAACACTAAATGGAAAAACTTTTTTTAACGAGAATTTAAATATGATTTTACCACTTATGAAAAATAAGTTCATTCTATTAGACCTAACTTTTATTAATTATATTTCTTAAAATTTAACCTTCGTCCCATTTTATTAGTGGAGAATTAATTAATGTATTTGGTTTTTGTATGGTTAAATTATTCTTTTAGTCTTTAAATTTTTATTTTATTTTTAATTTAGTTTAAAATTTATAATGGAGTTTCATGAAATTTTAATGTAGTCATTGTTTTCATTAAACTTCTGTTAATTTTCTATCAAATTTTGCTAACACAATTAATCATGTGTTTATAGAAAATATGGATATAGATAACGTTTATATCATTAAAAGTAAATAAAGGTAAATAATTAAGTGGTATTAACTCTCATATATATATATATATATAACATGAAATGAAATCTATGTTAAACAATTTAAGTAAATTAACTTAAAGCATATATTTTGAGAGCTAAGATGGCACATATATAGTTAATGAAGTTAGCAAAATTTAACAAAATATTAGCTAAAATTTAATTAGATGGACTAAATCAAAATTATTTTGGCAAGTACTATTTTTATTCTGATCAAAATTTTAATTGTTTCTCGAATCGTTTATTAATTATATTTCATATTTTTTAATTAATTTTAATTTTATCCTCGAGTTAATTATCTAAATTGTTGATAAAAAAATACTAATGTAGTGTATACTGTAAACTTCAACAATGTCAACTTATCCCACTAGTTGTACCCATGTTAATCACGTTGATACACTAAAAGAAAAATAAAATTATTATTTTACCCTTTTTCTTTCTTTCTTTCTTTCTTCTGTCCCTCATTCTCACTTTTGTTGTATTTGAAGAAAATTAATCTCAATTTTGGGCAGTGTTCAGAGAACCGAAAAACTGATAAATTATTTGATTAGTGAATCGATGAGTAAACTGCTGTTAAACTGGTCTTAAATTGGTTGAACCAGTCTGAAACCAATAAAATCAATTGATTCAATTAGTTCAATCATTTTATTTTTTATTTTAATTTTTTGATTTTATTTTGAATTTTTATTGAATATATATTTTTACGAAATTTTTAAAATTTTAAGCTATTAGAAGAAGATATTTTAATATTATATATATTATATATTTTAATATCTATAATATATACATTAATTATATATTTTAATATATTTTAAATATTATTGATTTGACCACAATCTAATTATATATATATATATATATATATATTTTGACCCTCAACTGATTTTATCATCTTTAGACTCTAGTATATATGAGAGATCCCACCTAGACCCCTTTTAGAAAAAAACTGAAAATTGAAGAAGTTCACATCATATTTTATGTGAAAATGAGGGAATTACAGAGCACAAGTGAAATTGACTTTTGGAATCTCCAATGGGCCTCACTTCACGTGCACTTTCAATGATTCCTACATCTCTATGTATATGAATCTTCCTCCTTCCTTCTGTTCCACAACTATTTTTATGTTCTTTTTAAGCATGACATTAATCTTGTTTGAAATATCATAAGATTATTTTATATATATATATATATATATATATTTTATTAACTCCAGTTTTTTTTTATCACAAAAGTTTCAATAATTGAACTCAACCTTAATTCTCAATGAATCACTTTTCGTGGTCTAATTCTTTGTGTGCAACTTGCAGCCTTAATCATTCGAAGTAAATTATTGTTAGAAAGAAAGGAGTCTCATTGAAATAAAAACCATTATCGTAATCATTATTAGTTTGATAAAGGATTTTGAAATTAATCAAAGATATCATTAGCTATAATAAAAAAGAAAAAATGTTTCCTATGGGGGTGTGCAAGCATATGTGTGTGTTTATGCTTCTTTTGATCAGTTCTATTTCATTTAATTTCTCCCTACGCCACAAAGTTTTTCCTCCCTTCGATTTATGGATAAGGATCCAAAACTCATTTTGGTCCTTTTAGGACACCCTACAAATATTAAAAAAAAAATATGAATATGAAAGCAAATTTCTTTTTAGCTCATGTTTGAATGATAAATTAAAACATAAATTTGAAATAATACAAATTAGTCCCCAGATCTACCGTATTATTATTTCGTCTTTGAAATTAGATTTCAGACAAATTAATTATAAAAAAAATTTGTGACTCATTACAAATTATTATTGAGTTAATTTCCTAAAGAAAAGTAACTATAAAATTTAATCCTAATACATAAAAACTTATTTATATTGAATCTATAAACGTGGTCCACAATTAATTTCGGGGATTGAGTAAAGAGCTATAGAGAATAAACTTTTTAGAGACCAATTTACATATTTATTTTGTAAAAATTAAATTAAATTAGTTTGTATTACTTAAAAAATTATTTATTTAGATAATCAATGAAATTAAAAGAATTTACATTTTTCTGTTGGAGGGTTTGATCTAAGTCTCAGTTGAGGCCTTTGAGTCCTAGTCTGATTAATATGATGTGATTGAAAGGGCCAGGTTGTTTTGATTCATATGCAACTTGTTAAACATAGAATTGGAAAAAACATATATATTAATCTGAAATTTCATTGCAAAATAATCAAGCATTTCAAATATTTTAGTTTTGGCATAATTTTTTTTATTAAATTACTTATTTTTTTAAAAAAATATTATTTATTAAAAAAATCATGTGATGAACTATTTTGAAATGCCCTCCAAAAAGCTACTTCCCCTTTATGTCACACTTTAGAATTGTCCCAATAAATATACAGGACATCTTGAAAAAGGTTTTCTTTTCAATTATTTATATTTTTATCCTCGAACTTTGCAATGTGTTTCATTAAATGTCCATATATACACTCTCCAAAAGCATCACTCACATGGGCAGAACATGCATGATTGGAGCAGCCAAAGAACAAACTTCTAATCAACCTTCACTTTGGTCCACATCTTTATCATATACATAAGATTGGAATAAACTACATAATTAACCTCCCCAAATATATAATTGTCTAATTATAATTTTAGTCCTCAAATTTTATAACCAAAAACGTCTTCCTTCTAAACTACCACAAAAAGGTGAAAACGTCACATATCAATTTAAATTAATAACAATTAAAAAAATACTTAGTTTTAGCGCAAACTCAAGTCCGATATCATGAAAGAAAATGATTGTGGAAGATGATGGAAGTACAAGAGGTATAAATCAATTGTTATTAGATGTTGATTTTGAGAGTAAATTATTGATTTGATTCCTAAAAGATTATAAATGAATGTCTCAATTTAATTCTAAAAAATTAATTATATTAATTTAATCCATATATATATATATGGACTATAAGAAAATCAAAGATAAGGGATAGAAATCCGTTTCTGATTACTTAAAGACAGATTCAGAGATCTTTGATCTTGACATCTCAAACAAACTTGAGACGGAAAAAAAATTTATTCTCAGAATTAGAGACAAATTTTTCTATCTCTAATTTCATCTCAAATTCTCTAAACATACATAAGAATCAGTAGATTGTTGAATCGGTCAAATTTGGCCACCAAAAAAAGAAATTTAGCCACATTAAATAATATTAAATTATAAATAACATCCATTTATTAGCTTTTTAAAGATAAGAGTGTCTAACGAAATACTCTATATAGGAAAAAGTTAGGAGAGTAATAATTTTTTGATTTGGGCAATGTGAAACTGACAAAATTTAAGACGGAATCAAACTTCGACTCAGAATCCATATCAGATTTTCAAATTATATCTTAGAGACGAAATATATTCTGTCTCAAATTCCATATTAGATTTTCAAACTAGATTTTGAGACATATTTTTAACATTTCATTCCGTCTCTAATTTCCATCTCTAATTTTTCTTTTTGTTGTAGTGTGTAAAAATTGTATTTATCTCAATTTAATTTTTTTTATATTCGTTAAAGTGACTTATAACAACAAAAAAATTCACTATTTAGCAACAGAAAATTTTGTAATTTAACAATAAGAATGACTAAATTAAAATTTTTTTAAAAACTGAATCAATAATTTACTCTGATTTTAATCGTTATGAGACGTTTTACTTTTTTTTTAGTAGTTTATTAGAGAGTAAATTGTTACACTTCAAGTTTGAAAAACTAAACTTTAGTTAAGGGAGTTATGCATAATTTTATATTAAGTCATATCCAATAATTATTTCATGGTTGTTGCAACTAACAGATCAACAACATACATTCTCCCTCCTCTCTCTCAACATTATAAATTCATACAAAGCTCGCTTAGCTTTAGCCCATACCTCACCCTATCATTCTCCTCCACTTCCTACCTCTCTTTTCTCTCACTTTCCTGATCTCTTGGGGCATTACTTTTTCCCGAGAAACAAACACACACAATGGGCAAACACAGTTATTGGTGGGTCCTCCAATTCCTTCTCCTTCTCTCCCCACTCTTTGTGATCCATATTGGAGCTAGCAGAAGGCAAGAAGATGCTCTTAGGGATCTGATCAAGTCCAAATTCTTCAGCGGAGGTTCCATTGATAGGAGCAATAATTATGTTGTGTTTGAAACACAAGAATCTGAATTTTATGATGATTATAGGGGTGGTCGCTATCATCCTCAAGAGGGACTGAAAGAGAAAGATAAGATAGAGAGGCTTCCAGGGCAGCCTGTGGATGTGAAGTTTGCTCAGTATGGAGGGTATGTGACTGTGGATAAGATTGCAGGACGTGCCTTTTATTATTATTTTGTTGAAGCTCAACGATCTAATAAGGATGCATTGCCTCTTCTTCTTTGGCTCAATGGAGGTATAGTAATATTACTATTTCTTAATTACATATATTTAATTACTACACACACACATATATATATATATACATGAAACTTAGAAGAGTGATTTAACATAAGAAATAGAAAGAAAAATTAATCACTATTAGATCACAAATCTTCACGTTGATATAGAATTTACTGTCACAAATTAATAACATTTTCTTTAATTTTTACAGGTTGTGCATGAATCTAAATCAATAATTTGTGATATAAAAGTAACAATTTTATTCCTCCATTTGTGATATTGAACTACTCTTCTCAATTAATATGTTGCTAATTAATATATATATATATATATACACACACATTATTGATTATATATTTGTGGCCGCGTCATATTTCATATCGAATAGATAAAAAATATATATAATTATGGTTAATGCTGTTTACGTGTTAAACACTACAACCACATGAAAGCTTTCTTTTGGTTGTCAGGTAGTTTTTTTTTTTTTTTAAATTTTAATTAGGTGATTGGTGATTTGTCATCAAGTGTATATGTTATAGGGTTTTTAGGTAAAAGTTAGTATTTAATTAGGAAGTTGAATATCATTCGAAATATCAGAAAAGAGTAATTTGTGCGTTTTAGTTGGTATCTCATATCACTTGAAAATTATAAAAATTGCATATCACATTGCATTTGTTATAATTTGGTTAACTTTTATAATTATATAATTTTTTTTTAATATCTTCGGCTTTCAATTCTTGCAAGAATTGGTTAATTCTTCTCAATTTTTTTTTATAGTGATCAATTTTGAAAAGACATAAAGACAAAAGATTTAGACTCAATTACGTGTGTGGAACCCACTTGAGTAGTTTGTGTTTACCTTTCTTTGAAATTAACATTTTAACTTTCCACACTGTCAACTTTTGAAGAAAACATTTAGAGGAGCCGAATTCTAACTTTTAACTTGCATGTCAGATATGAAAATTTTAAATACTAAGATATCTTAAACAAGATATCAACAAATATACGAGATAACATTATAATAATTGTGTCCTAAATTATTCCAAAATCACAACATGTGGTATGTGGAGGGAGTAGATTTTTATAGTAAGAGTTTTTTTTGGATAATTTTTTCATTCAAAAAATTGATAAAAATACATTAAAAAAATTATTTTTAATTTTTTTTATTAAAATTATCATTTTTTCCAATAAAATTATTATGTGAAAGCCTTTTGTTTTTAAAATGAATGATAAAACATATACTAACTACATTCAATTGTTTCAGTTTCGTTTCAATGTTTTTTTCTTACGCAATTGCTTGTCAAATCATGATGTGTTTGCATGAAATCAAACAAATGAAAACTACATACCAGAGTCCCACAAATTTAAAACAAGTTAACAGTTTTGTGTGAAATCATTCAATTTGAAGCACTCAAATATAACTTGAAGTAGACGAAAATATTCTATAGAGAACATACATAACGAATCTGGCTTTGAAAGCTTGTTAAATACATGATAGGGACGTTCCCTTTTATCCTTTTCCTCAGTTATCTTTTTTGTTTGGTCTCTTAGTCTTTAAAATTTTTATTTTTCTTATACATAATGCTTTGATTGAGAAAAATGACAGGAGGTTTCAATCATACAATTAATTATTGATTCATAAGATTCTTTTTCTTTGATACATCATTGAATTATAAGATTCATATTATCAACAGACCAAGTAGAACATTTAGCTCTTTATATATATATATATAGACATTAATTTTTTGTTAAGAAAGAATATTAAACTTGTGATTTTTTCTTTTGATTGAGTGGCTCAACATTTGTTCTTTTTTAAATTAGGTATGGAGTTAGAGTCTTGTAAATAGAGAAAATTAATAATGGGAGAACTTTAAACAATAGTAGTCTTATTTAGTTTCAACGAGCATGAATCTACTGCTTGTCTCTCTGTAAATTGTTAGATTTAAGATTTAACGGCCCAGATTTCAAGTGGTAATTTTTCTTTTTAAAAAAAAAAATACTAAAATTTAGACTATTAAATCTCAAATCTAACGATATATAAAAAGATAAGTATATGCTGCTTGTCCTTGAAGACAAGCAAGGGATGCTCATTTTAGTTCCAATCAAATTAGTTGAAGTCTAGTAAATCTATGAATACTAATAGTTTCCCTAAAAAAAAAGATAAATTTGCTATATACCATAGTTTTTTTGTGGTTGGAGCCACTATGTATATATATATATATACAAGACTATGATTGGAAACTTTAAAAGAAACAGGTGCTAGTCCACTTGAATATTAACTAACATTATATCATTGTTTAAATTATCCTTAAGCAAACGAAAATAGCATGAGAGAGAAAAAGAAATTGCTTGTCCAATCGCTTGAGATAACTGCAGTGGCAAGATACATCTTGATTTTTATCTGGCATTAAATGTGTGAAAATTCCACTAAATTGTACAAATTGTTTGCTTCACCTATAGAGACAGACACTTTGCATCGGAGTGTGTTTGTTTCTTATGATTGAAGGGATGTTATTTAAAAATATTTATTCCCTCCGCTATGTCGGCTTCCAAGTTGTCACTGTTTTTTTGCAAATTATATATTTAATTTATTATGTGTAAATATATAAACACATTAAATTAATTGAGCACATAGCACTACCAAAAAAAATTTAATAACGGTTAATAAAAATCACCACTAAACAATTATTTACCAACTGCTACTATACAATAACAGTTGTATAAATCGTCACTATTCAATAAAAATTATAGTTATAATTGTCACTACAGTTGTGTTGTAACAGCCACTATATTTTTAATGTTATGTGCTATATTTTTAATCAGTTAATTATTTTTCCATGTTGCAAGCACATATATAACTAATTTTGTGTTTGTTTGGGGTAGTAGGGCTTTGATTCTAATTAATTAATTATCTTTCCACGTTGCTTATGAATTGTTATGCAAGTTCACATAATTTGGTGGCTTGGATTGCTGTCAATTGTTTAAACACAAAATGTAAACAACTTTTTTCAAGTTAAAGAGTTGTGTAATTCATTCTTTTAACTTTGGAAGTTACCAATAAACACCGTAAGCTTTCAATTATATATAGGGTTTTGGACAGAAAACTCACTGGTGGTTATGCTTGACAAAATAGAAAGTCTAGGAGAATTTCTTACTAACTTCTAAAGTTAAAAGGAAGAAATTATACAACTCCCTAATTTGAGAAAAGTAATTATGACATTTTGGTCTTTTTCAAAAGATGAAACGCAAACTTTATCAAATTTAAACAAATGATTAATGTTGCAGGGCCAGGATGTTCGTCTCTTGCGTATGGGGCAATGCAAGAGCTGGGACCCTTCCGAGTAAACAGCGATGGTAAAACACTTCACAAAAACAGATACTCTTGGAACCATGGTATGCCTCATATATAAATAAAACTTGTATAAAGTTTTAAGTAAATAAATGATTTAGTTTTTGAAGGATCTTTTTTCTTTTTAAAAAAATTTATCCTTAAAAGGTAAAATCTCTTTAAAGATCAATCTCTTTTCAGCATATACTCTTTTAAAAATAAAGTATTTCAATTTAGTCCCTCAATATTATTTTTCTCAATTAAAATGGTTCCTCTAGAAAGCATTTGTGGGTTCTATATATATATAAAGTATGATTTTGGTTGTTAAAACAAATTCATATCATTAATTCAGTTTGTATGGTGTTGAAGCTGCAAATGTTCTGTTCCTGGAGTCACCTGCTGGGGTGGGATTTTCATACTCAAACAAGTCATCCGATTATGGCAAAAGCGGCGACAGAAGAACCGCCGCAGATAACTACGTGTTCTTGGTGAAGTGGTTGGAAAGATTTCCAGAGTATAAGAACAGAGAGTTGTACATTGCAGGAGAGAGCTATGCTGGACACTATGTTCCTCAATTTGCTCACACTATCCTATTTCACAACAAAAAGGCTCACAGAACAGTCATCAACCTCAAAGGAATCATGGTATGTGACTCTCTCTCTCTCTCACAAACCAATCATAGTGCTTAATGGACCCAATTAGTATTATATTGTCAAACTTGATATGATGGATCCAACTTCAGTATTATATACTAGATAGTGTAGGCTTTTCCCAAAGTGTTTATTGCTTTCATCATATATGGTTTGAATGAACAAAAAAGTCTGGATTATATATAATCAGACATTTTGAGGGATGGTGACTCTTTTTTATTAGATTACTTTAAAATATATAATAATAATAAATTATTTTACACAAATTTTAGAAAATGATAACTCATGTAAAATTGTTTAAAAGATTTTGAGTAAATTATTAATTTTGTTTCTAAAATATTATAATTATTGTCGTTTGGTCCTTGAAAGAGTAAACATTTTAATTTAGTTCTTAAAAGATTACATTTATCTCAATTTAATATTTTTCATTATTAAATTTCAAATTTTTTGTTGTCAAAAGTCATTTTGACAAATAAAATGATTGAATTGAGACAAGTATAATCTTTTTATGAATAAAATTGAAAAACTTAATCTTAAAAAGACTAAATCGAAATAATT
The DNA here is from genome assembly GCA_037074585.1 of Biancaea sappan. Taxonomy (NCBI): domain Eukaryota; kingdom Viridiplantae; phylum Streptophyta; class Magnoliopsida; order Fabales; family Fabaceae; genus Biancaea; species Biancaea sappan. The sequence goes on along the minus strand of CM073501.1, from coordinate 25,342,418 downwards.
GTAATCTTCTCGGGGCTAAATCAATAATTTAACTCAAAATATTTTTCATTTTGATGTTGCTTGATTTGTACTCTTTTTTGTGGTATGATTATGAAAACTATAACATATTAAATTTGAAATTTCTATTATTTTTTTATTATAAGGGGACTTAGGAAGAGTTTTTTTGTTTGTTTGTTTGTTTTTTTAAGATTAAGATGTTTGAATTTAAATACACATCTAAATATTAAGATATTGTCTTTGAATTTGAACATTGAATGATTAAGTTTTCTTTTAACATCTGAACTCATAGAAATTGTAAATTAGTAAAATTAATATTCAAATAATTAGTAATTAAACATATGCTATGAAAAATATTGATGAAATCAAAATTAAAAAATAGAATTATATATTGAATAAAAAATTTAAAAATTAACAAATAAGCATAGATTGTTAGTCTAGTTAACATAATATTTAACGAAAGAGTTGTTCTGCAAGAATTGTAAAGTTTAAGGGGGTTATTTAATAAGTTTTAAAGTTTCGAGTAAAAAAAATGTACATAAAACAAAGTTTACGGGGCAAAATATATTTTTGCCTAAATTGAGTAATACATATAAATAGTATTAAACTTGTCACATTACTATCTAATTCATTAATATATATCTAGACCTATTAAGCACTTAATTTTTTTTTTAATACACTTAATGATCTGAAGTTCAAAATCTCAAAGAATAAGATTCAGACTTTTGTTAAGTGTAAACAAATGAGACAACTTTTAAGAGTCAGAATTTGTTGCTTGTTACCGTTGCTGAAAGTTTGGACAACAGTAAAAACCGCTGCCTTAAACTGAGTAATACATTTTTGCCTAATTGAGTAATACATATAAATATTATTAAACTTGTCACATTAATATCTAATTCATTAATATATATCTAGACCTATTAAGCACTTAATTTTTTTTTTAAAAAAATACACTTGATGGTCTGAAGTTCAAAATCTCAAAGAATAAGACTCAGACTTTTGTTAAGTATAAACGAATGAGGCAACTTTGAAAGAGTCAGAATTTGCTACTTGTCAAAAACCGTTGTTGAAAGTTTGGGCAACAGTAAAACCCGCTGCCTTAACTTTTAGCAACGGTAAAAACCATTGCTAAAAGTAACAAGCAAAAAATTCCTACTCCACTTTCACTTTGAAACAGCATATCCTCCCTTATCTTGTGGATTATAGATGACAAGCTTATTTTGTGACCAGCTGGTCATTACCTTAGTATTGAAAGAGCATATCCTACCTCACCTTCTCAATAGTATTTTTAATAAGACCATATTTCTTTCACTTTTCACTTATCTCTTACGTTTTGCAGAGTTTGATCTGCTATTTAATCGTGTCTTGAAATGCATGCATAATCATAAATTATTATTTGTCATATGACGATCACCTAGATCTTAAAATGATCATATAATGAATGACTTAATCTTTTAAGGGATGTAGCTATCGATAAAAATAAATAAATAAATAAATTCAATTTAAAAATTACGCTGCATTTAGTATGTGAATGGAAGACGAAATGGAATGCTCCTTTTTCATTATTGTGCATATGTCCTGCGTTTGGTAAGGTTTTTGGTACAGTAGCACGATGAAGGATAGAACTCTAGTTTCCATTCTTTTGTACGGATTTGCAATGTGATCAAGGGAAAGGAAGAGTGCTAAAGTAAACAGGAGAGTATTCATTCATGCCGGATTTGCCCTTGTCTATTCCTGTCAATCTCCCTCTATTTTTGCTTTATTAGCTGTGCTTTTTTCCTTTGTCTCTGCGCTCTCGATCTGCTTCTTGTCTTTTGCTCTGTCTCTGATCGGTCTACCTCCTATGTCGACATCTTCCAATGAATCTAAGAAGTTCAAATAGATTCTGGCGACTAACACCATTTCATCTCCCCTTCCTTTTGTGACGCTGAAAATGAGGGTGACGATGAAGATGAGATATTTTGATATGAGAGAGAGAGAGAGATAGAGAAAGAGATGGAACGAAGATGAGATATTCTGATGAAGACGAGAGAAGAGTTATTTTTATTTTTTTATAAAAAATAATTTTAAATTAGAAGTAATGTAATAAAATTATTCTACATATTTTTTTTTATTAAAAAATACATACCAAATAAAATAATAATTTTTTTTTATTTTTTTCTATTCTATACCAAACATATTTTTTTTCTTTTTTTTTTCTTTTGTTTTCCTTTCTATTTTTGTTTTCCCTTACCAAGCGGGAGCTTAACGTGGTGGTATATTTTACAGATAGGGAATGCAGTGATAAATGACGACACGGACACACGAGGAATGTACGATTATCTGGCGAGCCATGCGATAATATCAGACAAAGCAGCGCATGACGTTAACAAAGAATGCGATTTCTCAGAAACAGCCACGTCGTCACAGAGCAACGAATGCAATGCAGCAACGGACGAGATAGAGAATGACGTCGACTCCATTAACATTTACAACATCTACGCTCCTCTCTGCCAAAACTCCAACCTCACATCCTCCCCCAATCCCATCTCTGTGAGATGTATTCTATTTAATTAAGTTCTTACTTTCTAAAATTAAGTAGAACCTAATTAATCTGTTGTTTGTTTTTGTTACAGGTTGTGACGGACCCTTGCAGTGATTCTTATGTGTATGCTTACCTGAACCGACCTGACGTTCAAGAGGCGATGCATGCCAATGTCACCAAACTCACTCAAGACTGGGAACCCTGCAGCGATGTGATCACAAATTGGGTTGATAGTTCTTCCACTGTCATTCCTCTCTTGCAAGAATTCCTCCATAATGGCCTTAGGGTTTGGATTTTCAGGTATAATTCAACCCTTTGTTGACTCAAGTGGTTCGAACCTGTTTCTCCTAACTAAAGTTTCAAATTCACGTCTTGTGAATGAAAAAAATTAGTGTTGGGAGATGTTTACACTTCTACAGTTTGACTAAGCTTGCCTTTAGCTAAATTAGTCATAGTAACCAGACATCATGAATGCATGCTTTGGCAATTTATTATTAAAAATCGAATGTTTATTCCTCTTTGTATGGTTAAATTATATGTGTATTTTCTGCAATCTGATTGACAAAGTATTGTACACAATACAGTGGTGATACAGACGGAAGAGTGCCAGTTACATCAACCAAGTATTCCATTGAGAAGATGAAGCTTCCTGTTACAACTGTTTGGCATCCTTGGTTCGTTAATGGAGAGGTAATTAATTAGGTGATATTGATCATTCAATGAAATGTTTTATATAACCTACAAAACTGGGTTGAGTTGGTAAGTTGATTCGGATTTGTTTTCTTTTAACTCCAAACAATGTATTCTCTGAAATGAACAAACAAAATGAATGTGACACAGGTTGGAGGATACTCACAAGTGTACAAAGGAAACCTAACATTTGCAACAGTGAGAGAAGCAGGGCATCAAGTCCCAAGTTATCAGCCAGCAAGAGCTCTTTCTTTGGTCTCCCACTTCTTAAACGGCACTCCTCTTCCTAATACATCAAAAACCGCATAGTTTCTTCAAAAACAAAAAATTTTCACCTTTATCTATAAATTACATTGATTAGGTTTTAGATAACTAGGTTTTTTTTTTTGTATTTTTTTTAAGTATGCTCTCTCATGTGGTGTCAATATTTACTCTCACTATGTGAAAGCTGCCCTGTGTATCTTGAAATGTTATGGATGTATAAATATTTATGGTGTAAAATGTTTTCTTCAAATATGTACAAGCATGAGTTATGAGCTACATTCTTTTAATTATAAATATTTATTAGTACTACCAAATACACTTTGTTTAATAAAGGATCGAACTTTTGATACTTGTTCACATGGCCTGCTGGCTTAAAACGAAAGGACGTGTGAGCCATCGATTTTTTTTTGGAAATATTATTCAACTAGTCTAATGTTACAATTTTTTTAGTAAAAAGCTTTAATAATTTTTATTTAAAGACCATTTATATGTAAATTTGGTGATTTTTTAATTATGAATAAATTTAATTTTTTATATTTACTTTTTAAATTAACCATATTATATGTAAATTTGAAATTTTTATATTTATTTAAAAAATTATAAAAATTTTCATATCTAAATTTATTGTGTTTATTGAATATAATATTATAAAATATGAAATATGATAAAGTGGAATTTTATATGTATAATAGATCAAATTTTACAACCAAAAAAAAAGTTTGGCCCATTCTTTTATTGTCTAAAACTTTGAAAATCAAACTTGTACCACAGATGGGCATGGGTCAGTTTCTGGGCCTAAGCCCATTTTGACTTATCTAATATTTATTATATGCATACCTAATTATGATATATAGTTACTAATAAAATCTAATTAACATAATGTGTTCTAATTAATTTTCATATTTTTTTACAATAAATGCAAAATTAAAAGCATAAAGAGAGATAAACCAAGTCGCTAACCTCAAAAAGTGAAAAAAAAAAAAACGGGGGGGGGGGGGGGTTATGTTTGCTAACTTTTGATATTGGTTTAAGGAAGTAATATCAGAACATACAACATTCAAATTGTTTAGAGGATGCTAGGAGAATATAAAAAACTACTATAAAATTGAATTAAGTTGAATGCAGACAAAAGAAAGTTTTAATGAGTACCTAAATGAAGTAATCTTAATAAAATGGGATCTCATTAATTCTTTGAATTTGATTATATAAATTTTTAAAATACTTTTCATAATTACATATATTAGATTAGATAGTTTTCATTTATATGTGAAGAAATTAATTACCTCTTCAACCAATAAAAATTAGACACTTCTGAGGAACATGTGTTCTCAAAAACATCTAATTACTACTCTAAAAGAAATATTAATGTCAGAGGTGACATTAAAACAGTAAGAAGTGTAAGAAATTTTAATCCCTATTTTTCATTTAATATATGATAATATGTTCAATATCAATACTTATAATGAAAAATATCCGTAAAAAATCAAATGAAAAAGGAGCAATTATCTTTTAAAAATAATTTGTTTTATATTGATAACTTATAAAGATAACCTTTTCGACATTTAATTCCAAAAATTAAACAATAAAAGTTACATTACATCCCTTGTTAATCAATTTATATATTCACTTGAAATATATAATTAAATCAAAGGTAAAGTAATTGCTGACCATAGAATTAGTTCTGGATGTCGGTACGGAGAATAAGGAAGCAATGAAAAGAGCGCAACAGAGTTTCACGGCGGCGGAGGGAAATATGGGTTCCACTCCGGCCGCTGTCGACCGGTCACAGAAGAGAAGAAAACCTTCGGGAGCTCCGACCACAATCCTTTGCCTCGACCACGATATCCTCTGTATGATATTCGCTTACCTCGACGTATTTGACCTCGTTCGATGCTCTGTTGCTTGCAAATTTTGGTACTCCTCTCATTCTCTTATTGAGCTAAAATGCTTGGATGGATTTCAGTTACGTTATTGGCTGTTTACTGTAGTATTCCCACCCTAATTTTTGTTTTTAATATTTAAACTTCATATATAGGTCTAGAATTGCCTAATCTTTTTTATTCTTATGAAGGAATGCAATCATTAACAACTCTAAGTTGCTGGAAACGTCTTATCGTAAGCAGCATTTCAGTTCTAAAGTCACTCCCGGTACTTCTGCATTACCCGAAAAGCCGCTTAGAATGCTTGTACAGGAATTAGCTATGGAGCAGCATAGATTGGCGCTTCAAGAAGGTCCCATTCATATTGATCAGTGGAGAGGTCATTCAGCTAGGTAATTTCCCCTAATTGTTTGTTTTACCAATTTTTACGTTTTTCCATCCAGTTGCTTAGTGAAACAATTGTTGTTTCATTCAGCTATATGTTGCTTTATTAGTGTTTTATTTTTAAATTCATCTTCTTCTTATACTAGATACTTAAATGGCTGAAAAATAGCGATTTTATTGAATCATTTAAATATGATCGTTTTATTGAGACAATTATTTGTAGTTTTCAGTATCTGCAGCATTTATCTGGGAATTATTAGGATTATGGAATACTATGTTTATCAAACAATTTTGGAAGTCACTCGAAATTGTATGACACTTTTCTTTAAAAGGACTGCTATATGGTTAATTCAAACGTCATTGACTGAAATGGATTAAGTTTTTGCAAATTATTTATTGTTTACTGTCCATCTGGCTATGTCCCACAGCAGGTTCTGTTTCTCAACCAAATATTTTATAGGTTTTATCAAGTTATGATTATAGAAGTAAACCTATGTGCAATATTGTGGAGTGTGAATAGTGTAGTACGTAATGAATAGTACATTGTCAAGCTCATTATTTTGTAAATGTGATGTGATAGCATGGGGAAATTTCAAATGTTATTGAAGTAAGTGTTAATGGCAAGGACATTTGGCGTCATTATTCTAACCTGTCCCTTAAGTACACAGCAAGCCACCAAGAAGGTAATTGTATGTACCAACTTTCTTGCTTCCGCTGCTACAGTTCCTGTTTTAACATGAAAATGCTACTTCTACCTGTTTGTGTTGGTGCCATTATTTCCATGCATCCGTCATTGTCCTCACAATTATGTAAATTCTGTTAGACATGTATAGTTCCTCAAATATTATCATATATATGCTGAAAAACATGGTTCTTCTCCTCTAAATCACGATCAAATTCTGAATTCTGATACTGCTGATGGATCCACTCAGATTTTTTCTTTGCTTGCCTTTTTATTTTATATTTTTTTGTCTGTGTGATTCCATGCAGTATATCTATATGCAAGGTGCATATTAATAATGTTTTACTGTTATTTTCTAATTAGGGTTGATCAGTGCCGCATGAAGATGGGCTTGATTCTCACGGGTGTTGGAGATAAGGTTTGAATAACAATTTTAATTTCTTACCGATCCATTGCCTAGATTTCCAACCTTGAAACTTCCTTAACCCTTCCCTGAACAGCCTGTATGGAGCAGAACCTTTGAGTTTATTGGCTATTTAAAAAATACAACAGATAGGGTACCTAGTACCTATGACAATCTGTACGATCTTCTGGAGATTTAATGTTATGGTGGTCTTTTCATCATTTAGATTGCAGAGTCATTTAGAAATACTGGCTGATCAGAATTTAGAATTATGGCCTTTACTTGGTTGATTGGGATGCCATTGGGATCCTTGAAAACCGTTTAAGATGGTTTGGGCATGTGCAAAGAAGACCGTTGGAAGCGCTAGTTAGGAGAGTTGAGCAGATGGTTTGGAGCCCTGTGAAAAAAGGTCGAGGAAGACCAAAAAGGACACTTAGAGAAATTATTGAACGGGACCTTTTAGTAAATGAGATATCTAAAGAGTTGGTCATTGATAGAGTTCAATGGCGTCTTGCGATCCATGTAGCTGACCCCAATTAGTGGGATAAGGCTACGCTTTCCTCTAGTCACAAGTGAGGGAGGTTTCTCAGGTTATCCAGTGGGCCTTTCTTCATGTGGGCACTGTTTTCTTGGAACTAAGTCTTAATGTTAGGAAAACCTTAGAGTATGTCTCTTTGATTGGTTGCCCTGGTACTTTTGTTGTCTCTAACTCCCCAAATATCAGACTTTGGTCCTTGAACTCCTCTTGATCTACTTTGCAAATCTTATGTCCAACATGCTGTGCACAAGTATAAGTTGCTTCTTTTCAATAAAATGTCTTCTTACATCTTACATGAAAATATTTAACTTCTAGTTTGGTTGCCTTCAATTTCTCGTCTTTCTTAATTATTTTTTTTTTGGTTATTTTTACAAGGTTTGAAATTTTAATCTACTAATATTTTCATGGCGTTATGTAGGTTATGCGTCTCTGGACATTGGACAATTACAAATGCATAGAAGAATACTCTACACCAGATATGATCTCTCTTGTTGACTTTGATTTTGATGAGAGCAAGGTGAAATATTTGAATACATAATTTATTTTTAGTTTCTCATATTTGTGAAACTTGAATGCAATGCTGCCATTGTCTTTATTCTCCTGGCCAAATTTTGCCTACAATGCTACACAAACAGTTTGAGGCTGTACCATGACATTCTTATCTAAAATTACAGACTTGGTTGAAGTGGTGGCATCTATATATATGTGTGTATGTATGTATGTATAAGTTAACTGCTGCAGTGTTCACTCTTTAGCATTCCAATTTTTGGGGTTTGGAAGGACAAAAGAGAATAGAGCATTGTGGCATGCTGCCGTGTTTATAGTGCTGTGTTGTATTTGGCTTGAAAGAAATCCTAGAGCTTTTAAGCAACAGTTCCTTCCTGCTCATTATCTTTGGGATAGATTTTTTTTTTTTTGGGTGTCTCTTTGGGTTTCTGCCTATGGTTATTTTGAGGAGGTCCCTTATGGATCTTAAAAGGGATTGGAAGGCCCTTTTGTTTTGAGATTCCGGGCTGTTTTAGTGTTTTATGGGTTTTTCTTATTAGGAGGATCTCTTCTCCATTTTCCTTTGTATTTTTCCCCCTATTTGATCTTTTCCTCTCTTTAATAATTTTTTTAATAAAAAATAAGTTAACTGGTTACTGAAGGCAGGAACATGTCACCATTTACTTTCTGTATGGAGGGAAATTTTATTTATGAGATAATTTGTCAATCCATTCAACTTGCAAATGATTTCTATTATCTGTAGAAAAAAATTATAAAATTGTCTTAATTTAGAATCCAATAGATCTTTTTTTTTTTTTTGCAATAAATGTAAATTTCTATGCAAGTTTTGCCCCTTATTGGACTTGAAACTAAAGGAGGACTAGGTTTAGGATGGAACCCAAACTGAATGGACATATGTTTGAGTTTTTTTTTTTTTTTCTTTGTTTTGAATTCCACCACTTATAGATTGAATTTCAAAAATGAACTGCAATTCTCCTCATAATCAAATTAACTACTCTTCAGTTCTTGGGAGATTAGAGGTTCTGACAGTTAAAGATGTGAAATTCATTTAAAATGAATGAATTAATCCGCAAAATTCAGGTGTTATGTAGAACATGAGTTACTAATCAATTAATTAGCATGGTACATTTTAGACAGCCATTGTTGTCTTCCTTGGAAGTTAAAGTTAGAGACTAAGTTTTTTTCACATTCTTTTATTTCTCTTATTTATTTTCCTCTGGGATGATTTGTGCTGCTAATCTGTGCTGCTAATCATCTGTAGGCCAGCATTAGTGTATTATTACCTTTCATTGTTACTGTGAATTACCTGATAAAAGTTGGTGTCATTTCAAGTCTGTGAATGGTGGTAGATAAGATGCTGAAGTTTTGTGTGCTTTTCTGTTTATTATATCCGTTAATTTCATTTATTTATTTCTGGTAGATTGTTGGTCTTCTTGGTACGCGTATAAGCATATGGAGGCGGAATGGGAAAAGTAATGTATTTCCTTCGCAAGAAGGAAAATTTCCAAAAGGTTTATGCATGCGGTAAAAATGCATATGTCCCATTTTCCTTATCAAATTTTGTTATAACTCAATAAATCTTGTATGCAGCGTGAAATTTAATATTAGTTACTGAGTTATATGTCAGGCTTTGTTGAATGCAACCCTCCTCACTCCTAAAATTGTCTCTAGTCTAACTTGGAAGGGTGAAAATACGTCTATCAACACTGCTATGGAGATTTTAGGAGTCTTAGATAAGTTAGTTTGCAATTACTATTGTCAGCAAGTACCTTCTGAATAAGCACTAATAACTTGAATGAAAACTGGGTTAGATTTAAGAGTCAATGTTCTTGAAGGGTATGGAGTTTCTGCATTATTTGATGTGAATAGTGAAGGTGGCTTGGGATTTTATCCTGTGAATTTTAAAGGTTTATGGAGCTCGAACCAATACAGGACTTGATTCGGATTGGACACCATTTGAAAATGTGATTTATGTAGGTAGCATTAAAATGGTAGTTCAGGGGATAGCATTGGTGATGCTTGGTAAAAGTATGGATAGGTAATCTTTGGTTACTTTAGTTAAAAGATAATGTTTATAAAATGGGGAGTGTTAAAGTTAGAGAAAAAAGTAATGGAGAAGACAAATATATGGACTGAAAGACTGAAGAACTCTGTACATATTACTGATCCCTAAGGCTGTATTCTGTTTAATACTATGACTACAGGGTGACAAGTATACTGATGAGCCCCTATTAAAGTATAGCAGGAGGAAGACATCTAATAAAAACGCTTGATGGGGGAATGAGGCAGTAGGTTAGTTGGGGTATGTTTGTAACTAACTAACTACCTAGGTGCTGGAAGGGGATTGGGAGGTTTATAAATACTGAGGCAGTTGTTAGGAAAAAGGGGAGGAAAAGAATTAGTAGTGTCAGGAGTGTCCTAGCCACTCGAAAGCTTAGGAGTCTTGTATATTACCTTCGGGTATTCATCTATCAATAATATTCGCATTATTCAGTTACATTTCTGCTATCTTGATTCTGTTTCTGGGTAAGGGGGGTTCATCATATACCCTTTACTTTGGGTACACCACAAGTGTCTATCTTTATACAAAAACACTCCCTCAATTACTTAATAGTAATACATTACTAAATTCACCAACAGCTATAACTACAGCGCATTAAATGGTGATTCCCAGTCTATATTGAGGAATAAGGCCTTATGAGGCCTGTTCAGTACTCCAAGTAAGATTTAACCTTTCAAAAAACCTATAATAGATGAAGAATGGGGAGAATGATTGGAAAGATTGAAATGTGAAGAAGGACTTACTCTACCATTGGGTATTTTTTTTTACATTTGCTCCTATTCCAATATATTTCATAGGCATGATCCAGATAAATTTTAAGTAAATTATGTTGAATTCCAGTTGCTATACTGTTTCTTTTCTTGCTTCTTTCCCTCATGTTCATGTTTTCTTGTTAATATTCTATCAATAAGACATGAATTATAAAACCCCATGCCTGAAAGTTGACGCTGATTCTTATGTGCTTACAGTTACTTTGATCCAGAGGCTGTGGTTGGATGTGAGGATGGGGCAGCTCGTGTTTTTGACATGTATAGTAGGAGTTGTTCTCAAATAATAAGGTATTTGCCTTTTGGTTGCTTTCTTTCCAAAAAATGATCTGTTATAGGTTTAAACATTTGGGTTTGCATATTGCTCAAAAATATTTTTGCCTTCTCTGTTGGCTGAAAATCAAGAATCCTCATTACCAGAGGTGTTAATTCTACTGTGTCTTTTGGAGATAACTTGAATAGATAACATAACATTTATGATGTTTATAACTTACTGTTTGCAGGATGCATTCCGCACCTATAAGCTGTTTATGTCTAAGTGATGATCAACTGATTCTGAGTGGTTCCTCATTAGGGAGTATTGCAATATCAGATCCTTCGTCCACTAAGAAAGTAGCAACTCTTAGATCAAGTGATGGAAGACGTGACAGTATATTTCTTCCGATTATTTTTTTTATTATTATTATTACTATTGTTATTATAATTTTATAATTATGTGTTCTGTTCTGTGGTGCCTATGATGGAATGCCAGAAATTCTTGTCGTACCAGTGCTTCATAGGCCAGTATTGTCAAAAATATCGTTTTATTTGCATTTTTTATGTGATAAAGTGATCTTCTTTGCCTTTTTTTCTCCTTTGGTGTTTATCTAATGAAATATTTTACTGATCTCTTTTCTATTGGTTGAGAATGTTAATTTGTATGGTATTTGTTGCCACAAATTTATCAGTTTTGACCAGCATTTTTCAAAAAGATTATACTCTTTCGAAGATCTGATTTCAACTTTTTGTCATAGGCCTAAAGACCTTATGTCTGAACCCCTCCTCTCAGCTTTTGTTTGCTGGATCAGCTGTTGGGTATACATATTGTTGGGACCTTAGGTAAGCAAACAATAGTGTTACTGTTTATGGCCTAATTAGCTTTGGCTACTGTTAATGTCAAGCCTTCATTTTGGTTTGCTGCACTTCAATTAGAATATCCAAGGGATTTAAAATAATAAAAAATTCTAAAGTAAAAAGTGTTTATCAAAAGGTACAGCAAATGATCTCTTGTCCTATATTTTATGGGAATGAGAAATATGGATGAAGGTGGTATTTCTTTAGACAATTATTATTTATATATTTGTTGTAATCTTACTTATATTGAGAATATTTAGAATTATTATTATACCTTATGAAGAAGAATTGCTAACCTTGGTTTATAATCTTAATTTAAAGAGAAAACAGAAGTTTGTGTCCTTATTTGGTTAGGTCATATTAAGTTAAGATTTCATTGTTCCACTTGCGTTATTGGTGTTGATTATATTTGTGTTAGATCTTGAGTAAGTATATACCAACTTGGTCTTGGTGGTATATAATGTTGGTGTTTGTTCTTCTATAGTTAGGGTTCAAGCATACACTACATGCGGGGTTGTTTTGATGCATTTCAGGCAACTTACTGCCACGACAGCAATATATGGCCAATTTCCTTTAGTCTTCTCTAATGGCAGATACTAAACAATCAAGTGATGAATTGGTACAAGAACTCAATTATCTGAAGCTGATATAGTAATTTGATGGAGGTTCTAGTTTTGGGAATACTTCAAGACAACTGGAATTTGTCTGTGTTTCTATATTCACCTAACCTAGTTATACCATTCCCTGAAATTTAGGACTTATTTGGCCATGCCTGACGTTTGTCAAGCAGTTTGCTTATTTCTGATGAGTCGGAACAACAGATCAAGCATTAAAAAGCTTGTTACGAACTACTTCCCTAAACAGGGGCTTTCATATGTTTTCTCTTGGGTGGTCTATTATGGGATCTTCTGTTTCTTGAATAGAAGTCATACACATATGTTGATATGGAGCATGCTTGTGCTGTTTGGATAATGTATTTAATGATTTATTTAAGAGTAAACCAACTTTTAGGTTCCAGAAAGGTGCATGTTCTAACATAGTCCTTAGAAGATAACTACTCTTGTTTGACTCCCTAATATTTTTTTAAAGTAATAAATATGATCCTGTTATGGATTAGATTGATGGTCAATGGAAGTCATGGTAGGGTCATATTGATGGATTTCTTAAATTTTATGGATCGAAATTATGATAATTATCTTTTAAGGACCAAATTTAAGGAACATGCGCTTTTCGAGGATGTAATGGTAGTTTACTCCTCTTAAGATCGGAGAAAACTTATATAAAGTTTCTTATATTTTTGCTATCAAGTTTTCTAATAGAAACATAACATGTGTAAAAAGTTTCTTGAAAAACAAATCATGTAATGATGAGTTGTGAAATATATAATTTTAAAGATTATACACTTATTGTGTTTTGATTGGAGAACCACATACTTATTATATTCTGATTGGAGAATTTAATAATAAATATATAAAAAACTGCACTTCAAGTTTTTTTCTTTAAGATTTAACTACTACAGTCTATCATATCTATATATAATCACATGCATATTCTTGTTGGTTCATGTCATGTAGAACAATGAGACAATTATGGGATACAAGAGTGAGCCCTAATGTGATATACTCTTTACAACACCTGCGAAATGACAGATCAACGTTAGCTGTTGGTGGAATAGATGGCATCCTACGATTTTTGAATCAGAATAATGGCAACATCATTTCATGTTGTATAACAAAAGATGATTTGGTATCAACTTATCAAAGTCCTTCTGGTGCCATTCAAAGAATGAGAGGGAGAAGGATATTTGAAGACGCCTGTATCGATCGCATACCAAAGATTGCTCGGCCACCCATTACTTGCTTGGCTGTTGGAATGAAGAAGATTGTCACCACACACAACAGTAGGGATATTAGAATGTGGAAATTCAGCTGAGAGGCAGCATTTGCAAATTGTAATATTAAGATATTTTGTACTGTAGATTTGTGATCATTACATTGTACAAAAGAGGCAGGGAGAGAGGTAGAGTAATGTGCTTGTGTTTTTCATGAAAAAAATCACTCCTTTTGTGTATTAAATTTATTTTCTCCAGTGAAACTTCAAATAATATTTGAATCCTATATATCTTGTCATGTCGTAATGACTGAGTTATATTTTGTTCGTTATTTATGTTAGTATTAATGCTTCATATGCCTCACTTATAAATGCCTTTTTCCTTCTATTTGTGAAATGAGGAATAAAGATCAGTAGGAAAGGACATTGAAGTTTCTACAGTTCTACTGCATGGGGGTGATATTGGTTATATTTATGTAGTGAGAAATGTCCCTTTTATTGTGTTGTTCCTATGACTAGTACTGTAGCATGCTCGTAAGATTTGAACTCTTGTACACAACAGAACCGTAAGGAATTTGGCCCAAAAAAGAAAAATTGTAAGGAGTTTGATTTTTCCTAAGGTGCCACTGGCAGCAGAATCCTAATAGTAACATCTGAGCTCTAGTTGGCATTGTTTATAATTGATACTAGAATGATACCTCATTGTCTTTGAGCTTCCAACTTTTGTTTTTGATTGATGAAAATATATTTGTATGTTTTTTATTAATTCATGAATTTTATCTTTGAATATGAAATATGAATGTCTCCAACTATCCACATTAATCATGATTTCGATCCTGAAGACCAACAATGTTGAGTTTTATTAACACATTTATTAGAGTTATTAAAGTGGGTCAAGAAAAAGTGGGGTGGGGCTTTTTCTGTTTTCTTGTAGTATTTTGGGATTTCCTGTAAGTTTCAATGGACTGAGAAGTTGAGATTTAAGATAATTAAGTTGTTTCAAGAGTTTTTTTAGTAAGTTTGAATATTGAATATGTTCTAAAAAGTTAAGGATAGGGATTTGGTCATTTTTTTCCTGGGTTGGGGGTGGACCAAGGATAGATGGCGAAGAAAAAAATGGAGAACGTCAGAGGGAATACGTCATCAGAATCTATTTGCTTGCATCTCAGCATTGTGTGACCGTGATTGGGAGGAGCTAGCTTTTGAGAGACAGACTGTAGCTACCGTGCAATTGCAACTTCTACGAAGAGCTTCATCGGAAAGGATTCACCGAAGTGGAGGAGTCTTAGAGTTGTGCGACAACAGACGGCAACGATGCGATGCGAGGAAAGAGCTTGGGGTGCGGCTGTTGTGTGCTAGGGTTAGATTAAAAAATTAACTCTGATGACCATTTATTTATTGATTTACAATTCTTAATAAAAAAATGACAGTTAACTCGCTGATTACTCGAGTCGAGCCAAACAAACGTATTATTTTTGAGCAAATAATTTTAAAATTTGGCCCACTTAAAAAGTGAATTAAGATAAGTTGGAACTATTTTGCTAGTTTTAACATTTATATTAATGAGTTTTTACTAGCTTTACCTAGGTGCAAGGTGTAAAAGTTTTTCTTTTAATTAGTTTTGAGTTGAATTGAATTATAAAAATATTATTATTTTTTAATAATGTTGGTGTTATTAACCACCATGATTAGAAAGAATCATTGTTAACCATTACATTAATATATAATTATAGTAATTTTATTTTTTGATAACTTAAAGAAATAAAAATTATTAATTATGTCTTAGAATGTTTCTATTTGTTTGGATCTTTTTTTTATTACATTTCAAAATTTACTGTTGTAAAATATGAAAATTTTAATTGTTAAAAATTATTTTATTAAATATAGGCACAAAATTAAAACAAATGTAATTTGTTTGAAGTCATTAATTTACTCGTGACATTATATAGTCCTGATAGATAATTCCTCAGGATCTCGATACTTACCAGGAACTACGCTTCTTGCCCGAAAGCTAGTTCTCCTGCTCAGAGAACCCTAACCCTTTGAAACCCTAGACCCAAAAGCTGCTCTGAAACAAGGAAGCAGCCATGGTGTGCATAAGGAAGGCCACAGTGGATGATCTATTGGCCATGCAAGCCTGCAATTTGTTCTGTCTTCCTGAGAATTACCAAATGAAGTACTATCTCTACCACATTCTCTCATGGCCTCAGCTTCTCTATGTCGCCGAGGATTACAACGGCCGAATTGTCGGTTATGTTTTGGCCAAAATGGAAGAAGAAACCAACGAGTGCCACGGCCACATCACCTCCCTCGCCGTCCTCCGAACCCACCGCAAGCTGGGTTTGGCTACCAAGCTCATGAACGCTGCTCAGAACGCCATGGAGCAAGTGTTTGGAGCTGAGTACGTTTCGCTTCATGTGAGGAAGAGTAATCGGGCAGCCTTCAATCTATACACCGAGACTTTGGGGTATAAGATTCACGATGTGGAGGCTAAGTATTATGCCGATGGGGAGGATGCTTATGACATGAGGAAGCAGCTGAAGGGGAAGCAACAACATCATCACGGTGGTGGTGGTCATCACCATCACCATCACCATCACCACCACCACCACCATCACCACCACCATCATGGTGGTGGTTGTTGTTCCCATGAGGCAAAGGTAGAGAAGACAGAGACGAAGGGGAATACCAAAGCAGAGTCGAAAGGGAATGTGAAAGCGACCTGATTATGAAAGCAATCATGGGTCTAGACAAGTTAGACATGTAATATTTTGTCTTGCTAGTTATATTCCCCATCGATGAAACAATTGGGATTATAATGGGTGTTGATTGCCGAAATGGGTGTGTTTCAAATTACGTTCTGTGCTATTAGGTGAATAAACATGCCTGTAGTTCATGATGCTTGAATGAACACGATTACATTTAAGCTTCTATGCAATTGACCATGGAAAATGATTTGGCCTTATGTTGGTTTTTGTGTAGTTGATATTACTTAGTTCATTCACTTAAATTTTATGTTCTAAATTTATGTGGTTTCATGAGTAAATGACTGAAAATTGAGCTTGCTGCTAGAATATGGAATGGGGATATGAGATACCAACTAATTAATTTTGGAAGCCTACTCAATAAAATAGATGGTGAGAATCAGTATATGTTTGGATGCGAAATAGAGGAGCTAGGTCACTCTTTTAGAGTTAAGAAATTCATTCTGTTACAGCCTCAAATGGAATTTAGGTCTTTATTTATGTTTTATTATTGTTAGTTACGGCTTTTATTGTGATCAATTCGTTTCCTGCTTTTATTAACACATACTACGAAAAAAAATCAATTTTTTTAACCTTCATTTCTAGATTTTATTTGCTTTACGTACGAATCCAGATAGGTAAAAGTGGAGAGTTGGTGTGAATTGTAGAATCTTTATCTGCAGTGTCTGTTAAGGGATTCAATCATTCCGCCTTAGGAAGTAAATGTTCCCTTTAGTGGATATTTACTTCAATTACTGCTTTAGTTGCAGCTGTGGCAAAAGGGGAAGTAGCACAGTATGTATATCTGACACTGGTATAGGTACATCACATCTGGATATGTAATTCTCTAATTCTGGATATAGCTTATATAGGCCAGATAAGGCTTAGGTACTTTTCTTCCCCCAATTTTAAGAGAAATGAAACAAAAACAAGATTGAATTAAATAGTCAAAATCTGGATGAGAATTGGATGTTTTGACTTCAAGCAATAGTTAGACCATGGAAGATGAAAGCCAGATCGGAGAGGAATATTGGGACAAACTAGAGCTACTCCTTGTCTTGGTTGTCCTCAGCTCTAAATTATTCTTCAGGTTGAGGTACCCTGGGGATAAGAAGCCAAACAATTGGAAAAGAGGGGCTCCAACAGATGGAATGGCAGAAGCTGGTTGGGTTTGTTTCCTGCATAAGTACATCACATATAAAGGCAGCCCCACATAAACATTTAGCTCAAAACATTAGTTTAGTTTTGTATTTGTAATAACAGATTAAGAAAAAAAGTTTATTATGATTTATTAATTTCATAATATACTATAGTTTTTAAAAATATGTTGGTATGATCTACCGATAATTAATGTTTATTTTAGTTTCCAACATTAAAGAAATCATGTTATTTATTGTCTGTGAGTTTATACTAAATTTTTATTTGCTGTATTGTATCCTACATGTTTAAGAATTTTCTGTATTCAATATCCATATGGTGTTGCACTCATCGTATCTGTGCATCATACTGTAGATTTGCAGGCATAGATTAAGTCAGAACCTTAAAGCTTAAGCTTCCTTTTATGTGAGATTCCCTGGTATGAAATACATGGTTAAAGAAATTAAAGGTTCTGAAGTTTGATTCCAGATATGACAATTAAAAATAGATCTTGGTTTGTTAGTTAATTATACTTTTGCATTATACCGAATTCTAATTCATCATTTTTATTGCCATAGGAACAAAATGATTCACTAAGCTGTTCCATCTGTTTTCAACTGTTCTACTTTCTGGCATAGCCCTGGTAATTTCTATGGTTCTGTCTTGGGATTCTTGTCTGTACCATAAATAGCTGAAATTTGTTGATGAGTCTTGTTGCCTTAACAACCTAGTTTTATTTGTCCTTCCAATTGTCTGTCTTGGTTTACAGAATTCTTTATTGTGTGCCATATGATTAGAATGATCTCCCTTCTCTGTTTGGCCTGCTGAGCATAATATCTTTTAGTTCATTAGATAAAAAGGGGAACCATGAAGACAGCTTGAAGCTTGTTTACACTGCACATTCCTTCAGTATGTTCATTTCACATAAAACAAAGATATACTGTTTGAGCACATATAAAATGAACTTTTCTATATGCTTAATGGTATTGGAATTTCATGTCTAAATTTCATATTTGTACTCTTCTGTCACCTCCCTAATTATATCTGGTGGAGGCCTGCGCTTCTCGGTGGCTTGTTCAAAGGCATATGCAATCTCAATAAGAGTTGGCTCTGTATACTTGAGTCCCCCAAAGCAAATGCCTAATGGCATATTTTCACTGTTATATCCAGCAGGGACAGTGATTGCAGGGTACCCTCCAACTCCAAGAAAAGGAACATATTTCTGCCCTACATATATCAGAGCATCAAGCTGGTTCTCTTTCATCAAATTCTCGAACCCATTCTTGGAAAATCTTTCCATATTTGCCAATGCTTCTTGAACAGTCTCATTGATGCCATTTGTCAGATCGGCTTGAACAAACAAGTCTTGTGGAAATTCCTCGATCTTCTCCTGTAAAATGAGGTTCAAGAGTCGTTATTAGCACTGGTGAAATTGAAACATAGAACAATTGGAATTTATGACACTGATCATATTCACTTACCAGTCTGTTATGTTCTTCGTTGAATTTTATGAGATCTGCAATGGACCGCACAGGAGAAGAATCAAGCTTTGCTAGGTAAGAATTCAAATCTCGCTTCAACTCAGCTAATAAGACTATCATCTCGCTCCGGTGAATTTTTTCATTGTCGATCACCAAATTATCTGTCAGAGTTGCACCTTTGTCCCTAAAATTTCACAGCATGTGTCAGGATATCAAAATAACCTTCACCTCAGTATTGGGAACAGTTATAGACACGGTCCCTACAATCATGTCCAAGTTGATGATCCTAATCCTATTCTCACGGGCTACACTAGACTTCCACAAATAAACAATACTTATAAAGAAAGTTGGCTAGTTAATATGTTCATTTCATGTCACCTCATTATTTGGAAACGCTGCTCATATGTTCTGTTCTCAATTGATTCTTCCGGGAAGTTGAAAGAATCTGGGCTTCTCCATATTCCCAATCTCTTTCCATGAAGCCCATTTGACTGAAGATACTGTGCATACCCACCACTTGGGATTTGTCTGGAAGCCTCAATGGTTCCTGGGTCATTGTCATCCCTCCCAACAATGATATCAAGAACATGAACAGCATCTGCCACTGTCCTAGCTATAGGCCTGTTCCACCAAACATTATAACAATCTTTACTCAAGTGTTCATATGAATGTACTTTTTGCTTCTGAAAATTTAGATGAGGTGTTTGTTATAAATTGTTTTATAGCCTAGCACCCCACATGACTGGATTTTTGGAGTTTTCTTGATTCGGATGATTTTATTGAAAAACTTAGAAACTTGAATGGCAAGCATCTAAAGAGCTTTATTCAAAGTCTTGATCGAATTTCAATCATAATGAGTAGTGTTTTAAAGTGCATAGAATTTTACGGCTTTGCTTAAGTGAAAACTTTGGGATGACCTACCCAACAGAGTCTTGTCTTAGTGATATAGGAATTACTCCATCTCTGCTGGTGAGATTAACAGTGGGCTTGATTCCAACCACAGAGTTATAGCTTGAAGGACAAATAATGGAGCCATCAGTCTCAGTTCCCAGTGTCACTGTTGCTAAATTTGCTGCTGCTGATATTGCTGACCCACTACTTGACCCACAGACTTCTTTACTCAGATTATAAGGATTCTGCATAAATTCATTAAGAAAACTCTTTGTATGAAATTTATAATACAAGAGCAAACAACTGTTAGATCACAAATTAAAGCTTATCAACTTGGATATCCATCCAATTTGTTCAATAGATAAAAGCTTTATAAGGAAGAATAAGTATGAAGTTTGTTCAATGTATGGAACGTAGAATTAAAAAAAAAAAGGAAAAATACAATTTACTGATATGTAAATTAGGAAGTCTGATATTATAATATTTTTATATTTATTTGGTTCACATATTACAATCAGTTGCTCTAATTATGTCAAATTTCAACTGAAAATCTGTAAATTATATATTCTTCCAACTTATCTCTCAAACTTGGAACAAAAAATTTTGCGTTGAGAAAATTTGGAAAAAAAAAATGGGAATGGAAGATAAACCAAGAATATGTAGCATGGTTGACACAAGACTGATGAGGAATTTTGAGATAGATTTAGAAGAATCTGAGGAGAATAAGATAATCAAATTACATTTGAGAAGTTTTGTTTGTCATTTAACGGAATTGAAACAGTTTTATTGAATGAAAGATAGTATATGTAATGTTTTAAAAGTTTGATGAATCATTGAAGCAATAGAGGTAATAGTTCAAAGTTTATTAGTTTAACTATAGTTGGATTAATAGTAACAAAATGTATATTTTTAATTTTATATATTAAAAAATTGATATAATAAATGATAATCAATTTTTTTTTTCATTTATTGAACTTGACAAATTTACTATAATTTAGATAAGCTACTAAACAATAAACATATTTGAATAATAATGCTTATTTAATCTCAATAATATATAATTTTTTGTATTATTTCATCTACTAAACATATTTAAACTTGATCATTTTTGAGGTCTTGAAAATTATAGAGGCTAAATTTTTCATTTTTAAAGTGTAGGGATAAAGTAGAGCTATAAGGACCTAAGTTATATTTTAACCTAAATTAAAACAACAATTACAAAATAGGATAGCATATAGCACTAAGAAAATTTAAAAAAAATCAGAAAAATGTATAAGAAAATCATAAAATTTTAAAAATATAGAACCTGTCCATCCAATTTATTTTTTTAATTTTTTATCGGTTCAACCTATTTTGTTGGGACTAATTCTATAATTAAATTAGATCGGATAAACCGTCAATTAGTCGATTTTTCAATTGAATCTACTAATTTTGTCTAACTTTTAGAACTATAACAAACCAATCTGAAAATAATAAAATATCAATCTTTGAACCATGCAATTGAAGAAAAAAAGAAAAAGAAAAATACCAAACAATGTATTTTGTGCTAGAATAATAGTCATAATGCTGAGTGCTGACCTTCGCTTGACCTGTTCTAGCAGACCAACCAGCAGGCATATTCCTAGACCTCAAACCAGACCACTCTTTGAGGCTAGCC
This sequence comes from Biancaea sappan, assembly GCA_037074585.1. Taxonomy (NCBI): domain Eukaryota; kingdom Viridiplantae; phylum Streptophyta; class Magnoliopsida; order Fabales; family Fabaceae; genus Biancaea; species Biancaea sappan. Next base: position 25,320,867 of record CM073501.1, on the reverse strand, counting down.
TTTCCCAGAATCACAGCCCCTGCTTCCCTCATCTTCTTCACCACAAATGCCTCTCTTCTCACCACAGATCCAAGCAGTGCATAAGACCCTCCACTGTTATTCATCTTATCCTTACTCCCAATATTGTCCTTTATCAGCACAGGAATTCCTCTCAGTTTAGTCCCTCTTTTCCCTTCCATTCTCTCTGTGTCAGCCATCTTGGCTTCTTCTTCTGCATCTGGGTTCACTTCTGTGACACCCCCCACAACTGGGTTCACCCTTCTGATTTCATCCTTGTACAGTTTAACTAGCTGCTCTGATGTGATGTCCCCTTGAGTGAAAGCTCTTTGGATGTCTTCAATGGTGGCTTCTTTGAACTCAAAACCATGGTTAATGGTGATGGTGTTGTGAGATAATTCAGAAGATGATGATGATGATGATAATGATGATGGTGATGCTATGGTAGGCATCAGAAGGAGAAGTGATAATAAGGATGGGAAAAAAGAGAAGTTTGAAGGTAACAGTGAAGAGTTGGCACTAGTAATTGCCATGACTGAAACTGATCAAAGTAATGAATTGAATATGCCAAGTGGTGTGTTAGTCTAACATAATAGCAGATGGAGGATATATATATATAGGGTCTTCACTGATAACTAAACTAACGATTCAGGTATACTTCATTTATTAAACTAAAATAAATTAAGTTAATCTAAAACAAATAACAAATATATACAATACATTAAAAAGTCAATCTTATTGAAATGTTGTGCTCATATAAAGAAGTAGATGGATATAAATGCTAGTTGGTTCAAGAGGTTGGTTACTTATTCTTTTAAATAAATTTTATAATTAGTTTAATTATTTTAAGAGAAATTTACAGATACCTCCACGATTTTGGTCTCAAATTATAATTTTTTTATTAATTAATTATTTTTTAATTTATCTTATGATTGTTTGTTATGTTGCAACATCTTTGTCATCTAAATTAGGCGTTATTTCTAATTAAATTAACACTTTTACATATGAATTTATATATGCTTACATTGATGTTTACTTCTGATTGTTATTTTTACTTAAATGATAAAGTGTATTATAATAAATACATAAAAATATTTAACTGTAAAAATTAGTTAATTGAGTAGGAAATTATTATAGTTGACGACACAAATCAGAATAAAATATAATTTATTCTTTTTAATATTGAGTTAGTTAGAAATAATGGTTGATTTAGATAATTGAAGATGTTGTAATGGGATAATACATTAAAAAGTTTAATTAGAAAGTACTTTATAATTAAAGGCAAGTATCAAGGTAGATAAGTTTAATAAATCACAGAATCCTTGTGAAGGTTGGTTAGATCTACAACTTTCTATCTATTTCTTTGACTTTAATTAGTTTATATATATATATATATATATATATATATATATATATATTACATGAGAATAATCTGTTAATTATTTTCAAAACCAAATAGTATACTTATTTTTATATTAATTGTTAAATTTTAAATTTAACGATTTAGATTTTAAAAAAAATATATTAAATTTTAAGCCATTAAATCTTAAATTTAATGATCAAAACAAATCTGTTAGGATATTACACACACACATATATATGTATATATATATTGGGTGAAAGTTCAAAGCACAAACAAAGAACTTCGTAGAATATTTTGGGTTAACCTATTATTAAATTTGATTCCTAATCCTATGATAGTTAATTCTGTCTAAACTTCAAAATATAATATTTTTTTTCTTAATAAATTGCGATAAAATTATAAATTTAATTTAATATTAGAAACTACTTAATTTTAAAAATAAAGTAAAAGTATTAAAAACAATAAATAAATAAATAGAATATTACATTTAAAATTATGTAATTTTTAATGTTACTTTTAAGAGTAAATTATTGACTAGGTTGTTGGGACATTATAATTTTTTTAAATTTAATTTTTAAAATATTATATTTATCTTAATTTCATTCTGGTCCGCATAAACTTTAGCAATGATAAATTTTAAATTTAACAACTATAAATTTTAAATTTAACAACTATAAATTTTAAATTTTAATGATGAAAAATAAAAAATTAAAACAACTTAAAAAATTAATTTAAGACACTTATTAAAGATTAAATCAAGATAAATAGAATATTTTATTATTAAATTAATAATTTACTCTACTTTTAATTAATATATAATGTTTTTATTTTTTAGATATTAAATCTTAAAATTTGAAAATTATAATTATACATAACTTGCAATTGGGAAAAATGATTTTCTTGTAAAATAAAGTTAGTGTTTGCCAAAACAAATAAAATAAACTAAAATAATAAAAGCTAGTTTCTGAAAGGTTCCATACGCCAAGACCACGTAGAAAGCAATTAATGCCAGTAAAAAGAAGTGCATGCATGGTTTATCTACAGACATCATTATCATGCATAATGATGTCAATTTAGAAATTATAATTAAGAGTTCAATTTTTTTTTTATGAATAAATATGGAAACGAGACTTTGTTCAACCTCATAGACCATTGACAGTTGACATATACGTTTGAGACTCAAAGGTATGGTGTATTTTATTTTTCCGTAGAAAAAAGTAGTTTTTATTTCGTGAAAGGAAGATCATCTTATATATATATATATATAGGAGGACTATTTCATCACGTAAATGAATTGTATACACGTAAAAGTTTATGTATATAAAAGAGTAAATTATTAATTTATTCTTTAAAAATTATAATTATCTTTTAGTACTTAAGAAATTAAATATTTTAATTTAATTTTTGAAAAATTATAATTTTTTAATTTAATTCTTTTGGTTGCTAAACTATAAAATTTATTATTGTAAAAATTCAAAATTTTTGTTGCAATTGAAAAGATATTTTGACAAATAAAATGATTAAATTAAAATTTTTTAAAACCTAAACTAACAATTTAGTCTATATAATGGAAAATTCAAACTTAGGAACTTTACAGATAAGGACTTTATCTTTCATGTACTGACACGATATATTTTCAAAGGGTCTATATAATTAATTATAAGCGAATGTTCTAACTTTTGAATGTAAGAATTAACATGATTAATTTTCTAATCTTAGATCGGTGTAGGTATAAATTGCAGCATATTAATTAACAGAACATAAAAGGGATGAACAGAATATGTACCTGGCATTATTGCGCTATCCATCTCCAACAGTAGAACAGATGGAATTTTTCTTAGGGTTGTGTGAGAGTGGTACTACTCTCTGTCTGATAAGTTCTGTCTAGGGTTAAACTGATTAATGGGATGTCAGTCTATTTAATATCAGACGAGAGCAGGGACTTCTCAACAGGCTATGTGATTGGCGCAACCCATCACGGGTCACGCACAATATAAAAGCCCAATCATAATATTCATATATTAAATGTTATATATTAGAACAATATAGTTAATATAATAATGATATTTAATAATTGATTAATGCTAATTTAAAATAGGATATATATTATATTAAATTTCAACAATGAAGTCTTTGATATTTTAATATAAAACATGTTAAAACATAAAAACTTTTAATTTAAATATTTAATTTTGACATATATGGAATACAATCTTTTTTTTTAAATATATGTTATTTTTTTTAGAAAAATGGCATATTAACTGTCCAACACAACCTCGATATTCAATTACCACCGTATAATATATGTATAGGTTTCGTTTAGTAATGGTATTAATGTATTATATATGCTCCACGTCCACAAAATAACAAGAATGGACTTCGTACTTAGCCATAAGGGCAGCTTTTTCCTTTTATAGTAACCTAGCTTAAGGAGATAGTTTTAATATTTTGAGTCAAATTAATTTTATATTTAAAAATATTAACATAACAGTAGAAAACAAAAACTGCAGACTTTGTAAATATATTATAAATGAACTTAAAGAAAAAAAACTCTTACATATTTATGTATTTTTGATTAACTTATTTTTTACTAAATCAAATCTAAACATTTTTCCACCAACGTCAGCCCTCAAATTTGAAAAGTTTAATTAGTTGACTTAATTTCATTTCTGATTTTATCACTTGCTTGTGCTCTGATCTTTATCCAAGGAATGCATCTTTATCCAAGCCTGTCTTTAATTTAGTAACAATAATAAAAATATCTTGATCATCCATGAAATAGTTAGTCACAAACTTATGTGACAAATACTCATTCAATCGAATATATTATCTGCAAAGTAGAATAAATAACCAATGAATTAATAATTCACATTACACCAGTCAACTCCTACTCTTATTTTTGGCAATTAAAGCAAGAAAGTAGAAGAAACAGTTTTTCAAAAAATTTCAGCTAACATCACTAAAATAAATGAAACTAATTAAAGAAGAAATATAGTGACCGGCAATAAATTTATCATTAAATTAATTAATTAGTGACAAATTAGTAATGACTACTGAGCATCAATTTTTTTTTTTTTACAAAAGTACTTCTAACGTTTTTAATGTTTACATCAAGTTTTAATTTTATTATTAATATATTTTTTTCGACAATTATATTCTAAATATTTCAATTTTTTTTTCAGATCTACTATTTTTATTAATATTATTTAGAACACTGACAAAAAATACTAATTGAGTAAGCAACATGTTATTTGTCACATGGACTCAGACTTAACATTCCAAAAGTACCTTTCACTGGCCTTTCATCTTTCTCCCTCATGACCAATGTTAAGAAAATTATATAAAAAAATCGACGAATCGGCCAGTCGTTTGGTCCGGAACATATCTAAAAATTAGAGAAGAGTTAAACAGGTCAGTTTGGTCTAAAACTAAGTGCTATGGTCGGCTGATTCAGAAGAAGAAGAATAAGAAGAATACTGTGTCAAAAAAAAGCCAAACTTGTGCAGGAGAATATTTGAATAGGAAGAAGAAGAAGCATTTTGAGTCACAAATGTCGATCTAAAGAGGAAGAAGAAGAAGCATTCTCTCCGACCATGTGATGGCCAGAAGGATAGGTTGTTGGTGACTCATAAGAAGTATTCTCGCCGACCAAAAGTGAAGATCAAGCATTCTGAGTCACAAAGCTTTCTCGTCGAGGAAGAAGACTCTAGTTATAATGAAACATTCATTTATTCACTTTAATGCTTTGTCTTCTTTGTCATATTTGAGCAATGCGCACAAAGACTTCTCATCTTTTTCCTCCTTGGGCAGTGGGAGTATGTGATTAGGCGCAATTGAGATTTGCTTCTTATAAATGTAGATAGAAATAATTTATATATAAAAATATTTCACTAAAAAATTATTTTTTAAAGTATAAAATATAAATGTTTAATTAAAATAAAAGTAATTTGTAAAAAAATTATGTTATTTTTTAGTGAAAATGCTAATATTTTGAATATTTTATGAATTTGGTATGAGTTAATATTATCTTAATTAATAATATTTTTTTATTTGATCTTTAATTATATATTGTAATATATTTTAAATACTACCAGTTCAACTATTGTCCTTGAATAAGTGCTTTGATCGATCTGATTTTCTGAACCTTGCTGGTAACACCTTCCACCTCTCTCATGATGAAGAAGAGCTCCCAAATATTTTCCAAGGTTATTTGTAAACTGAAAGCTAGATAAAGTACTAAGCTCCCTAGCCATCGTGTGATTAACGTTGTGGGAACAAAACACATCTTGGATTTCATTGGATTCACCTTCTCCCTTGAGCTGTCACAAAATAAACCAAGGCATTGATTAATGACATTAATTTGAGAGGTAAAAGCTTTGCCAAAAAGCATCAAATCGTCAACGAAAAGGAGATGGAAGATTGGTAGTCCTTCCCTTGTTAATTTAATTGGCTTCCATTCCCCTACTCTCACCGCTTCCTTAATTAAATGGCCTAGTCTTTCAATGTAAAGTGTACAGAGATACAGCGACAAAGGCTTACCTTGTCTAGAACCCCTCAACATCATAAACTTATTAGTGATATCACCATTAATAGCTACTTGCATGTTACAAGTAGAGACACTAGCCAGAATAACATTAATAAAAGTGTCAGACAAGCTAATATCTTTTAGAGTGTCACAAAGAAACTCCCAAATAATTCTACCGTAAGCCTTTTGAAGACCAAATTTAATAACAACCAAACCCTTTCTCTTCTTTTTATTTCTCATGGAGTGAATAACTTCTTGCGCAATAATGATATTGTCAGCACTTTGTCTCCTCGGTATGAAGCTGCACTGATTAGGGGCAATAAGGTGCTCCATATAAGATTTCAATCTAAGGGCAATAATCTTAGTGATTGTTTTATAAATGGCATTGCAAAGGTCCATGGGACGATATTGCTTAATACTCTAAGCATCATCAACTTTAGGAATTAACAACAGAACAAAATTATTAACAAATTTAATGATATATGGGTTATTGAAACGATTCAAAATAAACTTACAGACTAAGGGCTGCCATAAATAGTCGAGAGGAAAATTTTACTATTACCTTTCTGAGTGACCTTAGTATGGATAACTTGGGGATACACTGAAACAATATCACATTTCAAATCTCAAGGGACCACATGAGCCAAATACCCCTAGAGAAGCCTTGAGCTTCCAGACAACAAGAACCACTTAAATTAATCTCTTTCATCATTTTGTCAGCTTCGACTCTGCTAATTCTTAGTTCCAAGATGACTAAAAAACTTGAAGAAAATATCTACAACAGGTCATGGATCAGGCAAGGAAATATTGTTGAACATGCTCCTCTGCAATTTTAAACAAGAATATTCATTAAGATTAAAAGAAGTAGAAGATGAAGGATTAATCTTAAACTTGTAACATCCGAGTTTTAGGGGTCTATGATTTTTGTGCTTGTTGTTGGGTGGTTCTCATGATACAAATATTATCGGGTTGATAGTTATTAAATTATATGGTGCGCACTTGAATACTTCAGAAAAATTTTGATATGTGGTGGTTCAACCTATATGGTTAAGTGCTAAATTGTTGACTTTTGAGATAAAGGTCATAGGGATATGGAGGGAATTTGGAGAATTGTTCAATTTGGCATATATTCTCCTCCTAAAGAAATTGCCTTCATTTTCCTCATTCTCTTCTCCAATTTCCCGTTGGCTCTCTCTCCCTCTCTAGAGATCTTGTCCCTTTTTACTTGGAAGCTCCTTGGTGGTGGCATTTGGACATATCTTGAGTGAAGCTTTAAGATTGGTAAGTGCATATGTTCTTGTTCTTCCATTTTTGCATCTCTTAAACCCTAGATGGGAAATATGGGTTTTTCTAAAAATGGGAAGTTGGGTGTGCATTAGAACTCTTCCATTGCTCTCTTTTGAAGTTTAAGAAGAGTTTTGGTCGTCTTATGGTTGAGGACAACCTAGTTGTAGATGAGTTATATTTAAATCTGAAATTTGGAAAGTTTTGAGAAAATTCTTATCTTCTTGGCTCTTGTGGTGATTCTTTCATCTTGGATATGTGTTTCCAAGTTATTTGGGTTGTGTATATATCGTTGTGGGATGAGGTTTTAGGTTAGAATGAATTGTGCTGGGTTCAAGATGATTGTTGCTGAATTTTTTGAGATACTGACGTGATCATTCGACTATCGCTATGAGATTAGTCAACTGGTTGCATTTGAAGCCTTATTCAGATTGAGCAATGGCGAATAGGTCAACTGATTACCAATGATCAGTCAACTAGACATCTTTTGGTTGGAATGAAATTTTTGACGAGGTGCATCAGTCGACTGATAGGGTGATATCAGTCGATCGATTGCTCAATGTCACCCTATCTATAAATTGGTATTTTGAAGCAGTCGACTAATGGGCAATGATCAGTGGACCGGTTGCTTCTGCAGAATCGATCAGTTGATAGGTAAAAATAGGGCAGTCGACTGATGACTTCTGGAACGGTGAATTGATGATTAATGGACCTTTTTCATGTGTATGACTATAAGGTATCAATTCTCTGGCCTTGGTATCCTTACCATTTCAAGTATTTCACATATGGTAAAGTATAAGCTTAGAATCAAGGTGAGTGAGATAACTTTACTCCTTAAATTTTCAATTGGGCTTTATGTTCAAGGGATTCATCTGTGCTTTATGTTCTTGATCTGAGAAGTTGTGATGAATAAATTATCTGGTAAGTTATATCATTTGTAGTGGTGATACAGTGACTTCCTATGTAGAGGTAGATGATTGATTTTACTTTATTGATAGTCATATAGAGTAATTGTCTTCTTCTTACATGGTATATCATACCTAGTATATGTGCTATGCCAGGATGATGGGCACTTGGGTCATTTATGACGTGCTAAAGCTATTGGCACCCATAAAAGGTAAAAGATGCCATACGAGGTACCTAGTGTCGTGTGAGACATTGGAGGTCATTGTGTTGTGTTATGACACTTGATTTAATTAAACCATGTCGTAGTGTGACTTTTTATATATTAATTTAATTATGTTGTAGTGTGGCACTTTATATATTAATCTATTCTGTGGTGAGGTATCTAAGGAGTTATGATTATAACCCTTGAGATTCAAGAATGTGTTAATGGGTCAACAGACTGTGTGTCTGCTATGTGATACGTAGAGATAATGGTTCCCATTAGAATTTAAGTTTTTCTTCAATAATGCATACATGTAGTCGTAGTGTATTACATGAGTAATATTTGTGCGTTGAGTCAAATATGTGTCACACCACGGGTAGTAATTACCTTACTTTATATATTGAGCCTTGGTACTCTCTGTTATGATATTAGTCGTGATGCAAATTTCATTTGTAGCAATAATTATTCTTTCCTCTGTAAATTGGTAGTATTTAGATGACTGTGATGTTGGATAGTACTCTATATTAATATAATCTCTATATTCTTGTATTTATGTTGTCACTCATTGAGTATTTGTAGTTAAGGCAATTGGCGAGTGCGACTTATTGCAAACCCCGAGTTGTCAACCCCTTAAAGTCTTGGGTTAGTCTTTGTTGTGAGTTAGGTTTTCTTCGAGATTCTAGGTATCGCCTTGTGACTACGTAGGTAGCTTGGTATTTCCTTATTTGTAATCATATTATGATTTCGGTTATGGGAATCTCTTGGTAGATGTATGATGGGATACTATCTATTATTTTACGAAATCATTAATATCTAACTAATGATATGGAACAGAATTTCTTTATTCACGTATATGGCTAATGAATTTGATTATTCATCCTTATGTAAAGAAGTTTTTGGTTATTTGAGGTTATTAGATTATGTTGTTAGGCTTACAGTGTGACTGGAGTCTCATTACCGTGCCTGTCACATGTAGCATTTTGGGGATATGACAAAACTCATTGGAGCTTCAGACTAGGCTCGACTCCTCCTTTATCTGGAAAGTTTCTTCAAAAGATTTTCATCAATCGTAGTGTCTCTTCACAGTCAAGGGATTTGCTAACCCTCTTCTACGCCTCATTTAGCTTATCCTTGGCATTAATACCTAAGAAACCAGCTAACTGGATTCCATCCATCACTTTCTCTTAACGACTTTGATTACCTCTTGGGGATCGAGAGTTGCTCACAACAGGTTTTAACAGATTAATGTTGACTCCGAAGTTGCTCCTCTTGGGCATTCTGATATTAGCACCACAAATTTTGGTACTAATCTCGTTGGGACTTTTGCTTTTAGTAGCTAAAGTTGATCCATCTCTATTGTCATCTTGATCTTTCTTCTATTTTCTTGCATTTTTCTTTTTCAGAAATTTACTGAACTTTCTGACAATGGGATCAAGATCTTCCTCATTTATTTCCAGTTATTCTTCCTCCTCATCACTCTCTTCTTCCAACATCTTGGAGGAAGATGATTTTAGAGATAAAATTCTCTTTTTCTTTTCTTCTTTCCCTTGTTACTTCATCTCCAAAATTATTGATTCGTAATTCTGGAGGTTGCCAAAGAAAGCAGTGAGTGACTTCATAGATTCACCTCTTACTTCCATTATAGCAGCTCTCTTGCCTTCCCATTTTGGAGTTAGGCATCTTAAGATCTTGGTAGTTTGAGATTTTTCTGCATACACAACACCAAGGGCTTGCAAATGATTAGTAATATGAGTAAACTTTAATTGCATCTCACAATGGTTTCATCATCTTTCATTTTAAAATTTTCATACTCATTTGTGAGAGTACTAATGTTGGTCTCCTTGACTCCTAAAGTTTCCTCATGTGCAATTTCCAAAATTTGCTACATTTCTTTGGCATTTGCATAGTTAAAAACTCTGAAGAATTTATCTTGACTCAATACACTAATAATAATCATTTTAGCTTTTGCATTGAGGTGAATTAATTTCTTTTTAGTGCTATTCCATTCACTCTTGGATTTGGAAATGGTTTTTCCATCTACTGAATTGAAAAGAAACTTAAAGGTTTAAGGTGAAAGGATAGTTTTCCCTTTAAAGTTTCTAATAGTAAATAAACGAAAATTTTCCATCGTACGCGTAAGGTGCACAGTAACTGCATTATTAGAAATGTCATTTTCATGAATAGTAAATTGAATATTTTATTAGCGCATAGTGTCAAATAGTACCCTTGACTTTTACTATAAATAGGCCCTTATATTTCACTTCTAAACTCACACCTTCAACTTCTCTTCTTCCCTCCTTAAGTTTCTCTTGCTCCGACGCTAGGTTTCTGAGATTTTGGGCCTTTCCGTTTTTGCTTAAGTAAGGATACTATGCCCTTTCTATGTCTTTTAAATTTTAGAAGTTATTTTCTTAAGTATGCTCTGTGGTTGCGGCTTTGGCCGATCTTCCACATCAGAAAAACTGTTATTAGCTGTTATTTTGATTCTCTAATTACCGAAATAGAATATAATCTGTGGAGAATACATGTCTAGGAAAGTTCTGGCTAAGGAAAGACCTGATTTTTAAGTGTGTCCAGTGTGACCATCCACTCTTTCCTGGGAACTTACCTGGTGTACTCTTTTACAGATTGTATTCTGTATTTTCGGTATGAATAGTACCCATACGTATGAATAGTGACTGTATGAATAGTACCGTACGTATGAATAGTGACCATATGAATAGTACCCATACGTATAAACAGTATTTGTACGAAAACGATCTTAACATATTTTCTGTAATCTTTCATGAAAATCTCTGTAGCGGAACACTGAAATTCACCTGCGTACTCTTGTCCGTAACGATTTAGAGAAGTGATACTCGTACGGAATTCAGGTGAGTGAAACGACCCTGTTTTAATAGAGTTTTAGCATTACTGGTGATAAAAAGTATGTCGTAGGACACTCCCAAGATTCATAGGGGGAAATTGGATTCAGAATGACGAATATAATGAGATAATTAATCCAGAAGTATGGATAAGACAAAGCAAGTATCTCATGATGATATGAAATTTGAATCATATAGTTATATACTATACCTTTTATATGGATGAGTATTATATTGTGCTTCTGATTATGATATGAACTGTTGTACTATTGATTGTGATTGAGCGGTACAGTACCCCCTCTCACGGCAAGGCGAAAAACCCGGGTTAAAGGGTGTCTTGACCAATGAGTGTGGAGACAACGATTCCCTCAGTAGGGATATAGCCCGGATTGGTGATAAATCCGTGAGGCGCCCTAGCTAAGAGGATGAGGTTGTGCGTCATGGCGGAAAAATACAAAATTGGTGAGCCGGCCTGTGTGCGCTCTCCGGGATATATTGCCATTGACGAGTACTAGTATCGTTTGTTGAATTGGATGAATTTTTCTTGTATGTAATTTCTAACTATGTCTATTGGTTGAGCTTGAGCCTTCGGATATGCTTGCATGACTGGTGATGTATTTGAATTTTATTAACTTGAGGCCGATTTGCTCACTGAGTTTAAAAGCTCACACTCTCTGTACAAACTTTTTGTTCAGATCAGGTTGCCGCTGAAGTACATCCGCTAGAGGAGTAGATCACGTTGGACCTTCCCGCTGTCGGGTAGGCCCTTCTTTTGTTATACAGTATGTTGCTCTGTAACCGTCTAGGACATCTAGGTCAGGAGTTTGGTATTTGGCTTGTATTTCAGTATGATAATGTGTTTTGTACTGAGGATCTATTATTAATTAAGAAAATCTGATGTATTTTCTTTGTATTTATTAAGGAATGGTATTTTGAGAATATAGAGATAATGACTAACAATTTTACTTGTGGGAAGAATTTATCGAAAGGCTTACAGTGATGGGATATTCATCATTGTGCCGGTCATGTGCCTAGAAAATGGGTCGTGACATTGAATACCAGCTTCCATCTCTGAAGGAGAAAATAATGTCTGGCTATCATCCATGGACCATTATGGAGAACCTTATGATAATCCTGCAAAGGAGGAAAATTCAATTAGAAAAAATCATTTTGAAGATCGATCATACAAAATTGGCCAGATAGGTTCCACAATTTGGCAATCTGGTAGACAACATCCTATAGCCTAAGGCTTTCACGATCAATGCTATCCTCCACGGCTTACTGTCATGGCCCGGATATTTTGAAGATTGGGTTTGCGTAGCATGTACGATATTGTATAGGTTCACTTGGTTTTTAACTGCAATCTATTAGTTGTGGCTCCAACGGATGTATAGTTGTGCGTACCTTGCGGGTTTGTCCCCTAGGCACTTCACTGGTTGGGAGTTAGAGCCACTCCCCTGATGAGTCCATGGCAGGACGAAACTGGTGAACCTCTCTATTTATATGGGCAAAACGGCTGAACTCTTACGGAGTGGCAGTAAGGTGGGGAAGCCGCACAGGCTGAACTTAGTGTCGAATCTCTAAGCTCGTGACAAGTGGTATCAGAGCGGGTTTTGGCCCATGGGAATGTTGCGCATAAGTAGTCCGCACGAGGATAAAATATTGGCTGTGTCTTTGTGGTGGGAGTTGTGTTCTCCCAAGGGTGTCACGTGGTGTGACATGATCGTGGTGATCTTGCCCGAGTGAGATTCTCCAAGCACTTGTTCATCGGAGAGAGTAATGGGCCAGCTGATTAAGGGTGGATGGCTTGGTTGCTGCACGCTGGGTACGAGTAAGCAGGGAATGGACATCCCTTGTTTCCACTGATGGAGGCCAAGATGGTTGTATGCGGGCTGCTTTGATGTTATAGGGCATGGCGTTGTGTGAATTCAGCCATGCACGGGGACGTGTATGAAATTGTGGTAGGAGAATGTCACGGCCCTGATATTTTGAAGATTGGGTTTGCGCAGCATGTACGATATTGTATAGGTTCACTTGGTTTTTAACTGCAATCTATTAGTTGTGGCTCCAACGGATGTATAGTTGTGCGTGCCTTGCGGGTTTATCCCCTGGGCACCTCACTGGTTGGGAGTTGGAGTCACTCCCCTGATAAGTTCATGGCAGGATGAAACCGGTGAACCTCTCTATTTATATGGGCAAAACGGCTGAACTCCTACAGAGTGACAGTAAGGTGGGGGTGCCGTACGAGCTGAACTTAGTGTCAAATCTCTAAGCTCGTGACATTACGCAAGGCAATTCTTTCCTCATGGATAACCTTAATTAATTTCTAGGCAAAAGAGATCCCCTTCTCCCTTTTGTTCCATCTTCTTATCATCATCTAATAGATCATCCTCTTTCCATTCTAGATCTTCCTCATCATTTATGCTACCAATGTGTTTACCGTTGACTCCCATCTGAAGATCCCCGTAGGATCTAGATTTTCTTTCTTGGTTGACCTCCTGATTCCACTCTCGATCGTTTCCATAAGCATCCTTCAATCTCTAGGACATCAATCCTTCCACTTGGCAATTCAACTATGGCGAATTAGTGCTATCAGTTTCCATGTCCCCACTTTTGGCATTCTCCATACTTCTCTAAATCTGGTCAATCTTGTCAATCAGATTGGCCTCGTCCTTCTTGCTAGCTTTGTTACTCATTCTTGAAAACCTGAGGAGATTCTTGGAGAGAATCTCATCAGATACGGTTTCTTTTTTAACATACATAGAAGGTTCTATTTAATATAATTGAATGAACATATATACACATATATACATTTTTCCATCTATTATACAATTAATTACAACATCTCAACCTAATCTGAAACTTAAATTTCATAAATCCAAATTAATAATGAATTGTGCACAATTGCGCCCACACGTACCCATATATAATTATATTTACACGTGTCATCTCTTAATTGAGATGACACTTCTGTTTCATCCTTTATTATTCTATTATTCAAGATGTTTTAGTGTTGTAACTCAGTGTCTCCATTTGAATGAAGTGCAAATCATCAAGAGGATGAGGCTTTCTTCTCTTAGTAGCTTGTTCAAAGGCATAGACAATTTCATTACTAAATAACAAAATCTATCATTGCTAAATATCTCAAAATTTTCATTGTTAAAAAGTCACATTGACAAAAAGAAAAATCAAGTTTAAACAAGTTTAAGAACTAAATTGAAACACTTCATCTTTTAAAAATAAATTGAAATAATTGTAATCTTCTTGAGACCAAAGTAATAATTTATTCAAACTAGTACTATATTAATAATTCAGCCCCTGAATGATATATGGGACAACTAATTAGTCCTTGAAAATTCAACCATATACAATTTAATATCCCATGATTATTATAGGTACTCATTGTACACTAAACACTATGATTGAATTAATCCCTTAAAGATAATGAATATAAAACCCTACAAAGGACTAAATCATACAAAAGGACTGAATAATAAAAAAGTATATCTTTTGAATTATATACCAATTAATATTAATATTAATTAAGTTTCGAATTAAATAATATTATGTGTCTGTATATATTTTGTCTATATTTTAAGTTAATGATATTTTCATGAAAGATAGGGCATTAAAATTTATAAAAATAATTATAAAGCTTCATTTCAAAGCACTTTCAGTGGATATATATATATATATATATATATATATATATATATATATATATATATATATATATATATATATATAAAAGCGTTCATGTCTCTTTTGATCTCAGCTAACAAAGCTATCATTTCGTTCTCATGAATTTCATCATTGTTCTCAATCACCACATCATCCACCAGTCTTGCACCTTTGTCCCTGAATTTTCCAAAAAGCATCCATGTCAATTTCATTTTTTAAAAAATCTAACATGGAAATAGAGCTTTACAGTATTTTAAGAATTTTAAATTGGCAAAATTTGACCAAAAAAAGAGTAATATTGATTTAGTCCTAAAAAAATTATAATTACTTCAATTTAGTCCTTAAAAGATCAAGTATCTCAATTTAACATCTAAAAGATTGTACATATTCTAATTTGATCATTCTTGTTGTTAAATTACAAAATTTACCCTTGCTAAATTCTAACATTTTCATTGTCAAAAGTTACTTTAACAAACAAAATGACTAAATTAAAACAAATACAACATTTAAAAAATTAAGTTGAGAAACTTAATATTTTAAGCACTAAATTAAAATAATTAAAATCTTTGTGAGAGTCAAATCTATAATTTACTAAAACAAATATTATGTTTTTATTTTCGGAGAAAGGAGGTACATATATATGCTATGTTGTATATGATTCTTTTTTTACTTATATTAGAAAATTTTATTTAAATGAAATAAATTTTGGTTGGTATAATGTTGTTTTTAACTTTTTATTATTGTTATGAATGAATTACCAGAACATAAGAGATATTTCCAAATTAAACTATTCTCATGTAATCTTGAAAGAAAGTGAAAGAAAGCGACAAGGATCTGAAACATCAGTCGACAAATTTAGTAAAAATCTCAATCTTGTGGCCCACACATTGGGGACAAGAGACAAGTTGTAGCTTACGTAATAATATAAAGTGTCAACTCAAAAAATATATTTTAGAATAACAAAAAAAATTATTGTTGTTGTTATTATTTTAAATACGGCAATAGTTTGTATACAGTAACCAAGGTTATGAAGTTCTAAAACTTGCATAAGTTTCTTAGGGCGGAAGTAAGATTGAGATCGAAGTTTGTAAGATTTTATAAAATTTTATAAATAAATTAATATATATATATATATAGATATTAACATTGCAAAAATATAAAATTTTTTTTATAAAACATATTATATATAGCATATATTGTAAAAATAATAAAAATTTACTACAAATTACATCTCTTAAAGTCATAAAAATAAAAAAATTCAGAAAGAACAAAAGTTCTTGGTTAGACACAGCATTACAACAATCAAAATTCACATTTTACAACTTTTATATGACAGTAAATTAGTAATCAGTAATCACATTTCAGTGATTCACAAAGATTAAAAACATAGAGATTCTCGGTTTCTGAAGTCATGTACTAATGTACATGTATACAATAGACGTTTGAAGAAGAAGAACATACTACAAAGTATAAAAGTTTGAAAAACAATGATAGAGATGAAGTTTGAAGAATATAATATAAAAGTTGAACTTCGAAAAATAAAGATACTCTTTTCTTAAAAAAAGAACAAAAAATAAAGGTTTTTCACAATTAAATACAAAAAACATAAAATTTTTTTTTGATGTTGACAAGATCGCATAAGTTCTAAGGAACCTACGAACCTATGGACTAATTCTAGAACTTGTTTCGAACTTGATCAAATTAAAACTTATTTATGAACCAGTAATATTTTATTATCAAGTTCTAAAATTTATAAGAATTTACAAGTCAAGTTCCAAAATTTGATAATAATAACAAAAACACGTTGAAAATCAACTTGAGAAGTTTTTGCACATCACTTGAAATGATATATTTAAGGAAAATGAGTTATGTGTATATATATATATATATATATATTCGAATACCAAGAATTAAGGAAAGTGAGTTTTTATTAACTTTTTAAAAATAAACTAAAAAATGTACACACAAGAATTAAGTAACATTTCTATTTTCTATTATGATTTTTTTAAAAATAAATTACTAATTTGATTTTTAAAAATTTACACATGTTTTAATATAATTTTTAAAAGATTAGGTATTTTAATTTAATTTATAATTATATTAATTTTATCTCTTATTACGTCCAAACAACTTTTGATGATAAAAATTTTAGAATTTAACAGTAATAATTTTTATAATTTAAAAAAATTAATTAAGATAAATATAATGTTGAAGTACTAAAAATTAAGATATTTAAATTGTTAAAAATCTAAATTAAAACAAGTGTCCTAGCTTGAAAGATTTTTTAATCTAAAATATTTTAATCCAGCCATGTACGTAGACTGACTTAGAAAAAAAAGGAAAATAGAAAAAAATAGCTGATGTGATGTGTTACCTCAATGCTTGGAATAGTTGCTGATATGTCAATTCTCAGTGGATTTTTCAGGGAAATTAAAGTAATTGGGGAATCTCAAGATCCCAATCTCTTTTCTGTGAGTCCCTTTAAATCAAGATACTGAGCATAGCCTCCCTTTGCAATGTGTTTCGATGCTTCAATTGTGCCTTCATCGTTCTCATCTCTTCCCACAATCACATCCAGAACATGAACTGCGTCTGCCACAGTCCTAGCTATAGTTCTGTTCCAATCCAGCATGCAAACAAATTATAACATAACTTTTCAAGTTTGATCCTTCTCTATAATTTTTGACCATTTCTATTAGTTTTTGATAAATTTTTGAAATGATGAGTTTATTAATTTTTGGATCTAATGGCTTACCCAAGAGAGTCTTGTCCGAGAGAAATGGGAACAACTCCATCCCTGCTGGTGAGATTGACAGTGGGTTTGAAGCCCACAACAGAATTATGAGAGGAAGGGCACACAATGGAGCCATCAGCCTCAGTCCCAAGTGCTGCCATTGCAAAATTTGCTGCCACTGATATTGCTGATCCACTGCTTGACCCACACACCTCTTTGCTTATGTTATAACCATTCTGCACGTATTATTAAAAAGTTACATTAAGACCTCCAATCAAAATTCAAAACAGACAACATCATTATATATATATATATATATATATATATATATATATATATATATATATATATATGATAGATTTAGTTTGATAAAAATAATTGATAAGGTAGCTGAAAGCTGTTAAGTTAGTTTATTAAATTAGAAGTGTTTAATAAAAGTAACTATTAAATTAGCTGATAGATGTAAAATCGCATTCAAAGATATACTTATATGATATTTTGTATTTTTAAAATAATACAAAATAAATATATTATTTTTTATTTTTTAATTAAATTATTATATATATATATATATATAATATTATATTTTATATGTATACTGGGAATAAGGGTAAAATATAAATTTTAATAAAATAATAAAGGTAAAAGATGAAGAAAAATATAAAAGTTATAAGTTAATCAAATTAACATTTTAAAATAAGCTACAAGATACTTAAATAAGTTTATTTATCAAATACATTTATTTTGATCAAACAAGCTTATAAGCTAGTCAAACAATTTATAAAAGCATTTTTAATAGTGCAACTCTAATGAGTTGCTTATTGTGGGTTCTACTATATTACATCGCTACTTTTAGCTTTAAACAACTCTTCATTTCAATGGTGTAACTCTTAAAAACTCACAAATGAGTTTCACAAATAATTCTACACTACTTTAATTAATATAGATGTATTTAATGTTTACTTTTAAATTTTTTTATTAGGTTTTTTTGGTTGAGGATCGATTCTTATATAAGAACAGTTTTTACGTGTGGTGATTACGCTGGCAAACTCTAATAGTAAAACTTAATAAGAACCGATTTTTAATTTTAAGAACTCTCATTGAAGATGTTCTAAACTAGCTTAAAAGTCATATCAAACACAGTCATAATTTGGAGTCTTTTAGCCTTTGATCCCCAACGTCTATTGACATTTATATAAAATAAAATATATATCACAACAATTAAAAAAAGGGGAGTAAAAATGTAAGGGAGGGAGTGAGAAGTTTAGTACATATATATTAAGCCACTAGTATTTAATTTAATATACTTAGTTTGCCTTTTTTGTGTTGTACCAAGTACGAAAAGATTTTATTAGAAAAATGAATTAACAGCCTTAGATTTATATTTCGTCTTTTTAGAAAGTAGAGATATATCCAGAAAAATGAAAATAAAATAAAATAAAAGAGAAGAGGAGATGGGTTATAAAATTAAGGAAAGATGAATAATAAATTAAATGACTAAATAAAATCTATAAATTACCAGTTTTTATACACACACACACACATCACAGAGATGTCTGTGTGTGTGCGTGTGTTATTAAAGTAATTAACTATAATAATATAATTAATTGATATATACAAGTTGCAAAATTTGAGAAATTTTAAAAACTAAATTGAAAATATTGATTATCCTCTCCTCCTTGCTGAAAACTCGAAGCTTCAAACCAAACTTTTCATTTTAGTCCCTGCCATCTTCTTCCTTGTAACTCACCTTTCCTTGGCCACTTCTAGCCGACCAACCACCGGGCATGCCCGACGATCGGAAGCCGGACCACTCCTTCAGGCTAGCCTTACCAAGAATAACAGCTCCTGCCGCCTTTAGTTTCTTCACGACGAAGGTTAGTTTCTTCACGACGAAGGCGTCCCAAGCCACAACTGAGCCGAGCAAGTTGTAGGAGCCGGCCGCGATGTTCATGCGGTCCTTGGTGGCTATATTCTCCTTTATCAGCACCGGAACTCCCCTTAGCCTTGTCCCTCTCTTCCCGGCTTGAGCCTGTGCCAATGCGTCCGGGTTCACCTCTGTGACCCCACCCAGCACCGGATTGTGTCGCCGGATTTGGTCCAATGTAGAGCATGACGAGCCGCATGGAGGTGACTAAGCCGCATGCTTAGTCATTTATTTTCGTCCAACTTAACCTCTATATCAACAAAATTCTCATTTTGCCCTTAATTATTAATTTCCTTGACTTAGCGTCTAGATAAGAAATTAAGGACAAAATGAGAATTTTGTTAATATGGCATTGAATTGTGTAAAACTTAATGATTGGACATATTGACATGTTCACAAATGTACATATTATCTGTCATGTAAGACCATTTTAATAGCAAAATTAACCATATTAATTGTAGAGACTAACTTACATAGATGAAGAAACTATTTTATATAAAAATAAAATATAAGGATCGATTTACAATTTTAATGAAACTTAGGGACCAAAATTATAATTTAACTTGTCCATTTTAATTAGTCTCCTCTTTTATCTTCAATTAGATGCACTTTTTTTTTTTTTGCCTTTTTAGGAAATTTCATAATGCAAGACAATGGAGGAGGTATGGTTAATTGCAAAACATGAAGTATATAATATACCAATTGACTTATGACTTTATGACATTTATATATATATATATATAGAACATAGACGATGAGTCGGAATCTCAGTTTAGAGAAATATATAATTAAATAACGAGAATGGCTTCAAATAAATGTTGGGTATGATTACGAAAAAAAGTTAATTCTATAAGATATATACATTTCACACACACACACACACACGGAGATATATACAGCATGAATTCATAAATGCTGTCTCTGTCGCTCTCCATGTGGATCCACTGCTCCTATTTTGTTTTTTCAAAATTTAACAGAATGCTAAGAATACTCACATGACACGCCTCTATTTTTTGTTGTTAATTTTTCTTAAGAATAATTTAAAATTTTAATCTTGTATATGCATTTAAAGAACATATTTTTCTTCCCTTTTTTGTGTATTTTGTACTAATATTTTTCGATAAATAGAATTTTAATGCCTAAAAAAAAGAAAATTGTTCATATACCAACAACCATTTAAATGACTTTTCTTAGATGTTAATTTATTCTATTACAGATATGTATTTTTTAATTCAGAGTACTTAATTTATCAGAATTATATGAGATTTGTAATTACGTACACGTATGGGGCAACGATCTATTTCTGTGTTTTATTTATAATTACGCCAAAATTTCAATTTATATCTGATTAAATAGACCTTAATTAGTAGTATGATTCTTATCTGGTAAGTTCGTGGCAATACGTCACATTCGATCTACTTTGAATTGATAAATTGATTCAACCTTTTCTTTGAAAAATATAGATATAGAATCTGTTTTCAAAACTCATTATTAAGTGATCTATATATGTAAATGGAAATAATATCTAAGAATCTTTTCCTGATAGAATATTTCCTTTCTTAGGTGCCATTTGATGATTCATAAAGGGAATGTTCCCCTTTTTAGGTGTCATTTGATGATTCTTAAGAGTCATCTCCATAGTTATTAGATCTTGGCCATTGATTCATGCAGGAATTCGAATTATCAGATCATTAGTTTAACCATCAGGTCATTAGATAAATTGCTGATTTGAGTAAATAAATTTAAAAAATTAAAAATTATATATATGTATACCTATATATTTTTACAAACAAATTAAAAAACAAGTAAACTAAATAACATATATACATATCTTACACTTTAAAGTCTTGAAACCATCGTCATTAGTCATAAATAATTAAAACACAAATATTCATAAATAATGTTATTAATCACAAAACTACAAATAATTTTTTTAAAATATTTGATTGTTATTTTTATATTAGATGATTATATAAATTTTTTTATTTATGTTCTTCAATTTTTTTGATTTAATTTTCTTACATCAAATAATTATATAAATATAATTATTTTTTATCTCCTAATTAGTTAGTAATAATATACTTATTTTTTGTTAAAGTATATATCTTTTCTATTTTAGTTTTTTTTCATCTTGCCACATCCACATTTTGATTTTTGAGTTAGAATAATTTTAGTACTTATTTATATATAATATTTCATTCATATAAATTAAGAAGAAATGATAGTAAAATGATAAGACATGCAACCTATAGGTGTGTGATAGAATTTGATTCTTGGTAAATGTATATTTTTCTAAATTTTTGTACAAATTTGAACATAAAAAAAAAAAGAGGTCTGGGTCAATCAGGTCGACTAGGCCGAGTCAAAGCCCAAGTTGACGTTGATCCGACCTAGTCACTTGCAACCCGGTTAGAACCCTTGACCCAACAGTCTGGGCCGGGTCATACAACAGTGGCCATCTTTGTATTCTTGAGGAGTAAATTACTGATTTGATAACTTATTTCAATTTAGTCTCAAATTGATTAAGTATTTCAATTTAGTCCGTAAAAGATTGTATTATGTTTCAATTTAGTCCATCTATTTGTTAAAGTGATTTTTAGCAATGAAAAATTTGAGATTTAGTAGCAATAAATTTGGTGATTTAGTAACAAAAATAAACAAGTTCAAACTAATAATATCTTTTTAATATTAAATTGAAACACTTGATTTTTCAAAGATTAAATTAAAAAAATATAATCTTTCAAGAAATATATCATTAATTTACTTTTATTTCTTTGGTGGCATAATTCATGAGAGTGATAAAGTGCAATCATATGCACTCCCAATGAGGTGTGTATAGGTTGGATTGATTCAAATTGAAGAAAAAATTAGAATCAAACTGATTGAAAGGAGACGAGTTGGGAGATTTTTTTTATCACTTAATACGAACCAAACTAACCCGTTGACAATTAAGCCGGGTCAGATTGTGTCTTCTTTTTTGGAACAAAGAAATGACAAAATGAATCTTTAACTACATATATTATAAATAAAGTCTAAAAGATATTGTTATTTTGAGTTATATTATAGATTTATGATTTGAAGAAGTCATAAAAAAAAAGTCTTAATTACAACATACATGAATATTGTGCTTACAAATTTATTAGTATATATATATATATATATATATATATATATATATATATATATATATATATATATATATATATATATATATATTAAAAATTAAAAAAAAGAGATAGAAAAGTGGCAAGTTGACGAGTTGATTCAGATTAAACGGGTTGAGTGGGGTAACGGATCAATCTAACCTAATGCACACCTCTATTTGTCATATTTTGTTTTTATATATGTCCAATTTATAAAAAAAATGATGATTTTTTTTACATCACGAAGAAATTCATGTTCAATTTAACGAAAAAAAAAATGATACAATTTGAGAAATATTTTAGCCACACAAAATAAAAGTGAACAATTCTTGATGTTATTTGAAAAAGACCCATTCCCCTATTGGACTTGTCATATACAATGCTTTCTATAATAGGAAAAGTGAATATAAATAAAATAACATAGTCCAAAGAAATATAAATAAAATAATGGATGAATATTTTAGAATATTTGAAAGAGTTAATCATCATTTATTGATCAATAGTGAGTAGTGACAAGGGATATACCAATTATTGGTTTTAGTTAATATTAAATTAGTGACTCTTAACTGAATACAGTTGGATCTCCCAGTGCCCACCTTAAACGTCATTGATCACTAGGGTTTCAACTTTCAACAAATTAATCTCATTATCTTCTTCTTTAATTTCTTTATTTTATTTCCAAACAAAGAAATTGTTGTATGGAATTTGAACGAGTGTGTATCATAAATATTCTTTCAAAACTTACATAGCTTGTTTTCAAAATGTTAGGTCTTGCTATTTCTTTTATATTTGCAAGAATGAGGTGTTTATAAAATTGAAGCACTTTATAAGTTTAGACATATATTCATTAGAATTATTTACTATAAGTTAGGAATACTAAAGAATTCAATACTACGTACCTCTATTTTGATTTTCAAAGTAAGCAATTTTTTTTTTGAATTTTATAATCTAACTCAACCATGATTTAAAATTAAATTATATACATTTTATAAAAAATTATAATATATTATGTGACAAACTATGAATAAAATATAATTAAATTCTTAATATTACATAAGTATATATAAAAAATGAACTCGTATAGATGTGATCCGTCTCTTTCCATGATTCAAAATTTCAGGAAAAAAAAAAACTATGGTGTCCGTAACTAATGTATTAATATTATTTGTACTTAATTAATGAGTGGGTGTATATATATATATATATATATGTAGTGACATTGCATTACGGGATTTATCATATAACTTGCTTAAACCGTTAAACGTAAGAGTCAAACTAGAAAAATCAACATTTAAGAAATTATAAAAAATTTACAAGGATATGGCATTGTACGAAATCTAATTAAAATAAAAATTATTTTAAAATGATACCAAGAATCAGCATTTTGTGTCCATTCAAATGGAATCTAAGGGTGTCTGGAGCCCTCATTAAAATTCTGCATGATTCCGTGTCCTATAAAGATACGAAAGTTCTTGAGATAGTGACACGAGGTATCAAGTTGCTCAAATAATTAATTACTATGTTTGTGTTCCATTCAAACTCTTTTATTATTAATTTTTTTAAAAATAATTTTGAGAGTAATCACACTCTCCTTTGTTATAAACTTTCAAAATTACACTCTCCCCCGTTATTTTTAAAATATACTCTCCCTTTTTTCATAATTAAAAAATGTACACACAAGAATTAAGTAACATTTCTATTTTCTATTATGATTTTTTTAAAAATAAATTACTAATTTGATTTTTAAAAATTTACACATATTTTAATATAGTTTTTAAAAGATTAGGTATTTTAATTTAATTTCTAATTATATTAATTTTATCTGGTATTATGTCCAAACAACTTTTGATGATAAAAATTTTAGAATTTAACAGTAATAATTTTTATAATTTAAAAAAATTAATTAAGATAAATATAATGTTGAAGTACTAAAAATTAAGATATTTAAATTGTTAAAAATCTAAATTAAAACAAGTGTCCTAGCTTGAAAGATTTTTTAATCTAAAATATTTTAAGCCAGCCATGTACGTAGACTGACTTAGAAAAAAAAAGGAAAATAGAAAAAAATAGCTGATGTGATGTGTTACCTCAATGCTTGGAATAGTTGCTGATATGTCAATTCTCAGTGGATTTTTCAGGGAAATTAAAGTAATTGGGGAATCTCAAGATCCCAATCTCTTTTCTGTGAGTCCCTTTAAATCAAGATACTGAGCATAGCCTCCCTTTGCAATGTGTTTCGATGCTTCAATTGTGCCTTCATCGTTCTCATCTCTTCCCACAATCACATCCAGAACATGAACTGCGTCTGCCACAGTCCTAGCTATAGTTCTGTTCCAATCCAGCATGCAAACAAATTATAACATAACTTTTCAAGTTTGATCCTTCTCTATAATTTTTGACCATTTCTATTAGTTTTTGATAAATTTTTGAAATGATGAGTTTATTAATTTTTGGATCTAATGGCTTACCCAAGAGAGTCTTGTCTGAGAGAAATGGGAACAACTCCATCCCTGCTGGTGAGATTGACAGTGGGTTTGAAGCCCACAACAGAATTATGAGAGGAAGGGCACACAATGGAGCCATCAGCCTCAGTCCCAAGTGCTGCCATTGCAAAATTTGCTGCCACTGATATTGCTGATCCACTGCTTGACCCACACACCTCTTTGCTTATGTTATAACCATTCTGCACGTATTATTAAAAAGTTACATTAAGACCTCCAATCAAAATTCAAAACAGACAACATCATTTTATATATATATATATATATATATATATATATATTATAGATTTAGTTTGATAAAAATAATTGATAAGCTAGCTGAAAGCTGTTAAGTTAGTTTATTAAATTAGAAGTGTTTAATAAAAGTAACTATTAAATTAGCTGATAGATGTAAAATCGCATTCAAAGATATACTTATATGATATTTTATATTTTTAAAATAATACAAAATAAATATATTATTTTTTATTTTTTAATTAAATTATTATATATATATATATATATATATAATATTATATTTTATATGTATACTGGGAATAAGGGTAAAATATAAATTTTAATAAAATAATAAAGGTAAAAGATGAAGAAAAATATAAAAGTTATAAGTTAATCAAATTAACATTTTAAAATAAGCTACAAGATACTTAAATAAGTTTATTTATCAAATACATTTATTTTGATCAAACAAGCTTATAAGCTAGTCAAACAATTTATAAAAGCATTTTTAATGGTGCAACTCTAATGAGTTGCTTATTGTGGGTTCTACTATATTACATCACTACTTTTAGCTTTAAACAACTCTTCATTTCAATGGTGTAACTCTTAAGAACTCACAAATGAGTTTCACAAATAACTCTACACTACTTTAATTAATATAGATGTATTTAATGTTTACTTTTAAATTTTTTTTGTTAGGTTTTTTTGGTTGAGGATCGATTTTTATATAAGAACGGTTTTTACTTGTGGCAGTTACGCTGGCAAACTCCAATAATAAAACTTAATAAGAACTGGTTCTTAATTTTAAGAACTCTCATTAAAGATGTTCTAAACTAGCTTAAAAGTCATATCAAACACAGTCATAGTTTAGAGTCTTTTAGCCTTTGATCCCCAACATCTATTGACATTTATATAAAATAAAATAATATCACTACAATTAAAAAAAGGGGAGTAAAAATGTAAGGGAGGGAGTGAGAAGTTTAGTACATATATATTAAGCCACTAGTATTTAATTTAATATACTTAGTTTGCCTTTTTTGTGTTGTACCAAGTACGAAAATATTTTATTAGAAAAATTAATTAACAGCCTTAGATTTATACTTCGTCTTTTTAGAAAGTAGAGATATATCCAGAAAAATGAAAATAAAATAAAAGAAAAGAGAAGAGGAGATGGGTTATAAAATTAAGGAAAGATGAATAATTAATTAAATGACTAAATACAATCTATAAATTACCAGTTTTTATACACACACAGACATCACAGAGATGTCTGTGTGTGTGCGTGTGTTATTAAAGTAATTAACTATAATAATATAATTAATTGATATATACAAGCTGCAAATTTTGAGAAATTTTAAAAACTAAATTGAAAATATTGATTATCCTCTCCTCCTTACTGAAAACTCGAAGCTTCAAACCAAACTTTTCATTTTAGTCCCTGCCATCTTCTTCCTTGTAACTCACCTTTCCTTGGCCACTTCTGGCCGACCAACCACCGGGCATGCCCGACGATCGGAAGTCGGACCACTCCTTCAGGTTAGCCTTACCAAGAATAACAGCTCTTGCCGCCCTTAGTTTCTTCACGACGAAGGTTAGTTTCTTCACAACAAAGGCGTCCCAAGCCACAACTGAGCCGAGCAAGTTGTAGGAGCCGGCCGCGGTGTTCATGCGGTCCTTGGTGGCTATATTGTCCTTTATCAGCACCGGAACTCCCCGTAGCCTTGTCCCTCTCTTCCCAGCTTGAGCCTGTGCCAATGCATCCGGGTTCACCTCTGTGACCCCACCCAGCACCGGATTGTGTCGCCGGATTTGGTCAATGTAGAGCATGACGAGCCGCATGGAGGTGACTAAACCGCATGCTTAGTCATTTATTTTCGTCCAACTTAGCCTCTATATCAATAAAATTCTCATTTTGTCCTTAATTATTAATTTTCTTGACTTAGCGTCTAGATAAGAAATTAAGGACAAAATGAGAATTTTGTTAATATGGCAATTGAATTGTATAAAACTTAATGATTGGACATATTGACATGTTTACAAATATACATATCATCTGTCATGTAAGACCATTTTAATAGCAAAATTAACCATACTAACTGTAGAGACTAACTTACATAGATGAAGAAACTATTTTATATAAAAATAAAATATAAGGATCGATTTATAATTTTAATGAAACTTAGGGACCAAAATTATAATTTAACCTGTCCATTTTAATTAGTCTCCTCCTTTATCTTCAATTAGATGCACTTGCTTTTTTTTTTTTTGCCTTTTTAGGAAATTTCATAATGCAAGACAATGGAAGAGGCATGGTTAATTGCAAAACATGAAGTATATAATATACCAATTGACTTCTGACTTTTTGACATTTATATATATAGAACATAGACGATGAGTCGGAATCTCAGTTAGAGAAATAAATAATTAAATAACGAGAATGGCTTCAAATTAATGTTTACGAAAAAAAGTTAATTCTATAAGATATATACATTTCTCACACACACACACACACACACACACACACACACACACACACACACACACACACACACACACACAGGGAGATATATACAGCATGAATTCATAAATGCTGTCTCTGTCGCTCTCCATGTGGATCCACTGGTCCTATTTTGTTTTTTCAAAATTTAACAGAATGCTAAGAATACTCACATGACGCGCCTCTATTTTTTGTTGTTAATTTTTCTTAAGAATAATTTAAAATTTTAATCTTGTATATGTATTTAAAGAACATATTTTTCTCCCCTTTTTTTGTGTATTTTGTACTAATATTTTTCGATAAATAGAATTTTAATGCCTAAAAAAAGAAAATTGTTCATATACCAAAACCATTTAAATGACTTTTCTTAGATGTTAATTTATTCTATTACAGATATGTATTTTTTAATTCAGAGTACATAATTTATCAGAATTATATGAGATTTGTAATTACGTACACGTATGGGGCAACGATCTATTTCTGTGTTTTATTTATAATTACGCCAAAATTTCAATTTATATCTGATTAAATAGACCTTAATTAGTAGTATGATTCTTATCTGGTAAGTTCGTGGCAATACGTCACATTCGATCTACTTTGAATTGATAAATTGATTCAACCTTTTCTTTGAAAAATATAGATATAGAATCTGTTTTCAAAACTCATTATTAAGTGATCTATATATGTAAATGGAAATAATATCTAAGAATCTTTTCCTGATAGAATATTTCCTTTCTTAGGTGCCATTTGATGATTCATAAAGGGAATGTTCCCCTTTTTAGGTGTCATTTGATGATTCTTAAGAGTCATCTCCATAGTTATTAGATCTTGATTCATGCAAGAATTCAAATTATCAGATCATTAGTTTAACCATCAGGTTATTAGATAAATTGTTGATTCGAGTAAATAAATTTAAAAAATTAAAAATTATATATATGTATACCTATATATTTTTACAAACAAATTCAAAAACAAGTAAAATAAATAACATATATACATATCTTACACTTTAAAGTCTTAAAATCATCGTCATTAGTCATAAATAATTAAAACACAAATATTCATAAATAATGTTATTAATCACAAAACTACAAATAATTTTTTTAAATACTTGATTGTTATTTTTATATTAGATGATTATATAAAATTTTTTATTTATGCTCTTCAATTTTTTTTGATTTAATTTTCTTACATCAAATAATTATATAAATATAATTATTTTTTATCTCCTAATTAGTTAGCAATAATATACTTATTTTTTGTTAAAGTATATATCTTTTCTATTTTAGTTTTTTGTCATCTTGCCACATCCATATTTTGATTTTTGAGTTAGAATAATTTTAGCACTTATTTATATATAATATTTCATCCATATAAATTAAGAAGAAATGATAGTCAGATGATAAGACATGCAACCTATAGGTGTGGGATAGAATTTGATTCTTGGTAAATGTATATTTTTCTAAATTTTTGTACAAATTTGAACATAAAAAAAAAGTCTGGGTCAATCAGGTCGACTAGGCCGAGTCAAAGCCCAAGTTGACATTGATCCGACCAAGTCACTTGCAACCCGATTAGAACCCTTGACCCGACAGTCTAGGTCGGGTCATACAACAGTGGCCATCTTTGTATTCTTGAGGAGTAAATTACTGATTTGATAACTTATTTCAATTTAGTCTCAAATTAATTAAGTATTTCAATTTAATCCGTAAAAGATTGTATTATGTTTCAATTTAGTCCATCTATTTGTTAAAGTGATTTTTAACAATGAAAAATTTGAGATTTAGTAGCAATAAATTTGGTGATTTAGTAACAAAAATAAACAAGTTCAAACTAATAATATCTTTTTAAAATTAAATTGAAACACTTGATTTTTCAAAGATTAAATTAAAAAAATATAATCTTTTAAGAAATATATCATTAATTTACTTTTATTTCTTTGGTGGCATAATTCATGAGAGTGACAAAGTGCAATCATATGCACTCCCAATGAGGTGTGTATAGGTTGGATTGATTCAAATTAAAGAAAAAATTAGAATCGAACTGATTGAAAGGAGACGAGTTGGGAGATTTTTTATCACTTAATACAAACCAAACTAACCCGTTGACAATTGAGTCGGTTAGGTTGTGTCTTCTTTTTTGGAACAAAGAAATGACAAAATGAATATTTAACTACATATATTATAAATAAAGTCTAAAAGATATTGTTATTTTGAGTTATATTATAGATTTATGATATGAAGAAGTCATAAAAAAAAAGTCTTAATTACAACATACATGAATATTGTGCTTACAAATTTATTAGTATATATATATATTAGTAATTAATATTAGTAATCTATAGTTTGCTAAAAAAAATAGACAAATATAACATGTCGAATAAACAATTCATTATTTTAGATTTATATATATATAATATATATTAAAAATTAAAAAAAAAAGAGATAGAAAAGTGACAAGTTGACGAGTTGATTTAGATTGAACGAGTTGTGTGAGGTAACGGATCAATCTAACCTAATGAACACCTCTATTTGTCATATTTTGTTTTTATATATGTCCAATTTATAAAAAAAATGATGATTTTTTTTTCATCACGAAGAAATTCATGTTCAATTTAACGAAAAAAAAATGATGCAATTTGAGAAATATTTTAGCCACACAAAATAAAAGTGAACAATTCTTGATGTTATCAGAACTTTGAAAAAGACCCATTCCCCTATTGGACTTGTCATATACATTGCTTTCTATAATAGGAAAAGTGAATATAAATAAAATAACATAGTCCAAAGAAATATAAATAAAATAATGGATGAATATTTTAGAATATTTGAAAGAGTTAATCATCATTTATTGATCAATAGTGAGTAGTGACAAGGGATATACCAATTATTGGTTTTAGTTAATATTAAATTAGTGACTTTTAACTGCATACAGTTGGATCTCCCGTTCATCCAAGGTGCCCACCTTAAACGTCATTGATCACTAGGGTTTCAACTTTCAACAAATTAATCTCATTATCTTCTTCTTTAATTTCTTTATTTTATTTCCAAACAAAGAAATTGTTATATGGAATTTGAACGAGTGTGTATCATAAATATTCTTTCAAAACTTACATAGCTTGTTTTCAAAATGTTAGGTCTTGCTATTTCTTTTATATTTGCAAGAATGAGATGTTTATAAAATTGAAGCACTTTATAAGTTTAGACATATATCCATTAGAATTATTTAATATAAGTTAGGAATACTAAAGAATTCAATACTACGTACCTCTATTTTGATTTTCACAAGTAAGCAATTTTTGTTTGAATTTTATAATCTAACTCAACCATGATTTAAAATTAAATTATATACATTTTATAAAAAATTATAATATATTATGTGACAAACTATGAATAAAATATAATTAAATTCTTAATATTACATAAGTATATATAAAAAATGAACTATTATAGATGTGATCCGTCTCTTTCCATGATTCAAAATTTCAGGAAAAAAAAACTATGGTGTCCGTAACTAATGTATTAATATTATTTGTACTTAATTAATGAGTGGGTGTATATATATATATATATATAGTGACATTGCATTACGGGATTTATCATATAACTTGCTTAAACCGTTAAACGTAAGCGTCAAACTAGAAAAATCAACATTTAAGAAATTATAAAAAATTTACAAGGATATGGCATTGTACGAAATCTAATTAAAATAAAAATTATTTTAAAATGATACCAAGAATCAGCATTTTGTGTCCATTCAAATGGAATCTAAGGGTGTTTGGAGCCGGCGTCCGGATCTTCTACTTAGAATAAATCCAAGCAGAAGTCTGTTCAGTTTTTAGCAACGATTTTTACCGTTGCTAAAAACCTTTAGCAACAGTTTAACAACCAAAAAATTATTGCTGTAAAATCGTTGCTAAAAACTGAGCATGAGATATTCAGAGCAGAGGATCCGGATCCTGGAGCCGTCATTAAAATTCTGCATGATTCTGTGTCCTATAAAGATATGAAAGTTCTTGAGATAGTGACACGAGGTATCAAGTTGCTCAAATAATTAATTACTATGTTTGTGTTCCATTCAAACTCTTTTATTATTAATTTTTTTAAAAATAATTTTGAGAGTAATCACACTCTCCTTTGTTATAAACTTTCAAAATTACACTTTCCCCCGTTATTTTTAAAATATACTCTCCCTTTTTTCATAATTAAGAAATTACTATATTTTAATTCAATTTTATATTTTTTTGTTCAAATAAGTTCATTATAGTTTTTTTTTTCATGTTTGATAACTTATTACCACATTTTTTTGGACTAAAATTCCATTAATATGAGTGTATGAATTTTTTTTTATAAGAAAATATAATACTTGTGACATATTATTTTGAAGTAACAACCAAAAGAGGTATTACGATATGTATAACTTGGTGTTCTTAAAAGAAGGCATTTTAGCCAAAAGAGACATGACATTAGATCGAATATCAAAACTATACTGTAATAAATCTGAAGGAATTTGTGAACAATTCCTATATACAAATATTGTATTGTAGATAATTTTATAGTATATATGAATAATAACAAAAATATGCGTACCTGGGGAAATAATGGAACTTTTGATAGTAATTGATTATCGAGTATAAATAAAATTGAAGAATAGAAATAAAATAATTAAGGATAGTATAACTGCCCTTTTGGCCTAATATGTTTTTCAGAGGGTGTTACTTCAATGGGACTGCTACACCACATATATAGGTAGAGAGTAGAGACCCTTCTTTGTGAAACACTAATCGGCTGATATTCCCATCATTAGTCAGCCCATACAAGGCCTAGTTTCAATTCAATAAGAATTATATAATTTATAAAAGAATTTATAATGAACTTATTATTAAAACTGGACAATACATATAAATAAATAAATATATGTATAGATAAATATGATTTATGGTAGTCCATATAAAAAAAATCTAACAATCTCCTACTTGGACAACATAAATCATTAGTTTAAAAGATAAATAATTTCCAGATTTAATAACACAACAAAATAGATATGTCAATTATGAGTTGTCATTATAAATTAATAATCCTCAAGTCAAATTAAGAGGCAATAAGTATTTGACAATGCAAAAACTATGTCCGATAGGGGCATTGACATCTTACATGTCAAGATCCTCAACAAAAGATTTGAATAATATGTGAAACTAGTGTCAAAACATACATTACAAGGATGTGATCATTGTGCAATCCTGACCAATGGTCCAAGTATCTGAAAATGCTCTAAGAAATATGATAGTATAAGTGACGTCATCTCAAACATATCTCATAAGAATGACACTAAGTAAACATTAAATTTCAGACTCCCACTAACCCAAAATATCAAAAGACTTAACTAAACCCAAATGAGTTATATGATTTTGAAGAGCTCTAACAGTTAAGTCTTTAGTTAGTGGATCTGCTAACATATTCTTTGTAGCAAAATGCTCAATACGAGTCTGAAACTCCAGAATTTTCTCTCTCACAAACAGATATTTAATATCAAAGTGCTTTGATTGAGAAGTGCTTCTGTTGTTTTGAAAGAAAAACATAGCAGTAGTATTGTCGCAATATATCACAAGTGGCTTAGAAATGCTTTCAACAATATGAAAGCCAGATATTAAGATTTTTAGCCACATGACTTGACAAGTAGCCTCATAGCAAGCGACATACTCTCCCTACATGGTAGAAGTAGTTGTAAGAGTTTATTTAACACTCTTCCAAGAGATAGTTACTCATGTCATCATAACAGATAGAGCCGGAAGTAGACTTTCGGTCGTCAAGGCAACCATGCTAAATAAGAATTAGAATAATTAATGACTTGAAGTTGATCAGACTTCCTATAGGTTAACACATGATCTTTAGTTCCCTGCAAATATCTTATGACCTTTTCACGACTTTAAATGACCTAAATCTGAGTTGCTCAAATATATCCCTAAAGTATTAATAGCAAAAATAATATCGGGATGAGTACAAAATTGAGCGTACATTAATCAGCGGAAGCATAGGAACCTTTTTGCTCTTTGGAATAGTCTATCTAATTGACTTCTTCATAGTGTATTTCAACACCGTGAGACACACCATGTTTGAGTATTCTCATTTTTCACAAGAAGCCTTTTCAGCAGCAATGGACGAGGTAGTAAGAGCACCAAGCTCTTCTTCTCTCAAAGCCAAGTCCATATTAGTGATTGCCAAATAGAGATGCAGAGATTATTTTATTTCCAGTCCTCAAAATTGGTCCTATTCAAAGTCTTGACAGAAGTCAAACATAGACAAAGAAGGCTGACATTATAACAACAAAAGGAACATTTAATATACATGATGTGATCATGTAATAAGAGAATTAAATGGTTCCTTATACACAGCTAATCATGCCATTTAGAAAAAATTTTCTTACTTATGATGGTCCGGCTTAAAGGTCTCGAACTATAATAAATAATAAATGTAATAATTATAATGCACAAATCTTATATCACAAAAGTTTCTAATACCGATAGGATATTCGAAAGATAATTGATATAAGCATAAAACTAATAGTGCATTGTACAACAAATTACATTAATGATAACACACCGATAGGGTATAATTATTATGAATGTAATAAAATAATGATTAAAAAAATTTAATCATTTAAATCATAAAATTTATATAATTATATCCACGATACATGAGGTTATAGTTATACAAATAATCAGCAATTATATTCAAAAAAATATAATAAATACATATCATGCTTGATGAAATTATTTAATTCATATAAAGACCAAAAAATTAATTCCTTGACTATGGCACATCAACAGAGAGAATATGATATGCCAAGGTGCCACTAGCAGAGTAAGGAATTCTCATTGAATTTCAGGCTAAAAAAAAAACTAAGAGTATAATATTTAAAATTGCAAACTTACTCCCACTCGTCATCATGTAAAAACACTAACAAGACACATATTCTCCTTGAAGCTAATCAAAGTGACAACATGGTGAAATTTTAGGTACCATTGCCTCAAAGCTAATTTTAAAATGTATATGGATCTCTTTAATTTGCATAATAGATGCTTTTGACCATGTTCTAAAGAACAATTAGGTTGATTTATGTGTATATCATTTAAAAAATCATCATTTAAGAATGTTGTCTTAATATCTATTTTGTGAAGCTCTAGGTCAAAAGAGCCACCAAGAATTAGGAGAAATATAAACCAAATTAAATAAACTCAGTTACAATATTCATTCAATTAATTAAAATGCTATATTATAAGACAATTAATATAGTTGATATACTAATGATTGAACAAATATTTTAATAATTTAATAATGCTAATCCACATAGGATATATATATATATATATATATTAAAATTTAACAATTCTCCCACTTGGATAGCAATAGTCAATTATTAAAATATAATAATCATTAAGGCTAAAATAACAACTATAATTATAGCACATATCAAGAAACATAAGCTTTAACAATGCAGATATAGTATCCGATAGGAAAGTAGATCATGCATGTTAAGAGCTCATATTTCACATA
Source organism: Biancaea sappan (assembly GCA_037074585.1). Classification (NCBI taxonomy): domain Eukaryota; kingdom Viridiplantae; phylum Streptophyta; class Magnoliopsida; order Fabales; family Fabaceae; genus Biancaea; species Biancaea sappan. The sequence goes on along the minus strand of CM073501.1, from coordinate 25,285,474 downwards.
AAGAATGATGAATATGAAAAAGCATAATTAATTAAGAGAAATATGCAATTCAAGGTTAGTAAATTTTAGATCAATTATAGATACAAGATTAAAGCATATTATAGTACACATGATATAGAGTAACAGATCAATAATGTGTAACTGAGGTGATTTCGCAATCTTTTTATATTACAAAAATATCAAAAGGAAATACCCAAAAAAAGAAAAAAATTATTTACCATAAAAAACGTACATTAATGTCACTCCGATAGAGTGTGTACACTAATGATATTTCAAAACAAATTATTTATTGTCACCATGATTGCTATTTTTCCCTATTCAAACCATAATTATTTTGAAAGAAAAAAGATATATATATATATATATATATATATATTACTTGCAAAAATAACACTAAAGATTGGACTCGCGATAGGCGAGCTTACAATCTCACAAAATTATTCAAATTGTATATTTGGATATCCAAAATAATTTGGCAAAATATTTAGAAACAATTTACAATAAAATTTAAATAATTAAATAAATGCAAATTGTCTCTAAAATAGTAAAAATATACAAACGGTGCCCCAGGACAGAGTATAAGAGATATATAACAAATAATAATATTCAAAATTTATATAAAAAATTTTCGGACTGAATTTTAGAGAATACAATATCTAAAATAAGATTCTTGAAAATTCAGTTCCAAATTCACAAGAAAATTCAAAAATATTTGATCAATATACTCATGATCAAAATTACTTAGACATACATATATAATTGAGATAAACAAATTCAATCTCATATATATACATAATTGACTATAATTCCATATATATATATATATATATATATGAATAACTGCAATACTAAATCCCAATTAGGCAATATATGATTAACATCAATGAGAATTGAACCCACATGATTGAATCAATACATATGTATGTATTTTTTTCTCCCACTCATTATTAAAGTCAATTACGTAATTGGGATAGCAATTCATAATCAATTGCATAATTGAATCATTTGTCTATTATGAAACAAACGCATATTGAGTCCAAGAAAGAGGGAACACAAATCATAATTGATTACGTAATATCATGAAATGCATATAATAAGATTTCACTGATCACTTTGTAATTCAATGAAATCACGTAATCCACTCAATTATAACCATAAGCGACGTAATCCCAAATACATGAAGATGCAGATCGATTTTCATTTAAACAAAATTCAAAACCCTAACTTTACAAAATTCAAGATTGAAAAAAAAAATTATGTAATGGGTAATTGGGAGCATATATATATATATATATATATATATATATATATATATATATATATATATATATATATATATATATATATGCAATTTAATTTGATAAATCATTCAGTTGCATCGACGTAATCACCCAATCATATATATATACGTGAGGAGGTTTTGCCTTGGGGTGCCGTGGATGTAATGAAGAGGGAATTACATACACATACATCACCAAATTCAATCCCAGTGAAAAACATCACCAATATATAAAAGATTACGTCAATTACAACCAAGTAATTACTGTAATCACGTCAACTATCATAATTTAATTTACAAAAAATTAGGGTTTTTGATAAAGTTATCCCGATTCGAAAATTATATATACATGATCAATAGAAACATAATCACATATTGAGAATTATAATAATCACAAACATTATCTAAATTCTCAATAATCATAATTTGAGAAAATTCTCATTAATCATAAACAAAACACAAATTTAGGGTTCTATAAAAAAATTCCTTTATGAACCCTAATAAAAGGAATTTACCCAAATCACAATAATTTTTCCCAATCAATATGAACGGATATAATTGTCATATGATTCTAATTTCATACAGCCATAGAACAATTTATAAATCTGGCTTCTGATACCAATTGAAGGAATTTGTGAACAATTCCTATATATAAGTATTGTATTGCAAATAATTCTATAGCATATATGAATAATAACAAAAATATGCGTACATGGGGAAATAGCGAAACTTTTGATAGTAATTGATTATCGGGTATAAATAAAATCGAAGAATAGAAAATAAAATAATTAAGGAGAGTATAACTGTCCTCTTGGCCTAATATGTTTTTCAGAGGGTGTTACTTCAATGGGATTGCTATACCACATATATAGGCAGAGAGTAGAGACCTTTCTTTGTGAAACCCTAATGGGCTGACATTCTGATCATTAGTCAGCCCATACAAAGCTCAATTTTAATTTAATAAGGATTGTTTAATTTATAAAAGAATTTATTATTAACTTATTATTAAAACTGGACAATATATATAAATAAATAAATATATGTATAGATAAATATGATTTACGGTAGTCCATATTAAAAAAATCTAACAAAATCTCTCTGAACAAAATTTAAAATTGAATTAAAGTGTAATATACTTTATAATTACAATTGAAATATTGTACATTTTGAAAGTATTAAGGGGAAGGAGAGTATAATTTTAAAACTTACAAGAAAGGAAAATGTAGTTTATCCTTATTTTGACAATCATACATAAATACGCACATACACACACGTGTATATGTGTGTGTGTATAGATATATATATATATATATATATATATATATATATATATATATATATATATATATTTATAAGTATGTATAAAAACTAAATTTTAAACAATTTTATTTCTTGAAAAGTAAAATTTTTATAAGAAAAAATCTTAAAGAAAAAGACAATAAAATTAATGATGGCGTCAAATTAAAAATACCAACAATGGCCACTAACCATTATAGTTATCGACAAGACGTGAGAGTGAGATTCTACCAACTTCAGCATTATCATTGTTTCCAATTTTGGTATCGCAAACAGAAAAGTTTCTATTTTTGGCGTTTCAAAATGAGTTGAGTGACATTATTTAATATTTATCTTCTGTTTAATAATATTAAATTGATTCATTCAAACTTAAAAGTAACCTGCGCTTACAATGTAATAACCGTCTCTTTGGTTTTGCAAATGCTAAGAAGATGGATACACCTTACAAATTTAATATTTTGTACTACTTATTCATTTGTAACATATTTAATAAAATTAAGCTAACTGTTTAATCAATATATTAAAATAAAAATGATATATGGGAAGATGATGTGGCAGTGGCACCCTCCTCTATTTAGCATACAAATTTTTCTATTTTCTCCCTTTTTTGAATTTAAAATAATTTTCAAAATAATTATATTTCATCAATATTAATTAATGGTTGTTCTTTTATTATATTTCTGTTATAATGTGCTTAATTATATGCTTTTATTGGTATATGTAAAAAATGTAATTAAAACTTTTATTTGTATGGTTTATGATGAGTGATGACCTACGAGAAGGATTTGAGAAGCCACTCAAATCCTATATATAGGCACTCATATTTATTTCGGTCCTATGAAAATGTACAAAGAAAAAAAAAATTATATGAGATGTGAGAAGGTAATGTGGCATCTCCACCGTGCATCCAACATACACATTTTCTTTTTTTTGCATTTAGAATGTTTTTATTCCATCAATAATAATATTAATTCATTGTTGTTTTTTATTATATCATTGTCATAATGTACTTAATTATGTTCTTTTTTTTTGGCATATTTAATAAAATGTAATTAAAGCCTTTATTCATATGGTTACGGTGACTTACGGGAAGGATTTGAAAAGCCACTTAAATGCTATATATATATATATATATATATATATATATATATATATATATATGGATACTCATACTTGTTTTCAGTATAAAAATGTATAGATATATCATAGTCTTGTTTATATTTTTTTGTGTATGGATTAAAGACTAAATAAATGAGTTTTAAGTTGTTGTATCTTAGAAGTAATAAGTTTGTGTATCCATTGTAACAGATAATATGGTAAAATTAACTTGTAAGAGATCCAAAATTACTTTAAAAAAAATTGAGATACTCATGTCTCACCTTAAAATTACTCATTTTGTATTTTACTCTTGAAATTTCACTTTCTTAACTTCTTTTTGGTGTTTATTCTTATTTTTTTAAATTGCTACTCCAATAATTTTAAGGTAATCTTCATGTTTAAGCTCATGAAAACAACAAATGAAAAAAAAAAAGAAAAGAAATAAGAATAATGATCAATTTCTATATATGGGATTTTCTTAATTGTAAATTTGCCTATAAGAATTTGTTTTGTGTGATTTACAATTGAGTAAATCAATGAATAATACTTTTAATTTGGTAAAAAAAAATTTGTTAAAAGTTTTCAATGACAATGCGAGAAATTGCATATATTATTTTTATGGAATAAATATCTATTTAATTTTTATGAGAATAAATCATAAATCTTTTTTATAAGATGTGGAATTCAAGTGAATATTATTTTTTATGTTTTGTTTATAATGATAAATATTTGATTTTCAATTACTTGTGGTTTTAATTTTGTGTTCGTAGTAAATATCATTATTTTTATTTGGTTGTTTCTCATAAAAGATAATTTATTTAGGAGAAAAAAATTTCATTATCACAGGATATCCAATGTATGGTATGTAGGTATTACAAGACTTTAATTTTAATTATATATTGTCTTGTATATGTATAAAGTTCGTCTATGAAAAGGTAATGTGACATCTTCTCCATCTATCATGCCTATTTTTTTTCTTTTTGTAAGAATTTTAAAAAATCTTAAAAATTGACATGGATATTGATGGATATATTTTTTTCCTCCTTCTTTTGATTTTTTCTAAATTGATAAATGGTTGAAGTTGGAAAAATAAATACACGAGGGAAGAAAGAAAGTAAACTTCGTGTCCATTGAAATGTAATTTTATTACTGTTTTAAAAAGTTTTAACGTTTTTAGATTTGCTTTGTATTCTCTTCTCTTTTTTTTTTCTAGTTTATTCCATAACTAATTAATACATTTATAGTTACTAACAAATTAAATAATATTGGAATACTTTTTAGAGTGAAACAATGTGAACTTAAATAAAGACAATTTAGACATAATACATTTATTTTAAACAAATCAAGACACATGAAAATTTTAATTTTTCAAGCATTTAAAAACCAACTTATTGAGTTGGTCTATAGGGAGCTGACCTGGCACCTCTCTTAGACTAGGATAACTATTTATCCTTTTTTTAATTTATTTTTTCATTTTTCATATCTGAAATGGGTAGTTTAATATTTGTTAGAATATAACTCAGGTCCCTATAATTTCACTCAATGGAAGATTTAGTTCTTATACTTTAAAAACGGAGGATTTGGTCCTTATAGTTTCTAAAAGTTCAAAAATGGCCTTCGGTGTTAGTTAACTATCAGTTAACGGTTAGTCTTGGACACAGGACTCTGACTGAGATGCTTACATCAACATTAAATGATACGTCAGTGCCACACATGACAAATTTAAATATATAATATAAAAATATATAAAAAAGATAAATATAAATCTATATAAATATTCGCATGATAATTTATATAACTAATTTACACAAAATAAATTAGTTTTTATTTATTTGATATATTAATATGAAATTAAATATAGTTTGGTCCCTTTTTATACAGTTGATAATTTCAGTTAAAATCAGATTTTATCTGAAATTTTATTTTTTGTTAAAAGCTTTTTTATTTATTCACTTAGGTTCCTAACTGATTTTTTCCTTTGTCTTTTGCATGATTTAATATCATATTTAGCTTCATTTGGGTCCCCAGCCTTAGAATATAATTTTTTCTGAATTAAATCAATTTCTATAAAATTTTCATTTCTTTCACTTTAGTCCCTATCATGCATTTTACATACTTTTCTCATGAATTTGATTTTCAAACCTGCTCCGAATTTCTTTTTAGTGTTTTTAGAACCTATTTAGTTCTATGTTGTTTGTGTAGTAGTTCCATTCATCATTTTACGTTGAATATGTATTTAATTTTGGTACAATGAACCATATATACAAGTAACTTACATTGGACTTTATTTAATTAGTCAATATAATGAATATTGTTTAAGTACTGAAAAGAATGAATATCATTTACTTATTTTCATAAAAATGTGTACAATGAATTTGTTTTTTTTAAATATTAATTCACCAAATAGGATACGTACATACATATACATTATATATTAGTGATATACACAATAATTTTTTATGTAATTAAATTTATTTTCACTGAATCGAGAAAAAACTCTTTAAATTAATAAATTATTAATTTATCAATTATTAATATCTCTTTTATTTAATAAAATTTCATGATTCCAACATTATTAATTTATAGAGATTTTACTTTATTAAAATATTTTAATTATATATATATTTTATAATAAAATAATTAAATGTTAAATTATTATCCACTCCTACACAGAAATTTTGGAAATAAAAGTGTTAATTTATAATTATCTACTTCAACTCAAAAGTTTGTAAAACAAGACTTGTGGTTAATTCATAATTATCCACTCCAACTTAAACTTTTTTTTAAACCAAAACTTTTTGTTAGTTTATAATTACCCACTTCAACTTAAAAACTTTAGAAAACAAAAAATTGTTGTTAGTTTATTATTATCCTCTCCAACGTAAAAATTTTTTGACAACAAAACTTGTTCTTAGTTTATAATTGTCCACTCCAACTTAAAAATTTTTTAAAATAAAACTTGTTGTTAACTAAACTTTTTATTTTAGCCTTTTTTTGTGTGGGTTGTTTTAATACTATGTTTGTAACAATCCATAAGTAGTTTTTTAAATAATTTTAAATAAAAAAATTGAAATAAAAATTAAAATAAAAGTAAAATATATTTTATTATAATATTCATATAGTAAATTATATTATATTTAAACTGTGACTCATGCAATGTATGAGTTCATTTATAAATTTTACAACTTTCGTATATTAGAAAAAGTAAATAAAAGTTGATATATAAAAAAATAAAAATAAAAATTATAACAATCAAGTATTTGATATAATTCCTTTTCAGATTAGATGTAAAAAGAAAAAGAGTGGGGGGGGGGGGGGGGGAGGGAATAAGGGCGATAACTCTTTTTTGTCAAAATGATAAATAATCAGTTATATGTCAAAAATATAAATTTTGTTACTTGCCTAACCATGTCTTAAGATTTTTTTTTTCTTTATAGATGACATTTGCAATCCTTCTTGTTTATTACAATATAAAAATTAATGTAAAAAGTTATGTTAAAAAATTAAAAAGGAATTAACCATCCCATAACCAATTTATAGACCAATTTCTAAATATTACTAACACAATTTCATAAATATTATTCACATTATGCTCTTCTATGCCCAAATAGCTATTTTATTTTAGACCACACATCTTTAATTTCATATTTTATGCTTTATAATATGTTTCTTGTATTTTTGCAACAAAGTGTGATCCATTGTTTGCCTATATATTTTTTGGGACATAACCAACCGAAACATATTTATACACAAAACAACACAACCAAAAAAAAAAATTATAACTGCCAAAGGAAGTAGAAATTACATCCCAAAAAAAGATGCTTTAAAGATTTGGACCCATGTCATTCCAAGAAAACATGGTGGTCCTTTAAATCATGGTTAAGGGGTGTGGTCCTTCAAATCATGATTAGAAACAATAGATTTCTCAGTTTATATCAGCTAAAGTACATAGAGGGGAAGACTGAGATTTACTTTTGTTAATAATCTATGTTCTAAAGGGAATCAACAAACTTTTCATAGGAGATTTAAGATTGACAATGCTAAACCTCTTACGTGTTAGATAGTAAACCAAATTAATACTTCAAGGAGGAAGATGAGAATTACTGAGCCTTGCAGAGGATGATATTTAGAGGAAGAAGAAATTAGGAGGAGATAGAAAAAACAAGCATCAAACAAACAACCCATTGTATTCATTCTCTCACCTGGATTCAACTGGAAACTTATCTAGGAGTATGGGAGAACAATTAGGATAATTTGTTGGAACAAGCAATTGTAGGTGCTCAATTGGTGATTGCTTTGTTGTGAAAAAAAAAAAAGGAATAAAGTCAAAATTCTATCACAAAAATAACTAATTGAAACATTATAAAAACACACACACACACACACAAATTGTCACAATAGTAAGGTCTAAGGGCCACCATCTGTGCTGAAGCATATTGTGATTTCAAGCTTCGACTAAGAGCCACAACACAGAAAGAGCATTTTACGATAGTCCCTTCTAATCCTTCAGCAGCAGTAGCTACTGCAGTTGAATCGACATCCTCATCAGTGATGTCACTATGGTGTCTATAGGTTGTTGATTAATTTCCCTTATTTTTATTTTTTTCAGAAAGGCGTGATTAGCCTGCCACACACTGCACTATCACACAAGTGCCTTATACTTCTGGCCAGTAGTCAAGCAACCAAAGACCAAAACACAAGATAAATTAACTCTTAAAGCTAAATCTAACAATTCTGGAAATCAAATAGAAGCACTAAAAATGAAGCCCAAATCTTTCTAAACTGAATTCTAATTTGAAAAAGCCCTAGAAATGAATGAGAATCCAAACTCAAATAAAGTCCAACGTAAATAATGTCCAAAACTCAGTTCCACATAAGTCCAAGTCTACATTTTTTTCAAGTCCAAATCTTTATATAAGGACCAAAACTCCAAAACATTTTCATACAAGCTCAATTCAAAGTGAAGCCCAAAGATATGTATCATCATCGTCCTCTGAGTTATATTCTAAAAAAGAAAGGTGCATTTTGAATACTATTTATTGGGTTATATCAAGAAGGAAAGGAAAGTTGCCTTCACATTCTATCTGCTTTGTTAATTGAGGCAAAACCATTTCAAAATAATTTTGACTTCTCAAAATGAACCTCGAAGCATGTGAGCCTTGGGAAAAGGATTTCAAAAGTAAATTGTGACAATCTCCTCAATTTTGTTTGTCTCGGCACATTAGAATAACCAAAATTTAAACTTTGCATACAAGGCAAATATCTAGAAACAAAAACAAAATATTTAAATGAGCTTCAACTCTTCATAAATCCTACTCACTACTCAGAACCTTAAGTATGTTTGTAGGATTTATTTGAACCTTATCATTGTGTAGCAATGTGTATCAGAAGTGCTTCTGGGTAAAAGATGTATACATTAGAGAAAATAAATTACATCTTTGAGATATATATATATATATATATACAGGACCTAACTAAGAGTAACTAAAAGTAACTAGAAATAAAACTAACATAACCACTAATTACATTGTTAATCATTTCCTAACTACTATTGACTCTACTAACTACCTTTCAACATTTGATGTGTACAGCTAATACAATAAACAAAGCTAAAACATGTACATGATATTAAATATTTAAATATTCAACGTCCTCCTCTCAAGTTGAGGCTTGGTAGCAATCTATCAAGCCCAACTTGGAAGCCATTTGATGGAAAAGAGGAGCTGCTAAAGCCTTTGTGAATGTGTCTGCCAATCGATCTCCAGAAGTAACATGTGTGGGGCAATGACTCCTTCTTTCACTTTATCCTAAGTGATAGTCTATATCAAGATGCTTGGTATGTTCATAGAAGATCGGATTGCGTGCTATGTAAATGGTAGCCTAGTTGTCACAGAATAAGCTGATTGGAGTTGATACAGTCATTTGTAAATCTCTTAAAATGTAAGTTACCCATAACACTTCACGCACCGTAGCTGCCAAGGCCCTATATTCCCCTTTAGCCGTGGATCATGACACTGTAGCTTGTTTTTTTTTGTTTTCCATGAGATGAGAGAACTTCTTAGAAAGAGACAATAACTTGTCAAACACCTTCTTGTGTCTAAACATGAACCCTAGTTTGAATCTAAATATGCCATTAATTCTAGTGAGTTATTAGAAGGAAAATAACCCCTATAGGCCTCCCTTTGAGATATTTCAACACGTGTATGGCTACTTGCCAATGTGCTTCGCTGGGTGCTTGGACAAACTAGCTCAATTGTTGTGTGGCATAGGCAATATCAGGTCTTGTAAACCCCAAATAGAGTAATCGCCCGATTAAACGTCTATATTTTTCTGAATCCTTAAAAGGCTCTCCATCATTACTGCAAAGTTTCACCCTTTTTGGAAGAGGTGTGTTAGCTGGTTTGCATTCCAACAGTCCCACATCCTGCAATAAATCAAGTGTATACGTGCGTTGATGAACATATAAGCTCCCATGAGACCTCACCAATTCCAACCCCAAAAAATACTTCGTAGTACCTAAGTCTTTTATTGTGAACTTGCAATCAAGAAACTCCTTAACTCTTTTTATCTCCCCCTCAGAATCACCAGTAACAATTATATCATCGATGTATACAAGTAAAGTAATAAAACAATTAGTAGTTGATAGAATAAAGAGACAATGATCATACACGGATCGCACAAACCCGTAAGCTTTCAGTTGTGATGTTAATTTCGAATTCCATTGCCTGGACCCTTGTTTTAGGCCATAGAGGGACCTCTTTAACTTGTATACTTGTCTTTTTTTCCCTTTATCATAGCCCTTAGGCATTTCCATAAATACCTCTTCGTCTAGGTGTCTATGGAGGAATGCATTGTTGATGTCAAGCTGACACAAAGGCCATTTCCGAGCTACTGCTACGGTGAGAAAAATTCTGACAGTCACCATTTTTCGCAACAGGGAAAAAACTTTCTTGAAAATCCACTCCTTCGGTTTGGTTATAATCCTTTGCTACTAGCCTCGCCTTTTACCTATCAATGGTGCCATCGGCCTTGAGTTTTATTTTAAAAACCTACTTGCTGTCTATGGGTCTCTTTCCATGTGGGAGATCTACAATATCCCATGTGTTTTTTTTTTTCCAAAGCTGCTAATTCAAAATTCATGGCTTCAACCCATGCTACATTTTTCTTCGCTTCAGTATAATTGTGTGGTTCCTATATTGTAGAAACATTTGCAACAAAATTTGTGTGTGCTGGAGTAAAATAACTCGGAATGCTTAGACAACATACTACTGCATTAGTACTTGACTTAAGAACCTCACCATGGTATGTATGATTCACCTGATGTTCAAAATCGCTCAACCACACGCTAGCTTCCTTCTCGGTTTGGTGCTCTATCTAATCATCACTTGCATTATTGGAGGTTCTTGTAAGCTGGCTGGTATACTTCTACATACTACTGCATTAGTACTTGACTTAAGAACCTCACCATGGTATGTATGATTCACCTGATGTTCAAAATCGCTCAACCACGCTAGCTTCCTTCTCGGTTTGGTGCTCTATCTAATCATCACTTGCGTTATTGGAGGTTCTTGTAAGCTGGCTGGTATACTTCTTGAACCATCATCATCATCCATTGAGTTATTTTCACTGCCTTTAGGTAAATGAGAATCTTGACTATTCCCTGCAGCAATTGTCATAGGTATAAAATTAGTTTGTTCATGTATTATTGGCAATGGTACTTCCTGCTCCATTCTATATTCCTTAAGAATCTCACCCTTAAAAGGATAAGTCCCTTCATGGAAAATCACATTTATGGATACTATAACATCTTTCCTAATCAAGTCATATAGCTTATATCCCTTTTGCCCAGGTGAAAAACCCAAAAAAACACATTTGAGTGCCCTAAGAGAAAACTTATCACCCCTCTCTTTTACGTTGGTAGAAAAACATAAGCTGCCAAAACATTTAATTTCATTATATTGCACTTCTTTACCATGTAGTATCTGATAAGATGATTTCTAATTCAAAATCACTGAGGGTAACCTGTTCATGAGATATGTTGCATGTAGTATCGCCTCACCCAAAAAATCAGTAAGTATGCCAAACTGGAACAATAGTGCTCGTGCGAGTTCCAAAATTTTTCTATGTCTTCTCTCCACCATACCATTTTGTTGTGGTGTATATACACATGCCCTCTGATGTATCACTCCACAATCATTGAAAATTTCCTTTACAGCTGCATTGTAAATTCTGTTCCATTATCTGACGCGCTACCTTCACTTCTTTATTAAATTGATTTTTCACCATCAATTAGAAGTTCTTTAGGATCCCTATCACCTGACTTTTCTCTGCCATCAAGAAGACCCATGTGGCCCTACTACAGTCGTCTACTAAAGTCAAGAAGAATTGTGCACCTATCAAACTTTTCTGTCTATATGGACCCCATACATCCAAATGTATTAGATAAAAAATTTCTTGAGTTTCAGTCTTACTCAAAGAAAAAGGTTGTTTTGTTTGTTTAGAAAAATGACATATATCACAGATTATTTGTGCTTTTCCTTTATCTATATGAAAAGGAAGATGTTGTAATACAGTACAAGAGGGATGTCCTAACTTCTTGTGCCAAGTATTTATATCTATTTCATTTGCTTCTAAATTCTTACAGTAGATCGTAGTATCCTGTTGTCATCCTTCGCATTCTCCACCATGAATGAACTTGAATCCAATAACTACAAATGTCCATCTACCTTTTCCGTTGCAATGCACCTCTCAGTCCTTTGGTCCTATATAGTGTATAGGGTAGGGAGAAAAACAAACTTCACACTGTTATGATGGACAATTTACTCATTGATAGTAAATTGTGTTTGAAAGAGGGAATGAACAGAACATCATGTAAAACTAAGGTTTTATGCAACCTGACATCACCATAGTATTCGAATGTTTTCACGCTCCTATTAGGTAAGTGAATAAGAATTTTCTTTGGTAATTGTTTCAAATATACAAATGCATCCCTATCTACACATATATGGCTTGTAGCTCCATTATTTATAACCCAATGCCTAAGATGGCTGTTTGAGGAAGATAAACAGTAAGAAGTTGTGTTACCAACATAATCTCCCAATTGTGAAAAATTCACTTCACCTCCTGAGTCGTGCTTTCCCTCAGTAACTTTGTGATCTCCTGGTGTATCATCTCTGTCATTGCTAGAGATATAACTGTTGTGGTATTCTTTTCAATTTCATCACCATATTCCTCCAATGGATTTGCTACCATGTTTGCGTAATTCTTCCCATTCACTACTGGTTTATCCTTCCTCAGTTGCTTATACCAATCCAGATACCCGTAAATCTTGAAACAAGTATCCTTCACGTGCCCTGTCGCCTTGCAATGCTCGCAATACTTATCTTCCTTTTTCTGGTTCTTTCTACTGTTGTTCCCTTTCCCATTGTTATGTTGTGTCGCTTTAACCAACATGGCACTGGACTAAGCACTATGGAACATGTCCACCTATTCTGCTCATTGTTTCTCTACACGCAATAGTAGGCCTTACTGACTGAAGGCATTGGATCGAGCACAAGAATTTGACTTCTAATTGCATCGAAACTCTCATTCAATCCTATAGGAACTGAATGAGTTTGTTCTGGGACATTATATCATTGAATGAATTAGGTATTCCACAGGTGCATTGGGGCAAAGGCTGTAACACGTTGAGTTCCCCCCAATAATTTCTTAAGCCTACTGTAATACTTCATGACTAACCGGCCTCCTTGCTCTATTGAGGTAATCTGCCTCTGGATCTGATAAATCATCGGTCCATTGCTTTCACCAAATTTCTCTTCCAGCTCTTGCCACAAATCCCTCGCAGAAGTACTGTAAATGTAGGTTTCAGCTATCTCCTTTGACATAGAATTAATGATCCATGCCGTCACCATTTCATCCACTCTTCGCCACTTTCTCCTCTCTGCTTCATCATCTGGTACTTTAATCCCGCCAGCTACAAATCCTAATTTGTTCTTAGCTGCCAGAGCCCTCTATATAGATCTACTCCATGTAAGATAATTGGTGTTGTTCAACGCAGCTGTTACAAATGCCATCCTTGGATGATCTGAATTCTGCAAATTTAATGGATCGTCTGAGCTCAGTGAGACATTCAATGTTCTCGTTGTAATTGACTTCGTAGATGCCTCCATTGCTCAGTTCTGTAGCGATAAAATGTAACAAGAAATCAGAGTATAGAAGAAACTCTGATTCACCGCCATCAATGGTGGAGAGAAGATCTCTCCCTCTGATGCTCACTTATGGTGGTCTTCATGAAGCTCTAATACCATGTAGCAATGTTTATCAGAAGAGCTTCTGGGTAAAAGATGTATATTCACATAAGAGAAAATAAAGTACATCTCTGAGATATATATATACAAGACCTAACTAAGAGTAACTAAAAGTAACTAGAAATAAAACTAACATAACTACTAATTACATTGTTAACCACTTCCTAACTGCTGTTGACTCTGCTAACTACCTTTCAACATCTGACGTGTACAGCTAATACAATAAACAAAGCTAAAACATGTACATGATATTAAATATTTAAATATTCAACACATTGGAAGGCAGACAAGAAAGTGATAGCTCCATGGCGCAAGTACAATGCAATTATAAACACTCTTGAAGAATCAAAATGCCATTCAACATGCCCTTTTGTTCCCTCATGAAGCTTGCCAGGTCAACAATTTAAAAAGGAGAGGGACAAAAATGAACATTGCAACTTGCTTCGAGGAATGTCCGAAAACTTTTTACAGAATTATGGGGAATACAAGATTCAAATTTTGAAGAGGCAACAAAAATATTTGTAAGGCGTATAAAAGAGAAGAAAGCAAGAGAAATTGATAAGAATGCCAGTGCATTGAATAGAAAATTATGTATACTGTCATTCACTCAGTCTCGCAACATTTGAGCTTAGTGTCTAGTTTTATTAGCTGGGTTGAGAGAAAAAGAATTTGATCTTGGGAGAAGCCCTTGTAATATTATGGGCGAAAAATATTCATTGATAATTTTTTTTTTGGATAGGAAAGTGAGCTTGAGTGAAACAGTTTGGGAAAGAGCTTGAAAACTCAGTTAGCGGTCAGCTTGTAAAAACTATTGTTGTAATTGAGTTTGAAATAGTGAAAACTCTTTTGAGATCCCAAAGAGACTGGAGGCAGGACAAGAATCTAAACTAGGATAAATTTTTTTGTGTGTTGAAATCTTTCTTGCAAACTCTTTGACTATTTATTATTTTTGCATAATTCTTAATGCACTATTTCCATTCGTAGTACACTATTTACCGTTTCTAAAATTAATTTTTCAAAAGAATTTTGAAATCTTCATTTTTTTTTAACTGTACACCTGTTCACTCCTCTGGATGCATTTCAAAGATAAATCTTAAGAATTCTTAATTATATGAATATTTTGATCATCTCTATCAAGCAGGCATAATAGCCAAGGTACCCCTCTTTTCAAAGGAAGGCATAATAATGAAAACAACTTTTTTTTTTAAGCAAGGCAAAAGACCCCTTTTAATTCAAGATAAAGTGATTTTTTTTTTGGTACAGTCAATAATTATAAAGTGAACAATTTAGAAATGTTCTTTTCTGCTAATTAATTATGTATTATATTGTATTACATCAAATAAGGCTTTTATTGGATATAGTCCACAAATAAAGTAATATATATATATATATATATATATATATATATATATATATATTTGGTACAAGAAATTTTCTTAAAAGTGATATATAAAATTAAATGAACCAGTTTGATATAAATTTGTCAGGGTCTTCCTCACCAAGTCTTTTTTTCTCTTTCAGCTTTAGGTGATCTCAGGCCATAAGTCTTCAACATTTTTTGTTTTTTTAAAATACTATTGTTGATTTTTTTTTTTGGGGTCTTGGACAGTGAATCTTGCGAGGCCATCATGCTCTAATACTATGTTAGTTATAACGTTATTCATCACATTCAATAAAGCCAACCATTCCAACAACAAAAAAACATAATAGCCAGGACTCCAATTCTTCTCCAAAAAGACATAGCCACGAAGACAATATTTTTTTCCCTAGAGCAAGGTGTAATTAAAATTCCTTTTACTTTAAAATATGGTGATTATTTTTTTATAATAAAAAATTGTGATATTTATTTATTTTTTTTACTTTTAGATTGATTTATATAATAATAATGTCACAAATATAATTCGTTTTAATCCTAAGCTTTAACTAATTTTAGTATTACCCACAATGGATCAATTTAATGGTTGTTGATTTACAATATCTGGTGAGTAAATCCATTTATTTTTCTTCCCTTTTTGTGCCGACAATGACTATATCAAGTCAACTATTTAGAAATTTTGTTATCATCTAATTGATTCTGTATTATCTGGAGCTCATATGATGTATTACATTAAATAAGTGGGCTTGCTCTGATTGGGTATGATACAAATAATGTAATACACTATATTGTGCACAAAATTAATTTCTCAAAGATATATAAATTTAAATGAACCGGTTTAATATTATTGGTCAATATACAAATGATGTTGTATAATAATTATACACAATCAATATTTATGATACCATTTACTGTTTATATATGTATGTATGTATCAATGCATGTATGTTATTGTTAAAATTGAATATTATTAATTATGATCTTCTAAATAGTTAAATTTCTTAAAGTAAATTATTTCGGTTATATTTAATGTTTTCAGCAATTATTTTTTAACCCAAATTATTTCAAAATTCGCTAATTATATTGTTCAAATTTATATGTAATACTTATTATAATACACGAATAACATATTGGAGGTATCTTGGTCAAAAGGTCTCCAGTTATATATAGCCAACTTTTGGTTTCAAGAGATGTCATCATACATTTTCAAAATTGGAAAAAAAAAAAAAAAAAGGGCTACATATCAATTAGAGAATGAGTGAATATTACTTTAAAAAAAAAGTTTAACTTTCAGAGCTGAAGCTATTTTTTTTTGTGGGTTAATTTTATAATATATAGGAATCATTCCCAAAAAGCAAAAAATGCTTACAGTCTCAAATTAATTTTGACTTACTAAAATTTCGGAAATAAATTTATTAAGAGGTTGGAGTTGGGGCAAGTTGAAGATTGACTTATAAGATTGCATAAATGAGCTGCCAGTTTTTTATTTAATTATAATGGTGCCCAAGTATACTTAGACTATGACTTGAGCTACGATTTATAGACAAATCAAGTCCCAGTGTGTTGGGCTTGAGCGAAGCTCGGAAAAGCCCATATAATATACTATGGGCCTAATTTAACATAAGGTGAGTTTTGGAAATATGACATCATTCTTATATATTCTTTGTGAGAAAAATATTTCTGGTCCTCCTATTTAGTATTATAGAGTTGGTACTACCTTTACTTATAAATTGTCATCTATTCAATTTTGTTTACATCATTATCTTGAAATGGCAATAAAAAAAAATACAAGTGTTTAGTTGAAATGGGGGTTTAAATAATAATTAGACAGAATGTTAAGTAACGAATGCAGATTATTCGTAAAGACGTTTATTGGACATATAATCGTACAAAAGCACACGCTTGTTCCCTTTTTTGCACCATCCTCGCATTTGCAATCTCCGCCATGAATTCTCGCAACCCTTGTTTGGAATCATGGTTCACATATTTTACTGCAATTTTTGTTTTGTGCGAAAGTATTCCCTTATACACTCTTCTGAAAGTATTCAACGCTAATAGGTTCACAACGTTGAATCGCCTTCCACGTCGTCTTCCTCACGCTAGAGATGCTTGATGATGGTCGCACTTTCCATGTCGTCTTCCTCACACTAGAGATGCTCGATGATGGTCGCACGAGAATCTATGGTAGAAGATAGGTTAGGTCAGCTTAGAGAAAAAGGTCGAGTTTGACTGCTCAAAATAGATCAAGGATAACATGACATTATTTTTGCCATATCATTTGCTAATATGTTAATTTTTAGCTGATGTGGCATTTTATATAGCCCAATCAGCATTAACTGTTAGTTTGACTAATTATTAATTGGATGGAAGGGTCTTTTTACACAAAATAAAAAAGTTCATGGGATTTCTTTGTTAAGTTTTATAGTTCATGAGAGGAGGGGGGTTGCACATTGATGAAAGTTATAGCTAGTGACTATACACCAATTATGGTCCAACTTCTTAATAAACCAGATCTTTCATGGTTTGAATTTCAAACTTCTCTCTTAACTTTTGATAGTAGACTGGAACAAATCCACAGTTTTTAAAATCTGAATCTTAATTATGCAATTTCTAATTTTTCTACATCAAATACGAATTCCTTTCAAAGATCTATCAACAGCAATCTTGATTCAAAGAATAATAGCAACAAAAACAATTGGAGAGGCTCAAGCTCCAATCGTGGTGTTAGATCTAAAGGCAGAGGAAAGAGTTCAAATGATAGACCAATATGTCAAATTTCTGGAAAAACAAGATATCTAGTCATTATTTTCTAATACATAGCTCATTTTTCTTATATGGGACGATACACCAAATCAGAACAAAACCACCATGACAAATTCATCTCCATACAATGCTAGTGCATATTTTGCTACTCCTGAAATTGTGACAGATTCTAGTTGTTATCTTGACAGTGGTGCGAGTCATCATGTAACAAATAATCTAAACATGCTGCAACAAATTGATCAAAGTAATGATAATACTAGTTTAATATTTGGTAATAGATAAACCCTTCCTATTGCTTAAACTGGCATTTCTACTATTAACCTTCCTTCTAAGTTTCTCATTTTTAAATATATACTACTTACACCAAAAATAAAAAAAAAGAATTTAATACATTTCTCAGCTTATCTCATAAAACAATGTTGTAGTTGAATTTAACTTTGATTGCTTTCTTGTGAAGGACAAGAACTCTAGGAAGGTAATTTTGCAAGGGAGAACTAAAGATGACTTATACCAATTATCTCCTATTGATCAAATAGCTATGCTATAAGCTGATATGTCTCATTCCCAAGCTCAAGTTCTTCTTACAAAAAACAACTATTTGTTGTGTTAAATCGGTATGGAATCTTAGAACATCCCTCTTCTAAAATTTTGTCTGAATAAGTTTTTAAGATTTGTATGTCAAACCTTTCTATCAATGATTTTTGTTTTGCTTGTCAAATAGGTAAATCTCACAAACTCCCCTTTAATCCTTCCTTGTCTAAAGCCTCAAAACCTCTTTAGATTATTTACACAGATATATATCCTCTAAAAAAAAAAATAAGAGTAGAGCTTTATAAACCTTCAATCAATTTAAGATCATGATTGAGAAATAGATTGAAACATCCATAAAACTATACATATTGACTCAAGAGGTGAGTATAAGGCCTTTGCAAAATTTGTTAATGAAAATGGTATAACTCACTTCTTTACTTGCCCATATACTTCAATTCAAAATGGAAGAGTTGAAAGGAAACATAGACACATCTCATAAATGGGATTAACTCTTAGCTCAAGCACAATTTCTTATTGATTTTTGGTTAGAAGCTTTCAAACAGCAACATACTTAATTAATAGACTTCTTGTTTCAGTTCTTTCATATAAAAGCTTTTTCCAAGTGCTTTTCAATAGAAAACCTGACTACCATGCTCTTCATCCTTTTGGATATGCTATTTACCCGTGTTTAAATCCTTACAATCAACATAAATTACAATATCATTCAGCTTAATTCATTTTCTTAGGCTATAGTACATCACATAAAGGTTACAATATTTGTCAGCTCAAGGTCTTATGTATATCTCTATATGAACAATATGTGGAACAACTGGTGTTTGTGAGGAAGCAAAAAGGGAAGAATAGGAAGTCATATGGTTGCAACAGTTATAATAAAAATACCAGGAAGTTGTGATACCTGAGGTAACAAATAAGGCTAGTAAGGAAATAGTACTAGAATCTGGTTGAAGTTGCTGAAGAAGAGAATGAATATCTCTTAGATAAAACTTGGAAAATGTACTCTCTATTGGACCCTCGATGGCAACAGCAGTAGTGGAAATAGACTAATAGGGCTTTACAGGAATTACCATGTCCATAATATTTGTTTTGTCACTTTCTGTACTCAGAGATATGGTGACCATGCTTTTTGAAGTAATTGCAGACTACTTTCTGAGACTTCTTGTCTGGATTTTAAGGATTCTGATAAGTAGTAAGAACAACATCAGTAGATGGAGTAGTTTTTTCCATGCGAAGTGTGTTGAGGCAGGTCTCCTCCATAATGACTTCTTTGATCACAGTATCCAAGTTTGGTAGAGATCCTTGATGGAGAAGTGAGCTGCAGATGGATTCAAATTAATCTCAAAGAGTCATCAATAAATTCCAAATATGTTGATCAGTACTAGGCCACACAGGATCTCCAAGTGCTATTTGATCCTAGAGTTCTTGCAACTCAGACACAACTATGGATTGTTTGGCCATATTGTTGTTGCATGCTGTGAAGTCTCATATAGAGATGAAACTGATTGAAATTGTCAAATACAAAATCACAATGCTTTTAAAAAGTTCCATACCTTTCGACCAGAGCATCAAAGCATGGATAACTTTGGCACATGTGTTCCAAAACCACATTAGGATCTAATGATTCATTGCATCCTTAGAAACCAATTAGTTTGTGAAAGCATCGTCCTCTTCATCTTTCTACATACAAGCTTGGGTATTTCTCCAATAATAATTTGCCACAAGAGCCTCCATTTAAGGAAACTACAAATTTCCTTAGCCCACAAGTCGTAGTTGCATCCATCAAAAGTAACATTGATAGAGTTGAGAATGTATTGAGGAAGTCTAGAGGCATCCATTACAATGAGGGAAAAAACAATAAAGAATAGACAACCTATATATAGAGCAAGATTTTGATAAATCTAAACCCAAAAATGAATTTATGATGCTTGAAAACCTTAGGAACCTATTTGGTTTGTAGAAAAATCAATGAGGAAGACACTGAATAGGAAAGTGATGGTTGACCATTGATACGTGGCAAAATGAATAGGTGACATGTGATTGTTATGTGGCAAGATGGGATCTACCTTGGTGACATGGCATATGATGTGGGAGGATACATGTAGAGAGAAGAGGTGATGTGTGGCTAATGTGGCAGAATGAGGTCTTAGTGATGATGTGGTGCTAACATGGCAAATTACATTGTAGATGACGTGCAGATGCTACGCTTAAATGACATGTCGTTTCTTTAAAAGTGACATGTCGTTTGTGTCGTCTTCAACCTTTCGCCTGTACTATTCTGCATAGATTGACAATAACTTCTTTTGGCATGTGAGATGGTTTCTACGGATTTGGTTTTCGCCATCGTGGTTGTTGACACAAGAGGATCCTTCTGGTAGCAACAGAAGGATGATTCAACGAATAGGATGACAATTGAAAACTTGAACATAAACCAGAGAATAAGAAACTAGGCAACCATTTTCACAAAAAGAGGCTCTATACCATGTGAAAACAGAGGGAGAAAAAGAATTCAAAGAAAAGAAAAAAATATTCTCTGTATTTTCTTGTGTCTTTAGGAGAGAGTTATGGGGCTATTTATACTAATAGAACTATGCAAGAAAAGGAAAAAAAATCCTAATAACGTACAGTCCCATATAATATGCTAATTACATCAATGATATCCCTAAACTAAGCCAATGATGAATTGTGTGATTTGGTTAACTTTAACATAGAAATTGAAATTATTTCAAGTTTAAATAGAAATTGGCCAATGTTGTTGGCTTTGTATAACTGAGAAAGGATGAAGAAAATGTAAGAAATATACCCAACTAACTAGCCATGCTGGTAGAGTGTATATATATATATTTGTTTCCTACAAATATCTTTCAATAAAAATAATTCTATTCAAGACATTGTCAAGCACTAAATACAAATATCTTTTTCAATAGATATTCGAATTTGTTTTCATTACTTTGTAAAAGACTAATCCACTCTACTAGAGCACCTCTGTTAATTTTTAGAGTCTATATAAATTGGATATGCTAAATCAATCCCCACACTTTATTAAATGTTTGTAAGAATTGTTAGCCAACGAAAATTATATAATTAAATGGGATTTAAAAATAATATAAGTTTTTGTTTTCTTCAGCATAAACATTAAAGTCAGACGAAGTTTTTTTTTTAATGTTTGTTATTCAGATTTTCTTTAAAAAAATATAACACGTAAATAAATATCTTTAAAGGAGTTAACTTCATTGTAGTAATATGCTGTTATAAAATATCTATATATTAATTTTTTTTATTGAGAATCTATCAACAAACATGTAAATAATTACAATATGTACTTTATAACAAAAGAAAAATATTTTAAACATTGATTATTGCAAAAATGCATTGAACATTATTTTATTTATATCTTCTAAATATCATGGTATTTTGGTTTTAAAGTTTTAACACATTTAACATATGGCTAATTATTTTGTCACATGTCATCTGTTCAAATTATTTCTTTTCACACATACCATTAATAAAAATATTTTCAAGGAAATAACATTACTCTCTAATAAGAAAATATTACATCATCATCTTTATGGCCATAGGGTAGTAGAAGCTGATTCAGGATACATTGTTTGTGTGATTTCTTCAATCCCTAACTTTTACTTTCTACACATATACTCGGTGTGTTCCAACTAACTTATTTTAAAAATTAGATTTAATTGTATTAATTGAGTGAAATTTTAGTAAACACCTATTTACCTCTACAGATATATTCTACTTTTTGCAATTCCGACAAAAGATCAACAAAGATTGAAGAGATAGAATTAATGCAAGTACACGTCAAAAGGAAATTAAACAACACCTGCGATTAGATTATTTGAAGAAATATTTGCCTTTTCATCGGATTAAGCTTTCGTGGGTTTTCTTCTCTTTTCCTTTTTTTTTTAATATGAAACAGTGTAAAGAATTCATTATTTGGGCTTTAAAGCAGTCTAAAAGTCCCAGATTTAAGCCATAACACTTGTGATTTTCTTTGGTTAAATTATAATATTTTGGTCCCTATTTATCAAAATTATAAATTGATCCCTATACTTTATTTTCATATAAATTAGTCATTATAGTTTCTCAATTTCTTGAAATTGATTCTCGCTGTTACAATGGGTTAGTCTTCCATTAAAATTATTCAACTTGACAGCTTATGTGAGATTTTTATAACCATATTAGCATGCTTAATCATCATTTTTATACAACTCAACATGCTTTATCAACCAAAAAGAATTTTTCAATTTCCCAAAATTTCAATCTTTTAACCCTAGCGACGTGGTATGAGTCCAAGCCTCTATCACCATTAGTGGTGGACACGAGTCGAATTAGGAAAAAATTTCAACCCAACCCAATCAAATTTGATCGAGTTGGGTTGGGTCGAGTTAGTATTTTTTATAGATTAACCAGAATCAACCCAACCCGCATTCTAGTAGGTTGAGTCTACAAGTTATATATATATATATATATATATATATATATATATATATATCTCTCTCTCTCTCTCTCTTTTCTTTTTTTTTTTCTTTTCCTTTTTTCAACGGGTTCTCTCTCTTTTTTTTTTTCCTTTCTCTTCTTCCTACTCTTCCTCTTCCCTCTCTCTTTTTCTTTCTTTCTCCAGATCCAGAAAGAACGCACAGTCCAGTACTCTCAAAAGTCCAAAGACATTTCTGGTTCACAAACCAAAAACAATCTCTGCCACGTCGAAAGCAACGCTAGCATCATGGTGTTCTCCGACGGCAACTTGAAGGCCGAGTCTAGGAAGTTACCGCTATCTTATAGCCTAATGGCCATTGGGGAGCTTAGATTTACGAGAAGCAACAGCGAGCGTGGAGCATGGTTAAAGGACCTTCAATAAAGAAGATGAAGCCGATAATTTCTGATTCGTGAACTAGAAATTTCTAGTCCACAAACTAGAACCAGAACCAGAACCAGAAATAGCCATAGCCCATAGATGAGTAAGTGAGGGGAGAGACCAGAGAGGCAGAGAGCAAAGAGAGGAGACTGAGAGAGACTAGAGTAAAGAGCCAGAGACGACGTTGACTAGTGAGTGACAAAGAGAAGGTTTCAAAGGAACTACAAAAAAAATTAACATATATATATATATATATATATATATATATATATATATGCAGGTTGACAAGTTGGGTGATAGGTTGAGAATATTCAGATTTGAAAATTCTGACCCAACTCAACCCAACCCAAAACCAATCCATTTGAGTGGATTGGGTCGAATTGGGCAGGTTGATTGGTCAGATGCCCACCCCTAGTCACCATGATAATAAAAGCAAGAGAAAAAGAAAAAGGGACACCCTCTTTCCAATCTGTTGCTTATTCTCATAGTCTCTCATCTCATCTATCTTCCTTTTCGATCATTTTGGGTTTCATCTTGCATATTGAATTCACACAAATGGGATCTGTAGTTGATTGTAAAAGACTAATACCTAATCACTAGGGTTAAAAAATTGATAATTTGGGCAAATAAAATTCTTTTGGCTGACAATGTATGTTGAGTTAGTCTAAAAATAATGACTAAACATGCTAACATGTCTACAAAAATCACATATAAGCTGCAATGTTAGACAATTTTAACGGAAGACTAACCCATTATAATGAAAAGAACCAATTTCAAGAGAATGAAAAATTATAAAGACTAATTTATATAAAAATAAAATATAGAAATTAATTTACAATTTTGTTAAAATTATAGAGACCAAAATTATAATTTAACTTTTTTTTTTGAAGTATGATGAGATCCTTCTACTATTTCAGTGAGGACAAAATTGCTATAGTTCCCTTCCCTTCATGGGATGACTATTTTGTTATTAATTAAAAAAAATTCATGGAGATAACTACACAATTGCATGATTTAAAAAATAAAAAGTGGCTTCCACTGACCTTCTCAAAATAAAATAATGAGCCTTCACCTTATATCGAATCTCCTAAAAGTATAAGTAGAATATACATATTGTACACTGAATTGACAGCCCCACAAAAGCATTTTGCCTTAGTGGCCTAGTTGATTGAAATTTCATTTGCCCATCACATTCCTTCCAGTTCAAAAATCCAATAATGGCTCAACCTTTATTATCACGTCATTCCCTCCCACCACAACCACCTTCAAAGCTATCAAGGATTTGTTTGACTCTAAACCATTTGATTAGGTCAAAATTATGGCTCACTTTGAAGCTTCCTTATTCACCATAAATATGTGCAGTGAAAAAAAAAACAGAAACAATTGAAGCCAACCGTGCACTAAGTCCTTGTAACCCGGCGTGGCACTCGCGGCGTAGGCACAACATCCCGGCCGGTTTCTAACAAGGCAAGACGGTCCTTAATTGTTTTATCAAACAGTCTGTTGTCTGGTTTCTCTGCATAGCATACATAGTAACAGCTCACACAAGCATGAGGCACTGCCATGGCAATCCTCGTCTGCACAGCCAGTATTTTAATTAAGTTATAATTAAAACATCTTAGTAATAGAATAATGGGAGATTCACAGGTAAACCAAGAAAATTATGAATAAACATGTAAGAGAATCGAGGTGGGGCGCACTGAAAGTATGTCCAACAATGAGATTTTTTTTTTTTTTTAACTAGACTTCATTTACAAAAGACAGGTAAATAAAGTCAATCATAAGAAAGACATAGAATAAATTATTAATTTAGTCTTAATTTAACTCTTTTAATATTAAGTGTCTTAACTTAATTACTAAAAAATTGTATTTGCTTTAATTTGATCCCTCTTTTTGTCAAAGTAACATTTAGCAACAAAAATTTTGAGATTTAATTTAGACAAATGTAATCTTTTCGAAATTAAATTGAGACATTTGATCTTTCAAGTACCAACTTTAGAAATCTACAATCTTTCAATAACTAAATTTTTCAGCACCAAAAATTTTGAGATTTAACAACAATAAATTTTGTGAATTAGCAACGAAAAGGACCAAATTGAAATAAAAGCAAACTTTTCGAAACTAAATTGAGACACTTGATCTTTCAAAGACCAACTTGAGAGAACTATAATCTTTCAATGACTAAATTTTTCAGCACCAAAAATTTTTAGATTTAACAACGATAAATTTTGTGAATCAACAACAAAAAGGACTAAATTGAGACATACAATCTTTCAAGGACTAAATTGAGACATTTGATCTTTCAATGACTAACTTGAGAGAACTATAATCTTTCAATGACTAAATTTTTCAGCACCAAAAATTTTTAGATTTAACAACGATAAATTTTGTGAATCAACAACAAAAAGGACTAAATTGAGACATACAATCTTTCAAGGACTAAATTGAGACATTTGATCTTTCAATGACTAACTTGAGAAAACTATAATCTTTCAATGACTAAATTTTTCAACACCAAAAATTTTGAGATTTAATAAAGATAAATTTTATGAATTAGCAATAAAAATGATCAAATTGAGACAAATACGATCCTTCTAAAATTAAATTGAAACACTTTATCTTTTAAGGACAAACTTGAGAGAACTACAATCTTTCAATGACTAAATAAGGAATTTACTCAAAGACATATCAACATGCACGTCAGAAATGGGTCCCACTAAAAGCAAGCCTAACATGCTTATTCGTGTTTTCATGATTGACTTGTGGTCCACCAATTTATTGCAAATTAGTCCTATTTAAGAATTTTTCTAAAAATTTTAAATTAATATATGAGAGTTAATCACATTCACATGCCAATTACTATGAAGTAAAGAATATAATAAAGTGATAAAATAAGGGGTACCAACCAAAAGGTATCCAATGAGGAAAGTGAGGAGGGAAAGGGTGGCTGTGAAACTGTTGTGGACCTTGGCAGTCCAAGCAGCCACCACAATGACACAGATGGAGCCACTGCACACTCCTGTGAGGAAGCATACTGAGCTGGTTATGTCAGAGTCCACAAGTGGTTCTATTTTCTCCCTCTGAAAGAGGGCCCAAGTGTCTTGGGATGCCATCACAAAGCCTTTCCCATAGGCTGCTATCTGCAAGCATTGATTAAAAAATAACCCAAATCACGAAGGGAATTTATGAGTAGTATTAAAATCTGAATTAGTCAAGTCGAACATTTATAGAAAAGAGGGTGGACCACAATAATGATCGCAACTCTTAACAAAGTTTGACAGGTAATGGGACAAGAGAACGAGTTGCCAAAACAAGTATCAGATATACTTCAAAAAAAAAAATAGTTTATGCAGGTGAGTTTTAGTGTGAAGTAAGTAAACAATTAAAAAGATCAAATGCATAGTTAATTCTTCTTAATTGTTAACATGTTTTCTATATACAGAAAACGACTAACAATATATTGATCCCTCGCAAATACGATATTTCTCAAACTGACCCCTGATAAAATTATTTTTTTAATTTGATCCTTCACATATAGATATTTTTTGCTTAAGTCCCCATAAATAAATATGTTATCAATAACTTCTTTTTCTCAATATTTTATTAATAAAATTAACAAATTTGATATTGTGTAACATATTTTTTAACAGGTTATTACTTGGTCATTATTGCATAATATGTGTCAAAATTCAGGTATCTGGGATCAGTTATACAAGATGACGGTAAAATTAATAAAGTTGTTACACATAAGATACAAGCTGGGTGGGTGAAATAGAGAAAAGCATCAAGAGTTGTTTGTGACCGAAAAGTACCTAATAAGATCAAAGGGAAATTTTATTGTACAGCTACAAAACTAGTAATATTATATGAGAGTGAATGTTGGGCAATGAAAGGACAGCAAGAACACAAAATTGGGGTAGCAGAGATGAGGATGTTGAGATGGATGTGTAGTTATACAAGACGAGATATGATCCATAATGATTGTGTATAGAATAGAGTAGGAGTGGCACCTACTGAGGCAAAAACGTAGAAAGTAGTTTAAGGTAGTATGGTCATGTTCAAAGAAGGCAGTTGGAAACGTCAGTAAAAAAAGTTGAGAAGATGGTTTAGAGTCGTGTAAAAAAAGACCGAGAAAGGCCAAGAAGGACACTCAGAGAAGTCATTGAACAAAATCTTTTGATAATTGAGATACCTAAAGAGTGAGTCATTGATGGAGTTCAAAGGAGTCGTATGATTCATATAGCCGACCTCACCTAGTGACATAAGGCTTTGTTGTTGTTGTTGATGTATATTAACAGTTAGTTTTATTAATAGCAAAATAATAAAGAGATATTATTGACAAAAATTTTATTTCTGAGGGATCAAATTGGGAAGGCAATTCTATGAGGGACCAAATTGAGAAATACCCTATATGTGAGAGACCAAAATGAGAAGAAAATTCAATGAGGGACCAAAGTGAGAAAGAAAGACCCTATCTATTCTGGACCAAAATAAGGTTTTTAGTCTATAGAAAAACCTCAACTTTCCTATGCATCAAGAGGAGTTAGTCTAGTTAATTGGTTAGAAGGGATAGCATCCTTCCCTGTCCACCATGGACCCATGGTTCAATTTTTCTGAGGAACATTTTAAGAGTAAAATAATAAATAGAACATGTCGATGTGGAAGAGTGCACCTTAAGATTTAGATATGTGTAAGGTTACCTGAACATAGGCCCAGCCATTGCCATTTTTAAAAATGGACTCCATGACTCTGAGACAACAATGGGCACAGCAAAACATGAACTCATCCTCTCCCTCAAGTAAATTCAGGCCACGGGCAACGACCCTCAGGGCTTCGATTGTCGGAACGAACAGAGACCCCAAACAAGCACTTCCAAGATTCCGGGTCAGTGCTCTGAGGAAGCAAAATTGAGTGCTTGATTGCATCCCTCTTAGATAATACAGTGCAATGACCCTACTGACAGTGATGTTAACAACATTCCTCATGACCTCTGTAGTCCAAGCCAAGCTCAGCCACAAAACGAATATGATCAAAGGGGGAAAGTAGAAATTCAAGGCTCCAATGACAGCCAAAATCCACAGAGACATCCAGAGGAATCCAGCACCAAGCACACAATAAGTGGGTTGATTCAAATCCGGGAACTTTGATACCGGTTGGAGTGACAGACTCAAGATCTTACAACAGAACTTAATTCTACGACCAACCCAGCAAGTATATAAGCCAGTGCCTATTCCAAAGGCAATGAAACAAACTCCAACACCACTAGTGGAAGGTCTTTGGAAGCAAAGAAGAAGGATTCCAGCTGCCAGAGACATCACAAAAGAGCACCATAGTATGAAATGAACCATAAATGTGGGCCATTGCCTGATTGCTTTCTGCCATATCAATGCAAGAGTGATGCTCATAAGAGATGCAGCTTCAACTTGAGGTAGAAAGTACTTTAAAACCCTTTTCTCTTTCCTTTTGATAGAATCCGATGCTTGGATTAGCCCCTGGATTCCCTTGAAAACAAGAAAGCACACCAGAGAAACGGCCAAAAACAAGTGCAGGAGGAAAAGAAACAGGGATATTTTGTTGGTATATCTTCTCGAATTCAATGTCACCGGATGCTGTTAAAAATAAAAAGGGAAAGAGAATCCTTAAAAAAAAAATTGTAAGACCAACTCTTCAAGAATCTAGAAGCATACATGAACGAGATTTAATATAACTTGAACTTTTTGTAGGATCATTAAGAAAAATTCAAGACTCCCATGTTGTCTGTCTTGAACATACATTTCAATTTCAGAAATGTAACAGAAAAGCTTACTTGTTGTCGTAGGGTTGGAATAGAGCGAGGCTGAGAAGACTGAGAAGGCTCTGAAGGCTGAGATTGTGGTGGAGCAGGAGCAGGAGCAGGAACAGCAGGAGCAGCAGGAGCAGCAGGAGAGGGAGTTGCAACTCTTGTGGCGCTATTCATTACAATTCTTAGAGGGTTAGTGGGATTCAATCTATGGAGTTGAAATTCTTCGTGATTATTACGATTTTCTTCATTATTATGAGTCTGAAGGACTCTCTCTTCAAAACCGACTTTCCCTTTCTCCAAATCCTTAGCTTCCACCTCCTCCTCCTTCTCCTCCTCCTTCTCTCCATTTCCTTCTCTCACTTCAGCTTCTGCTTCATTTTCTCTCTCAACCACCTACCACCACACCAAGAACATAAAAGAAAATCCAAACTTACAAGATAAACAGCAAAACCACATTAAAGCTCAAATATACACAAAATAAAATCTAAACATGCAAACCAAAATATTTATCTTACGGGTTCTTCAGCAACCATTTATACGTCAACGTGTTCTGCGGTGACTGCGCGGCGGCGTAGACGGTGGCGGTTGTAGTGTCTAGAGTCGGAATTTTTTCAATATGTGGGTGTGGATTCTCGATTCTGTGGTGTGGATGACGTTACTGGGCATACTCTGTTATTTTCACTTGGCCTTTTCACGCAATACCTCAAGAGTATCAAAATACGTGGGGCCTACCGGCATTACGAAACCACCAAACATGCCGTAACGGCGCGTCGTAACACGCACCAACGTCTGCGGGATATGTCATAGAAGAAAACAAAGCACGTGAGAATGAGGGGTTTCGAATGTGTATGCGTGAGGTGCATGTTAATAAGAGTAGCCACTAGGAAATGAGTTCGTGGTGATGAAGTGGACGGCTGAGATTATATGATAGGGACCGTTGATGAATGATGACGAATAAGAATAACGTGATTTCACAAGAAAAAAGATAGACACGTGTGCAAAAAGTTTAGATGGACCCCACCAGACCACCAATAAAATAAATGAGTTACAATAATCAACTAAATTATATTTCAAAATTATATTTAACTTTTTTATATTTTGATATACACGTTAAATACTTTTGATTTATTTTTATTAATTAATTAAGTGTTTATATAACATAAAATTATAATTTTATTAGAGTAAATTACTAATTTAGCTCTAAAAAAATTACAGTTATATCAATCTAATCCCTAAATGATTTAATGTTTCAATTTAATATATAAAATTTGTATTTATTTCTATTTGATCTATCTTTTTGTTAAAGTGACTTTTAATAATGAAAATATTAAAATTTAACAATAGTAAATTTTGTAACTTAACAATGAAAATAACCAAATTAAAACAAATGTAAACTTTTAAAAATTAAATTGAGATATTATATTTTTGAAGGATAAAATTGAAAAAATATTACCCTTCATAGACTAAATCAGTAATTTTACTCTTTTTATTAATATATATAACTATGCAGTTGGAATTATAATTTTATTTCTAATATAATATAAAAATTATAAAAGAATTCATTTAATAAAAAACATATTATGCAAAACTTAATTTTCTTAATAAAAAAATAAATCGAATAAGAGTCCAGTATATTTTAACCAAACCAAACATCTTCCCCTTATAAATATAGCAAGTTGCTTACATGTGTTTGTCAAATTGCTTTTAAATAAATATGTCATCACTGAAGTTGTTAGTCTTAAATATTGGTGTTGAATGAAATAATCCAAGTATTAAACAAAAAAAAAATCCAACTGTTTGTGATTTTTGTTAATTTTTTATCCTCATATCGCACCATTACTGTTTTTTTTTTAAATTTTATAAAATGAATGTAAAATTAATATCCCAACTATACAGTCTTCAATGGTATTGATAAATTTGTTCAAAAAGTGTGTAATATTGAATAATTAGTTATTAATGCCGCAAATATTTTTAAATATGTAAACTATTTTTAAAATAATTTTTAAATTTTAAAAATCTAAACCCTAGAATCTTATATTGTAAAATCCCTAATAGTAAACTGTAAAATACGAAACCATAAAGTTAAGGTTAAATTATTCTCTAGGCCTTTATTTCACTTAATTTTAATGTGTTCTCTATAATTTGAAAAATTTTAATTCAGTCCTTATAGTTTTATAAATTTTTAACTTAGTCCCTACTGCAAATTTTTTTTTTTAAATTCTCTTAAATTTTGGTGAGATGACCAATAATATATCATCTTGTTATTCAGAATATGCATAATTTATTTCCTAATTACTTGAGATAGGTTACATAACATGTCATATTCATGTGGGCTAATATTACTTAATTATCTATTTTTTTCTTCTAAGTTTTGGCATATGTATATGATTAGTTACAGTAGTAGAATTTAATAAAATGCCATCAAAAGTTTATTATTAGGGACTAACTTAAAATTTTATAAAACTATAAGGAATTAATTATAAGTTTTTAAACTAAATGAACTAAATTAAAAAAAAAGTGACATTATAAGGACTAAAAGTACTTTTATGGACCAAATATTAAACTAATAAAAAAATGATCCATTGCAAAAAAAAATGAAAAAGATTTATATAAATTTTTTATATTTTTATTATCAAGTTCTTCAATCAAAATAAATTAAATGAATGATTCTTTAATCAGAATATAATAATATATAATTTTTAAAAACAACTTCTTACTTTCTTACAACTCACATTTTGTAATTGATTCTTTTAAAAAAAATTATTCATGTTTTAGTTTTAATAAAAAATGAATAACAAAAAGATAAAAAAATTGTATTTAAATCTATAACGAAATGAAATGTCCAAAAGATAACTAATCTAACAAAAAAAGAAAGTGTAGGTCCGTAAAAATAGTACCGTTAAACACCGTTACAAAAATATTGTTGTGAATTGAATAATTAAAAGTTATTTTCGTATCATAAAGTATAAACATGTAAATAAGTTTAATTAATAATTATCATTAATGAGTGTAACTATTTATGGAAAAATAAATAAGTAAGTAACGCTGGATGACGTTAACGTGACTCATAAATTATATTCTTCTAAATCAAAACCCTTGGGAGGCCTTGTAAGAAACAGACCAGAAACTCAATATATTCTCTGTCACTGTCATTAATTAATTTGAGAACTGTTAACTCTTAATCAATAATTAATTTTTTGCTTTGACCGTTAGCCTCCCCCAACAAACTTTTTTTAATTCTAGAAGGCCATATCTATTTATTGGGCATTGAAGGAAAATAATTTGGTAGGTGGCAAATGGCAAGGACACTGAACTCTTAATAGCCAGCGTCCTGTATAGTTAGCAGGGAATCAATCCTATCAATCAATCCCAATCAAATATGTTTAATTTAATATTTTATTTGGTTAAGACAAATATATATTTCTGATAGCAAAATAAAAGTTAATATTATTGTAATAACTATTTCATATAAGTTGAGGGAGTGTTTTGTAGTTTAATATTTTATTTGGTTAAGACAAATATATATTTCTGATAGCAAAATAAAAGTTAATATTATTGTAATAACTATTTCATATAAGTTGAGGGAGTGTTTTGTAGATTGGAAGCAAGTTATCTCTTCAATAAACTACAATCTTTCAAATAAAAACAAAAAATATTATTTTTTTCAATATTCTAAAAGGTTTCGACTTTCGATGCTATAATTTATCATAAAGATAATAAACTGTTTTATCTATTTGCTTATTTTTATCATTTTAATTAACTAATTCTTGATTATGCCAATATAACCAATTTCTTTCAAATAGATAACAAACTATGAATTTTCTTAAGCCGGATTAATTCATCATTTTTTTATGGGTCCAAAAATTCATCATATCATTTGAGTCTCGATAACACACATTATGTTATTCCACCAGCTCACTCTGAAATTTTTTGTCTAATATTAATGCGAATAAATCACAAAAAAAAAACTTGTCTTTAAAATTGTGCGACTATCAATCTATAATCATCATATTTTTTGAGATTTCTTCTCATAATTATCACCAACTTGACAAGAAAATTTTATTAACCGGCTTATTGATTTATCACTTATCATTCTATAAAATATAAATATTGCTGCATCCTTCGAAGTCAAGTAACTTTTAGATTCAATTTTTTTTTTTTCATTTTCTTGCATTTATGGTTGTTAGTTGTTACTGATTTGATTGTCAAAATTTATAGTGGAATTCCATTTTCATAATGTGTGTTGATTATATTCTACATCATTTATTGCATAACACGTGTTTTAACAAAAGTAATAACACTAATCAATTATATAAATTTAACTGATGACTAAAGTCACTTTTTGACTCCTGAGAGATGCAATTACAGGTTAGTCCCCAAAAGATGTCTATTATACTTGTTAGTCATTGAAAATTCAAACTACAACAAATATTTGTCCCTTACATCTTGGCCCTCTTCTCTTAATAACAATGCTAATGTGGCGTACTTTCGTCTCACGTAGCTTATTAACCGATGATGTGGCATCACCTTTTTATTTTATTTGATGATGTGTGTAATAGTAATGTAAAATTAAAGAATTATTTTATTTACAAAAAAAACTTTTTGGGACCAAATTGTTTTAGAAAAACTTTTCAAGGATAAAAATGTTTGTGATGAATAGTACCACCACAAGAAAATTCAACAATTGCTTCTCATCCTCTCTCTTTCTCTATGTAATCTCTAGCTACTTTTTTTTTTAATGTTGTTAGAGCATCTTCAATAGTACAATTCTTATGAGTTGTTTATCGTGGATCTACAATGTCATATCACTACTTTTTATTTTAAATAACTCTTCACTCTAACTAGACATGTCAAAACGGGCTAAAAATTGTGAAGCCTAGCTTACTTTTGTGTAGGCTAGCAGGCTAAATGAGCCAACTTGCTAGCCCGCAGCCTTTTTAAAAAAAAAAATTTTTAACTTAACCAATTTCTGCATGTTTAAATGAGCAAAAAAGAAAAAAGGGGGCTCCAAATCAGATATCAATTGATATCAATGTTATGAGACCCGAATAAGCCTTCGGATCACTGGGTCAATTCCTAAACCAAATAAATAAATTAAAAAATTAAAAATTATATATATATATATATATATACTTATATTTGTTTACAAATAAATTTAAAACTAAGTAAAATAAATAATTTATATGTAAATTTCACACTTTATAATCTTAAAAGTATAGTCACTAGTCATAAAATAAAATATAAATATTCATAAATAATTTTTTTGACATAAAATTACAAATAAATAAATCCCCATTTTTCATCACATTTTAATTTTATATATTAAAAAATTTTATACATTATCTAAAAAAAATAGATTTTTATGTAATAATTAAATCTCAATTTTCAATTTTTTTTGCCTTAGTGTGCAAGCTCTATGGCCTATACTCTTGTCTAACTCATGACTTTTGACTTTCCTTTGCCTGCACTCCACACTGAGCCATTACCGTTAGTTCATTGCTCAATAAAGGAAAGATAATAATTAATAAACTATTCATATCACTCTTCTTATTAGATTAAGTGGCTTGGCTCTCTCTCTCCAGTCTCCATTCTTCATTCCAAGCGAGATCCAGTATTGGTTAGGCGACTGTTGCACCCAAAGTGCATCATCACTGTGGATTATGAGTTCGTGACCATCGCACCATCTTTCTTTCCTTTCCTCTTCGGCCATCTGGGCTATAATCCATGTCCATGGCTCTCTTTTTCTCCTTTCCTTACACAATACGGCTCTCTTTCTCTCTCTCCTTTCCTCTTTGCCACCTGATGGCTCTCTCTCTCCTTTCCTCTTCGCCACCTAATGGCTCTCTCTCTCTTTCTCCCCTTCATTTCCATCTCCTTCCCATCTGCTTCCTTACTAATGGAAAAAGAAAAAAGAGGTTTGGATCAACCGAGTTGACTTTAGTTGAGTCAAAGCCTGGGTTGGCTTTAACCTGGCTAGGTCAATCGGGTTGACCCCCGGGGTCAAGTGCACGACAGTCCAAATGAGCGACCCGAACCAATTCTGATCATGGTTCACTAGGTTTCGGGTCCAATAATACTAGTTGATATAAATGTAGAAATTGAATACCCAAGCCATTCATTGAAGCTGGGAACTCAAATATAACAATCAAATACACCGAGTTAAAATAATCTCATCTCTTAGAAACATACACAAGTTCAAAAACAAAACGTTTCTATCCTTCAACACATACACACTCATAATAACCGATCCCAAGAGATTCAAACATAAATTAAACCCCACAAAGCACACTTGAAGCACTTTAATCCAAGCAAATTTAGCTAAATCAATCAGCAAGACAGTGAATAGAGAGAAAGGAAGAAGGGAGATTAGATTATCAGATATTGCTTGAAAGAAGTTCGAAGATGAAACTATGGCTGGAAGCTGAGGCAGAGGCTGAGGCAGATGAATGGCAGCACTCAGCACTCAGTAGAGAATAAGCTATGGCCAAAGGAGAACTATTAGCAATAGAGACAAAGGAGGATGCATGACAGCAGCCAACAGAGATGAAGAATGGCAGCAAAGAGGTAGAGACGAAGAATGGTAGCAGACTGAAGAGATGGACTTAGGGTTGGTTTGATCTCTTAGCTCTGTCTCTTTAGTATATATATATATATATATATATATATTTAAAAAATAGTATATGGGTTATACGGGTACTCGGGCTAGGCCAAAAAAGCCCAGCCTTATATAGGTTGGCATTTGGAAAACCCAACCCTCCCTAAGAATGACGGGCCGAGCCCGTTTTGACAGGTTTAACTCTAATGGTGTAACTCTAAAGAACTCACAAATGAGTCCCATAAGTTACCCCTTATATTTATACTTCACAAATGGGTCCTACTCCTTTATGATTTTTTTTAATTATTTTTTGCTGTAAGAAGTGATTCTTATATAAGAACAATTCTTACATATGTCAATCACGCTGGTGCATTCAAATGATGAAACTCATTAAGAACGAGTTCTTATTATTAAAAACTCTTTAAGAACTATCATTAAAAATGCTCTTAGTTCCACCAACATTAAACCTTCATGTTTTCCTATAAGAAATCAATAGATTCCTAATTTCACAAAAAGCATTATTCATCCTCTGAAAAGCTTCACCATTTCCTTTTATAAAAAACCCATCAAATACCCAACTTTTTTTCTTTGTACACTTTTGACCTCATTTTTCTTACATATCTTTGACTGATGTTCAAGTTTTGCCTCTAATGGCAGATTAAAGGTTATACAATTGCGACATTGTTTCTTATGTTCTTAATTTTTTCCCTCTATTTACATATGCTATTTTACACGTGCGTGCCATTTTGGACACTATTGATTTCTTGGCTTCGCAGTCCTTTGCAAGAATCTAAAGGATGTGCTAGGATCAAATTTCCTTGCAAGAATCTAAAGGATGTGCTAGGATCAAATTTCCTTTCTTCATGGGAGTTTACTTTTGACTTATGTAATTTCGTCAGTGTTTATTGTGACTTTGATAAGATCATTGCATTGAATTTCAGGTATCTCAAAGTTAATGCTCCTAATCTAAACTCAACCCCTAGCCATTAGTAAGCTCTATGCTCTAGCCGAGCTCACCATGGTTCCAGTAAGATATATGGTTCTTTGCCATCCAATCATTATGTAATTTGAAGAACTTTAGATTCCTTGGCATCAGTTGGAATTTCATTTTTTTTGCGAGCTTTGGCTAGGTGTGCAATCTTAGAAACCTAAACCTCAACTTCAATAAACTGACCAGAAGCGATTCGTCATCCATCAATAAACAGAGATAAAAATTTGTCTCTAATTTAAAATTTTGTTAATAAACAATTTGGTCCTTGAAAATTTTTTCACAAACAATTTTGGTCTTTGAAAGGTCTTCTTTTTGTAAACAAAATAGTTCCTTGATGCCAACATCATTGTCATGTCACCACTTAATGTGACACATTAGCAAACAAAATAAGAAAGGTGATGCCATGTCACTGGTTAACAATCATATGGGAGTGGGACAATAACAAGTCATATCAGCATCATCATTGAGAAAAAATTGGCTAAGGTGGACAAAGGGATGTTGAGTTCTCAATTTAGTACCATTTTGGTACTAAATATCCTTTCTTTTGATCTCTTTCTTGTTGGCTTTTGATTCTTAACTCATGTTTTAAGTATTTTTAGATTAGTTTAAGTTTTCTTTGAGCTTTTAATAAAATAAGTGATTTCATGACACTGTCTTGCTATTAATGGTTGTTTTGTTGTTGTAGGTTGAGTTGGTGTAGAGTGTACGCATAATGATGAATCCAGCTGAAGTTGTATCTTTGAAGTTGCTGCAGAAGTCTCCTTTTTCTATCAGTCACCACTATAGAGGTGGATCTTCACAACTATAGCGGTGGCTCCTGGAGCAACTATTCTAAAGCCAAACTCTCTGCCAACCACCACTATAGCGGTGGATCCTACACCAAAATTTTGCCAGACCAATTTTTTCCTATCTTCCACTGTTATAGCGGTGATTCGAGTTCTGCACTTGTTTAAATAGCATCAGAGCAGAATTTTTAGGTCATTCTGAGTTGGGGGAAGGCCAGAGGACGTCGATTTTATAGAGGAAATTGGAGGAATTCCATTCCGAAGCTCTCCGGACCCGATTTCCATCAACTCAACATCGGATTCATAGAGTTTGATCAATTTTTTATTGTTTTCTGTAGTTTTAGGGCTATGAGTAGCTGATTTTCTCATTCTATGGTTGCTATGAACCTAATTTCTGATTAGAAGTCATTTTCTCTCTGACTTTGTGATTTCAATTCAATAAATATATTCATTTCATTCATATTTTACTGTATTTGTTGTAAAATTGGTCACTTTATGATTTGTTTGTTGCTTTCATCGAACTTTGGCGAGGGAGATGTTGGTAGAACACTGAGTGAATAGGGCGAGTGGTTGAACCTTATGGGTTTTTCTTGTTAATTAATAAGAATATTAATTAACCTCGTTTAATCAAATTAGGTTATCATTTATCTGGCTTAAACTCGCATAAGGAATTATGCTAGAGTTGAGTAGCTTAACTTAGGTTCGGGAGAATCACTTTAAGCCAATAAAAAACTTAAGATTAAAGTATATAATTGAATTGAATTGCAGATGTTAGGGATAGTTCGCAACTCTTAGAATGGAAGAAGGAGATTAGTAGCCATAGGTCTTTTAATTAAGTTAATTTAATTTGAATTTGTGATTGCATTCTATTTAATTGCGAAAAATACAAAAATATGTTATTTGTCACCTTTTTTATTTAAAAGTTAGAGCTACCTTTAATCTAAATTGAGTTGTCTGACTAGTGCCTTTAAATTTCAGGAGTACTTAGCACGTTAGTCCTAGTGGGACGATATCTCTTACTCATTTTATCATTGTATGACTTGTGCGACTGGTGTGCTTGCCAATTCACCTAACAAGGGACTAACATGTATAATGATATAGACTTTTAGGGAGTGGACATCTTTTAAATATTGACTTGGCAAGTGTAACTTATCAGTCCCATTATTTAAACCTCACAACTTCCTCTTTCTTCCATTCATCGAAATTTGTTAGGAAGGAAGGGGAGGAATGGAATTGATGCCAGCAATATGGCTTCGCTACTGGCACATCGTCGCCTATTGCACGTTGTTCGCCTGTCGCACTCCTCGCATTGTCACTCGCCTGCCATCGCCTCCTCGTAGTCGAATGCATCGTCGCTCATGATCTGAAGCGAGAGGGAGTGACGGAAGGGAAGTCGACCTCAGTCCTCACACAAGCTCAGTCACAATCTCAAACCACAGTTTCATATTTGGGAAGAGACAAATTTGGGAAGGAATTTGCAGGCTGTCGATCTGGGAAGAGAAGTGATTTGCAGGCTGCCAATTTGGAATTTGGGAATTCTAGTATAAAACTTTTAAGTACTAACCAAAAAAAAAAAGGTAGATTTATCCACCAAACAGGCCTAGCTTTTTTAGATTAATAAAAAATTAGTCCAACTTACTAAAAAAAGTGAGTTAAACGAGTTGTCGAATTGGATCTTTATGACGCTGACTCCATCTTATATTGCAAGTCTTACAAGGACTCCAAACTAAGAAAATCAATTTTTTAGAGTCTAAAGTCACTCAACCGAGAAAGTATTCGTCAAATGATCAAGCTTCGGCCATAGCGTAACCAAACAAATAAATATTTAAATTCATACACGCGTCTCTCACGTGTTTGGGCATTCAAAGAAAAGCAGCACAAATTTGAACATACTGAGTGGGCATAGGTGGGTAGGGCTATCTATTACACGAAAAGTGAGGAAACAGTGTCGGTAATCCAAATAATTATGGTGCGTAAGACCCTCCACGTGGGTTGTACCGGAGAATGGCGAGAAGGACGAGATAAAGAGAGTCGGTACAAGGAATTCCAAATGTTCACACAACAAAAACAAAAAGGCAAAAGGTTAAGGCCACTTTACTCTTTCGAACGCATTTCAAATATTGGGTTTCCTATCTGTGAGAGCTTCATAAATTCTGAAGTGGGGTCAATCTCATGTTTGGTGACATGGATCTGACTCAATCTTCTTCTGTTAAAGTCTAAAAAATCAGATCAGAAATCAACATAGATATTAACTTAATGGTCGATTCAAATTGATAATAGTTAAAATATATTAAAATATTAAAATATAATATTAAAATATTAAAATATTAAAATATTTTATACATATTATAAATATGTATTTATATAAATTATATATATTTTTAATAGTTTAAATTTATTAGAGATTTTTTTAAATATATAATAATATTCAATAAAAATTTAAAAAATCAAAAAATTGAACTAATTTTTTACTAATTTATTAGTTCAAACTGAACTAATTCTATGACTGATTCACCAATTTTTTAATTTAATCGATCAATTTAATTTGATTATCTGAACATTATATTCTATATATCTATTCATTGCGCCCATTGACCACAAATATTATAAACTACACCTTAATTTTATCAACTTTTAATTTTCTTGACATATTTTTTTCACTGGAGAAAACTTAGTTGTATTTTTTATTTATTTATTTGTTATCAAAATTTTTAATTATTTGAATATAATAAATGTTTTATTTTTAATTAGAATATGATAATATATTTTTTTAAAACAATAATTATATTACAACTCAGTATTAATAAATTAATCTTTAAAAGAATTTTTCACGCGTGTTAAGTCTTATCCTTTTAAATTTTGTTTGAAATTTA
Source organism: Biancaea sappan (assembly GCA_037074585.1). Classification (NCBI taxonomy): domain Eukaryota; kingdom Viridiplantae; phylum Streptophyta; class Magnoliopsida; order Fabales; family Fabaceae; genus Biancaea; species Biancaea sappan. The sequence continues at coordinate 25,244,911 of CM073501.1, read as the reverse complement.
TTTTGTTTGTTTAGTATATAACCCTCAAGCATTTTTTTTCAAATTTTTTTTCTAATATTAGATATTCTAGAGAAAATAGAATTAAGTGTGAGAAAATGTAGATTTCAAAAACATTAGCAAAACATTCCTAACCTACTAGTTTAATTTGTCAGAATAAATAAATTATATTAATTAGGAATAAACGTGTAAGTTTCTTAGATATACTTTTAATTAAGACTCACTTTAAACATACTCATGCATTTATTTATGATTATTTTATTTAAATATTTTTGTAAACTAGTTTTAAATACTAATTAATGGCTCAACGTGTAATTCTCTTTTTAATTTATTTTAAATAGTTTTTTAAAAATAAAATGAAATTATACTGATTCTATATTTTATAATAATAACAAGAAATTATAATTTTTTTTAACTTGTACTCTTTTGCATGTATTTAGTTTTTCTTTTTATATTTTTATTTTTTATTTTTTATCTATATAGTAATTATGTATGATTTTGTAACCAATAATAAAAGAATCTCCAAGGCATGAATATATATATATATATATATATATATATATATATAGCAATCACATGAAAATATCTTAAAACTAAATTCAATTTTGTAAGAACATACTTTGAAATTGTTTTTTTTTTTTTTCCTTCAGAAAACTGCAGTTTATTAAAGAAGAACGACTATGGTACTCTCTGGTGCTCTCGGTGTTGAATCTGAAAATGGGAACAAACAACTTAGGACGAACGAAGAAGACCAGTTACTGCGAAGTACACGGAAGGCTAAAGGGGAAGAGTCTTCTGACATTAACCTGAATGATGCTCCACCGGACAATATTCCAAATGGTGAAGACAGGTTTCTTATAGAGATATGTATATTGGAATCCATGGGCGGGATATGGCAATGTCAGGCGACGATGATGAGAGTGATGGATGGCATGAGGATTTATTTTCGGATGATGATGCTATTGATCAGGATGAGGAAAAAGATGAGAATGTAAATATATGGCATGTTATCGAAGTGACGAAAGAGGAGAGGATAATTCTTTGTCAGCCCTTCAAGAAATTAAGCTCTCATATCAAGTTATCAGGATGACGATTGGGTTTCAAAGCCATGAAAGACAGACTGCAGCATATCTGGAAGCTTCAGGGGACTGCAAAAATGGTTGGGGTTGGTAATGACTATTACATGCTTCGTTTTAATGTGGGCAGAGATTATGATTATGTGCTTCATCAAGGGATATGGGTCACAGCAGGACACTATTTGATTGTTCAGTGCTCGGTGCCACAACCAGCGCCTGGCGCCCAAGCCTAATATTCAGCATGTGACAGAGGGTATTTAAGCGAAAAGTAGCGAAAATCAGGTATCTTTTGGGTGGAGAACAAGGCTAGAGACGGTTGGAGCTCTTTGGGAAAGAAGGGAATCCTTCGACATTGAGTTTAAGTTCTTCTATTTGTTTTTCTTTCAATGGTATCATGAAACTCTTGATTTTTTATGTTTTTATGTATTTGTCAGTTATGAGTAGCTAGAATCCTTGCCAAGTTTTGATGTAGCTTCTCCTTATTACTTCGTGAACAATTTCTTTGCTTAATCAATGTTAATTCCTTATTGAGTGTTCGATTTTGAGTTTAATGCTTTTTATAGTTGGCCAGTCATAAATGTGATATGAGGTTAATTTATGTAAGAATTTGGAAGAACTATATATAAACATGCCCTAAGTTGAACACCATAATCAATTGAACATAGAGATAAGAGTTTTATTATTGTATGGTTATCTTTGACTTCCTCCTCATGCTAACATGCCTTTTCTTATTTGGTTAAATTAAGGAATTAATTAAACAAATGAGTTAAAAGGGATTGAGTTGCCAAAGAATTGGAATTTAATTATTTTAGAGGAAAACCATGATTTAAGAAGTTAATAACGGATTATAAGTCTAGTGTGTTGTTCACTAAGTTAATAGTTTAAGTGAAATTGAGACCCTAGTGCCCTTTAGTAATTGTTTAGAGCCCAACTTAATTTCTAGTTGTATTTCTTTTTTGTTTGCTTTCTTTAAGTGCTTTAATTTAGAGTTCCCTTCAATTCAAACTGGGACATCTAGATAATATAGAGTAGCCCTAGAGTACTTGGCTCCATCAATCCTTATGGAGCGATACTCTCTCACCTCTTAACTACTTATACAACTTGCATCACTTGCCATCGATAAAGAATTTTCATCCTATTTCCCTTTGCAATGTTATTTATAAGGCTATTATGGAAGTGATTGCTAATAGACTCAAAAGTCTCATGAGCCATCTTATTGCCCCCACAAAATGCAGTTTTATTCCAGGTCGTCATAGTACGGGTAATACAATTATAGCTTAAGAGTTTATTCATAATATAAAGAATAAGAAAGGCGAAGAAGGTTTTATGGCTATGAAAGTAGATTTGGAGAAGGCCTATGATCGTATTTATTGGTTTTTCCTTAAAGATACTTTCATTGATATGGGGTTGCCATTTAAGTTAATCAACCTCATTATGGCTTGCATTTCTTCATGCTCCATGAGGGTCATGTGGAATCATGAACCCACAAAAAGCTCTAGAACTTCAATTGGTGTTCGTCAAGGAGATCCCCTTTCTCCATACCTTTTTGTTCTTTGTGTCGAAAGATTAGGGAAAATTATTAGTTTGGTGGTTAACAAAAATATGTGGAAACCTATACAAATTTGAAAAGATGGACCGAAAATGTCGCATTTGTTATTTGCAGACGATTCACAACATTAAATTGAGGTAATTAAAAATATCTTGATGCTTTCTATTTCTACTCCTGTGAAAAGGTTAATGCTGATAAGATTAGACTTTTTATGTCTAGTAGTATCCATGGTTGCAAAAGATACTTGTGATTCTTCAAGGTTTGTTCTTTCTAGTAATTTATAGGATTATTTGGGAATATTGTTACATCACAAGAGGGTGATGCAGCATACGTATCATTTTGTTGTTGAGGAAGTTCAAGCTAAACTAAGTGGATTGAAAGCAAATTTACTTTCTCTTGCTGGGCGAATCACCCTTGTCTCTTCAGTTGTAATGAGCGTCAGAACTACTCTCTTCAATCCATACCCCCTAATGAGGCCAATCCTTGCCCCCTAATGAAGTTCTAGAAAGATTATTGGATTAAAAGTTGTAATGAGCTTTAGAACTACCTTCTTCAATCCTTGCCCCTTGATGAGAATAACCCATGGTTAAGGAGTTGTCTATTAATAGTGGTTGGAATTGGGAGGTTATTACCGATGTGCTTTATGCTTATCTTTGTGCGAGGATTAGTGACATTCTTCCTCCCTTGGATGAAGCTGGTCATGATTTACCCATTTGGAGATTAGGTAAAAATAATATATTTTCAGTGTCTTCTGCTTTCAAAAAAACATTCTAGGCTGAAGAAGACTCTATGGTGAGGACTTGGATGAAAAATATGGAAATTACCAACTTCTCAACGTGTTCGCACCTTCATGTGTTCGTGAGTGTCCTAAATGCAGAACCCAAAAGGAGACAATTCTTCATATGTTGCATGATTGTAATTTTGTTTGTGATATTTGGTTGGTGAGAGTTCACCACACCAAGTGGAGAGTGTTTTTTAGCTTAGATTTGGGGTCTTGGATTGATTGGAATCTCTCTCATAACAATAGAAAGAACTCCAATCAATTATGGATGTGTGCTTTTACCAATGGTCTCTAAAAAATTTGGTTACACCATCATAATGTGATTTTCAAAGGCGCGAATCTCGATATTGGCATGGACCTTCTATGGTAGATTCATGCAGTGGCATAACAGCTCTGTTCTGTGACTTAAATGAATGGAAACTTAGCTTTTTTTTTATCGGAGGCTTTGATTAGATGGAATTTTCCTAGACATGATTAGATTAGGCTCAATGTTGATGGAAGTTGCTATGAAGAGGTTGAAAGTATAACATGTGATGGTTTTTTACGTGATGGAAGTGGGTTGGGTTTGCGGTTTCCTGCCCAAAATTGCAGCTAGAGGGTGTTCTTCAGGTTGAGCTTTGGGGAATCATGACTAGTCTTGAGTTGGCATGGAATATAGGGTTGAAGTAAGTTATTGTTTGAAGTTGATTCTAAGATTGCGACAAAGCTTTTTAACAAGGGATGTAGCAGTCCATCATGTTTATTACTCGCTAACTATAATGATAAAAGATAAATAATATTAATAATACAATATGAAGTTAGATGATATAAAAACTGTCAAGTGGGTCCCTTTTTAGTGGGATCCACATACAATAAATTGAAAAAAAAAGGAGAAAGAAGGTTGAAACATGAAGGCATATGGTGGCAAATGGAATGACGTCAATGTGTAATAAATGAAGTAGTTGGCAATTGAAAAAGAATGATGAAGAGGTAGCAACGTACACAAGACACTTAGAAAAACAAGAAAAAGAGGCACGAAGCATAGCTCTCGAGGACTCCGTTAGAGAGTAATAGTGATAATAGTCTGTTATATTAGTTAGTGACTGCTATTATGGTTAATATAGTCAGTTAGTCAGATTGTCCACTAAAGCTTCTCTATAAAAGCTTTATCATTTGTATTTACAAATGACTAATGAATTAGATTCTTTCTCTTCTATCTCTATGCTTTTATCAACTTATTTAATATTTTAACATAGTATCAAAGCCATGGCATTAGAAACCAACCACTAGCAAAATCATGTTAACTATTGCTTTGAACTTTAGTTGGAAAATATTTCAAATAGACATTGACAACGCCTTCCTTAATGGCTTTCTCAAGGAAGAGGTCTTTATGCAGTAGCCATCGGGGTTTGAGCACCCCAATCCTAATCTGGCCTACAAGATAAATAAGGCCATCTATGGCCTTAAACAAGCGCCTAAAGCCTGGTTTGAAAGATTGGCTGAAGTACTGCACAGGTTTGGTTTTATAACTAATAAGGTTGATCCTTCTTTATTCACCATAAAATCAAATCAATTAGTCACATATGTTTTTGTTCATGTCGATGATATTTTAATTACAGGAAACAACTTAGACTACATTGTTGCTCTCAAACTCAAGCTGTTAAAGGATCTTGACCTGCTTCGATACTTTTTGGGCATAGAAGTATCATATGCTACTGATAGTTTTTGTATTTTTTCTAGAAGAAATACATTCAAGACCTTTTCAATAAAGCCAACATGGATATGGCAAAACCCATTAATACACCAATGGTTTCTATCGAGAAGCTCATAAAGAAAGGTATCAATTTAATTGTTAGCCCTACTCTTTACAAGTATGTGGTTGGTGCTTTGCAATATGCAACCATAACAAGGCCTGAAATTGCCTTTGCTATTAACAAAGTATGTCAATTCATGTAACGCCCTCTTGAGGAACATTGGAAGGTTGTCAATTGCATTTTGAGATTCTTAGTTGATTCTGTCGACCTTTGTCTCAAATTCAATCCCTCATACAACTTTAATTTAACTGTATTTTGTGATGCTGATATAGCTAGTGACATCAATGATCACAGATCAACCTTTAGGTATTGCATCTATCTTGGCGAGAATCTTGTATATTGGACTGTAAAGAAACAACTTGTTGTAGCTCGTTCCACCATACAAGCAGAGTATCAAAGCCTTACTCTTGCTGTCATGGAGGTCATGTGGTTACAATCCTTACTTACTGAACTTCATATACCACTCTCCTTAAGACCTCAGATATATTGTGATAATATGAGTACAATTCTGCTTACTAGAAATCCCATACTGCATAACCGAAGCAAACACATAGAGTTGGACTTGTATTTTGCACGTGAAAAGGTGCTGGCTAATCAAATTAGTGTAACACATATTCCTTCGTTACACCAGCATACAGATATCTTCGCCAAATCCTTGTCTTTCTCAAGTTTTGATTTTCTCATAACTAAATTGTAACGCTCTGAAAAATGGGCATGTGACATAACATAAAATTTTAGGAGTACCTCACTGGTAGTCCACATATTCCTTAAACAGTCATAATATCCATAACTATGCAAAATGTAAATTTACAAAGGAAATAAATTTACATAATACATTCTTTCATTTCCCATAACATTGGGAAATATTTACAATAAAAATGCAAAAAAAATTGCAGCTAATTAAATAAACCCCTAAAATACAACAAGACCTAAGTGGTCTATAGGTTTATAGAGTATTTTTATTGGCATTCAGCCCAAAAATTGGTTCATCAAAAACCCTCCAATAAAACTAGAGTATATCTCTAAGCCACTAAACTCCAGCGGTTTCCCATCCTCCAATAAAACTGGAGTATATCTCTAAGCCATTAAACTCCAGCGGTTTCCCATCCTCCTCAACTGCTAAATCTAAAAAATATAACCATAAAGAGTATGAGTTTATCAAAAACACAATGAGTAAATGACTGTGCAATAAAATAAAGCATAAATAAAAATATCAGTATCACAAACACAATATAAATAACTACCTCTAGCATGTACAGACATATACAGATACACAAACACACTGTAAAAAAAAAGAATTTAGTGGCGTTTAAAATAGTCATTTAGTGGCCTTTATAAGCGCCACTAACATTTTTAGTGGCGTTTGTGAAAAACGCCACTATATCTAGCGTCACAAACAATTTAGTGGCGTTTATTTTCAAACGTGGGAATAATCACCACTAATTCATTTAGTGGTGTTTATTGTGGCATTTATAAAGGCCACTAAGTTATGAAAATGATCGAGAAAATATTAAAATAGTGGCGTTTAAGCATATGAAACGCCACTATATATAGTGGCGTTTGGGAGGCCAAAACGCCATTATATTTAGTGCGTTTTACAACTATAAAAGCCACCAAGTATAGTGGCATTTAAGCCTCCAAAACGTCATTTTTGGAGGCTTAAACACTGCTATATATGTTAATTTAGTGACATTTATGGCTCTAAAACGCCACTATATTTAACAATTTAGTGACATTTCTGATACAAACGCCATTATTATTCAATATTTCTAATCCAAAATGCATTCTGAATTTGTTCCCTAAACCTAGATACAAATTTACAGTAGCAACCCAGTACAATATAATTCGGCAAACTTTAAAATACATTAAAAAATAATATTACATAAATTCATTCAGTTAATATAGTCGAAATCCAATAAAAAACAAGTTGTGTATCTAAATAAGTGAAATTAAAAAATATTACAAAAAATTTAAGTGGACTGTCAAATGATATATACATTACTAAAAGAGCATCAAACATAATATTTCAAGCTGGCAATACAGTAATATTACTCGATATAAGAAAATGAGGAACTCAACTTACATTCATTAATTACATAGGCCACAGGTATTCACTTTATCTCTAGGAAAAAAAAGAAAAAGAAAAGAAGCTTATGAGTTACTATAAATGTAGTTACTTTTATAATCATCAATAATTTAACACCCATTGAATAATGTCCTTCATCTAGCAAATATTCTACTTGACATTATTTACATCTATACTATCTCTTTGTTGATACAATTAATAACAAGCTCAAAAGGCAACGAGAGCCATTCTACCTTATGTTGCTTTATATCAAACAAAACTGATGTTGGTTTGATTGTAAGGATCCATAGATGACATGCCAGGTTTTTATTATGCCAATTGTCATACTTGTATAAATTTTTTCCTTTTTTATTTTCATTTGCAGGTTCGGGAGTATATTAACGATACAGAAGATTATATTAATATTTAGGCGACTCACAAGCAATTTATTTGGTTATTGTTTTTGTTATTGAATGAATGACATATCTATTCTTTGGTGGCTGCAATATTTGGCATGAATATTCCATATTCTTGGACTGATGGCCATGGTTACATGTTCAAATGGGTATGTAAAATGTTGCTAATTGTATATATAACTACCTATATATATAGATATAATTTGGCTTTAGTTTTTCAAATGTGTACACTGATGAGTATATTCACTATCTGTAATAGGAGTCTTTGATGCTACTCTATTTTTTTTAATCTCTAAAATAAGATGAAAATATGCTAAAATGATCCAAAAAAAGTCCTCAGTCCAATAAGTAAAAAAATCAGAAAGAAAGGTTACCTCGATTTGGATCTCTTGAATGGGTTTCGTGGTTGCCTCGTCGAAAATCGAAATGGGAAGAGAGCTACAGATAGGAGGCAGAGGCAACGAGCAGAGGCAGAGGTGACGGGGCTACTAAAGGAGAGAGTTGGATGGCAGCGAAGGGGCATTTGGCAGCGTAGAGGCGTCTGGCGAAATTTTTTTTGGGGGAAGAGGGTTACTGAAATTTTAGGGGGGGTCGAAATTTGGGGGAAGGAATCTGATTAGGGATTTAAAGTCATATTGTAGAGTTAAGTTGTGGCGTTTTCATAGTTGTGATGTCCACCAAGAAAATGAAAGTTGTGACTTTTTTAGCTTAAACGCCACAACTTTGTAGCGTTTCTACCAATAAACGCCACTATATTTATTCTTTATCCTATTTAATTTACTATTCAATTATCTAAATTTTGGTCATTTGTTCTGTTAAAGTATAAGCTATATATCTATATATTATATGTATCTAAATTTTAGATGAAAAATGTTACAATATTAGTTAAGTTTATATGATTTTATAATTGAGACATATACTTAATTAAACAAACAAGGAAAAACACATTAAGCTAAGTGATGAAAGTACAAAATAACTTGAAATATTTTAATGTTTCAAGACTCAAGGTATTGATATTACTATTGATATTGTTACTTTCATTACTAAGCTTAAAATATTCTCTTCCTCATTTGGTCCAATATTGGAGGAAGAAAGACCATGGTATAGAAATGGGCAAAACTCGAGAAGAGGATTGATGGAGGCACCACCGGAGGAGGAATGGTCCAACGAAGGAAGAATGACTGGGTTAGAAATGCTTCATCTAGAGAAAGAACAAACAAAGGACGAGCGCACTGATGAAGGAACAGTAAGAACCACAATGAAGACTCAATAGTTGCAATGTGACTGGTGAGACTGAAAGAGTAAGGTCACAAGTGGAATGATTATGATTTAGAATTTAGGGAAATTAAAAATTTGTGTTATTAAAGTAATTTTAATAACACAATTTAGTGACATTTAAGGCTTAAACACCACTATGTAGTGGCGTTGAGGCCTTAAATGCCACTATATAGTGGTGTTTAGGCCTTAAAAGCCACTATATTGTGATTTAGTGGCTTTTATAATAAACGACACTGTATTGTGATTTAGTAGCGTTGTATATCAAACGCCACTAAAATAACGTTACTAAATCACTATTTTTTTTTGTAGTAACATAAGTGTACCTTATTTTTGTGATTGTAATGTACTATTTCCTTGCGAATCCACACTCTTGCAACCCACATCAAACCTATCCAAGCACATATAAGCATAAATAATCACACACATGGATTATAAATATACAGATAACAATATGCAATGTTTTTCATACTTTCCCACACTTATCTCGTTGAGACTTAATCCGAAATTTTCCCTTGGACAATAATTACTCAACAGGCTTATCTCAGAGGTCAACCACTCTTTTCCCAATTTTTGATGTTCTTCCCACAAATATCCACATCCTTGGGTTTACTAGCTGATTCCCTCTTATGATATGATTATGCAAATAACGATATGTAATGTTTTTCCCGTACTTTCCCACGCTTACCACATTGATACGTAGTCCAGATTTCCCCCTCGGACTATTAGTACTTAATGGATTTATTCCAGAGGTTTACCCCTCTATTTCCATTTCCCACCGTTATTTCCAGAAATATTCACATCCATGGGTTTACTAGCCAATTCCCTCTCATGAGTCAACATTCCCACACAATTCCATTTCATATGCAATGCACACACACACAAGCACAATAGCACAATACAACACACATCAAAATTAGCACCGCATTTCAGTTACATTTCCTAATCCCAACATAACTCAACTTGTAACATCCCTGTAAATAATTTGTAAAAGAACCCTCAATATCGCAAGGAAATTCCCTAATCTAGTAAATATCATTAACTAGGAAATTTAATGAATTTAAATTCATTCATGGTGAGAGTGAAACTTATATAATACTCGAGTAATTTAATAAGTAGCAAGGTCACCCACTTTCCTTGATGCCAACAAGGTTTACCGTATAAGAATCCTCAGAAATAAGCCAATGAAGCTCTCAAGTCACCTAGAACCAACCAAAATTAATAAATAAATCAAGCAAGGAAAATCCTTAGCACTAATCCTAACCTTTGTTCATTCATTTGGTCATAAACTTTTAACTGGTAAGAATTTTTCAAAAAAACTTATACCATTAGAAACTAGACTCAAAGAACTTTCCAACTATTTAAAGTTTGTGAAAAATGGAGTCTAGATGAAAGAGTTATATCCGTCTGAAAAAGTTCTAAAAAAACACTGCAGCCTGATGCCAGTATGCTTGGCGCCACACCCACACTTGGCACCTGGGTGCCACATTTGGAGCCTTGGCACCACACGAAGAACTTTTTAAATCCGGTGATTACCTGAAGTGTGGCGTTTGGGTGCCACGATTACGACCCATGTAATTTAGTCTTAGTTTTGGATCATATCTGGCTAGATCTTCACTGTTTTTATGATTTCTTCTATAGGTTTTCATCCTTGGTGTCTAAGTCTAAGAAGTATTTAGACACCAAAACCCCCAATTTTAACTGACAAACCAAGCCTCAAACTCAGTTTTACCCCCAAACAGTCTTAAAACTAGAAAATAGGAAAAAGTTAGGGAAATCGGAATTTCTACCTCAATTCTTTACTTTCCCTACGTTACTTGGCCATCAATGACTCATCCTGCTACTGGAGAACCATTCGCAGAAGCTTGGTTGAAGCATTTGGATGGAGATGTTAAGGTAGAGAGAAAAAGAGAAGAGAGACTAAAGAAAGAGAGGAAGTGAGAAAATGAAGAAAAAAGGGTAGAGCCACCTATATATACTCGCCCATGGTGAAATTACTACTTTGGCCTCAAGCAAGTCCTAGTCAACCTTAATAGTGGCAAATTCATAATTTCTCCAATTTGGGTATTTCTCTCATCTAGGTATTACCCTAGTTCCTTATTTCACTTTAGTCTCTCTCTAGACCCAGTAGGTACCGACTCCCTTTATGGCTCATGACTACTCTCTCTCTGTTCCCTGTTCCCCAACACTATTTTCATAAAATTTTCTCTTCCTCTTGGCTTTCCTCAAATCTCAAAAATATTTAAATATGAAAAATTAAAAATAATCAAGTAATTCCATTAAAATAATGGCAATTTTCATTATAAAAATCATAATACCGCCAATCACGTGATCCTAAAAATTGGCATGTATTACATGAACTTAGAGTGGGTTTCCCTCTGTAGCCATTATAGGGGTACTTTTATTAATCAAATATGTTGTTTTTCCTTTTGAATCCCCCTCCAAGTTTACAGGAGCATAATAATGATAATAGTCTATTATATTAGTTAGTGACCACTATTATGGTTAATACGGTCAGTTAGTTAGATTGTTCACTAAAGCTTCTCCATAAATGCTTTATCGATTATATTCACAAATGACTAATGAATCATTTTCTTTCTCTTATGTCTCTGGCTTTTATCAACTTCTTCAATATTCTAACAGAGAGGAAGAAGAAAGTTTCGTTTTTCTCAAATCAGATGAGTATATTACCTTTGTTTTTCATGAAATTTTAATATATATGGTGTTCCTGATGATGAGAATTTTCATTTGATATATTTTGTTAAAGGTTTCTCCAACTCTTTTGGTAGATTCAAAATACTTACATGGTAGAGTTATGTATGTAAAAGTGTTATCTTATCACCTTGTTGGTGATGACTATGTGTTGTTAGTGATCTCTATTTTGACTAGGAAGACTATTAGTGTTCCCATTAACTGTTATTAGTGGAAGATTTTGCTGGACTAAGTCCCATGAATTTTATCTTTACATTGGAGTGTTTTCCACATTAAAAATTGATATGCCTTCTAATTTATTTTCTTCTTGTTATGCTAGTTATTTTTGTGCATAATGAATACTAACTGCCTGAGATAATTAATTTTGTGGTCCCATTTTATTGCACAAGAAGAAAAAAGTTGATCTTGGGTAATTTCTATGTTTTTTATTTTGGTATCTTTTCCCAACAAAAAGCAAAAAGTACTTAAAAAAATACAAATGATCAAAGTTTGAAGTTTTGAGATATAATATAAAAACTTAGCAACAGCGCAACACACTTAAAATACAAAAATTGTAACTTAAATTCGGAGACATAATAGAAATAAATATAATACACATCCTTTCTCCTTTTTGAATTGTCAGAACAATTGTTTAATCTACGAACTGTAATTTAGTCAATATGATAATGTAAACACAATTAAGGAGTACAACTTTCAAACTTTGAAAATAAAAACGTATTCATCTTCTGTTAATTAAAAGAAGAAAACGGTCACAGAACGAAATTACTAGAAAGGAAAAAAGGTAAAGATAAGCTGACTCCTGAGAAGTTTTCTGGATCGAGAGAGAAGCGCTACGCAACGTGTTTGATTTTTGCTATGACTTTACATCCTTATCCTTCCAGAATTGCGTCGTCCAATAAGAATCCAAATACAAGAAAATACACTTCATGCCCAGAAATTTTTACACGTGGGGCATGAAATTTTTACACGTGGTACCCCATGTGTTGAATTCAATTTGTTTTTGGACAAAGATGTTGAATTCAATTTGTTCTTGGACAAAGATGTTGAATTCAATTCAAATCTACCTTTGATCGTTGAATATGCCTTGGGCCTTGGACTCACTCTGGGAATCTATTAATTTCATTTATCGCCAGATCTTTTTTAACTTAGATGTATAATAAATAGACATCGCCGTGAACAATCACAAGATTAAAATGGTAAAAGAACTTTAATTCTGTAGAGAGCTTTAAGATAAGAATTTTACAGTTATATCTAACGATAATAAGAATAATACAATTGCTATTTAGTCTGTAATTTTAGTAAAATTACAACTTAGCCGCCGTAGTTTTAAATGGTGCATTTACACCTTCAAACGGCCCCTGGCCACATTAGCACCACCTCATCAAAAAGCACTTGACCTAAAAGACTGGCGTTGGAATAAATCACAGTGGGAGTGAATCAAATGTGAGCATCTTGAACGTGGGTTACTTTAACACACTCCAAAACAATTCTAAAATACTTAAAACACGGTTGAGCTGCTTCAAATCACAGTGAACTTATCACCAACGCGTAGCCAAATATACACTAACAAGTCAGGTTAACAGCCACTTATATTTAGAAGAAATTACTCATCTATGAAAAATTTTATGTGTTAATTTGGACCTTATAAAATTAAGTATGTCAATTTAGTGTTTGAAAGATAGTAACTATTTTAATTTGTTTCTTTTTTGTTGATAAATCTCTAATTTTACCATTTTTTAATTCTAAATTCATCGTTGTCAAAACATATAAAAGAAAAAAATTAAAATAATTATAATTTTTAATGATTAAATTAAGATATTTAATTTTAAAGAAACTAAATTAAGATAATTATAATTTTTTGAGAATCAAATTAATAATTTACTCTAAAATTTTTAATAGATTAAGTTATTTTTTGGACAACTTAATTTGCAGCTAAATGTTAAGTATTTCTCCCAGGGTTTGTAAAATTAAGAACAAAATGTATTTACTGAAGTGACAAGATTTTCATAAATGTCAATAATCTCAAACATCTCTCTGTAAGGGGCCAATTAAATTAAATGGGAGAAGACTTGACTTTTGACTTAAATAATCTCTCCGGAAGGGGCCAATTAAATTGAAGCCAACTGAAGAGAAGAATTTGCATTGATTGAAGAAGCATTTAACTATTGCTTCATTTATTTCTCAAATCTACTTTTCTTATTTTTAACATTATATTTGTATTTAGACATAGACAAATTTAAATTGCTTAGAGATGGTATTGATGAATTAATGTGTGATTTGATTTTTCTCTCAAGTATCTTTCACTAAAAACAATCTTACTTGAGACACTATTTAACACTAAATATGAGGGGTAGTGATGATTCGAACCTTGGTTTGCTATGTTACAGAGAACTAGTTCATTTCGCTAAACTCAATTTTGGTAATTAATGTGCAAATTTGATCAACTATAATTTAGTCCAATACACATTTTACATTAAGATTTTATTTTATATTAACTTTCACCCTAAAATATGAAAAATTTATAAATTATTTATATATTATTATATGGAGAATAGGTAGTAGCACAAGAACTACTAGAATTATGCTGGCTATAAAATATGGGATTCCCTTTCCGTTAGCTAGATTTTTCACATAATCTTCCTTCTTAAAAGAACTAACAATTCCTTAAAACCTTCTTAAAGCAGTAGTTAATAAAATTACAAACATTATATCTCATCCAAAATAATCTCACACACACACACACTCACATATATTCCTACCTTGCCTTCAGCATTTTGAATTAAGCTATGCATCTTAAATCTTTCGTTTACTAAGGGGTTCCCTCACTCAATAAAAAAGGTGTCCCAAACACTAAAAGGGGCCACTTAGTAATAAGGGATGCCTCTACTAATAATTTAGAGTAAACCCTCATCGTATAGAAGGAAGACCCCCTTTATATTCAAGAAGGAGCACCTCCTTCCATTCAAGAGCGAACACTCTCTCTTTTGAAAAAGGGGAGCACCACCAGAGTGTCTCATCTCATTTAAGAAAGAGAGACTCTCATTTTTTATCAATGCCGAACAAATCTGTCTCTACTAGACGGTAAAGATATATACATACAATATGCTCAAGGCGCAAAAAGTCAATGCTCTGTGATAGTGCCTTAGATAGCCAAGTGTGCCAAGTCTTCTTGGAAGCAAATACTTTGGCACCTATGTGCTCTTGGCATTTGCCCCTAGTGATGTACTTTATTAATCTAACGTTTTGTAGTGCTCCCGATTTAGAATGTCTAGTGAATTCATTTCTTGAATAATAAAGTACATAGTGAATTGTCTCTTGGACAATATAATAAACTATAAAGTACTTCACTCTATACCTTTTTAAGAAGCATGTGGTAAAAAAAGTGTGATGAGAACATCCATTTCCTTAAAACCAACACACCAAGGTCACTATAACTTTGCAAGTAAAAAAGGTTCTCAAAGTGAGCTTAGCATAATAAGTGCATTAACTACCCATGATATATCTCTCCCCTTTCCTGTAAATTTAGCCCCTTATTTAGACCACCATCCCATGATGATGACCATGTTCTCATGCCTGTCATATAATCCAACTAACAAGTTAGATGCTCCAATATTAATAAAACCCCAAACCATTCATCAAACAAGGAGATGAGCATACTGGAGCGTTAGAGATATCTTTACTCTATAACTTCTTCTAGAGCCTTCGAGTTCATAAGAAAAATTTCTTGTTTCATAAAGTTTTGATCTCTCTTGTCTTACTTCGAGTTCAAGCACTTCATTCCCAGAACAATAGTAAATGAAGATTAAGACATAATATGCTATAACGGTTTTGACTCAATTGGTTCAAACGATTGGAATTAAACCTTTATATCCTTGCAAATAAGGGTTCGAATTTCTTCGTCAAAATAAATCCAATTGATAATTTCATTTATTCTGACAATGTCATAGAAATATATAAAACAATAATTGACATAGTAAAAACTATATATCATGAACCTCACTAGGCATATATACGACGAGTTGGTATTGCAACCAAGTGCCTAGCTCTAAGCATTGTGAATCCAAATTTCTCACTCATATCCAAGTTGTCGGGGCTGATACCACAAGGAAGTTCCCAATCAAAGCAATGCACCAATTGAGCCACAATAAGTTTGACTACAGTTAGACCCATTTGAATGCCGGGGCATCTTCTACGACCTGAACCAAATGGTATGAGTTGGAGGTGTTGTCCTTGTATATCTATATTGTTATTTAGGAAACTCTCTGGACAATACTCTGACCACACTTTAGGATCCCTCCCTATTGCCCATACATTCAGTAGGACCCTTGATCTTTTCTTAATGTGATAACCATCAATTATAATGTCTTCCCTTGATTCTCGTTGAATGAGAGCTCCAGCACGATGAAGTCTTAAGGTCTCCTTCAATACTAAAGCTAGGTAACTAAACTTTGATAAATCTATCTCTTCTACCATTCTACTCATTCCTACAACATTCTTAATCTCATCTTGGAGATTTGTCATCACCCTTGGATGTCTTAAGAGTTCTGATAAAGCCCACTCAACCACAATAGTTGACGTGCTTGCCCCATTAATCATGTCTACTATGATGGCCTTTATGTTAGTTCGATCTATCACAAGTTCTTGTTCACCTTGCAAATCCTTGGGCTGGTGAATCAATGAGAGCAATATGTCTACAAAGCTTTTACTGTGCTCTTTGTCTACATTTTGAGATTGCTCACTCTCTTTAATCATCTTCTCCAACACTGAATCAAGTGCTTTCTTGTATTTCTTAAAGCGTCTTGTTAATCCTTGGCAATAGAAGTTGGATATAAGTTATAATATGCTAATGAAATGGAAGTAGGAAAACATGCTCCTCACAAGGGATTGATTGCGTAGATGGTTTGAGCATTTCAACCACAATTAAATGAATGTTTAAAAGGCAATTGAGACGGGTGAGTTAAGATGGCTTGGAAAACCAATCCAAGTTGGGAGGTTGTGAATGATTTCAATTTGGCTAGAATACATTTTTGTCCTTTAGCTTTATCTCAAATTTTATTTTGTCCATTAACTTCTTTTTGTTCCATTTTAATTCCTTAACTTTTTCTTAGCTTACACTTTTGTCCCTTATATTTTATTTTGATTTGGTTTATTCACTTTACTTTATATAGGATTCTTTTTGGTCCCTTGTTCTAATTTAGTTCTGTAACACAAACAACTTAAAGGTTTCATTCTCTTTAATACCACAAATATGCTTGAAGGAAAAGACTTATGTGCATGGCTCCTTAAAGATTTTATTCCAATAATCTCGTTTCAACTTGAATTCTACCTTTATCATAATATCATTCATTATCACCACCTAAACATTATGCTTTGTAAATTGTTTGGAGTCTCCTTATTTCTTGCCTGTTGGAACGTTATTGCTCTAATCATGCTCCTATCTTCTTTCAATGTCTATAGGTATATATCACTGTATAGGGAGATCAAAATCTTGCCCACGTTTGCAAATAATTCGCTCGTTATCTTGGATTTACAAAATTAAGCGGGTGATGGAAATGATATCCAATTTTCTAAGAGGTAATTAGAATTAATTCAACATGCATGGAGCCACATAGGCAAGGATATCCAATTTTCCAAGAGGTAATTAGAGTTAATTAAACATGCACGGAGCCACAGAGGACTTTTTTGTAAAGCATTTTGATGGGATTTGACAGAAGGAAACATTTCAATAATTTCGGAAGTTAAATAGCCAAGGGACTTATATTAAAACAAAATGAAATCAGGGGACAAAACTAAACCTTGATGTAAAGTTAGAAGACCAAATTTTGATTTCATAAGAGGGGATGCAATATTATTTCAAAATAGAGAAATAAACCATATAATTTAGACATCTTTGAAAAAAAAAATAGAAGTATGATTTACTCTTAATTATAATATGGATACCCTGTTAGTTGGTTCAAACATTTCGACAGTTATACTTCTTAAGTCTCAAATTTAAGTTTTGTAAATTGAAAATAATAACACTTCAAGAGCTTTTATATCTTTGCGATCCATTTTGACTCAAACAAAATTAGTAAGAGTGCAGTAAATTTTCAAATATTAGTGGTTTTAACTTTTAAATATGGAATACGTACCTGAAGATCAAGTGACTTTAGCCAGGGGAAATAATGAGCTAGATTGAAAGCTCCAATGAGGCTCTTTCCCTCTCGAATCTGCTTGCAATCAAATGCGTCATCCTTACCACTCCCCAATATCATTTTAAACGCTATATCATCTGCAAGCTTCCTCACCACCTCACTAAGGTCAACGGCTTGTCTTAAAGCCGAGGCTTTTTCAAGAGACTTCAACAACAAAGTCAGCTCTTCCCCTCTCAAAGGGGCAAAATATTCAACCTTTGATGCACTAAAAAGCTTCGAAGTACACAGCTTCCTAACATGAAGCCAGTATGGGCCATAATCAGAAAATGTCAACCCTTTGAAGCCATAGGACTCGCCCTCTATTGCTTGAGTTCTAGGGCGGGCAGCAAAAACGACATCATGTGTCTTGAGGACAAGCTCGGCTGCTTCAAAGGAAGATATTACAATGGTTAGGACTTGCCCTAAATATAGGGACATGATGGGGCCATATCTTTTGGCTAAGGATTGAAGGGTGCGATGAGGGAGTGTACCTAAGATAATGTGGAGATTGCCGATAATTGGCAACTGTGGAGGACCCGGCGGTGGCAGTGGATTCTGATCAACTTTCTACAAGAACAAGAGTATGTATAGAAAGTATAAAAAGGTTAAGAAGAGAGCTATGGATATTGCCAAGGTTGCCCAAGAAGACATACTGGCAAAAGAGCTTGAACCAACTACTTAAGTTGGACTCTTGTAGTTAGTTCTTGGCCCAGAATTTTGTATATGAAGATTAGATTGAAGTGAAGTTGGTTGGATGCATAATACTGATTCTGTAATCAAAATATAATAGGTATATTTAGTAGTTGAGCATCACATCATTATATTTTTCAACCAAAAAAAGGGCATAAAAGGATAGTTTATTTCAAGACCAACGATTAGGATTCTTTTGTCATGTCTAGTATCTTACCAGGGCAGGAGAATGCCCAATCTAAAAAGATACTTGAAAAAATTTTTGGTCCCCAAAAGAGACTACTCAATCTCTCAGCACTCAGATATTCTTTTGAGTAGAGTTGCTACCAAACAAGATTGTTCATGATAAAAAAGGACAAGTCTAGATGTGTTCAATCAATTGAGCCTACCCCACGTTAGTTTGAGTATCATATCATGCCCAGACTAATCACATTTTCAGCAAGTCACATTCTTACCCATATTCTTCTTCCCCTTACTCCCACTTCTAGCTATCGCTACTGAGTTTGACGAAGGTATAGATGTAGAGCAACCCTCACATTTTAACCTTCCCTCCTCAAAAATAATTTTACTGGCAAATTTTTCGAAGTTCAGAGTCTCATTCTCATACATCAAAATGTGTTTCATGTTCTCATAGGAAGACGGAAGAGACCATATGAGCCTTAATGCTTTATCTTCGTCATCAACTTTGACTCTGATAACTTCTAGTTCAAATACGATACCATTGAGAGCACTAAAGTGATATGATATTTTTGTATCTTCTTCCATTCGAAGCGTATGAAATTACTCCTTCAGTAACAACCGATTTGAGATACCCTTTGCCTGGTACAACCTTTTGAGCTTTTCCCAGAGTTTTTTGGCTGTTGATATTCTTTGCACATTTGCAAGAACATTCTTGGCCAGACACAGATGAATTGCACTTGCTCTCAAATCTAGTTCCTCTCAATCTACATCGCTCATACTAGATCCACTTTTTTCAAAATCCTTGCTGGAAACCCTCTCCTTCAACGCCTTATGTAACTTAGATTGTATCAACACATCCTTGACTTGTACTTGCCACAAGCCAAAATTGATCCTCCCATCAAATTTCTCTATATCAAATCTCATCACGCTAGAAATATTTGACATTACAACCATATACTAGAATAGTAAACACAACTGTAAACAGTACACTAGGTAAGTTCTCAAGAAAGAGAGGTTGGTCACAATGGACACCCTTGAGTACCTAGTTTTTCCTTAACCAGAACATTTTTAGACGTGTACTTTCACAGCACTTCATTTAGTTCGAGTAACCCAACAACCAAAAATAATCTTCAAACAACTGGGAATAATTTTTTTCTGATTGTGGAAGATTATACAAAGCTGCAACCACAAGAACATACTAAAAAATTAATATCCCACCGAACCATGGCTCTGATACCACTTTTTATGTCACATGTAAATACACGCAACCATTTAAATTAAATAAAACAAATTATACTTTTTAAAATGTAACTAAATTACATTGATACTTTTTTACTTTGAAATTTTCATTTGGTTCTTTTAATTCGTATTATGTCATTGCAACATGTCTAGAAAAAAATATAGGCCATCGCACGTACAATGTATATAAAATAGAATTTCTGCAAAATGAAAATAAAAAAGTGGCAGATAGCACTAATAATGGGTGAGAGGGGTTGGATGAGTAGGCTGGATGGCAAAATCAATGACATAAGAGAAGAAATATAGACATTCATAAGATGGAATACGGTGTAAGTGGATATGAATTGTGATGCTTGAAAAATGACGCTTGACAACAATGTTTTACCTTTTATATTTATAACTAATACACGACAACATTTTATTGTTTGGTCACAACTAAAATTGATTAGAACATAGCCAATTTTGACCCAACTAAAACTTACCCAATTATTCATGTATAGAGCTAACTGAGAGCAAATTGCAACTTCAAAGATAATATATCTAGTAGTTTGATTTAAGGAGAGTACCTCAAGTTGGCATGTTCCCACCACTGAAACTGATATGCAACTGAGGTTGAAAATGGTAATACATCCTCAGCTTCAGCATGGCGAAGAAATTATCAATTGTTCATCTGTTAATGCAATAATGCAGTTCAATGCATTTGTTTTACCTGAGCCAACCTGAAAGGCATAACGAACAGTCACGCCACCAATGTATATATTTAATGTGCACAAAATACGAACATGGCACACAAAAACAACTTGGATATGCAGCCTGATCTTACGCTCCACATTGAAGTGCGGCAAAAGATGTTCCAGCATCAGTTTTCCATTGATACCTGTAAATGAAGATGGAAAATGACATAAAATCAAGCAGGCAGAATGAGATGAATCGGAAGAGTATGATAAGTAGAAGATTGTAGTGCTGTGGATGATGTCTTCAAAATCAGCCCAGATGCTACTGTTGGGAAAGGCAATTCAGTAAAGACTGTAGTAGTGTTATTTGGAAACCTGTGTTCCTGATCCGGTAGTGTTCAAGAAAGACAATGTGTGCTTTTCAAGGAGTAAGGATTTTTACAATTAGACTGTAACATCTTATTTTAAGTTTTCCACTCAATTTGACGATATGAACTTTGAAACTTCTATATTACTATATATGTTCCACTCTTCAGGTATGGTTAATCAGGTTTTTCAAGGCACTTGGTTGAATACTGTATATAACAATATGTATTTTAGGTCAATTATAAATTCGTATGCCTAGGAAAGCCTGGCAGAGCAAAGGCTTATGTCCAATAGAAATGAGAATCTTCCTCATATTCAATAACTATTATTAGCTTTGCATATCTGTCAAGACAATAAAACTGCAATAGTATGACTTCATTTTTCAATGATAAGTAAAACATGAAAAAAAAAAAAGCACAAAACTGTAGCAGTACACTAAATGTGAGATATCCATTTGCCGCAGCCAGAGCTAGTTCAAAACTGGCAGAAAGGTTTCGGTAGAAAAATCACCAAAAGACATTAGAAGCTAAGAAAAGATTTCATAATATGCAAGGTATTGAATTACCGGAGATATACCAGTCCCAATTGCAAACAGCTCTGCGCCAATTATACTACTTATAAGATGGAGATCGGGATGCAATGATATTTGAGTTCTGAGAAAATGGGTGTCGCATTTTCTTTCAACAATTATGTAGATACATTAGGCATTTGCCTCCATCTCCATTGAAATTGCATAAAACATGAAAGTTGATTTCACCAATAATCTCTGCAAGAACATAGACCCTTGTTAAATCTGTGAAATCGTGCCCTATCCCGCACAATAATCTCCCTATTATAAATCCTGGATATAATTTTGATCACGACGTGACAATCTGCACATATTCTAAGGTTTTTTATAACTTGAATTGGGGTCCCATCAAGTGTACTGATTAAACCATATGCCACGGCCAACTTCTCACTGTGATAATTCAGTGCATTCTCCTTGTCCTCCTCCCCTATATCATGCAACACAAGATTAGTCTCAGCTACATATCCATATTCTTTAATCCTGAACTTGATCTCATCCAGCTTTGCGTAAATCTCTGGGGAGTTCGAGTGACTCTGATCACCATTAACAAACTTGTGTAACTTACCTTCGACTTCCATGTAACTAAATCCTGGCACCTTCTTCACATCCTTTTTTTTCATGGCCTCCCTTACCCTCCCTACATCATCCCATCTCTTTTGAGCTGCATAAATATTTGATAACAACACATAATCCCCACAACTGATAGATCCCATCTCCACCAGCTTCTTTGACGCCATCTCTGCCATTTCCACATTCCCATAAGTCTTGCTAGCCCCAAGCAATGTCTGCCAAAGTACTTCATCAGGGAACATAGGCATGGAGATTATAATATCATAAGCCTCTTTGAGCCTTCCTGCTCGACCCAATAAATCAACCACACTCCCATAGTGCTTAACATTAGGCTTCACCCCAGACTCCATCATTGAATCAAACAATCTAACACCCTCTTCCACCAAACCAGCATGGTTGCATGCACATAATGCCGCAAGATATGATACTGCATCTGGATGCACTCCATCCACAGCCATTTGATCCAGAAGATCCAATGCCTTATACCCATCCCCATTCATTGCAAATGCCATGATCATTATATTCCATGTTATAATATGTTTCCTACAACTCATGTTACTAAAGACCGAATAAGCTTTATCTACAAACCCACATTTTGCATACATATCAATAACTGCATTACAAACAATCACATTCATGTCTAGCTTCTCATCCACTATATACCCATGAATATTTTCACCTAGTTTTAAAGCACCCAATTGCGAAGAAGCAGAGAGTGCACCAAGAACGGTTACTTCATTGGGCCTCCAGCCCTCCTCCTTCATTCTGTTAAACAAATTCATAGCCTCAGTGGGTTTACTCCCTTGTGCAAACCCAGAAATCAATGCGTTCCACGAGGCAATATCACGCATACGCATTTCATCAAACACCTTCTGTGCACCATCGAGATTACCAGTTTTAGCATACACATCCAGCAAAGTGGTCTGCAACAAGAAATCAGCTTCGAACCCAAAACGCACAATGTGAGAATGTAGCTGGGTGGCTTCGAACCAAGCCAAAGCACGCGCGCACGCCTTCAGGGCGAAGGAGCATGTAAGAGCGTCGACCCTTTGGGACCTGCGGGACATGGTGCGGTACCATGAGATGGCTTCTGTGGGCTGGGAGCTCTGGGCAAGGCCTCGAACAATGGCATTCCAGTCATTGGTGCAGGGTGTTTGGATTTGCCGGAAAATTTCGGCGGCGAAAGAAAGGTCGCCGGAGGAAGAAACGGCGCAAAGCTCGAGGAGCTTGGTGCGGGAAGGGTGACATTGGAATTGACCAGTGGTAATGAGATGAGCTTGGAGTTGCTTGATGTGAAAGAGGGAGGCGCATTTCTGTAACAATGAATCCAAGTGGTAGGCCATTCCATGGGATGAACGAAGCGGGAAGATTAATTCATCAAACCAATTTAACCGCTATTTCTTGAGGGACTGAATTGTCCCTGTGGTTCCTACTGTAGAATTGGGATTTTATCCTCTGCAATTTTTAACAACAGAAAAAACTGTTGCTAAAAAAAATATTACACTTCAGTATTGCAGAGAATCGAGGTCCGTAGAATTGTAGTGAGGGTGTCGAGTGTGGTTTCTCCAAAGTTAAAGGTGCTGAATTCGGCGCCTTTGCATTGCTCCAAAAGTATTGCACTCTGCCTGGAGTATTCGTGACCATCAGATCTTAAAGACAGACACACCAGATGGAAGAAACACATTTTATTTCTGGGCCATTGGATTAACTCGATCCAACGACCCAAATCGCATTTCAAATTTTAATGAAACGTTGAGTTTCATTACCTTTTTTTTTGTTCGAAGCCTCATCCTTAGACACCTATCCCAATAGCAGGATTGCCCATAGTATTTCGGGTGCCCGCTCCAATATCTGACTAGACTTACTTTTAAAATCCTGAGAAGCAACTTTGCCTCTGACCCTTCTCTCCTTAGGTGCCGACTTCGTCTTCTTCCTCTCCTCAAGTGCCGATCAGTGTGTGTCTCGCCTCATCTATCTCTCCCTCGCTTCCTCTCTGGCTCTCCAAAAATAGAATCGTCTTCATCTCTCTCGTATTCTTATATGTTCTATTCTTCATCCATGTGGTTCTCTGTCTGCAACTTCGTCTTCTTCCTCTCCTCCTGTGCCGATCTGTGCGTCTGTCATCTGTGTCTCGCTTCATCTATCTCTCCCTAGATTTCATGTCTGATGCTCTTTATGGTGAATCTAATCAACTTCTAATTAGCAACTCTTCATCCTCACAGTTCTCTGTTTGCTGGGGTTGGATTTTTGCAGATGTTGTTAGCCCAGTATATCACCAGACAGCAAAAGAAACCTGTGGTCCAAAATTGGGGATCTTAACAGCGTTGAAGATGGAGACCAATCTTGGGGAGATATGTTGGAGGCTGAAAGAAAAAGTTGAAGATTATAGATGACACTGCCAGAAAACTTGAACTAGGAAAATAGTGTTCTTTAATAATGTCCATTGTGTCATGTTGTGTTCTAATGGGATGAAGAAGTCCATGAATGATGTAGACCAAATAATTATATTGTTGTGTTGGAAGTTGATTATAATTTGAGCTGTTGGACTTTCTTCCTAATTTTAAGTGTATGTAGTTGATTGCCAATGTATGTTACAATAGATATTTAAAGTTGATTATAATTCTGAGCTGTTGGAATAATTCCCCAATTTTAGGATGGTTTCCAGTTGCTCTATATTAAACATACGGTTTCTTTATGCACTTAAAAACTTGAAAACCAAAACTGTAGAACCAAAAAGCAGTACCTAAATTCAGTAAACAGAGGCAAAAAAAATCTGAGGCAAATTCACAGTAGAGATTTTCACATGCCATATCAACAGCTGCACAACTTCTTTATAAGCTGCTACAGATCATACTTTCTCATTTATGTCATCTTTGTCCAGCTTATTAAGTAGAACAAAAGAGAAACAAAGAAAATACAATAAGTCAAAGGGAAAAGTTTTCCTAATATTAATATAGGTGTTGTTGTTCCTTTTGTCAGCCAAATGAAATAATTGATATTAACACTGAGATAAGGCATGCTTCAACAATCTGCATATAAGGAAAAGTAGAAGGGCGAAAAAAGTAAGAAATCATTTGTGAAAAAAACTGCAGAATAAGAATATACAGTGTATATAAATGATAGCCAAAATCATTTGTGAAAAAAACTATAGAATAAGAATATACAGTGTATATAAATGATAGCCACTTTCTTTCCTTCATTTCTTTTTTCCACTGCATATAATTTTCTTCCATTTCATATATATTTTAAAGGAAAAGTTGGCAACATTAGGATCAATCAAAATGCAACAGCATACCTTAACAAAATAGTCATTCCCCCCTTAATTATGAGTAAGCTGATTAAACAAGGCTCTTGTAGATAATTGACACTAAATAAATATACCAACTGAAATTCAATATATGGTTTCAAGACAAAATAAAGGTAACAATTACTACCTAGCAAACCTCCAATAACCCTAATAATAGCCATTGGTAATAACTAATATGCAAAGGAATAATCCTTTTGACCACTACAAAAATAAAATTAGTCAAGGGTTAAAATATCATATGTAAGAATTAACTTGACAGCTTTTTCCAATGAGGTGATGGTGTACAAATACAACTTACAGAATAGAAATAAACTCACAACAGTGTCAAATTCCAAGAATAAAACCAACTTCAATGGTCAATCTGTGAAAAATTATTACTAAACTGCAAGTCTTCCAACGATGCCATAGGATCATGAATAGGCACCTACATTAAGACACATTAGCATTGTTATTTGGCAGGAAAAAAACATTATGAGATCCTAACCATTAGCATTTCAGTGAAACTCAATTCAGGAAGCTGTGCTGGAGGTGTTGAGCAAGATATTCTAAGTTGTGGTGCATTACTCTACATATAGAAAAGTGAAGTCATATACTGAAAAGTGTTAAACACATAGTAACACAAATAGCTTACTGTAGTCGATGATGCTCCTTTCTTCGTCTTTCTCTGGTCTGGCCCTCAACACAACTCTTATAGCATTTCTTATTATTTACTCCATCTTTCTGCTTGAATCCCTTTGGTTGTGGTGTGGGGGCAGCAATAGTGGCATTTACATCAGCAGTGAGACCTGTGTCTAAACCCTTTCTAGTTGAATGAAGCTCAATGAGTTACTTGTGTAAATTATCCATGACATTCATAAACAATGAATGACCTTCGACTGACCTACATGCTTCTGTTGATATAGAAATAGATTTCGAGTTAGCTCCCTAAATGATTGCATAGTATGTAGCCTATGGTCCAACTCTATCTCTCTCCTCGTAGCATCGTGTACCATAGAAGCTCTTACTTTGTTCGTCCATCGAGCAATAATATATCGATCAGGGAGTAGTTTTACGTCATTCAAATCATAAACCTTCAGTGTATGGCAACAAAGCATCCCAACAGTTTCAAACTTCTGACAGGAACAAGTAACTGTGTAATCCGATAGATTAAAGGATACTACGTAATCTCTCTCATTACCAACTAGAGAGATAACATAGTGTTTAACAAGTTGACTCACATCCCTTCTATGTAAACATGCCCTCTCCTTATCATCATATTCTTGTTAGAACATTTCAAAGATAGAGGGAGTATAATACTTAGAAAGCTGATTAAGCATCAGTGACTTTGCATTTCTCAGTTACAAGACTTTCTCTCTGGAATTATACTCACACTTTAGTTCCTTATAGCATTTCTCCTCCACAATTCTCTCAAAGAGATTGAAGAACTTAACAAGGTCCAAACCCGGGCTTAGCAAATCCTTCAAATCTGAGTTGAAGCTCTCACTGAGTTGTGTGCTTAAAATACCAAGTGTGACAGCCCTCTTCATATAACATACTGCCCATTTTTACTTCAACTGGTATGCATTAATTATCCACTGATTTGCTTTCACATCATAGTCTTCAATCATTTTAGTCCAACTTGCCTCAAACTGATCTTCTTCAACGATTGTGTACATATATTGTTTAATCTCAGCTAATATGTATGACTCCCCCTAGGCAACTAGGCGAGGTGTTAGTATAATTTAAAACAAGTGTAATATAATCAAATCTAAATAGAGATTATTTAAAGAATGAGAATAAACCTGTGTGGCAACCAGACGAGGTGTTTCGCAACATTTCACATTAAATGACGGGAACAGAGCCCTGTGCACGGTGTCTGGCATAATCTCGGATAATGCTCTTGCCATTGTACCGCAATCTCATCAAATAATAATGCCGCTCCAAAAATCACTATCCCCTTGTGGTGATTTAAACCACAAAATACAGTAAATGGCATAATCTTTTTATTCTTACCAAATGTCGTGTCAAGTGACACCATATCACCAAACAAGCCGTAATCAATCAACATCTTTGCATCTACCCAAAATACATTAGTGATCTATTCTTTTGCATCCAACTGATACGCATGAAAGAACGATGGATTCTCCGAAGCTTGCCTCTAAAAATATTGCATGAGGGCGCTGGCCTCCCTATAAGCTATGTTTTGTGCTCTTCTTGACTTAAGGTAATTCTTTTCATCATCCCAAGTAAATCCGATGTTTACTCTTCCTTTGGCATGTAAGCTTATCAAATTAAAAGAGGCCTTTTGCCTAAGGCTAGAATCTTCTACTAATTCAATCTTGTAAGCTTGAACTTTAGAAATTTGCCATTGTGAGGGAAGCATGTGACTTGTCTCTGGAGTGTGCAATTCATGATTATGCATCCCTATAAATTCTTTGACTCGATACTTTCCATCAACAAGTTTAAAGATGATACGAGCTTTGCACCCTATTCTAGTCTCTGCACGGGAATATTCGTGTTCACATCTCTCTTATCAGGCTCTCAAAAGCCCTCATTCGAACAAACATAGATCATTGATGTTACCATTATATTATCCTTCTTGCTTATATTATGATTAGCCTTCTGCACTCCAAATCCCATTTTCCCACTATACATATTCCAAAAATTCCATGCTGCATTTGTGCTATCAAATTCCATCCCCACCTTAGGATTCAGATTTCCCTCCATGAAAATTTTCTTTTAATTGTCTAAAAAAAAGTTACTTTAGCAAATAAGTTTAACAAGAGAACAGGGAGAAAAAGAATCATACTACACACCCAAAAAGGAATACACCATAAAAAGCATACTGGATCACAGTGAAAATATGATTCAATCAAGTAAAGATGTGTTATAGTGTTATATATATATTCATATATATCATAAGATTATTATCTGTTGAGTATTGCAAGTATCAAGAAGTACTATCGCCTAGACTAGATATATGGTGATGGTAGTATAGCCAATGGCATATGCTTACATGAGAATGTTTATATTTTTCCTCTCTGTCTTTGTGAACAACAAATTAAATAATTATGTACTAATTATTTTAGGTACACTAACTAAGAGCATCTACAGTGGTGAAGCTCAATTTGGTTCTTATTGTGGGTCCTACTATGCCACATCAGCTTAAATAACTCCCCACTACTTTAAGCAATTTTTTACTCTAGTGGTGAACCTCTTAAGAACTTATAAATAGGTCCCATAACCAATTCTCCACTACTTCAGCATTTATTATTCTCCACTAACCCCACTAACATTTATTGTAAGTTAATTATTTTATATTACTTTTTGTATAAGAACCGGTTCTTATATAAGAACCGTTCTTACGCGTGGCAACCAACGTGGCGAGCTACAGTGGTGAACTGAAATAAGAATCGAATCTTAAATTTAAAAACTCCTTAAGAACCACCACTGTATATGCTCTAACATGTTTGTCTCCAATTTTAATTACTAAGGTGGATGCTTTTGCAGGTGGACATGCCATATATTCTTTCTCTCTCAGTTGCCTTCCTATTACACTATCATTATCATTTGTAATATTCTGTCAAACTCTGTCATCATTCTCAGTTCTTTAGATGCATTTCTTATTCTATATATATATATATATATATATATATATATATATATATATTCTTATTATAATCTTCACATATGGATACAGTCACAGGATTACTTAAATTCTTAATATGATTCAATGACAGCCAAATGTAAGCATTACACAAAAAAGTTTGATTTGTATTAATTTTCTATTCAAAATAAGAGTTTGTAAACAAAAACCCAGTGTATCTCCTTTGAGCTTGAGTAGTGTTATGAAATATTTGACCAAAGAATGCATTAAACAGCATACCAGTGTCAATCTTAAAATATGGTCAGCATCTGTTTGATTAAGATTGAAGTTAAGTGACCAAAACCCTCTAGAAAAAAAATGAGATCGTCTGCCCAGATTATATATCCACATTATATGCTTTCAATCTTTCTTTTTTCTCACTTTATTATACATCACCAAACAAATAACATATCCACAATATATACATTATATTTTTCCAGTGTATATATATATATATATATATATATATATAAACCCTATGGTGATTAACAGTACTAGAAAGAGAGGAAGAACACCGGTATGATTGAGGAGAGGAAGAACACGACATTATCATCGAAGGAGTAGAGGAAGAACAGAGCAATGCCAGACGAGAGGAAGAACATAGCAATGATGGACGAGAGGAAGAACACTAGTACTGTAGACCGAGGGCACAGTGGACGGGAGGAAGCACGATGGCATATCGGACAATAATTGGGTGTGCGAGGGGTCTTTGCTCTGCAGAAGTCACAAAATGGTGCAAAAATTGGCTTCTGGGGTTGAAGATGAAAGAGGGATGCGGGTCCCACTTTACACGTGGCGTTCATGGAGTGGTTCTGTGTTTTTCTTTTTTTTTTTTTCAAAGTTAGCTGGATATCAAAGGATGAAGGCACCCAAAATACTATAGGCGATCCGGCTACTGGGGTAGGTGTCGAAGGATAAGGCTTCAAAAAAAAAGTAATGAAACTCAACATTTCATTAAAATCTGAAATGCTATATGGGCCGTTAGATCGAGTTGATCCAATGGCCCAAAAATAAAACGCGTTCCTTCCATGTGGTGCGTCCGTCTTTAGGATCTGATGGTCACGATTACTCCAGGCAAAGTGTAATACATTTGGAGCAATGCAGAGGCGCTGAATCCAAAGGTACCAACTTCACTTTTTGGATTAGTGTCTGTGCATCCTTGCTTCATCCAAATTACCGTAAAGCATTGTGTGGCATCTCCTATACGTTGCTTTCGGAAGTCAAAATGTATTGTTTACGTTTTGGCTTCAGCTTTTTTTTAAAAAATTTTTGCAATGATTTCTAGCCGTCGTCATATGACAACACATACATATCTAGTTTTGAAGTTTTTCCATTCTTGCATATTTATCAATGTTAAGAAAATTGGACCAAAAAATTGGCAAACTAACTAATCGTTCGATCTAGAACATATTTAAAAACTAGAGAGGAGTTGAACAGATGAGACCAGTCCAAAACTAAGAAAATCGATTAGTTGCCACGGTTGGCCAGTTCATAAGAAGAAGAATACAGAGGGTGATATCTTGTCGTTGTCAATTGCGTTGCTAGAGAAGTGGCAAACGGTGTCATGGCTATCGCTGGAAAGAAGAAGAACTAAGGAGTAGATATAGAGGGTGATAACTCATTGTCATTTGTAGTCGCTGTTAGAGAAGTGGAAAATGGTGTCGTCACTATTGCTAGGAAGAAGAAGAACTGAGGAGTGGATCTGGAGAGTGGAAGAGGAAAAGTCTCTTTGCAATGGGATAAAGAAGAGTCAACCAAAGAGAGAGACCATGGCTGAAGCACTGAGGAGTGATTTTGCATATGGTTGAAGCAGTTTGATTTGCTTAATTTTTAATATTTTATATAATGCTGTGATGTGTTCCACTTTTGTTTAATTCCTTTATTTATTGACCATAAATGTGGAGAGAGAGACTACAGCTAAAGAAGCTAAAGAAGAAAAAAAACTTTCAATTTCAATTTTCTAATGTATCTAATATTATACTAATTAATACTTTTTAATTTTAATTCTATATTCACTTTTTTCCAAATTCATTCAATTTGTTGAAGTACTATAAATAATTAACAATATATAATATATAATTAATTATATAATTAATTAATATAATCTAAAACATCATTTGTTATTAATTAATACGATACTCTTTAACTTTGCATAAATTACAATGCTTTGAATTTGTCTCTTTCAATGCATATTTGGGTAAATTTGCTAATGTGTCTAATATTGTCTATGTGTCTGCCTAGACTCAAAGTATGGCAAAGGTGCCTTGCCTTTTATGGTCGTAGGATCTCCAAGGACGGATGCATCAGATTGATGGGATGGTTTTATATCTAGGTCGTTGGATCAAATCGATCAAACGGCCTAGATCTATTTTCGGCAATTAATGAAACACTGAGTTTCATCTCCCTTTTTTTTCAATTGCTTCCTCCGTCTGACACGTGTCCTTTTCGCCCGCCTATCCATGTGATTTCAGTTGCCTACTCTAATACCCGACCCAGCGCAGAACCAATCCACAAAGGCTACGTGTAAAGTGGGACCTATACCCTTTCTTCATCTTCAACCCCCAAAAGCCAATTTTCGTGTCAATTTGCATCTTCTACAAAGAACCCTTGCACACATAACTGTCATCCGACATGACTTTGTTTTGCAGTAGCAGTGTTCTTCCTTTCATCTGTCATTGCTCCATTCTTCCTCTCCTCCATTGAACTGTGGAGCTCAAAGGGTATATAATATTGTTGATATATTATACTGGAGGGTTTTGAATACGTTACTTCAATCTCAAGAAAACATATTCTGACCATATTTAAGATTGACATTGGTATACTATTTAATGCATCCTTTGATCAAATATTTCCTGACACTACTTAAGCTCAAAGGAGATACATGGGGTTCTTGTTTACAAACTTATATTTTGATAAGAAAACTAATACAAATGAAACTTTTTTCATGCAATGCTTGCATCTGATTGTTAAAATATACTGTTGAGTTGCCATAATCACAAATTTATCATTTAATCATATTAAGAATGTAAGTAATCATGTGAATACATAAGAACTATGCATATATATATATAATCAATTTCAAGCCTATTTAAATATGATCCATAAATTTTATATTCAAAAATTGAAAAAGTTGTTTGTGACTATATCTATATGTGAAGAAATGCTCAAGCTTTATAAGGTTTAGCCCTCATATATATAAAGAATGAGAAAGACATCTAAAGAACTGAGAATGATGACAAAGTTTGAGAAAATATTACAAATGATGATAATATGTAATGGGAAGAAGATAGATAGAGAAAGAATATAAACCAGATTCTTAAAAAAAAGTTAGAACCATATTAAACCAAAGAACCATTGTTTCCTCGTATAGGTAACTCAAATATAAACCAGATTCTTAAAAAGAAAAAAAGAAAAAAAGAAAACCTTAGATCCAATAGGTATATGAAACAAAAATGAATTCAAACATTAAACTACAAATTTAACATTGTACAAAGCCATACCTTTACATTCAAATATGTAACCATGATAAGCACTACTTTTTATTTCCACTACCATCCAGTATGCTCTTATGGTGTTTGGGTAATATGATCTTTTTTTCTCCTTGTTCTCTTGTTTATCTTATTTGCTAAAGTAACGTTTTTTAAGACAATTAAAAGAAAAGTTTCATGGAGGAAAATTTGAATCCTGAGGTAGGGATGAAATTTGATAGTATAGATGCATCATAGAAATTCTGGAAGAAGTATGGTGGGTAAATGGGATTTAGAGTGCGAAAGGATAATCATAATATAAGGAAAAAAGATAACACAATAGTAATGTCAATGATTTATGTTTGTTCGAAGGAGGGCTTCCGAAGGCTCGACAAGAGGGATGTGAACACAAAAATTTCCCATGAGGAAACTAGAATGACATGCAAACCTCGTATAACCTTCAAACTTGTTTCTGGAAAGTATCAAGTCAAAGAATTTATAGAGATGCATAATCATGAACTGCACACTCTAAAGACAAGTCACATGCTTCCTTTCCAGCGACAAATTTCTGAAGTTCAGGCATACAAGATTAAATTAGCAGAAGATTCTGGCCTCAGGCAAAAGGCCTCTTGTGATTTGATGAGCTTGTATGCCAAAGAAAGAGCAAACATTGGATTTACTCGGGATGATGCAAAAAATTATCTCAATTCAAGAAGATCACAAAACATAACTTATGGGAAGGCTGGTACTTTCATGCAATATTTCCAAAAGCAAGCATCAAAGAATCCTTCATTCTTTTATTCTTATCAGTTGGATGCAAAAGAACATATCATTAATGTATTTTGGGCAGACACGAGGATGTTGATTGATTATGGTCTATTTGGTGATGAGGTGTCACTTGACACCACATTTGGTACTAATAAAAAAAATAAGCTACTTGCTGTATTTCGTAGTTTAAATCACCACAGAGGGATAGTAATTTTTGGAGCGGCATTATTGTTTGATGAGATCATGGAGTCCTTCAATTGGCTTTTTCAGACATTTCTTGAGGCTAATGGGGATGAGAGCCAACTTTTTAGACACTATGTTATCTCTTTAGTTGGTAATGAGAGAGATTATGTAGTGTCCTTTGATCCGTCGAATAACACAATCACTTGTTCCTATCAGACGTTTGAAATCGTTGGGACTCTTTGGTGCCATGCCTTGAAAGTCTTCGATTTGAATGACATAAAAATACTCCCTGATCGATATATTATTGCTTAATGGATGAACAAAGTAAGAGTTTCTGTGGTATACGATGCTATTGGGAGAGAGATAGAGGTGGACCCTAGGCTACATACTACACAATCATTTAGAGAGCTCACTCGAAAATCTATTCATGTATCAACAGAAGTATGTAGGTTAGTAGAAGGTCAGTCATTGTTTATGAACATCATGGATAATTTGCACAAGCAACTCATTGAGCTTCATTCAGCTAGAAAGGGTTCAGACACAAATCTCACTACTAATGTAAATGCCACTGTCACCCCCACACCACAACTGAAGGGATTCAAGCAGAAAGACGGTGCAAATAATAAGAAATGCTATAAGAGTTGTGTTGAGGGCCAAAGAAAGATGAAGAACAAAGCATCATCGACTACAGTAAGTTATTTGTGTTACTATGTGTTTAACACTTTTCAATATCTGACTTCACTTTTCTATATATAGAGTAATGCACCATAACTTAGAATATCTTGCTCAGCACCTCCAGCACCACTTCTTGAATTGGATTTCACTGAAATGCTAATGGTTATGATCTCATGATATATATATATATATATATATTTTTGGCTAAATAACAATGCTAATGTGTCCTCTTTCTTAATGTAAGCGCCTATTTATCATCCTATGGCATCATCGGAAGACTTGCAGTTTCATAACAATTTTTCACAGACTGACCATTGAGGTTAGCTTCATTCTTGGAATTTGAACAACCTTGGCAAAGTAATGAATTTCAATTGAAGATATACTAAAAATTTGTAGTGCTTGTAGTTTTGTTCCTTAATATTATCCTTCATCTTATCCCGCACTTTTTCATACTAACCATTAGGTTGCTGTCATCCTATTAGAAGAAGCTGTTGTGATGGATTTGTCATGGGGGAAGGAGTTGGAGTTTTGCCTTTAGAAGAATTATATCATGCTAAGGTTGTTCTAATTGTCCATACATGTACTTGACATTTGTAGCTTGAAAATTATCCATTTGGTGACAATGCAACAGATATTGAGGAATATTATCCATTTGATTTAGCAATATCTAAGGTTGTTGAAGTTATTACACAATAGTGAAGACAATGCTGATCATCCATATTATTAATGCTTGGTTCTTGTTTCTGTAATGACTGTAATACCTGTTAATTTCGGAATATAATTCGTCTAAGAGTATTTTAGAATTTTACAGCGTTATTTTAGTTATTTATTTTGGTCATTTTTAATTTTCATATTTAATTGTTCTCTTTGAATATTATTTATGAAAATTGAGTTAAATGACTGGACTGAATATTTGCACCATGTGGGATATATTCTAAGAATGGTGAAATTCATGGAAAAGTGGTTTAAGAATGGTCAATTAGTCCATTTATTGTAAATTGACTGGATGGGTTTGGATGTTGGGTTATGGATACCCATGGGTTATTCAATAACTCATTAGAAATATTTAAAATAAAACTTCAATAGTAACCTCTCATAATTCACGATTTTGAAGCGAAGCAAAAAGAGCAGTGACAATTTTTCTCTTATTTCTTCATCTTCTTCTCAAATCCTTTCCTTGATCTTCAGAATTTTGATTATTTGTTCGGTTCAAAAGCTTTGTAAGGATCAAAGGTAAGCTTTAATCTCATTATTTTCCTTAAATCTAAGTTTATATGGAAGATTAGAGGAGGTTTTGTTCTTGAAGATTTTGATGATAATTCATGAATCTTAGTTGTTTTAGAGGTTATATTTGAGTTAGGATTGAGTTATAGTCAGTTAAAAGAGTTGAGATTCTGGTTTTGAATCAAGAAAGGAAAGGATGAAATTTTCTGGGGAAGTTTCTGCAAACTCGAATTTACTGTAGCGACCAGAAAATTTGAGAAAATTTTTCGAGTTACTGTAGCAGTTACTGTAGTGTCGGCAGTCAACCGTACTGTAGCAGTCAAGGTGAGTGAATAATCTTAGTTATTTTAGAGGTTATATTTGTAATATATTTTACTAGGAAATTTTCTTACACAAATTCTAGTGTGGAACAAGGTAAACTTGGACAAACATCAAGGTGAGTGAAAAACCTTGCTAAGCTAGTTTGATATTACTAGTCAAAGTACAATATAAGTCTCATTTATAATATTATTTGAATATTAGTCAATCAATTTTTCATATGACAGTATATGATGATTGGTATATTTTTTTTACAGAAATTCAAAGGAACAAGAGTATGTATAAATTATTTTGTTTTATGGAAATTGTACTATGTGATAAATTCTCATTATTTTATTAATGAGTAAAGATCTACGGGTTCTAATACACGAGTTTGAAAGGGTTAAAGTCTCATACTACTCAGTGCATATCTATGAAACCTATACACGAGTTTGAAAGGGTTAGAGTCTCATATTACTCGGTGTATATCTATGAAATCTTATTCACGAGTTTGAAAGGGTTAGAGTCTCATACTACTCGGTGTATATCTATGAAATCTTATTCACGAGTTTAAAAGGGTTAGAGTCCCATACTACTCGGTGTATATCTATGAAATCTTATTCACGAGTTTGAAAGTGTTAGAGTCCCATACTACTCGGTGTATATCTATGAAATCTAATTCACGAGTTTGAAAGGGTTAGAGTCTCATACTACTCGATGTATAAGACAATTAATTATATGAGTAAATGTGATATTTGTACTTTTGATATTTTATATAGTACAGTTATTTACTTACTGAGTTTTTAAATAAACTCACACTCCCTATGATTATCTTTTCATATACAGAAAACAAGGAAGAAGAGTATCCGTTTGAAGATTAGAAGCCCCTTGGGATTATTCTCTATTTCTGTCTGGTGGGATACCAGTACTTATTAATGTGGATACTAGGAACGCTCTGTACTTTCTATAGGTCTCCTAAGCTTGCGATGAGATAAAAACATCAGATTATGTATGCCTATATTTGCTTATCAGATGAATATAATTCTGTCGTGTGGAATGAATGATTAAGGTTGAATGTAAAACCTTACAGAATATATGTAAATAACTTATGTTTGAGAATTTTATCAAATGAGTAGTATCTTTTCACATGTTCAATTTTTGGGATGTGACAATTTGGTATCAGAGGAAGGTTCTATAGGTCCCCTATAGAGTACAGAGCAAAGTGATCTTTATGGGCCCTTCCCTATTGTCATGAGCCGCTGCATGACCATAGGATTAAGTTCTATAAAAGACCTTGTAGAGTATAACGTCATTTTATAGATAACTTTTCAGTGGGGCTAGTAAGTGATATTTTGTTTATGTCTGTAAATTGTTTGTTATGTGTAGATCTTTGACAGTTCAATGTCAGAAGGATCTTCTAATAATAATGAGCATATGGGTCCAAGGAGGGCCATAATTCCACCAGTACAGGTGCAAGATGATCCTAACCATGGTGATAGTTTACATGCCCAAAGTACTGAGGGCGCAACTAGTGATCAAGCAAGGAGAGTCGAACCTGACGCTGACATTGATAATGCAACTATTGCACATGTGATTAATTTAATGAATGAACGATTTGACTGATTTGAGGCTGAAATGAGAGGTCGAGCTGCACAAGCTAACCTGCCAGTGGATCATCCTATTGTTGAAGCTGAAATTGTACCACCAGCTCAGTTAGCTGGAGGAGGTAATGTAAGGGAGGTAAAAATATCTGAATTCCAGAAAATGAGGCCTCCTACTTTTTTAGGGGAAGAACCCAAATATGACCCACAATGTTTCCTTGAAGAATATCGACAAAAGAAGAAAGCTAGATATAGGAGATCTTTTGATCAAGGGGAAGACTCAGGGACTTTGAAACCCTTTACTGCATCACAACATGCTCCAGCCACTCCTACTAAGTCATCTTATTCTACAGCCAGTGTGGCTAAGCCTCATTCAGAGAGCAGGGGTGGTTTTAGCTCTTCTAGTAGAGGAGGTACTCAAGCTAGAAAAAAAAAACCTCAGTGTCCTGAATGTGGAAAGTTTCACTTCGGAGAATGCAGGTTAAACACTGTTGGTACAGGTTGTTTTAACTGTGGACAAAAAGGACATTTTATAAGGGAGTGCCCTCAGCTCATGACGGAACCAGGTCAAGGGTCTACTTTGCCACCTCGACCACAATCTATTTCTGCTTCTATTACTCGAACACCAACCCCTTCAATAGGGGGTAGTATTGGAAGAGGTTCTGGAAGAGGCCAAGGTGACCGTGGAAAACAAGCTGCTGGCAGAGGAAATGCAAGAGTATATGCTCTAACCCGACTGGATGCTCAAACATCCAATGCTGTAGTTACAGGTATATTATCTATTAATACTTTTGCTGCACGTATTTTTTTTTATCCGATTACTCTCAAGGAACCATTCTTGGTTTCCACACCGATGAGAGAGACTTGGGTAGTTAAAACAGGTTATCGTTCTTGTAAAGTAATTGTTGGAGGTATGGAAACTGAGATAGATCTTATGATTCTCAACATGTTAGATTTTGATGTGATTTTAGGGATGGATTGGCTATCTTCTTGTCGTGCTACTATAAATTGTCGTAACAAGGTTATTTCCTTTAATATACCGGGGAGGAGTAATTTTGTGTTTCAAGGAGATCGAAGTGATGTACCTTACAACATGATATCTATGTTAAGTGCCCGACGTATGTTGCGAAAGGGATGTCAAGGATTTCTAGCTTTTGTCAAAGATTTAGAAAAGAAAGAACAGAAGTTAGAAGACATACATGTGGTTAATGAATTCCCATATGTGTTTCCAGAAGATTTACCTGGATTACCGCCAGAAAGAGATATTGAGTTCGGTATTGATTTGGTCCCAGAAACACGACCAATTTCAATTCCACCTTATCGTATGGCTCCTGCTGAGCTAAAAGAACTCAAAGGACAATTGGAAGATTTGTTGAACAAAGGGTTCATTCGCCCAAGTTTTTCACCTTGGGGTGCTCCTGTTCTTTTTGTGAAAAAGAAAGATGGTTCTATGAGATTATGTATAGATTATCGTCAGCTGAATAAAGTCACGGTGAAGAATAAGTATCCTTTACCAAGGATAGATGATTTGTTTGATCAGCTTCAAGGAGCAAAATATTTCTCAAAGATTGACCTAAGGTCTGGATATCATCAGTTACGAATTAAGAATGATGATATACCTAAGACAGCTTTTCGTACACGGTATGGACATTATGAGTTTCTTGTGATGTCTTTTGGGTTGACAAATGCACCAGCAGCATTTATGGATTTAATGAACAGAGTGTTTAAATCATTCCTTGATAAGTTTGTAATTGTATTTATTGATGAAATTTTGGTATATTCAAAGAGTCATGAAGAACATACTGAACATTTGAGAATAGTGCTTCAGACCTTGAGAGAGCATCAGTTATACGCAAAGCTCTCAAAATGTGAATTCTGGATGAGTCATGTAACGTTTTTGGGACATATTTTTTCCCAAGAAGGTATTCATGTAGATCCAAGTAAAATTGAAGCAGTAAAACAATAGCCTAGACCAACAACTGTGTCTGAAGTACGTAGTTTTCTTGGCTTAGCAGGGTATTACCGTCGCTTTGTCAAAGATTTCTCTAAGACGGCTCTCCCATTAAATAAGTTAACTCGAAAGAATGTTAAATACATTTGGGATGATTCACGTGAGCAAAGTTTCACCCAATTAAAAGAGTGTTTAACTTCTGCACCAGTCTTAATCCTACCATCAGGACCAGGGGGTTACTCTGTATTCTGTGATGCCTCAAAGATAGGCTTAGGGTGTGTGTTGATGCAACATGGTAAAGTCATAGCTTATGGCTCACGTCAGCTTAAAAAGCATGAATTGAATTACCCCACTCATGATTTGGAAATGGCAGCTGTAGTGTTTGCCCTAAAGATTTGGAGACATTACTTGTATGGGGAGACTTGTAAAATTTTTACAGATCACAAAAGCCTTAAGTATATTTTTGAGCAGAGAGATCTCAATTTAAGGCAACGAAGGTGGATGGAACTTCTGAAAGATTATGATTGTACCATCCTTTACCATCTAGGTAAAGCGAATGTAGTGGCTGATGCTCTAAGTCGAAAGTCTATGGGAAGTTTAGCTCACATTGCCACTATAAGGAGGTCTCTAATACATGAACTACAAGAATTGGAAGCTGATGGAGTATTCTTTGAGATCACTGAGTCAGGTACATTTCTGGCTCATTTAACAGTTAGATCATCCCTTATTGAAAAAGTAAAAGCAACTTTAGAAAATGACATCGATATGGTAAAAATCAGAGATAAGGCAAGGCAAGGTCTTGCACTAAGTTTCTTGGTAGATGAAGAAGGAGTCTTATGGTTTAATGGGAGACTTTGTGTCCCCAACATTGAATCCTTGAAACATGAAATCTTAATGGAAGCTCATGGTTCGCCATACGTTGTACACCCTGGTGCTGTGAAAATGTATCAGGACTTGAAACAAGTTTACTGGTGGGAGGGCATGAAGAGAGATGTGACTGACTTTGTAGCTCGATGTTTGACTTGTCAGCAAGTTAAAGCTGAACATCGACGACCACCTGGTTTGATGCAAAAACTAGATATTCCCGAATGGAAATGGGAAAGAATCACTATAGATTTTGTAGTAGGTTTACCCCGGTCAACAAAAGGAAATGACTCAATATAGGTCATAGTAGATCGACTTACTAAGTCAGCACATTTTCTTCCTGTTCATACCACTTTCAGTGTAGCAAAACTTGCTCGACTTTATGTTAAAGAAATAGTGAAACTTCATGGTGTACCAATATCCATTATATCAGACCGAGGACCTCAATTTACTTCTTGGTTCTGGAAAGTCTTTCAAGAGGCTTTGGGTACCAAAGTGAATCTTAGCACAGCATTCCATCCTCAGACTGATGGACAGTCCGAAAGGACAATTCAGAATTTAGAGGATATGCTAAGAGCTTGTGTGATGGATTTCAGTGGAAGTTGGGAAGATCATTTGTCTCTTATTGAATTTGCTTATAATAACAGTTACCAAGCTAGTATCCAGATGGCACCTTTTGAGGCTCTATATGGGAGATGGTGTCGATCTCCTATAGGTTGGTTTGAACTTGGTGAAACCAAAATACTTGGACCTGAGATGATACAAGACAATATAAATAAAGTTAAACTTATCAGAGAGAAATTGTTAACTGCTCAGAGTAGACAGAAATCTTATGTGGACAACCGACAACGTGACCTTGAATTTGCAATTGGTGACATGGTTTTCCTACGGATCTCACCTGTGAAGGGAGTAATGAGATTCGAGAAAAAAGGGAAGCTTAGTCCGAGGTATGTTGGCCCATATGAGGTTATAGACAGAGTGGGTAATGTGGCATATCGCCTAGACCTACCTTCAGACCTAGAAGGAGTTCATCCAATATTTCATGTGTCCATGTTACGGAAGTATCTTCCTGATCCTTCTCATGTCATTCAACCCCAAGAAGTTCATTTTGATGAAACTCTCACCTACGAAGAGGTACCAGTAGCTATCCTTGATAGAAAAGTCAAGAAATTGCGCACTAAGGAAATTTCTATTGTCAAGGTTCTTTGGAGAAATCATTCTGGCGAGGAAGCTACGTGGGAGGCAGAAGATGAAATGTGGATAAAATATTCATATTTGTTTGAAACTTGAGGTAAGATTTTAATTCGAAGGACCGAATTCTTTTAAGGGAGTAGAATGTAATACCCGTTAATTTTGGAATATAATTCGTCTAAGAGTATTTTAGAATTTTACAGCGTTATTTTAGTTATTTATTTTGGTCATTTTTAATTTTCATATTTAATTGTTCTCTTTGAATATTATTTATGAAAATTGAGTTAAATGACTGGACTGAATATTTGCACCATGTGGGATATATTCTAAGAATGGTGAAATTCATGGAAAAGTGGTTTAAGAATGGTCAATTAGTCCATTTATTGTAAATTGACTGGATGGGTTTGGATGTTGGGTTATGGATACCCATGGGTTATTCAATAACCCATTAGAAATATTTAAAATAAAACTTCAATAGTAACCTCTCATAATTCACGATTCTGAAGTGAAGCAAAAGGAGCAGTGACAATTTTTCTTTCATTTCTTCATCTTCTTCTCAAATCCTTTCCTTGATCTTCATAATTTTGATTATTTGTTCGGTTCAAAAGCTTTGTAAGGATAAAAGGTAAGCTTTAATCTCATTATTTTCCTTAAATCTAAGTTTATATGGAAGATTAG
The DNA here is from genome assembly GCA_037074585.1 of Biancaea sappan. Taxonomy (NCBI): domain Eukaryota; kingdom Viridiplantae; phylum Streptophyta; class Magnoliopsida; order Fabales; family Fabaceae; genus Biancaea; species Biancaea sappan. The sequence goes on along the minus strand of CM073501.1, from coordinate 25,202,956 downwards.
AGGAGGTTTTGTTCTTGAAGATTTTGATGATAATTCATGAATCTTAGTTGTTTTAGAGGTTATATTTGAGTTAGGATTGAGTTATAGTCGATTAAAAGAGTTGAGATTCTGATTTTGAATCAAGAAAGGAAAGGATGAAATTTTTTGGGGAAGTTTCTGCAAACTCGAATTTACTGTAGCGACCAGAAAATTTGAGAAAATTTTTTGAGTTACTGTAGTAAACCGTCACTGTAGCAAACCGTTACTGTAGCAATCAGAAAATTTTGCATATTTTCGTGATTTTGTTTCCTTTCTTATGTTTCCTTGTAATATATTTTACTAGGAAATTTTCGTACACAAATTCTAGTGTGGAACAAGGTAAACTTGGACAAACATCAAGGTGAGTGAATAATCTTGCTAAGCTAGTTTGATATTACTAGTCAAAGTACAATATAAGTCTCATTTACAATATTATTTGAATATTAATCAATCAATTTTTCATATGACAGTATATGATGATTGGTATATTTTTTTTACAGAAATTCAAAGGAACAAGAGTATGTATAAATTATTTTGTTTCATGGAAATTGTACTATGTGATAAATTCTCATTATTTTATTAATGAGTAAAGATCTACGGGTTCTAATACACGAGTTTGAAAGGGTTAAAGTCTCATACTACTCAGTACATATCTATGAAACCTATACACGAGTTTGAAAGGGTTAGAGTCTCATATTACTCGGTGTATATCTATGAAATCTTATTCATGAGTTTGAAAGGGTTAGAGTCTCATACTACTCGGTGTATATCTATGAAATCTAATTCACGAGTTTGAAAGGGTTAGAGTCTCATACTACTCGATGTATAAGACAATTAATTATATGAGTAAATGTGATATTTGTACTTTTGATATTTTATATAGTACAGCTATTTACTTACTGAGTTTTTAAATAAACTCACACTCCCTATGATTATCTTTTCAGATACAGAAAACAAGGAAGAAGAGTATCCGTTTGAAGATTAGAAGCCCCTTGGGATTATTCTCTATTTCTGTCTGGTGGGATACCAGTACTTATTAATGTGGATACTAGGAATGCTCTGTACTTTCTATAGGTCTCCTAGGCTTGCGATGAGATAAAAACATCAGATTATGTATGCCTATATTTGCTTATCAGATGAATATAATTCTGTCGTGTGGAATGAATGATTAAGGTTGAATATAAAACCTTACAGAATATATGTAAATAACTTATGTTTGAGAATTTTATCAAATGAGTAGTATCTTTTCACATGTTCAATTTTTGGGATGTAACAATGACAGTCTATAGTGATCACTAAAAAGAAGCTTATTTTTATTTTCTTAAAGTTCTTTATTCCATTGTTCCATGTAAACTCAGTCTTTATATTCTTTCTTGGATAAATAATGGTTAATATAGATCTTTTTTGGATAAAGTTGTATGCTATTAATTTTAAGAACTGTAATTGACATATGTATGCTATCATCCTCTCAACAAGCTGATAATTCAGACGAAATTAGTCTTGAGCTTATAAGTGATCTTTTAAAGTCATCTTTTGTAGGATTCAGACCTTAAGGATACACCAAAAGACCAACATTATCTCATTGTTTAAAAGTCTTGTAGTTTTCTCATAGGCCAAGGCAACAGTGGGAACTGTATTCATCTTTTTTATGTATGAAGAACAATATAACAGTGACTTGTAAGGTTCCTTCAGCAAGTTTTAGTGTAGATATCTAGATTGCCACATTATAAAAGTGGTTGTAATTAGTCACAGGGCCTCTGTTATTTAATGGTTGGTTATTAATAGATCTTTTTTTGGATGAATGATGATGTTGATATTGGCAGTGAAAATCTCTATTGTGAATTTGCCTCTGATTTTGTTTTTCCTATGTACATCATTCATGGACTTCCTCAACCCATCAAAAGTTCAGAACATGACACAATGGCATTATTATAGAACATTATTTTCCTAGTTCAAGTTTCTTTCATTATGCTGTTGAGCCGAGAGGCACGAAGGGATTGACTACGTTGTTGAGATCCCCAAATTTGGACCGTGACTTCCTTTTGTTGTCTGCAGAAATCCCAACATGGCAATCCATGGAAATCCAACACCGGCAAATAGAGAACTATGAGGATGAAGGAACAGAAGCACAAGAATATGAGAGAGATGAAGATGATTATGTTTCTGGGGAGTGAGAGAGGAAGCGAGGGAGACAGAGAGAGAGATGAGGCAAGACACAAGTGAGAGACCCACTGATTGGAACCAGAGGAAAGGAAGTGAGTGAAAGAGGAATGAGGCGAGACACAAACGAGAGACCCACTGATTCGAAAACAAAGGAGAGGAAGAAGACGAAGTTGCTTTTGACTTCTAAGGGATTTAAACACAGATCGGGTCGGGTATTGAAACAGGCAACTGAAATCACGTGGGTGGGCGGGTGAAAAGGACACTTGTCGGACGGAGGAAGCAACTGAAAAAAAAAAGGGAGATGAAACTCAGCATTTCATTAATTGCCGAAAATATATTTGGGCCGTTGGATCGATTTGATCCAACAGCCCAAATATAATGTCATCCCTTCAATTTGGTGCGTCCGTCCTTGGAGATCCTTCGGCCATTAAAGGCCAAGCACCTCTGCCATACTTTGGGTCTAGGTAGAGGTGCCGGACCCGTATTAGTATATATAGTTGATTGTTTAGCTCATAATATAAATTTTATAAATTTGAATGATATAAATTGTTATAAATCGTTACTACATAATTCAACAATTTAATTTTATAATATATTTTTTATAATATAAAGTATAATATTGGAATACTACATGTAATTAAATATTAAATAATATAAATAAATGGTATGATTATATTTTATTGAATTATTATACATTATATTATAATTTATATTTCAATTACTGACTTTCAAATTTCCTTTTTTTATTTCATGTCGGTTTATATCAAGCAACTTCATTCTTTAATTATGATCAGTTTTATGTTACCATCTCAAGAGTAAAGAGTAGAAAAGGATTAAAGATTCTTATAGTCGACAAAAATGAAAATGTCAATTCAAGTACTACAAATGTAGTGTATAAAAAAGTTTTCAAAAATCTCTATTAGTTATAAGTAAACTTTATATAGTCTTTTCTATAATATTATTATATTGATTCAAAGTTATTTTATGTCATTTATTAATTTTTTTCTTTTTAGCTTAAGGACATTGTATTTGAAAAGTATTGAAGAAATATTTTTGTTGTTTGGATAATTTGATTTTTTTTAATTCATATTATATATAAATATTTTAAAATATTTATCTCTTATGTCAATTACTATATATTTGTTGTCAATTAATTATCATTATTATTATTATTATTATTATTATAAGTTATAAAAGTTTTTAGAGTTGTGAATTACACATGTATCGCATAAGCTACAATACTAATTTTTAATATTTTATGTAATGTTGTGTTATGTTCCACTTTTGTTTAGTTCCTTTATTTATTGATCATAAATGTGGAGAGAGAGATTGCTTCTGAAGAAGAAAAAAAAATTTTCAATTTCAATTTTATTTAATTAATTGATTTATTTAATATTTATTGATTATAATTTTTATCTTATATGATGTATTTATTTAGTATTATATATGCTTAAATAATAAATAATGTACGAATATTAAATCTTATGTTTAATTAAGTTTGTAAATTAATGTTTGTAATATATAATTATATAATATTTTAATATTTTTAATTATATATTTTATTGTTTAATAGTTTTAAAGTACTACTAATTTGACCGTAATCTAAACTTCCATCAGCTCAATGATCTGTCCATTTTTCTGGACTGTGGTATTTACCATTCACCAATATGACAATTTCGTTTCTCTTGTTGTGCACGTCTGCTTCTACGTCTCCGCCATTCCTGCTTCTTCCTTTGCCATTGTGGTCGTCATGCTTCTTCTCCAGTGCCTTGCTGTCATGCTTCTCCTCTGGTTGCTGCTGTGCTTCTCCTCTGGTGCATCTTCTCCACGCTTGGTAAGAGGATATAGCTGAATTATACTGGCTTTATAAATATAGAATGCTTGGTTTGACATCAAAAGAGAGCCACATAGGTCTTCATAGAAATCAAAATCAGTTTGATAGCTTTTGAATTTGTTTTGTAATTGTAATTCTTTCTCCTTGTTCCTTTACCATACAAAGTACAGATATTGATACTGGAGACAAGCATTACGTAGAATATGAACAGGAAAAAAAGCGATGTCATGAGATGCAAGGACTGGGTGAGATGCAGTTGGAGCATTATGTAGAATATGAACAGGAAATAAATTATGCAGAATATGTAGAATAGGATTGACAAGTGGTTTGTTTGAGTAAAGGATTGCATTTGGTATAATTTTCTCTATTATAATTAATATATTTTGAATTAGATAAATGTAATATTATCACAGGTCAATGGGAATTTATAAGCTTAAATTAGTATTTTTCTTAGCTTTCTCTTTCCAACTGTTTTCTCCCAAAATGTTTCTAGTCTTTTGAAAATTTTCGAAGAACTTTTTCTTATTTTAGCTAGTGAGATATAAGAATTAAGTTGCAAAAACATATATGAAATTTATTTTTTAAAACTTGGATATAGAGTGCTTGGTTTGACATCCAAAGAGACCCACTTACCTTACTGCCAGAAATCCACTGAGAGTGCATTTACCTGGATGAAGTTGTAACATATATCATTTACTTGGATGGGTCCACTTTGAGTCCTATTTAGGCCTATTTCTCTTTCAATTTGAAGCTCCATGGTAGATACAGGCAATGTTAATTTGTGATTCATTGATTTCTCTTTTCTTCTCTTAACTATTGAATGGTTCAATTAATTATTCCTGTGTTGTGTCTTTGTATATTATTTTATTCTATTTTATTGTTATTTTTTAGCTCATCGATATAAATTAGAAGTCGAAAGTTAGAATGAAATTTGAAAACTATGATTTAAAAGAGAAAAAAATACAATAAGATACTAGACTAGCCAACACAACGATATAAACACGTGTTTCAAATTTATAAGACTAGCAAATGAAGCACATGAGTGTTTGATGTCATCTAAGTTGATGGATAATGTACTTAACATGTTAAACAAATAAGTGTTTAAGCTTCGTTTGACGCGTAAAAATATGGATAGCAAAATCGATACCCTGCCTTGGATTTGAGTCAACCCACACCGTATATTACTAGACTCAAGAAGAGAAATGGTGTAAATACTAAGAAATACCTCAAGAGTTGTCTTGAGGATCAACTGAAAAAGAAAATAGTTGCAATTGTTAAGTTCAAACTAATGTAATAAGTAAAATATATAAAACATTTGTATTTAAATATCACTTGGTATAATGCTCTATCATATAATTCATGATATTCATAAATCTTGTAGGCTAGTCAAGCACAAGCGCACATTGGAGTATCATGTTTAACACCATCTTATGAACACTCCCAAGCAGATATTGGATGATTAAGTTTCACCAAATTACTAATGATTAGCATTTAAAAGTTTACGTGTATATGTCTTTGCTAGATAATTTTTGTTTATTTTGTAATTTGTATTATCTTTTGTGAATGTAAATACCTTTAGATGATTCTTGAAACATTAGTAGATTTCAATGAAGAATAGATCACTCAAACGTGAACTCCTAACCAAGTAGGCCCTTTTCTTTATGTACCTTTTTTTGTCCTCGTGGGGATTACACTTAATTCTTTAGTAATTATATTCTACTTGAAGTTGTCCTAACATATCTCTTCATAACTTTTTTTTTTCCCCAGATTTCGATAGCATGGGAGCTTCCTGCCTTAGTATTAAAATTGACAACATTCATTTCCCCCTCTATGCTGTTTTGTGGGAATTCGAATGCTGGAGCAAAATGCTTTTATTTTCAATAACTCCTCTCAGTCTGTAGGGTTGCTATCACATGGATTTTTTTTTTTTTTTGGGACTCTCTCGGGTGCTCAGCCATGGCTAATTTTGTCAATGATTTTATATTGGTACTAACTTGTGTCAAGGTTGGATCTATGCTATGTAAGGTTTTTTCTGCATGCTAGCACTGTCTTTTGTGTATGAACGATATGAAGAGGCTGCAAAATTTGATTAGAAGAGAATGAATGGAAAAGCTTCAGAATTGGGTTTCACACGTGTTGTCATCTGACGGTAGAAATTGAACGGCCAGAAATCATTACAAAAACTAAAAATGAAATGGTGCGTTTTGATTTCTAGAAGTAACGTATAGAAGATGCCACGCGGCCCTTTACGGGACATTGGATGAAACAACGATGAACGGTCACGATTCCAACTTCAAAGAAACCACACCTGGTGATCCTCTCAATATTTTGAAAATTTGATAGTGAATTATATATATATATATATATATATATATATATGAGATTCGAATCTTCTCATGTAAGTACGAATAATGTAACTTTGTATATAAATAGAAAAATGATCATTAGAGATGAGCAAAATTGTGTGAATTCCACACGTTTGTGCTCATCTCTCTTTTCACATGACATTATCATGTTAATATATTTTTTTTTATAAGAAGATCAAAATTCAACAATTATTACTTAAATGATAAATTTCACTTAAATAGTAAATCTTATACACATTGAATTTGTGATCCTAAAACCACAGAGGAAGAAAGCTTCAAATTTCTGAATTCATGTTTTAAAAATGTTATGAAATAACTCTCTCCGAAATGTGTATGTCAAGACAATGAAAAATCGTTTGAGTTTAATTTTTTTAAAAATAATTATTAGATATATCTTTATGACTATTTCTTATTGATTTAGTTTACCAATTAAAGTAAATTGAACATCTAAGTGCCCTTTGTTCAACCAAAATCAAAATTCTAAGAAACATTTATAAAATTTCACATTTTTCTGTTCAGCTGATTTTTATTCTACAAAAAATTTAATTTAAGAAGAATTTTGAATATTAATCAAAACAAGTAGTATCACTTAATCCTTATCGCATTTTGCTTTCTGGAATGATAAAATTTTAATAATATCTTTGGTGTTGAGAATAATATTATAGCAGAAGATTCTATTACTGACTTAGCACTAATTACAACAGATAGCTAGGCTTGCTAACAGTTTGTATCAGGGACCTGTATATTCGTTATCAGTTCTTTTATTCTTTCGCATTTTTTCATAATAAATTGTAGCTGTGATTCCCTTATTTTTAGGATCTCTTGCCATTTATACACTGATTGTTTTCATTCTCTATAGTCTCTTATATATATACATATATATATATATATATTCATTCTTCCAGTACTCAGGCACGTTACCTAAGCTGAAGCTTTTCATTCACTACCATCTATATTCTTTATCTTTGTATCAAAACCATTGTTGCTAAACGCCACTATGGACCTAAGCTCTAGCTCACCACAAGTTTCAGTGAACTCTGCAGGTGCTAACTCAGGCATGAAAAATTCCCAAACATCTACCAATTCCTTTAACTTGGCTGCCCCTGTCAAGTTAGACAGGAACAACTTTTGCTTTGGAAATCCACTGTTCTACTAGTGATTCAAGGAAATAGGCTAGAAGGGTTCATCAATGGAACCCATCCCTGTCCACCAACTACAATAACTGGTACAAATGGTACAGAACCAAATCCCAAATATGATGATTAGATTGTAACTGACCAATTGCTCCTGGATTGGCTTTATAGCTCAATCAATGTGGAGGTAGCAGCCCAGCTCATCAACTGCACTAGTAGCATATAGCTCTGGTGTAGTACCCAAGAAATGGCAGGAGCAGCCACTAAGGCCAAAGAATTGTGGTTCATAGGGGAACTACAGAGGACTAGAAAAAATTCAATGAAAATGGAAGAACACCTAGCCAAAAATGAAGTCATTATCTAACAGTTTACAATTAGCAGGGAGCCCTTTATCTCTCAAAGATTTATTTGCTCAAATTTTATCTGGTCTTGATTCTGATTATACTCCAATTGTAACACAGCTTACCTATATGCCTGATGTTACTTGGACTGAATTTTCAACTGCTCTTTTAACATTTGAAAGCATAATATAACAACTAAATGCCTTACAAAATTTATCTCTTGATAGTACTGTCATTACTAATGTGGTTTAGTCACAGAGAATCATTGGTAATAACCAAGGCAACTGGAGAGGAAATGGGAGAGGAAGAAGTAGAGGCAGAGATAGGCAAAACAATTCAAGGCCAATATGCCAAAGTTATGGCAAAACTGGACACCTTGCTTCGGTATGTTATTACATAATCGATTTCAATTACATGGTCACTGTCCTTGAGGCAAGCAAAAGTACTGGAACTCCACCAAGTCCTTACACAGCATATGTGGCTACACCTGAAACTGTGGCAGATCCAGCTTGGTGTGTTGATTCTGGAGCTAGCCATCATGTGACTGATGATGCTAGTTACTTACAGCAAATAAATAAATATCATGGTAAGGCTAAACTCACAGTAAGAAATGGTAAGTCTATTCCTATTCATCACATTGGTACTGTCATTATTCCAACCCAAATGGAAAACCAATATTACTTAACGATGTAATACATTGACCCAAAATTTCAAGAAATCTCATCAGTGTATCTAAAATTACTACACATAATAATGTCTCTGTTGAATTTGACTCTTTGTGAAGGACAAAATCATAAAGAAGGATCTGTTGCAAGGGAAAAGTAAGGATAGGTTGTACCATCTTAAGAAGGAAAACTTTCATCCTCAAATCCATTTTATTATCAAATCCATTGACACTCAATCTCTACTTGATTGGCATAACAAGCTAGGTCATCCATCACACAAGATTTTACTTCAAGTTCTTAAATCTTGTAATCTAAAAACAAATAGCAATGAAACTTTTCCTTTTTGTGTTTCTTGTCAGTATGGAAAAGCACATAAACAGCCGTTCACTAACTCAATTGTAAAAGCCACTAAACCTCTCAAAATTCTGCATGCTGATCTATGGGGTCCAGCACCCTTTCTCTCAAAACAAGGATTCAGATTCTATTTAAATCTTTTTGATGATTTCAGTAGGTTTAGTTGGATTTTTCCACTTAAAACCAAGAATGAAGCCCTTCCATTTTTAAACAATTTGAACTTGAAGTTGAAAAATCATTTGAGCTTCCCATTAAAAATCTTCATACAAATAATGGTAGTGAGTTTCTAGTTTTTACACCTTTTTTAAAAGAACAGATAATGAATATCCTGATACAGCTGTTAGCAAGCTTGGCTATCGGTTGTATTTAGTGCTGAGTCACTAATAGAATCTTCTGCTATAATATTATTCTCAACATTCCCCCTCAAATGAAGGGGTGTTTACTTCCTAGCTTTGCAATTGAGCTAGTGAAAGGTTGTTTATGTGCTTTTCCTTACTGAAGCTGAAATTCAAGCTTTGCATAATAATCACAGGTGGTCCGTTGTTCCTAGCGGTCCTAATATGCATATTGTTCGATCAAAATGGATTTTCAAGGTCAAATACAAGTCAAATGGTGAGATTGACAAACACAAAGCCAAGTTAGTAGCACAAGGTTTTATACAAACACTTGGTCTTGATTTTTTTTGACACTTCTAGCCCAGTGATAAAACCTGCTACTGTTCGTATTGTTCCCTCCATAAATGCCTTTTTCAATTGGCCTATACATCAAGTTGATGTAAATAATGCCTTTCTTAATGGCAATTTGCAAGAAACTGTATTCATGAGGCAACCTCAAGGATTTGAAGACAAGAAAAATCCTACTTATTTGTGTAAATTGCAAAAAGCCCTCTATGGGCTTAAACAAGCACCTAGGGCCTGGTTTGACAAATTAAGGGACACATTTTTGAGTTAGGGATACAGAAATAGCAAAGCTGATTCATCCTTTTTTTACCTTGTCACTACCACAAAATTTCTTTTCATCCTAATTTACATTGATGATATTATCATCATAGCCAATAAAACTGAGTCTCTCATTGGTTTTACTGCCAAATTACATCAAAGTTTTGCTCAAAAAGATTTGGGACCACTTCATTTTTTCTTCGGGATTCAAGTCACTCGAGATTTAGAAGGATTTTTTCTGTCACAGACCAAATATGCACAAAACTTACTCGAGAGGTTTTCAATGACTCATGTAAATGCTTGTCCTACTCCTATGGCCCTGAATCTGTCCATGAGTACCGTAGAGGGAGAACCACTCTCAAATCCTACAAGCTATAAATATGTTGTGGGTGGCTTACAGTACCTCACCTATACCCGACCAGATCTCAATTTTGCTGTGAACAAACTGAGTCAATATCTGCAAAGTCCCACTGATCTTCACTGGAAGGCTCTTAAAAGAGTTTATAGATGCTTAAAAGGTACCTTAAGTGTTGGTATTTCCATCAAAACCAGTATTGATCTACAATTCCCTAGTTCTTCTACTGGTTTACTTCAGGATTTTCGGATGTTGACTGGTTTGTTTCTAGAGATGACAAGAAATCAGTGAGAGGATAATGTGTTTATTTGGGTGACAATCTCATTTCTTGGCCTTCCAGGAAACAAAATGTGGTGGCATGATCGAGTACAAAGTCAGAGTACAAATCACTGTCAAATTTAGCTTCTAAAATCATGTGGGTCAAGTCCTTGCTTTTAGAATTGAATTTTCCTTGTATTAGGATAGCAGTCTTGTGGTGCGATAATCTCAGTGCAGGTGCCCTGGCTTCAAACCCAGTTTTTCATGCCCAAACTAAACACATCGAATTAGATGTACACTTCATTCAGGACAAGATCCAAAACAAGGAAATAGAGGTTCGATATGTATCCTTCAAGTGATCAAGTTGCTGATGTCCTGACCAAATCTCTTTCTCATTCTCGTTTTGCTTTCTTAAGAGACAAACTTGGGTTTTTCATCAGTACACCACTTCGTTTGAGGGGGAATGTTGAGAATAATATTATAGCAGAAGATTCTACTAGTGACTTGGTAGTAAATACATCAAATAGCCTGGCTTGCTAACAATTGTATAGAGACGTGTATATTCATTATATGTTCTTTTATTCTTTTATATTTTTCCATAATAGAGAGTTGTGGTTCCCTTATTTTTAGGATCTCTTGCCATCTGTACATTGTGATTGTTTTCATTCTCTGTAATCTCTTATATATATATATATATATATATATATTCATTCTTCCAGTACTCAGGCACGTTACCTAAGTTGAAGTTTTTCATTCACTCTCCTATGTTTTCTTTATTTTTTGGTACGTAAAAAAATAATAAATTTTTTTTAATTAAAATACATCAACTTTTTAAAAAAGAAGAGAAAAAGTATGCTTTTTAAAGAGCAATTTAGATAATTGGTAAAAGAATCACAATCTCTCTCCTATTCTCTCACTTCCTCTTCTGTTTCCTCACATTCTATCAAACCCCGAAATGCAATGCAAGATTACTTAAAATTCCATCCTTTTGAGTTTTGATTCCTAAACTCGGTTTCTTTTGGGACAATTCCAAGGCATTAACTTTAACTTCCTTCTTCATTGAAATGAAATGGACAATACAGGCAGGCCCGGAACATCCACATTGGAAACTATCTTCCCTTCGTTGTTATGAACTATAGTAAACTAATTATATTGTTTTTTAAATAAAAAATTTTACGTAGAATTTCATCAGCATAAGAATTTATGCTCACCTCTGAAGTCAACTGTTTTTTCAATTATTGTCATGTGTTGATGTTAACAACCTTTATTTTTTTATTTTTCCTTATTGTTACTCAATGATCCAAAATGAAGACAAATTTGAGACGTGTTTTATCAACGAATGGTGATTGCTTCTGCAAAATTATAACATAAGCAAAGAGGTGAACTGCGAATCATAGTTACTTCAACAGTGGAGTTGACACTTGTATGAATCATATATACTTCAATAATGGAGCCAACACTCGTATAAAATATGATTCACTCAAATTATACCTAAATACATTTTTAGCATGTCACTGACTCACTGTGTCTATAGTGCTGTAAATGTCCATGCTTCTTAAAGGATGTATAATGTGAAGAGAGCAGAGGAAGCAAGAGATGCACCAAATACCCACACATATGTTTTCATTTATTTCCAATGCATGACATACACACTAAAACAGTCCATACAATTGATGCTGAGGCGCATTGCCACAGTTGTTTAGCAACTTCTGCTAGTTATCAACAGATGATCAAACTGTTGTCATTGACTACCAGTGATAGTCATATTTAGAGACTCAAGCTGCTTGTTCATCTCCATTGTACATCTGGTGTGCCAAGTAAAGGAAACATGAATACAACATACCAAAAACAAATTTAATCACTAGTTATTTGGAATTCCATCAATAAAGCAATTACACACAAAGATTTGGCTAAATCGATCAATCATCTTGTCACATACTGAATTTCAAAGTCGAAAAACCTGTAAGCCTAATCTCGTATCTTCTGGACTCCAACCCACCGAGCATAATCAACCCACCTATTCACAAAATATACATAATAAATTAATTAAAAAAAGAGAGAGAATGCAGTAAATTACATGAAGGCTAATTGAGTTTAGTTAAGAATCTTACAACAATGAGCCCAAGAAAGTATTGCCAGTTCTAACAGCAAAGCAAATTGCACCAAGTACAAGCTTATGCTGGTGTAACAAAGGTTCAAGGATCCGTTGTTCAATAATTCCTGCAAGTATTTGATACCTGGTAGACAACAAGAATGAATCATTCGTTAAATTCCGCATATACATGAAGAATTTAATCCAATATTGATCATTTTATTTATGTAAGGATGGGACATTATAGCTGCCAAATCCTTTTTCAAGGCAAAGTAAGACCATGGTAATCAAGATCTAAATCTTACTCATAAGATCGTACAAGATCTAGATCTTGATAACAAAAACGAGTAAAATACGATCTTTTAGGATTTAGATCTTGCATCTTAAGATCTTACAAGATCGTACAAGATCTTAAGATCCTAACACTAAGTTTTTTTTTTTTTCTAATGTTTTGATATTCAAATTTTTTATGGAAATAACTAATAAATTTATGGAAATGTGAGATATTTTATGGAAATATTTTGATATTTTGATAAATTATATTTATTTTTAAATATTTTTTATATTTAGAAAATTATATAAATATTTTTTTATATTTATATTTTAAAATTACATAGGATCTTAAACTATTACGATTCGATCTCACCGACCATTTCGATCTTGTACAAAATCTCGATCTTGATTACCTTGAATAGGACCTTCATTACTTTTTGCTTTTCTCATTAATAACTTCATATGCAAGCGTGGCTTTAAACATTATTGGAGATATCTATGCCATGATAAGTTACTGGACAAGAAAGGATCCAACCCAAGTGAATCATCTTTATATTAATATTCTTTTTCAACATGTTCCGCCATAATCGCAACACTACATGCAGGAAATGTACTTATTGCACATTAATATTAGTTCCAAGACATCATTTTCTTCTCTTTAAAGCCATAAACATTATTATAATGATTAGGTGCTTTTATCAAGGCAAACTTTCCCACACAAATATGTATTAAAAGCACAGCATCAATACAGTTCCAAGATGTAAATGCAACATAAAACCTTATACTCCTAAAGATAATTTACATTCCCCCTTGAATTCCTAAATATACCAGAACAAGATCATATGGACTGACATGCAAAATTTTCCTTGATTCAGGTGTCAATGTTCTTCCAAAATCATTTTTGTTGAGGTTTCCTAATTAGATGGTTTGAATGTTTAGAGGAAAAACTACTAACCATCATAAGTGAACTACCTCTAGTCCAAATACCAACTTCGTAGCTCTTCTATCAGGCTTGGTTTAAAAAAACTGCATAAGAAGTCAAATTATAAAGCAGCCCTATGCAGGGAACTAGAATTGAAATGGGTTTTGGCTGTGAAGAGGAGTATATTTTGTTTCCATCTTCAAGATTTATGTTTTTTTATTCTTTTATTATTAGAATTAAGATAGTTTTATGAACAGGATTCTTTGTAATAATTGAGATTTACAATGCCTGTATTAGAAAGGGTTTGAACTACTTGTTCTAGTTTTTTGTAGAAACAAATATCTAGTTCATCAAAAGAAAGACGGGTGAATAAACAAAAAAGCAGTGTGCCAAATCATGCTATTATTTTTTGCACTCTTTCTACTGAACAACAAGAGCAGTTATCGTCCACCATATTCTAGCACACTGTAAGAATCACGACAAACCTAGAATGGTACAAGAGCAAGCAAGCATATTCACCTCAAATTAGCTTAGAACTCAGCAGAGGTGATATTTCATTCATAAAATTAAAGACTAGGCATTGGCACAGAGAATCTATAGTCCAGAAGGCCAATCTGACTGCCACTTGCAGTATATGGTCGCATTGGCTAAAATTACACTGTCCTCAATTAAATCAAGACAGTAACTCGAGTCAGCCATTGACAGCTTGATGTCTTTTCTTGAATAGGATTTCCAATAACAAATATGAAATGAATTTGGCAGAAATTAAAAGTAAATAACATTTACTGTAGTCTAGTATGTAAGAATGGCATACCTTAAGTTGCTAGATACTGCCATGTAGACCCCATATGCAACACTGGTTGATACTATTGGTACATCCTCAGCCTCAGCAGCAAAAGACTTATCAACAACCTTGCGTGCATTAATTAATGCATTTGTCACCCCTGTACCTACCTGAAAAGGCACTGCCATCAGTCACATCACCAATGCATAATACACCACAAATATATACTTTTTTATTTAATTCACACCCATGTACATATGCTGCTATATTCACCAATCACAGAACAAGATAAATAGCCAGTAACTTGATCAGATGCCTCACATTGAAATTCACCACAAGAAACGCAAAGAAATGTTTTCTAGGCATAAATTATAGAAGTAAATGAAGAATTTCACATGGTTAGACAAATGGTATCAACCAAGCAGGAAGAGTATGATAACAAGTTTATAGATGACATCCAAAAGCAGCTAAGATGCTGCCCTTTTGGAAAGCTTTATATAAATGCCTCATATGGACAAAATGACCCAAAAGGGAGATGTCTCTAAAATATAAAATTTCAATACTAAATGTATTTTCTCTGTTCCATATCTTTTAAACTATGGACAATCTAGTGCATAGGAAATCTAGCAGCATATTATTTATATAAACACTGTACAAAAACTAATATCCAAGTTGGTAAACACAACAAAGTAGGGAGGAGCAGCAAGTCAATTTAGAATTGAAATGACAATGTTCCTTTCTTCATTCTTCAATAGCCAATAAAATATTCAAATCGCAATCAAAGCAATTAAAATAATACAATGACTGCCAACTTCTAATTTGTAACATAACAAATGATAAACAAGGGAACAACTTATCCATACAGAATATATACCACTAAATATTGTTATACATAACAATTCTTATTATTTTAAAGATCAGAATTGTAGCAGCAACTAATAATGAAAATGCCATTTGAAAGGACCAGGACAAATTTCTACAGTAACAGACAGATTTTAAGCTGAGTAATTGAAATCTAGAAAAGACTAAGAGAGTATTTGTGAGCATATAAGGTGTTGAATTACCAGTGATGCACCAGTCCCAACTGCAAATAACTTTGCCCCATTACGCTGCATAAAAGATGGAGATGCTAAAAACCCTCAATTTAAGATAAAATTATTGTATTACTTTCTCTAAATGATCCAGAACATACCACTATAGCACCTATTCTTTGCAAAAAAGAATATGACGTTCCGGCCAAAGCCACCTGTTGAATCAATTTCATATTCATATCATATCTAGTATCTGCACTCAAACTGCTCATCAAAACTACAAATAAGAAAATTAAAATAAAGAAGCACAAATACAGAAAGCATTACAAACAATGCCAACCTGAAAAGCATTTTCAGGACAGCCGTAGAAGAATTTAGCAATAGGTCCAGCACTAACTGCAAGAGGTGGTCGGAGGGCAACAGTGGGAGCCGGAAGCCACACAAGCATAAAATCTGCTACAATGGCCATTACCTATTGTAAAGCAAATAACTGGATTAGAAGTCCTAATCTGTTGCATAGGAAACAGGACAGACTGGGTTCTACAGAGACATTGGCGCTAAAAGCAAAGCTGAAAAAAAAAAAGGGGAAAATGTGATCCTAAGGATCTTCTGGAATGAAAAGGGATAAATAATGCAGATTGGCTTTCAATAGGGCAGGCATTCTTCTCTTTTACTTTGTTAGGCCAAAAGGAGAAAAGCTAGTAAAAGGATCAGTTAAAATAGTTCTTTTCTACCATTGTGTTGCATCTAAAGCCACATGTTTGTAACCCCATAGTATCAATTCTCACTCAAAAACACAACTCAATTCATTTATAGTGAAGATTCGCTGAAATGCTTCAAGAACTTCATTTTACAATTATGAATAATTATACAGAGCACTTGCGTCATTCACAATGTTTTTTTTGGTTCTCTTCTCCAAATCATCTTGACAAGTACATCCAAATTGAAACTAGAACAGTCAATTACATTCTTATGAACTCCCTGTTTTTCCACTAATTCAGTTTGAAAACCTGAACTTCTTGAATTCATGCAAACACCGACTTCTAGACTCAAAATAAAGGAACAAGTAGCTGCCTTTGAATATAAGATGTAAGATTCAATCTCAAACTTAAAACATGACAAATGTTTGTGTTCAACATTTCAAATTCATGGATGACAGAGACATTTCAGAATATTGTGTTAAAATTTTTAAAATGAAATAATTCAAGAATAAAAATTATGAAACTGATGCATCTATAACCCTCATAAAACCTCATGATTAACATGGATGATGAAGGATCTTTAGGGTTCACTTGATGTCATGCATAACAATGCATGCCCCTTTAGGTTACAGATCAATTAGAAGTTATGGCTGTGTATAAGATTATCATGAACTTTCCTAATTCAATAAGAATTTCACATAAGCTTTGAACATTCTAGAACACATGTATCTATCACCAACTACTTGCAGTATGACACATCAACCTCATTCATAACTTTCTGTTTGGAATTGAGGAGGAGAAGCATGCAGATGGCATGTTGAACTGTCGAGGCATATAACTCAGTTCTAATGATTTAAAGGCCTACATTACTAGCACAGGACGTAACCTGACCCAAAATGGTGCTTGAAGTATTTCTGATGTTTTCTACTCTGACCCGCTGTTACAATTAGCCCAGCTTTGAAT
Source organism: Biancaea sappan (assembly GCA_037074585.1). Classification (NCBI taxonomy): domain Eukaryota; kingdom Viridiplantae; phylum Streptophyta; class Magnoliopsida; order Fabales; family Fabaceae; genus Biancaea; species Biancaea sappan. The sequence goes on along the minus strand of CM073501.1, from coordinate 25,185,765 downwards.
GCAAAATCCCTAGGGAATATAGGCAGTAGGCATTTTTAGGAGGTGGCATGCTCAATTATCCGACTCTGACTAGGTATGATAGCACCATTGGCAAAACTATTACAAATTTTCATATACAGAAAACAGAAGTTAATATGAGACATACTACACATGTTGTACATGCGACCCAGGATCAAGATCTAGGTGTTAGGATTTACAGTACAAGAAGTCCCTAGTTAGCAATTTATCATCCTAAAGACCTGTTTGGACCCCAAGGGGGGATATGGGCCAGGAAGTTTTTAAACTTCCATCTTGTAGGGCAAGATCCATGGTTGCATGAACCAACTAAACACTATATAACTTTTAAATATATACATAGATAATCTTATTGAATGACATACCACATCAGCAAGAACAAAATCCAGTTCCTTGGAAAAATTTTCCTTTCGCCGCTCCAACTCTGCAGCAGTCTGAAAAGCAAGCAGGATTTTCATTACTGATGAATCACATGACTGATAAATGCTCCATCAAAAACACATAAGCGCCAAGAGAAGAACAAGGAAACAACTCGGACCTTCATATTCTGTCTTAACAACAATATTGAAAATTAAGTAAGTTAAATTTTGTTAGATAGCAGGTGCAAGACTTAATTTATTGTACCAGAGACTTTGGTTCTTAAATATTCTCTCACTCTGAAATCCTCTGTCTCGTGTTCAGTAAATTGACAATCGTAGAACTAGAAAACACTATTTTTGATAGAATAACTAGAAATATTATAAGCAAATTTTAATTGTTTAAATGCCAGGGTGTCAGTAAGTTGGTTCCTCCCTGAGTTAATATGCCTAGTTTTAAATGAATTTTAAAATAGAAAGAAAACCATAAACCAAGAAAAATACGGGTCTCAAAACTTTCAAGGAACAATCAAAAAGTATCACACAATTACCTTCACATTTCAAGAGTTAGCTCGTGTTTGTGAGGATCATAAGCATAAACTATGGATCCCAAACACTGCGACGTGTCCCAACTAGCCATAATCAGAGAGAATAATAAAACGCTAGTTCTATATACCGAACAGATTAGATACAACATCCTAATTCCTAATAGTGAAAAAATTAAGGTTACTATAGAACTGTTTCAGTAACTTTGGACGTTGTAAAAGTATGTGTGTCACAAAAATTTTCCCTTGCATTGCTGGTTTCCGTGACTTTCTAGAGACAAAGCCTGCGATAAAGTATAAACATGGCCACCGACAGTATCTTGTCCTCAGAATAAGTATCTTGTAAAAGTAACATCTAAGAGCAAAAGAATAAGAATAAAATACCAAAAGGGGCAGCCGGAGAGGAAGTGTTCAACCAACCATAAAGCAGCCATTTTAGATACCCTTATGAAACATCCAAGTCAAATGCACCAAATTAGCTAAATTCAGGGAATAAATCTCAGAGAAACAAACCTTAGTGAAGATCCCAACACCACACTCCATAGCAACCTTGGCCAGGAACAAATCATCCGCCAGCAACCGCTCCTTAAACCCTCCGAAGTTCATCAACCACCGGAACATTGCCGACTTCTCCAAATCGAAGAACCTCCGGACAATCGAACCCGGCACGCGCCCCGCCTTAACCGCCGTCGCTAAATCCGCCGGCAAACTCTCCAGCGACCTCCCAACCTCCGCAAGCACCAGCATAGCCTCTTCCCTGTTGTGGTCCCTATCCTCCGCTTCCCCTTCGCCTCCTCCGCCACCACCTCCCCCTGCACCTCCACCGCCATTTCCGATATTTCCGTCGACGCTACCGGTTGAGAAAATGGCCGTCGTCGGCGAACGAATAAAATGGGTGGGTCTGAAAGCAGGAGTTGAGAAAGTGAGATTGGAGCTGCATAATTGAAAAGAAGAATTTCGACGATGAGCGCTGAGGGTGAAATTTGGAAGAGAAGAGTGGGTGTGGTAATAGCAATGGTTTTGGGTGGGAACGGAGAAAGTGCGGGTGGAGAGGCTGGAGACGGAAGCGATGGCCATTTCAGAGTGACGAGGAAGCGAAGGGGATGGAGGTAGATTTGGATTTTGGAAGTAGTTAATATGAAGACTGACTAGAGAAGTGAGAAGTCAAAGTTGGTAAGCACTTCAGTTTTTGGTTGGTGATGGAGGATGTAAGGAATGACTACCGAACCAACAATAATGACTGTAGCGTGGTGGACACGCGCTAATAAACATAATGTTTAATAAGTGAAGACTGAAGATGACTAGCAATTTGTAACAACTTCTAAATTAATTTGGCCCTTGCCCTTATTCATATGGGTCTTTAATTTTTAAAAAGTGTTTTTTTGATCCTTTTTAAAAATATCATTAATGGATGAAAATGTGTTGATATGGTGCTGACTCAATAATTATCTGAATCTCCATCCTAAAAAAAAATGATTACTGACTCATATCCTAAAAAATTGCATTCAAACTTACATATGCTCACATTCAAACAAACATTTTCTTTTCTTTTTTTGATATTCTCCCTTTTAACTCCTCTCATATCTTAGAAATTGTTTTTTGCAAAAAAAAAATGTGCGAAAAAATTCAAAAATTAACAATGTCGCAAGAGTGCGTTCAAAAGAAAATTAAGAAAATCGAATCCTTTTATTCCGAAAAAACAGTGTGCATAATTGTGAAAATTTGAAAAATGGAACCAAATATAAGATTTTTCTATTTGGAATATGGTGTGTGGAATTCATTTGTGTCTGTTGTACCCCCCACCCACGTAAATTGAATCCTTCTAGGTATGCAGAACCGTGTGTGCAAAATGGAGTGTGTGGAATTGAGAAATAAGCAATGTTTTAAAAATTAGATTTATTATTGAATAAACAAATTAGATTTATTATTGAATAAACGAAGATATTAATTTAAAAGTTAATAATTAGATTGTAGTTAAATTGATCTATTTTAAAATATTAAAAATATATATAAATAAATAAATAAAATTATAAATATAGATTTATAAACTTAATTAAAAATAAAATTTGACATCAAATTATACAAAATAATATTTACAATCAAAATTTTAAAGTAAAAATTGACTAAATAACAAGGAAATATTATTAATTAATATAATATACACTCATATTAAGTCTATAAAATACTAAAATATTATAATCTCTACTAAAAAAATTACATAGTTTTTTTTACAAATTACTTATGTTTTAATTAAATATTTATATTTCATATTTTAAGAAATTATTTTTTAGTAAATATTTTTTAATATATAAATTGTTTGCACTGTCCAATAAGATAAGAGCATTTCACATTAAATGAATGTGAGCTTGCCACATGAATGAGTTCTTCACTTCTTCACTTCTTCACTTCTTCTTCCTTCTTTTTCTCTCTCTCTCTCTAAAGTCTGAATCGTCGAAGTCATTGTTTCTTCTTCTTCTTCTTCTCCTCATTATCTCTCTCTCTCTCTCTCTCTCTCTCTCTCTCTCTCTCTCTTTCTCTCTCTTTCTCTCTCTAAACCATATGAATTTTTAAGAACCCAAGATCTTTTCTTTCTTCTTCTTCTATAAAAATAAAGAATATCGACACTCTTGAATGGAAGAGGATGACCGATAGTGGCTTTGCATGGAAAACAAACGACTAATGGTGACTTTCAATGGTCATAGATCAAAAAGCTTCAATCTTTATAGATCAAAAAGCTTCAATCTTATTCTTCTTTTTTTTTAATTTTTTTTAAAGATAGAATCGGTAACCTGGCCAAATCTTCCAATTTTTTTGGTCCAAAACCAGTTCAAACAGGTATGATACCGGTTTGAACCAAATATAGTTAAAGTGTGCCAAATCTTTTTGGACAAAACAAACTTGTTGTATCTCCCTCACATGCAAAACTGAATTTTTGTAAATATTTTGTTTTCCTTCAATCTCAAGTTCTATGTTTTGTCCTTGTTTTATGTTTACAAGAATTCCACACATCTTATTAAGTATTTTGTAATACCTGTGAAAAATTCATCTTAGAACTTGTGCATGTCGTGCAAATTCATATTATATATTTTATGTGTTAGGACCAATTTGAAATGGATAAGAATTTTCTAATTATATGAGAAAATGAAACTTTAAATGGATGCATGTCGCGGTATTGTTTTAACTGTGAATAGTTGCTTTGAAGATGTGTGCCTCATGTGGTTTATATGTCTAAATAAATCTTATGAGGGACTAATGTGAAATTAAATGTGAATCTTGATTTTCTCATGTAAAATTGTAAATTTGTGTGAACTGTTGACTATATGTGATAATGAGATTTGCTAAGAAGCTATGGAAATATTATATTAGATGCTAAGAATATAATTACTCTATGTTGTGAAATTCCAAGATTACCCTTAGACCAAACACTCTCTCTCTTTCATGAGTAGGGGCAAATGGTCTTTTGATGCCCCATTATTCTTCCCAAAAGCCCATGAACTCTTCATTCCCACCCACACTCCCAACACAAGCACTCACCCACACACACCACTCTTGAACTCTCGCCTTATTCATGCTACTCCTTCTTCCACCTCCTTCCACCTAAGCTTTTTTTATGAATCCTCCCTCTTCCAAACCTCCTCCACGTAAGAGAAACCTCCAATTTCAGGTAAAAATTGAATTTTTTTTCTCTTTCTCTTTTTGATTTTTGTTGGTATGGATCCTTAGGTTAGTTTGATGGCTAAAACTCAATATTTGATGTATGGGCCATGTTTTCAGACCTTCTTTTATGAATTCTAAGATGTTTGAAACTTGGTTTTGGAAGTGACTATTGGAAAAGGTTGGTTTTGATAAACTTGAACTTTTAGATCTAAATTTGGGATATATGGGTTATGTGTTGATAATCATGGATTTGATTTGTTTTTGAAAAGTTTTGAATGTGTTCTTGGGCACCAGAATGTGTTTTCTTATGGCAAAAATCATGCAAAAGAGGTTAGGTATGATTGAGAGTTAAAACAACAAGGCTTGACAGTTGATTTTCTCACCAAGGGTGATCTTCATTGTCAACCATCGTTGCAGCAACAGATTGTGTCACTACAGCGACAGGTCATAAAGAACAATCTTCCTTTCTCTATGTTCCATCATTGCAACAGCGGGGATATTGCTATAACGACCATAACTTCTCTTTTCCATAAAACTTGCCCTCTTTATTTGTATATTTGCATACTCAAACCTCTAAACTTCCCTTCGTAAGCTTACATGACATTTCTCTTCTTACCAAAAGTAAGAATCAAAGTGGGATTTGTAGCTTGGAGCTTAGGTGAGTAAATAAGCCTACTCCACTATGATTTCTCCTATTTGTGTCAACTTTAAACATGCAATTAAATTTGTCCATGGCTATGATTAACTCAATGTTAAAGGTTAACGATAATGCAGTGTTTATTATATGTAGCCTTATGTGATGATATAATGATGTCTCTTCATGAATGGTTTATTTCACTTACTCACACAAGTGAATCACTATACTTAAATTGTGAATTGAACTTTTTTTTTGCGTGTATATATATATATATATATACTAAATGATACTGGACATTCTAAACATATTGTTAATGCCACTATGTTATTGATATTGGAGTGTCATTGGATTTGTCTTTTCATGACCTCATGTTGTCCTTGTGAATGTGTTGATTTTGGAAAATATAGGATGGCATGAGATCCCATGGGTTGATGCAATAAGGGTGACTATCTATACACATGGAAAAACATACATGTATACACTTTATGATTAGAGAAGAAATAATGGTAAAAATAAAAAGTGGAACAATAAGGGAAGATGTTACTAGAACTGCGA